>CM060935.1:353185859-354385859 GCA_030765085.1 Allium cepa
ATAAAATCAAACGCAGACTATTGGCTCTCAGCGGCACACACGACTTCCGCTATGGTATACTCTGCTCATAATCCCCAGGAACTAGTTTTGTCCGAACTCCTCACAGGATCAACTTTAGAACCCCCTCTTGGGGCTCAAGGCAGCACCACCCGGTGGCACTCCTGAGAAGTTCATTTCAAGGGTGCGCCTTTCCCCAGAGCCATCATCAAAACATTTTATACTATACACATATAGTATTTTCAAATCATACACCTAGTATGATCTCATACAAAGCTCTTTTACACAAAATCGATTATTCCAAAATCGATAATTCTCAAACAAGGCTTTCCAAATTCTCATATTGATTTTACCCAAAAATCAAGAGCCTTTCCAAATCCAAAGGTTCTTAAAACCTTTTCTAAAATCCTCATAAGATCCTTTATATATATATATATATATATATATATATATATATATATATATATATATATATATATATATATACAGATATATATAATTTTCAAAACTTTGGATCATTTCAAACTTGTATAAAAATCCTTTTTATACTTCAAACATTTTGAAAAACCCTTTTCTTCTGGCAAAAGATTCAACAAGAGGAGTTTCATTTTATAAATCAAAGATATTTAACTTTGTTTACTCAAAATCAAATATTCAAATTTGATTACTCCTTTTAATATCATTTTCATTAAAATCCGTACGATGTACACATATCATCTGTATGCTATACCAATCTGATCGCTCACTCGACTACACAATTTCACTTCCAAACTAGTATCGTCCACCCGACTTCCTAGTGCGGACACAGATCTGGTTTCTTGATCAAAAACCGTCATTCTCCTTGCATAGTCATGACTATGATAGAGAATATCCAGAACCAATCAACAATCCATATCCAGGTTCTCCGTCGAAAATCGAGTGGGAAAATCCCAACTCGGATCGATATAACTATCTCGAAATTCTGTACTCGAATCTGGATCAAATCACTATGCGAATAGAATAACATACGTACACCCTATGTATTTTTCTTTATTGGTTATTAGCCAAATCAATTCTCTTTCTATTCACATTCCCTTACTCACAATTGCTTCAATCCATTTGGATTATCACCTCTATTCTTATCTCGATTGGGTATTTAACCAATAACAGTTTAAACTCCGACCAGTTTATTTAGAAAATAGCTTGAAATTTTGAAAATAGACAAGTAGTTGGAAAATAATTACTAGTTTGTAAAATAGGTGTAAAATAGTTAGAAAATAGTTAAAATAATTATAGAAATTTTAGGAAATTGCAAAATAATAGTAAGATAATAATTAGTTTTGTAAATAGTTGGAATATAGTAATTAGTTTATAAAACAGTTGGAAAATCGTTAAACAGTTTCAAAAATAATTGTAAAACAAGTATAAGATGGTTTGGCTTTTAAAAGAAAGGTTGTATATATAATGAATAGCTTGCAAAAATATGTTTATATTTAAACAATTTATATTAAAAATAGTCCAGAGTCAAAACTGCTCACTTTCCAATCTCCATTTTCATCAATTCAATTTTAATTTTCATTTTCATTTAAATTGACCCAATTCCAATTTAAATAACTCCAATTTCCATTGAAATTGATTCAACCCCAATTCAAGTTGAATTAACCTCAGTTTCTTTCCAAATTTAACTTTATTCAACCTTGATCTCAAATTTCTACTAATTCAAATAAATTTCAATTGAACTAGTTCCAATTTCAATTCATTTCAACTCCAGTTTGAATTAATCCCAATTTCAAACTCCATTTCCAAATCAAGTTGAATTATTCTTGATTTCCTCCTAAATTCAATTCAAATTCCATTTGAATTTAAACTATTCAATTTTAATTACAATTTTAATTTATTCAAATCAATTCGGACTAATTTCAAATTAAACCTACTTCAATTTCAAATCGTTTCAAATTAATCCAATTCAAATTTTCCATTTGAATCTTATACTCATACATCTTCAATCACAATTTCAATTAATTCAAATTAAATTCAATTTGAACTAATTCAAATTTCAAATTTAAACCATCTCGAATTACATAAATTCGAGTTAACACTCCAAATGTTGATTTAATATCTTTAAATCAATTTTCCTTTAAAGTTTTTAAACAATTCAATTTTGAGTCCAAATTTCAAAATTCCATTTTAAATTATCTTTACTTAACTCATTACAGGTTCAAGTAAGAGTTTCAAACAATTTTAATTTACAAATTTATTTCTTAACATTCAAATCTTAAGTTCAAAGGAATTCCATATCTTAATTTTAAATTTAAGTTAAATTTTATTTATTTCTATAATGGATATATTACCACACTTCACTTCTCATTCATTTAAAGAGATCCAATTCATAATTTAAAGGTTATTAATAACAATAGGATGATATCATCCAATTCATTTTAAAACATCCATCAATTTCAAATTTCCAGATTTAAAACTCAATATTTGGAGTTTACCTCAAACCATCTTTGATGTTATGTATATCTCTCATATATACATATTTATTCCTTGGCCCACCAAGCCAAGTTTTAAAATTTAAACCACCTTTGGTTTTAATTCAAAACAAATTTTCTTTAAATCTTTAAACAACTCTTGTTTGCATCCAACTCTTTCATTCAAATAATATTATTTATTATTCCTTTTAATAATTTGAAAACAAATTTCAAATGTTTTTTTTAAATCTTAAGATTCAAACTTCACAATTTAGATCAATTTCAATTTCAATTTATATCCCATACTTATCTAAATGGTTTACTTCCTTAAAACATTTCATTATTAAATACAACAACCATTTATAATAATAATCAAGTTTATCATATCTGGAAACCAATTTATTATTATCTTATTTTAAAACTCCTTTCCAAATTCAAGATTTTAATTTCAGTTTGAATTTGTTTCAAACTTATCTTTATTCAATTTCAATTTTAGCTTGGTCGTATTCTATTACTTCTTAATTTAATTCTAATAATTTAGCAACTAATTCCCTTACTATTTGTTAGAAAGAAATATTACTTTATCTATCAAAATATATTCTTATGGGCACCACTTACCCTATCCTTAATGAGTAATCCCACCAGAGCCAAGGTTCTCGCTTAACCTTCTGCTCTGATACCAAATGTAACGACCCGGGAATTTCGATCCCGAAATTTCCCGATAGTTAGTGAAAAGAAGGAAAGAGAAAGAAGAAGAAACAGAAACTAGACACAGAAACCTCACATTCCCAGCGGATTAAAATATAATATAACATAAATAACGGTTTTACAAAGAAGAATCATCACCAGTACAATTATATTTTTAAACATCAGAGTTACAACCTTTACAATACACCGGACAGTTTAAACAACATGTCCAAGCCAACTATAATATACACAGCACTAAACACTCCATACGTTCCAGCCATCCAACTCGCCTCCTGAGTTCCAGAACGTCCTTACCTGAAAATCTGTAATACTCGGTCTGACCCGAGCATTACATCAAAGTAACACCCGGGTCAGGCTGGAAACCAGCATGAGTAAAACCATCTAACATGGAATACAAAAGCATACAATTTACATAAACCCGGGGTAACTTGTATCAATTTACAACTCCACAAGTCATCATATACATCACTTACATCATACATCAATTTCTAAGTACCAAAATTTAGATTAAATTGTCTAATTCACTTAAAATTATCCATTTCATCCTATAGACACCACACATCAAATTATAAAGAATTGAAGTGGTTTCGGGTATTATCTAATACCCGACTCCGAACTCTTCAAATCCAATGTCATCCAAACCCAAGTTATCCAATTTAATACAATTCAACTTTAATAGTCGGATAACACTTTTACACAACAATTCATAATTGATTGATAATCACACTATCATTGTCCCATCAACATATCATATCCCAAAGCAATTCATATCAGAGATATCTCCCAATTCAAGACACCCATCATCATTCAATCATTAATAACAAGATTGATCACTTCAATTAATTAAATTAATTAATGATCCTTTAATTACTTCCATTAGTTAATTATTCTTAAATTTCAAATAATAATTAGCCCTTAACTTAATTACATTTATTAATCAATCTTAATTAATCACAATCAAAAATTAACTTTCTTTATTACTTCTTTAAATAAACCAACACCTTAATTAATTATGTAAATTAATCCTTCAATTACACTGAGTAATCATTACTTAATTTGTTTCATCAGGTAACTTCCTTTAACTAATTACATCCAGTAATTAGCCACTAATTACTTCTCTAAGTAAATATATCTCATTAATTACCTTAAGTATTTATACTTAACTCAACATCAAATGATTACCTTCAATTAATTAAATTTAATTAATTAACTAGTATTAACCACGTTATCTTAATTAATTACACGATTTAATTAACCTTACCCATACACATTTATTACATTGACCATAATTAATTACTCGAATTAATTCTTCTATGATAACTTACAGTGATTAATTATTCTCTAATTAATCTTCTTCATTAATTAAGTAACCCTTTTTTTTATTCCCTTAGTTAATCAATCCTCTAAATAATTAATTAGTCGCTTATTACAACTTAATTACTTAATTAACTGACCTCTAACTATTAATTAATAAATCTTAAACTTTATTAAATTAAACTAATTAATTACCCTTAATTCCATTCTTTAATTAATTAGTCATTAATCATCCAAACCTTAATTATCTCTTAAGATAAATCTTTATTTTAATTAACGACTTACTTATCATTAACAAAATTTAAATATATTTCCAAAGCATTCTAGTTTAATATCAACTTTGAATTTGAAATATAATTAACATTTAACTTAACAAATTAAATTAAACAAACTTCAAATCTTCTAAATCAAATGTTTCAAGAAAACATTTACCTTACATATTAGTTTAAAAATTAAATTCCATTTAAATTTTGAAAACTAATTTTTATAAAAACTTTCAAATTCCAGCCCTTTTGAACCAACTTCGGGTCCAACCCGAGAACAACTCGAGTCCAACCCTAAGCGATCCCGTGTTTCCTTTGGGTCACTCACCTATTCCAACCGCTTCGATTCATCGTGCTGTCTCCTCGAGACTTACCCGAGAATCCCCTTTCTTCTCAATTAAAACTCAACGCACAGCACAACACTCATTCCCTTCATCAATTCCCAGCCATTTGTTCTCAGATATACGTGCACATGGTGTACGTACACCAGCGCCTCCTACCTCTGGTGATCGCCGCGGCAACGTTGAACCCTCACACGCACTCACGTGATCACGTACGACACTCATATTGGATGAAAAATCGACGGGGCAAAATCGAACACCCATGACCAAACACAGAATCCAATACTGCCGGAAATCCCCATCTTCCCATCACTTCCGACCTCGAGATGGCCTGCCCTCTTCGCTGAAGCTTCGACACTTCCTCCAGCCTCCATTCCCAGAGCCGCGATTCAACCCGGACCACCCTAACCACCGTTCGAACTTCCTAAATGATGACCACATCGACCGGCCCCCGAACCCTAAATCACCAGAATCCTATCACCTCGGCCAACGAGAAAGTCCACCCGTATTTTTCCCAAACCCTCCATCGCTCAGACCATCATCAGCCCAAACGACGACCCCCCAGGCACTGCCGATCATCGGCCAACACCGAAATAACCCAAAACGATCATTTCAGAAATTCCCAAAGAATATCAAGCTAGAAATCATGAACTAAGTATTAAAAATCATAATTTCCAAATTCGAATTCAGACATGCAATCCAAACTTGATATTAAAATACTAGAATCCTTCTCTAGAAATGGTTTCCCACTACAAATTTCCATTTTTTCCAGTTAAACACTTCCTAATTATCCTCCTAAATGTTTTTGAAATCAAGTTTTAGTTGATACAAACATTTTACCTTTAAGAATCATAACATGCATCTGTTTAAATATTGAGATATGAATTTTTTTTCAAGTTTGTTTCCTATAACAAGAAAATCCGATACTCTATATCCACACATATACAACTATATTCAGATATATATAAATATACAACATATATTAAATCAACAGGCAACAATTACCATGCTTGCTTCAGATATAGGTTGCATGCATAATATTGTTCAACGGATTAAACCAAGTATCAGTTTTACTCACCTTTCAGAGAACAAAGAACATTTTTTTCCTCTGGGACTATTTCAATTTGCATTTTTGAATCTGAAGTTTTGTCGATTGGTTGCAGTTTGATTCCTGATTCTTGCAAATGCTTAAAGTTATTGGATTGTTAGCTGTGTCCATAGATCCATAATGCCACTTGTCCCAAATTGTTAACACTTGTTTCTTTAAATTTTACAAATGTTTAATTCTTTATTTATAAAAATGCTTTTATTTTAATATAGTACATGTTTTCTTTCTATATATATATACACCAAAAATTCATGTGTATTTAAAAAGAAAGAATAAAAATTTCAAACTGAACTTATTCCATGAAAAATTAAAAGAAAGCAAAGTAAACTTTTTTATTAAATCTCCTTTAAGCTTACCATATGTTTAAATAAATATTCATTTTATATTTTGAAAATATAAAGTTTTACTTTATATAGCTTTTGCAAATTATCATGTTGAACTCAAACAATAGCTTCCTACCTACCATATATATATATACATACTTTTATACATGTATATGGACACACTTTAAATTTTCAGAAATAATAGATTTTCCACCTATCTATTTATATTTTTAATGACCTATTATTAGATTCATCATTTTAATTCAATTATTATTATAGTTTCAAATTCACCTATATACGTCTAGATATCCTAAATTATCAAATTTCATCTGTTTAATTCCAATAAAATTAGTATCTCAATAGCTGAAATCTAGTTAATTATTTTATTAACTGTTATTAAAAAAATCGGGTTATCACATGGAGTCTTATTAATTATTTATTAATTATCATTTATTTTACGGAGCGTTACATTCTCTCCTCTTAAAAAAATTCATCCTTGAAATTCCCCATGTGTTGAATCATGTAACGTGGCATGCACAACCAAATTGAGCTAAACAACCAATCAGTATATATCTAACTTTGCAGAGAAATGTGTATGTGCAAAGTGTATCACAACATATAAAATATGTATGCAGAATGATTCTAAATTGGTGCCTCCTATATGAATGCACTATGTTAAAAACAGTTTGAAAATATGATGCAATCAGCGTAGATATACTAGCAGTTCTATATGTGTGCATAATTATCCTAAACGCTAATTTTTAGTTATCAATAAGGTATGAAAATAGAAATTCCAAAGTTAAAAAAGCCTTTTCTCTTATTATTGTCTATGTTTTGTCTACCGTTGCCCTTATCAGACAACATAACTCATACTTGTTAACACAACGATGCTCCTTACGCTAGTATTGAAAATCAGGAATTTTCTCATTTCAAAAGAAAAATTTTAAATATAATTTCCAAAAGAATTTCCAGCTTGCATAACAGTTTAAAGAATCAAATTCCCAAAAGCATTTAAACACCATTTTTTTATAGAACTTGAACAAAATATTCTAAAAACATTTGAAATCAAATTTTCAAAACTTACACCAACTTTTCCAAATTACTTGAAATTCCTTTATACAAAATTTATCCACCATTTTGTTTTATAAAACACTCCACCACTTTTAAATTACTTCTAAAACATTTCTAAAACTATTTATCAAACAATCGTTAAATTCCCAAATCCCCGTTTTGAAAATATTTCATGTCACTTCTAAAAATACCGCCATCATTTCATAATTTTCAAAAGTATTTAAACAAAAAAATTAAAAGCTTTCGAAAACAATTTTTTTTCAAAACATTTGCCGCTTTATCCTTAAAAACAAATCAAGTCACATCTTAGCGAAATCGAAAATTGGTCAATGAGTTAATGCATATTATTGACCCTGGTATTGTGCAGTTAACCCTAAATTTAGAGAACCTTTTCTTTTTATTGTAAAACATAAAACTACCTGCAAGCGTATTTATAAATTTTAGCTTTTTAGGCATAAGGATAGTGACCCATTATTCCACAACAACCTTTTCCTTTTCTCCACTTGCTTAAATTTATTTTTTCCAAACTTTTAAAATTTTAGGATCTAAGTATTTTTTTAATTTCTTTGCTAACTTAATTTCCTAATTATTTTATAAACTTTCAGTCTTACCTAATTTTGATCACAAATTAAATGTCCTTATGAGATTTCCTTATTTACATTATTACTCAATATAGGTATATATATAACAGTTCTATCCCATCCATTAAATCAACATAGCGACAAAATTGTAATATATCTCATATTATATCGTGCATTTTCCTAAATTTGAAGAGAGATAACTAACAATTACAACCTAAAAACTCTAAAAGAAATTGCTGGAAGCTACACTTCATCATCAACTATGGTTAACGATTGTGGGTCTAATACTCCTTAATGAATTAAGATGGACATCCCTAATATGTCATTCAACTATCACACATCTTCCTTAACTCTCCTTCTTGGCTCCTAATAAATGCGGTCCATCCATTATTTCAATTATTATATCTGATCAAGGGATAAATTTTGCACTCTTACAATGAAGCGAGTAAGAAATATGATTGTGCACATTTAAAATAACTTATTGGAAAATTAGTTTGGTGGAATAACTCATATTGCCTATCTTACCTTCAATAACCTTAAGTCAATCAACATCCTTTAGGTGTCGTACCATCTTATTATTTTCTTCTCCAATCATACCATTATCTTCCTCCAATCAAAACCTCTTGACAATATTCTCAAACTTGGTTTTTACTTTCTCTACGTCCTTGATCATTCATGCGAGTTTACCTTGGGACTTGCAAAATTACACTTAGGTACAATTCCCCATTCCTTCGAGAGTCCTTCTTACGGCTTCCATGGATTCTCAATAAAACATTTCTAGGTTCATACCAATATTCCTTAAGTTCAACAGAGATTTCCTATTGCTACCATACGAGCATTAATAACTATTCTATTCATGGCTTAAAACTTTTGCCTCGCCTTATCTAGATAGTGATCCCTATCTACTCCATATTAAAAACTTGGTTTGGTTCTCACGATTCTTTGTAAAATTAAAAATTCACAATCATGAAGTACTTGATCTAAAACCATTATATTTAAAAATATAAACTTATAAACTTTTTATCAAATTCAAGAATTACTTGGTTTCGGAAAGAATCATGAAATTTTTCGCTTTTCTATCCGATTTTAGCTTTTTAAGGACTTTCTACAATGGAGATTTACTTCTTTTAAAAGTAGGATTTTTTAATCAATTTAAAAAAAAATTCAATTACCATACCAAACCATTTTTTTATAAAAACATATTCTATAATAAACAATGAAAAGTTGAGTAGACAATGATAATTATTATCCAATTATTTTCCTATACTCATGCTGTCTTCGCTTCCACCTTTGATGGATATTTTCATAGCAGAAGAGGGGGATTTCTAAAAGATATGTGTAGTTGCAAAATTTATCTAAGCGTCTATCTAAAGTATATGCGCACTTACTACATATCCATGGAAATTTTCCATTCTTCATGTCCTATTCCTATTAATTTTTCTACTATATTATTCTACCTAGATTACTAATCCAATATATATATTCCTAATGTTATTTCTATCTAGATTTTCGAGAGTTCTTACTTATCTATACTTCATTTGCATCAAGTACATTTCCATTTATTCACCCCTTAAAAAAATTAAAATGGAAATTCCAAATTCACAAAATTGGAAAATCATCGATCCCAACCTACACTCTATTTTACTTTTATTTCAAAAATGAAATATCGTTTGATCAAAAATATTTAAATCCAAGCTATTTGACTCGGCCAATTTTAAACTAAGAATTTAAAAAATGTAAAACCCTTTTTACCAAAACCTTTAAATCGGAACTTTTAACTCGATAATTTTTCAAATTACGAATTTTCAAATTTCCTTTCTTTTTTAGAACAACTTTCCAATAAATATTTTGAAAAATCCATTCAAAACATTCTAACGTATTTCAAAGATCTTCTTGTCAAATTCTTTCAGATGGATTTGGACTTATAAATGGACTTTAATTACCATTCCTTTTGGACTCTCCTTCTTTCCTACCCATCCTCACTCGTCTTCATCAAAAATCTGGCTTATCTTCTTGTGGTGATTAATGTACATTTTGAAGGAACATGATCTACTCCTTTACATCTTTCTACACTCATATAACTCCTTACTTCCAGATGCTTGCAACATATAGGCTGTTATCTCCTATTGGCTTGGATGAACTGTGCATCTTCAATCAAAAATCCATCAAAATCCTAAATCATAAGGCGGCCTAGGTCCAACAAAGGAGTCAAGTACCATCCAACTTTTATGGTGCTTCTATATGCCATGGTCATGCTCCTCTTGGTCCACTCGTTACGATATGACCTCCGCCCTGTGGGGTAATCAGGGTAGGAGTAACTTAAATCTACTTATTTTTTCAACTTATAGTCGCCTCGCCCATCCTTTCGAAATATGGCCACAGCTACTTCTATAGTCAGAATTTATAGAGTTAGACGTATGGTTTATATATATAATTACAAGTAAAAATATAAATACGTTCTCTTAGCATAACCTAATTATTATGATCGACTAACCTAAGCTTGATATGAAATGTAACAACCTCCACCGTAATGGGCCTGGATTTTGACTAAATCAAAACTCAAGTCCATTAGGGCACGGATAATTGATTCTAATAACATGTAATAAACACAAGTATATCATAGTGCAGTATATATAAACTCACAGTGGAATTGAGAACTATAATATAACATACGTATTGGCTAAGGCTACTACCTTGGATAATTAATTGCCTAGTCAGCGCCAACAATGAATAAGAAGATGTAACGACCCGTATTTTACGTGTCGATAAATCGTAGAATTTACAGGTCATTAGTGTTGTTTATGTCATCTATAGCCTAAGTCGTATGGTAGTTAGATCGTGTGGGGAAGCTAACTCGTGTAGGGGCGACTTAAGTTAGGTCGGTAGTTAATGAGTTACGACCTATAGGAATGACCGACCTAAGAGTTAGCGAGTTAAGGCTTAGAGCAGTTTAGGTCGTGAGGGAGTTAGGTCGAGTGGAGCGACCTATAGATATGGGCGACTTAGGGTTAACGACCTAGCAGTTAGACGAGTTAATGGGTTAGAGGTAGTTAACGACCTAAGGAATTTAACCTACATAAGTATTTGACCGACCTAGGAGGATTAACGACCTAAGTGTTGCTGTGTATAGATAGGTCGTAAGCGACCTAAGATAGGGGGTGTGTTAGGTCGAGTGGATTTGATAGGTCGTAACCCAGTTAGGTCGTGAGCGACCTAAGTAAGTCGTTGAGTTTTTAGGTCGTGTGTTAAGCCTCGTCCCAGTTAGGTCGTAGGTCGTTGGGTTCGATGAGTCGTAGGTCGTTGGGAATGGTAGGTCGGCAATAGTTAGGTCGCTGGGTAGTTGTGTGGTGCAGTTAGGTCGTTAGACGACCTAAGGTAGGTTGCATAGATTGTTAGGTCGCGCGCTTATGTTTTTAGGTCGCGTGCATGCTGTGGGTCTTAGGTCGTAGTATAGTTAGGTCGAGACTTTTTAGGTCGGCAACGACCTAATAGCGAGCCTACGAGTTAAGATCTGGGCGACCTAAGGGGAATTCAGCCTATAAATAGAGGGGTTTGGCTCACTTTTTGGCACCGGTTTTTGAAGCGACGAAGTGCTGCCATTTTGAGAGCTCGACTACAGCATTTCTTCATCTTCTTTTCTCCATTCCAATCTAGTTCTAACATCCATCCAAGATCAAAGATCAAGATCGAAGATCCAAGAGCCAAAGTTGAAGATCTTCATCCAACGAAGCTAGATTCCATCGTTCGAAGCGGAATTTCACCGGATCGAGCCTAGTTCTTCGCTGTCCAGATCTGAAGTGTTTAGTTTTTGAAGTGTTTGGGTGATTCGGTGAGTGGTAGTTATCTCTCACACGGATCCAAAGGAGTATATTGGAGTGGTGGTTCGTTTATGTGTTAAAGATAGTGATTTCTCGCATTTCTCTTAAGTCTGCGTGTAGATCCATGGTTTATGAAGATGTTTACCTATGCAAGTTCATTTATCGAGTTATAGGAATAAAACCCATGTTTTATATTTGATAGATCTATGCTAGAAATCCATAATTCATGTATGATAGACTTTCACTCATTTATTTACGAAATTGCCATTATAGTTAATATTGCTTATTGGATCTTGTTTGAATGATTGATTGTTTGAATGTATGATTGATTGATTGTTTCAAGTTAGCTAGTAGTTGATTTGGAACAAGATGGTCGGAGATGATTCAAAAGCTAAGTGGAAAGGCTCTTGAATGGTGAAAGCTGCTTGTGGCATATGAAGCGAATGAGGAAGCTCATATGGATGGATTCGAGGACTTTGCGATGATACGAGGAAGCAAAGTATGATGATGATGGACTTTGCCATGATATGATGAGGCAAAGCATGATATGGACTTTGCTAAGATGCGATGAAGCAAAGTATGAGATGAGATAGTCTTGGTCTAGTCCAGGCGGGATCATTCCAAGCATGATGTTAACTCGGTGATATGGTTCGAGTTTTGATGGATAATGGATGGCTTGAGAGGCGCTTGAGCTAGTATGGGAATAGTCGTCGAGGAGGATGACTAGGAGGCTAAGACTTCATCGTTGTTGAAGGTTCTAGCATGCTCAAAGCAAGAGTACGTTGGGCGGCATTGATATCCCAGGCACGGGTCACGATGACGTGCTAGTACTCTGGGCAGCATTGATATCCTAGGCACGGGTCACGATGACGCGCGGAGTTATGTCTAGAACCGGGGTTACCATTAGCCCTTGACTGACGGATGAAAGAATGTGCCGTTCATTCAACTAACGATGAAATCAAGGCAATGATAACAGTGATAGCCAGAGTCATGGATGTTGATTATATCATCATTCGGTCTCAAGAGCGGTGTTTTCGGGGTGCTTATCTGATCTTGGTTTAGGCCTTGGGGGTTTGTATTTGGAAAACATCGACCTTGACTCGAGTGATTATTGCTTTACTTTAGTTACCTGTTGCTATACTTGCTTCTTATTAGTGTGTGTCTGGAGGCTATCACTGTAGAATGAGGTGGAGTGGTATGATTTGGGTTCCTATTCCTTTTATCCTTTATGCTCTTTTGGTATGTTTGATAGTTGATTTACTGCTCACTAAGACTTTGTCTGACTCAAGGTTTTATGTCTCCTCTTATTACCTTGGGCTGTTCATCCATGTTTGGGATGGGCAGACTAGGTGACAGGTGGCAGATGCTGATCTTAGTGGCTCACGCTGAGGATGACGAACACGAGCAGGAGGCTTTACATATTATTTTTATATTCTATGTACTGGATATTCCGTTGTTTGTTGATTACTCTGAGTGCTATGTAGTGAGGCTTCTTGTATTCATGATTCAGACTATGTATAAAGCTATTATGATTAGATGATGATATTCTGTTCTATGGGGGCTTCACTATATTATATTTCTCTATTGTATTTTATCCATGCGCTGTGAGTTTTACGATAGAGTCTGCGATGTTTATTTTACCCTTGACGGTCACTCATGGCTGCCTGGCACACTTTCAGCGCACCATTCCCTTGTTTCCGTGCGGGAGTCATGGGTGGTCGTCACATTTGGTATCAGAGCTTTGGTTAATCGATTTTATCCAACGCTCGCTGACGTAACTACGTATGAGAGACGTAATTGTATTTTGATGGATGATTACTATATATGGTATAGTAGCTTAGAAGGATTTGAACTCCTTATGCAGTTGTTTCTCAAAGGTGTTCTAATCATTCCTTTTTCTAGATACTAAGGATGAGTCGAAGAGGGAGACCAGCTGCAAGGGAAGGCCGTGCCGCTGAAGGAACCGTTGATTATGGAGCTATGTTTGAAGCTATGATGACTTCCATCATAAGAAGGATGCCAGCTCCAGGGCCATCTGTAGATGTTGGAGTTCAAGTTCAAGCTCCGAGGCCGGTGGATTTTGCTAAGCTTTGCAAGGACTATACTTCTCTTGGAGGAAAGGTTTTCTTGGGGACAGAATCTACTATTGAAGTCTAGAGATGGATAGATGCTTGTAGGAGGATTTTTGGTTATTTAGGAATCGAGGATGCAACTAAGAGGAAGCTTGCATCGAGGCAGCTTCAAGGGAGAGCTTCTGATTGGTGGAACTCTATCACCATTGATACTCCAGAAGAAGAGATTTCTTGGGAGCAGTTTCAAGCTAGGTTTGAAGCTAAGTTCATCTCTACTGCTCAGAAGTCTGTTTTGTTTAAGAAGTTTGTAGAGCTCAAGCAAGGCGGGAGGTCGGTTCTGGAATATGTTTCTGACTTTGAAGCCTTGTCCAAGTATGCTAGATCGTATATTGATTCTCCCTATCAGAAGAATGAAAAGTTCGTGACAGGCTTGGATGCTTATCTTGGAAGGCAGCTGGTGGATCACCTGGACGATCCATTTGAGAAGCTTGTGGAAAAAGCTCTCAGGCATGAGAGTTTGTTTCCTAAGGAAGGGTCTGTTGTTGCTGTGACCAAGGAAGAGCTCAAACCACAGCAGGGTGGAAATAAGAAGAGGAAGCAGCAACAGCAGAAGGGTAAGAATGGCCAGAAGAAGCCGAAAGGCGAAGTGACTTGTTTCAACTGTCAACAGAAAGGCCATTTCTCCAGGGATTGCAAGAATCCAAAGGTATCGGTGAAGTGCCACAACTGTGATAAGCTGGGGCACATTAAGAAGAACTGTCCGGAACCGATAAAGGACAGGCAGGTTGTGCAAGCTTATGCTTTGGGGGTTGTTCCATCGTCTTCGAAAGCTCCTACTGCTAAGGAGAAGGGGAAGAGTGTGGTGGTTCAAGGTACTCTTTCCATTTGTGGTATTCCAGTTAGAGTGTTATTTGATACTGGAGCGTCTCATTCTTTTGTTTGTAATGAGTTGGTAGACCGGTTGGGTTTGGAACCGGATATTGTTGATAGACCATTGGTAGTGACTAATCCAGTTGGGGGTTCGTCTTGTTTGTGTATGCTATGCCGTGGTCTAGTTATATCGAGTCATGATTGCTCTTTTGTTTGTGATTGCTTTGTTCTGAACTTTGCGGGGTTCGGAATTATTTTGGGTATGGACTGGCTTAGGAAGTATGCGGCAAAGGTTGATTGTGAGAGATTGGAGGTGACAGTCGAGAATGTGGAAGGGCGAAAGGTTGTGATACGATGTAAGCATGAAGAAGGCGTCTTCATGAGCTTCATGTATTCGCTGGTTGTTCCACGGGATGGACTGTTATCGATGCCAATCGTGAATGGATTCGAGGATGTCTTTGAGGAAGTCAAAGGGTTACCGCCGCATAGGGAGATCGAGTTTCGTATCGATCTAGTTGAAGGAGCCAGACCCGTTGTGATGCCGCTTAGGCGGATGGCGCCTAGGGAACAGCAAGAGTTGAAGGTGCAAGTTGATGACCTTTTACGGAAAGGATTCATTCGGCGTAGTGTGTCCGAATGGGGTGCACCAGTTGTGTTCGCAACCAAAGCGGATGGATCGTTGAGGTTGTGTGTGGATTATCGTGAGCTGAATAAGGTGACTAAGAAGAACAAGTATCCATTGCCGAGAATAGATGACTTGTTTGATCAGCTTCACGAGGCTAAAGTGTTCTCTCAGATGGATTTGGCAACGGGATTTCACCAGTTGAAAGTAGCTAAGGATAGTGTGCCGAAGACTGCTTTTAGGACACCATCCGGTTTTTATGAGTGGCTGGTAATGCCGTTTGGGTTGACTAACGCACCAGCATATTTTGTGGATCTTATGAATAGAGTGTTCAGAGATCAGTTGAATAAGTTCGTGCTTGTGTTCGTGGATGATATTCTGATTTATTCCAGAACTGAGGAGGAACACAAGACACACTTGAGGATTGTTTTGGAAATCTTGCGGAAACATCAGCTGAAGGCTAAGTTTTCGAAATGTCACTTCTGGAGGAGTGAAGTGAGATTCTTAGGCCATGTTATTTCTAGAAATGGGATAGCGGTTGATCCCGCTAAGGTGGCAGCGATCCAGGATTGGGTTAGACCTAAGAATGCATCAGATGTGAGAAGTTTTCTTGGACTAGCAGGATATTATCGACGGTTTATCAAAGACTTTTCCAAGATAGCTGCACCATTGACAGGATTGACGAAAAAGAATCAAGTGTTTAGATGGGATGATAAGTGTGAGCAAGCTTTCGTAATCCTGAAAGAGCGACTGACAAGTGCTCCTGTTTTGACCATTCCTAGTGGGAACGATGAGATGGTGGTTTACACCGATGCATGTGGTACTGGACTTGGAGCAGTGCTAATGCAGAAAGATAAAGTTGTTGCGTATGCTAGTCGACAACTGAAGCTGCATGAAAGGAATTATCCGACACATGATTTGGAGTTAGCGACGATTGTATTTGCTTTAAAGATGTGGAGACATTATCTTTTGGGAGTTCGATTCGAGTTGTTTACGGATCATAAGTCGTTGAAGTATCTGTTTTCCCAAAAGGATTTGAATCTTCGGCAGCAACGGTGGCTAGAGTTCTTAGCATCGTATGATTTTGGTATAGCTTATACTCCGGGAAAAGGTAACGCAGTAGCTGATGCGTTGAGTCGAAGACATGCAGGATTGGGAGCCATGTTTTCGGAATGGAAGAGTCTCGAGTATTTAGCTGGATATGATTTCAGGCCCAGATGTGAATTGGAACCTGAGATGTTGGCAAACTTATCGATAAGACCTACTCTTGTGGAAAGGATTGGCGAGAGTCAAAAGCAAGACGATAAGATTGTCAAGATTATCCGTGATTTGGAATCTGGATTGGAGCCAGAGAAGAATGAAGGATTCGAGGTCGATCGAGAGGGTTGGCTTCGAAAGCAAGGACGACTGGTTGTTCCCGATATCGATGAATTGAGAGATGAAGTTCTGAGGGAAAGTCATCACTCGAAGTTGACAATTCACCCAGGTGGAAATAAGATGTATCGGGATATGAAGAGAACCTATTACTGGGAAGGTATGAAGAAGGATATTGGAAATTTTATTTCTAAATGTATGAACTGTCAGTTGGTAAAAGATGAACAGAAGAAGCCAAGTGGATTGCTTCATCCATTGGAAGTTCCTACATGGAAGTGGGAGCAGATATCGATGGATTTTATCGATGGTCTACCTAGGACGAGAGCGGGAAATGAAGGGATTTGGGTCATTGTAGATCGTTTGACCAAAAGTGCAAGATTCATTCCTGTTCGATCAACTAGGACGGCATCGAAGTTGGCTGAGTTGTATGTTAAGTGGATAGTTCGATTCCATGGTATTCCGAAGAGTATAGTGAGCGATCGAGATCCATTGTTCACTAGTGGATTTTGGAAGAGCTTTCAGGAAGTTTTGGGAACCGAGTTGTGTTTGAGTACAGTTTATCATCCCCAAACAGATGGTCAGACTGAGAGAGTCAACCGAGTTTTGGAAGATCTCTTGAGAGCATGTGTCTTGGATTTCGGAGGATCATGGGAAGATCATCTTCATTTAGTGGAGTTTGCGTATAACAACAGCTACCAGTCAAGTATTGGTATGGCACCATATGAAGCCTTGTATGGAAGACCGTGTAACTCTCCGACATGTTGGTTGGAAGCTGGAGAAAAACTGATGCTTGGGCCAGAGATGATTCGTCAGACTACGGATTTCATAGAGATCATTCGGCAACGAATGAAGGCAGCCCAGGATCGGCAGAAAAGTTATGCAGATAAACGTCGAAAGGATTTGGAGTTCGACATAGGAGATATGGTTTTTGTGAAGATTTCTCCACTGAAGAATGTTATTCGATTCGGGAAGAAAGGAAAGTTGACTCCGAGATTTGTTGGACCATTCCCGATTATCGAGCGAATTGGAAAGCTCGCTTATACATTGGAGTTACCAGAAAAGATGGCGGGTGTGCACAATGTTTTTCATGTATCGTATCTACGGAAGTATGTGCACGACTCGAGCACAGTGGTTTCTGCTGATAGCTGTGAAGATTTGGAGGTTGATCCAGTTGTTAGAAGACCTCATAAGCCACTTCGTATTGTTGAAACCGATACGAAACAGCTTAGGAGGAAGACGATTACGTTGCTCAAGATACAATGGAGTGATGATGTTAACGACTGTACATGGGAGGAGGAAGAGAGGATGAAGGCAGCTCATCCTGAACTCTTCGAGGTATGGCCCTAAGGTGTCGTGGCATCTCATGAATTTGTAACTTGTTCTAATCTTAGAATTCTGCATGCTAGGATAGTAATTGGATGCATGGTTTGTTGATTGCTATGGATGGTAGGCATGCAGAACAATTTTGGTTGCTCTTGTTTGTTTGGAATTTCGGGGGCGAAATTCCTAAGGGGGAGAGAATGTAACGACCCGTATTTTACATGTCGATAAATCGTAGAATTTACAGGTCATTAGTGTTGTTTATGTCATCTATAGCCTAAGTCGTATGGTAGTTAGATCGTGTGGGGAAGCTAACTCGTGTAGGGGCGACTTAAGTTAGGTCGGTAGTTAATGAGTTACGACCTATAGGAATGACCGACCTAAGAGTTAGCGAGTTAAGGCTTAGAGCAGTTTAGGTCGTAAGGGAGTTAGGTCGAGTGGAGCGACCTATAGATATGAGCGACTTAGGGTTAACGACCTAGCAGTTAGACGAGTTAATGGGTTAGAGGTAGTTAACGACCTAAGGAATTTAACCTACATAAGTATTTGACCGACCTAGGAGGATTAACGACCTAAGTGTTGCTGTGTATAGATAGGTCGTAAGCGACCTAAGATAGGGGGTGTGTTAGGTCGAGTGGATTTGATAGGTCGTAACCCAGTTAGGTTGTGAGCGACCTAAGTAAGTCGTTGAGTTTTTAGGTCGTGTGTTAAGCCTCGTCCCAGTTAGGTCGTAGGTCGTTGGGTTCGATGAGTCGTAGGTCGTTGGGAATGGTAGGTCGGCAATAGTTAGGTCGCTGGGTAGTTGTGTGGTGCAGTTAGGTCGTTAGACGACCTAAGGTAGGTTGCATAGATTGTTAGGTCGCGCGCTTATGTTTTTAGGTCGCGTGCATGCTGTGGGTCTTAGGTCGTAGTATAGTTAGGTCGAGACTTTTTAGGTCGGCAACGACCTAATAGCGAGCCTACGAGTTAAGATCTGGGCGACCTAAGGGGAATTCAGCCTATAAATAGAGGGGTTTGGCTCACTTTTTGGCACCGGTTTTTGAAGCGACGAAGTGCTGCCATTTTGAGAGCTCGACTACAACATTTCTTCATCTTCTTTTCTCCATTCCAACCTAGTTCTAACATCCATCCAAGATCAAAGATCAAGATCGAAGATCCAAGAGCCAAAGTTGAAGATCTTCATCCAACGAAGCTAGATTCCATCGTTCGAAGCGGAATTTCACCGGATCGAGCCTAGTTCTTCGCTGTCCAGATCTGAAGTGTTTAGTTTTTGAAGTGTTTGGGTGATTCGGTGAGTGGTAGTTATCTCTCACACGGATCCAAAGGAGTATATTGGAGTGGTGGTTCGTTTATGTGTTAAAGATAGTGATTTCTCGCATTTCTCTTAAGTCTGCGTGTAGATCCATGGTTTATGAAGATGTTTACCTATGCAAGTTCATTTATCGAGTTATAGGAATAAAACCCATGTTTTATATTTGATAGATCTATGCTAGAAATCCATAATTCATGTATGATAGACTTTCACTCATTTATTTACGAAATTGCCATTATAGTTAATATTGCTTATTGGATCTTGTTTGAATGATTGATTGTTTGAATGTATGATTGATTGATTGTTTCAAGTTAGCTAGTAGTTGATTTGGAACAAGATGGTCGGAGATGATTCAAAAGCTAAGTGGAAAGGCTCTTGAATGGTGAAAGCTGCTTGTGGCATATGAAGCGAATGAGGAAGCTCATATGGATGGATTCGAGGACTTTGCGATGATACGAGGAAGCAAAGTATGATGATGATGGACTTTGCCGTGATATGATGAGGCAAAGCATGATATGGACTTTGCTAAGATGCGATGAAGCAAAGTATGAGATGAGATAGTCTTGGTCTAGTCCAGGCGGGATCATTCCAAGCATGATGTTAACTCGGTGATATGGTTCGAGTTTTGATGGATAATGGATGGCTTGAGAGGCGCTTGAGCTAGTATGGGAATAGTCGTCGAGGAGGATGACTAGGAGGCTAAGACTTCATCGTTGTTGAAGGTTCTAGCATGCTCAAAGCAAGAGTACGTTGGGCGGCATTGATATCCCAGGCACGGGTCACGATGACGTGCTAGTACTCTGGGCAGCATTGATATCCTAGGCACGGGTCACGATGACGTGCGGAGTTATGTCTAGAACCGGGGTTACCATTAGCCCTTGACTGACGGATGAAAGAATGTGCCGTTCATTCAACCAACGATGAAATCAAGGCAATGATAACAGTGATAGCCAGAGTCATGGATGTTGATTATATCATCATTCGGTCTCAAGAGCGGTGTTTTCGGGGTGCTTATCTGATCTTGGTTTAGGCCTTGGGGGTTTGTATTTGGAAAACATCGACCTTGACTCGAGTGATTATTGCTTTACTTTAGTTACCTGTTGCTATACTTTCTTCTTATTAGTGTGTGTCTGGGGGCTATCACTGTAGAATGAGGTGGAGTGGGATGATTTGGGTTCCTATTCCTTTTATCCTTTATGCTCTTTTGGTATGTTTGATAGTTGATTTACTGCTCACTAAGACTTTG
Organism: Allium cepa; assembly: GCA_030765085.1. NCBI lineage: Eukaryota > Viridiplantae > Streptophyta > Magnoliopsida > Asparagales > Amaryllidaceae > Allium > Allium cepa. The sequence continues at coordinate 353,206,650 of CM060935.1, forward strand.
TCTGACTCAAGGTTTTATGTCTCCTCTTATTACCTTGGGTTGTTCATCCATGTTTGGGATGGGCAGACTAGGTGACAGGTGGCAGGTGCTGATCTTAGTGGCTCACGCTGAGGATGACGAACACGAGCAGGAGGCTTTACATATTATTTTTATATTCTATGTACTGGATATTCCGTTGTTTGTTGATTACTCTGAGTGCTATGTAGTGAGGCTTCTTGTATTCATGATTCAGACTATGTATAAAGCTATTATGATTAGATGATGATATTCTGTTCTATGGGGGCTTCACTATATTATATTTCTCTATTGTATTTTATCCATGCGCTGTGAGTTTTACGATAGAGTCTGCGATGTTTATTTTACCCTTGACGGTCACTCATGGCTGCCTGGCACACTTTCAGCGCACCATTCCCTTGTTTCCGTGCGGGAGTCATGGGTGGTCGTCACAGAAGAATTCATCATCTACGTTCGCATCTTGCTCCAGTATCCAGTCCTTCTAAATCTAACTTGTGGACTGTTATCAGGAGGGGTAAAAACGATATTTAGTGACATACTTTGCATGTCTCATTGATTTATGCCAATTGATGTGCATTTAAATGTTATATCTATTATTTACGGCTACTCTTTAATTCTTATATGCACATATTATGTGCCTAACCTAACCTTCTCTAAGGTATCGTTGTGTACATATATAATATTTTATAATTTTTAGAAATAGCGAAGAAGAGAATATAACAGAGCTTTGCTGCTTGAATCAGAAAATATAAGAAGAGAAGTGAGGGATTAGACCTTTTTTGTATGCACATGAATCAATCATAATCGTTATGTTAAAATAATTAAATCAAGGCTATTAGACAAGATTCAAACCCCAGCCGCCACTATGCAACTGGCTGACCACTCACCTATAGGCGGTTAACCGCTAATGGTCAATTACCCAATAAGAGGGTAGACCGGGGGGTCCCGTATTTAATGTTTATTTATTTCCTTTTTTCATATTTGATTATTTTCACTCTTAAAACTTCAAACACTAATAAATTTTTCATTTGAGCTCCGATCGTGAAACTCTAAATATGGAAGTTGCTCAGAAAAGAGTCACGAATATAATGGTGCAAGTTTCATGACCAAATTCCAAGTTTTTCTCAAATTTCAGTTTTGGAGCCTTATTAATCATTTATGAATTATCATAAATTTTAATAGGTGTTACAAGTAGAGATTCCATAATTGGTCCAAAGTGTAAGTGGGAGACTGATAGAGTTAGGAGAATAACCTAGGGGTAATTATGTAATTTGTTATATATATAACTCCCCATAAAATCAACCATAAGAAAATTGAGTGAATTAAATTAGATAAGGTAAGGTTGAAATTGGAAATTTTATAAAAGTTGAAATTTGACCACGAAAATTATTCCATTGCGTTCATGGCAAAATTCTGATCTGTTTTCATATATAATATGCTGAAAACGAAGCTCAAACAAAGAAGTTATGAGCTTTGAAGTTTTTGGATTTAAATTAATTTAGTTTGAATTCAAATTCAAATGAGTATTTAGATATAGGGTTTGAATTTCAAAAATTAATTATAGATTTTCTTAGGGATTAAGTAAATGTTTAATTAATGGTTAACATTAAAAATTTAATTAGGGTATAAAATTAATCGTGCAATGGAAAAAAATCAACGCTCCTCATTTAAGAGGAGTGATCAACCTATTGAACCCAATCGGTCAACCCTTGGCGGTAACTGATCGAGTATAGGGGTCGACCGCTTGGTCGTGGCGGCGGCTAGGGTTTTATGCTATTAAATGTTTCATATTTGTCCATTTTTCACTTAACTCGATCTTACGCTTCTGGTGCCTTTTAACTCCTATAAATATGACCATACCATCTCCACTTTTTATTCATAAACATTTAGGAAATACCTCGACCCACTGCCATTTTCTCTCTTCAGTTAGATTTAGAAATTTAACAAGAAATTCCGATAAGGATTTTAATCCTTTTCTAATTATTCTTTTAATTAATCTTCTTCTCCTCCAACCTCTCTGAATCTAACAAAATTATATATATACATATCTTCAGTTGTATATATATAGAAAGAAGGAGACCTAAAAAGTGTTGCTTTGGCATTGCAAATCCATATAAGAGAAGCTAAGGATAATCATTAAGTGGAAACCTTAATATTTCTATTTCAGTAATTGATTAATATATCTTTGGATTTGAATATGTCTTAGGGATTTTGACATTGCGAAAATACAATAGTTAAAATCCCCGAAAATTCCTTTTTATTTCGAAACATCAATTCTAGATGGGGATTCTCAATTATTTGTGTTAATTTGATGGGATTTATATTGTTCTATAATTTCTGATAATTTCATAGTATATTACAGTTTTCCTCCTTTGGTTCAAATTGTGAGTTTTCAGTAATATAATATGGATTTAAAGTATGAATTATATTCGTAGTTTACACCACTTATTCCATATAAAATTTATTTGCTTATTTATGTCTAAATGAGGTCTTGAATAGAATATGAAGTTAGGAATGCAATTCCTATTGTTTAGGATAGTCCATTAGATTGATGTAATAAATTGGATTTTTAATTTTACAAGTCTATGCATTGCAGTTTTGGATATGAATATTTAATCTCTTGTTATGGATATTGAAATCTTGGGAATTTGAAGGAAAATGATATTTATTAGTAGTATGTTTAAAATAATTGATATTTAACACAAGTTTAGGGTGTATAAACCACATGCTAGAATTGATTAGGCACGATATACATATTTATTTCTATAGCGTAATAAACGTATTATTATGGCATTTAATTATGTAGTTAATTAGGTAATAGTCATCATTAATTTCCCCCTTTAGGAAGGTAATTGATATTTGGAGGCGCAATAAGATGGATTCGTTATATAATGCCATATTTATGAAATAGTGAGATAAGTATTATATATCGAGAATATTTAAATATGGCTAAGTTATAGGGATGCGAGGTCAGTAGAGTTGCACGACAGAGGTCTTCCCTTCACTTTGAGGCTATCGGTAGCTGCGTATATAAGACATCTCGTATGATAAATATTTGTGATGACACGAGGTTAGTCCCAAACTCTGTAGGGTAAACTGCCCAGTTAACCTGGCTACTGGTTCCTATGAATAGTCGAAATAACGTGAGATGCCGTATGAGCATAGGTCATAATACGTAGGGCCTGCTGCAGGGTCTTAAGGTACTAAATGGTTGTCTGAGGGCCAAACTCTTTTCCCCAAATGAAGTATTAAATGGCCAAGCGGAAAGTTATTAGGTATGTTAGGTGGTACCTCGATAGGGGTCTGCTTTGGGATACGGTATTAAAGGTCTGCCTTTCCATAAAGTATTAAGTGGCTTAAGAGATTCCATATAATGTTAGCTCGATAGTTACTATTGAGAGGTCTGCCTTGAGAATAGGTATTAAATGATGGTATCTTCCTCAATTGAGGTCTTAAATGGTCAGAATCTGCCTATTTTTTAATAAAAGGTATTAAGTGGCTTGGGTACTATCTCTTGCATTGTTAGACAATTACGACATGGGATTTAGGTTATGAGATTTAGAAGCCTACTTCGGGAATGGAAGATATCAAGTGGTTGATTGTGGACCAGCCTCCTTTCCTTATATAAGTAATAAATGGTTTGTGTACACTATATATATTCTTATTTTGAAATATACTTCCCAAGCACCAAAATGTTAAGACTTGAGGTTTTTATGCACCGGACATTTTTTATTCTGACTCCCTCCTCATTATAACTTATGTTAAGAATGGAATGATGATGGTGATGATGCTCGAAGGAGGAGTGGCTTAAACTTGTGGCAGTTATTATTATCTGTTATGATATTTTTATGTTGTACCTATGTATTTGAACAAAGGATGTAACATATCTTATATGATAGTTTTATGATGTTTTGTATTATTATATTTCAAATGGTTTTTAAATAAATTGTACAATTGAATATTATATTTTATTCCATCCATTGTGAACTATAAAAGAATATTTATTATTCTGTACTGTTGTTTCTTTTTCCAACCAACAGCCAGCCTTAAAAATGGATCAAAGTTTCAATGGGCCTTTTCTGGATACAAATTTAAGCCTATTTAGAGGTGGGTTGTTATGTTTGGTATCAGAGCTTGGGTTACCCGATCAATGGGGAAATTATAAGTATGAGTGGCGTACTTGTTATTTTTGAAAAGGTTTTTGAAAAAATTATTACTATATATGTGTATGTGTAGCCTTATTTCTTTGAACACAGATGCACACTCTAGGCAACCTTTTTTCTTTCAACATATAATAATATCGTTGGAATCATCACTAAATATTTAACCAACATATAATTAATATGGCTGATAATCATTCTTCTTCTGGAAACGGGATACCTATCCGTGGAAGACCACCCATTCGTAGAATGCCTGAATGGTTTAGACAATATCTTAGGATTATTGAGCAACTTCCTATTCCTCCAGCTACATTGGTGGCACCTTCTTCTTTGCTTGCCGAAGTAACAACCCCTTCCTATTGACTTCCCTAAGTTATGTAAGGACTTTCTTAATATGGGAGGAAAGACATACTTTGGAACGGAAGGATATTTGGAAGCTAAAGCATAGGTTAATGACTGCGAAAGGATATTTAGAGAACTAGGTTGGGGAAATCAGCTAAAGAGGAGGGTGGTAGCTTGGTACCTTAAAGGAGATGCTATATATTGATGGAACTTGGCGATTGAGGAAAATGCTGGAAGGATTTTCTCGTGGAATGAATTCAAGAATAAATTTGAGATAAGGTTTATGTCTAGGACAGAAGCGAGTCTACAACTGAAGAAATTCATTCAGCTTAGACAAGGAGACTCCACTCTTAAGGAGTACATAGCTAAGTTCATAGCATTAGCTAAATTTGGGATGAGCTTGATAGATACACCTATGAAAATGGCCATGAAATTCATGAAGTGCCTAAATTCTTTGTTGAGAGAAATGTTGTTAACTCAAGTACCCATTGGTGCCTCGTATGAGATATTGGTGGAGATGGCAATGATACACGTGACCAATGTGGACGATAAGGAGGCAAAAAAGGAGAAGCCTATACCTACCCAGAAGCAAGGATGGTCTAAGAAAAAAAGCTTTTGACTAACAAGAAGTCAAAGGGGTAGTTTAAGAAGGATGATAAAGTGTGTATGCGATGCTAGAACAAAGGTCATGAAGCTAAAGATTGTATAGCGAGTCTGATGAAGGAAGCCTTTAAAGGGAAGTGCTTTAATTGCCACGAGAAAGGCCACCTCAAGAATCAATGCCCTAAGTTGGTAAAGGAAGGACCAAGCGAACAAGCTTATGCTATTGAAGCCATCCCTATTACAAGTAGACCACTAAGAGACCAAGGGAAGGAAGCATTAGAAAGTATAACTCTTATTTTTTGGGTTACAATTCATACCCTATTTGATTTAGAGGCATCGCATTCATTTATAGCTAGGAATGTGGCGAACTTTTTAAACCTTCAAACCCAGATGGCCACCAGCCCAATAGTGGTCTCTACTCCTATTGGGTGTTTGACACGTCTCTCTTTTATTTGCAAAGACCTACTGTTGGAATATGCGAAGTTAATTTCATATGTAATGTGTACGTTCTAAATTTTGAGGGGTGTGGACTTATCTTAGGTATGGATTGGTTAGCATATTATGGAGTAATTCTTAATTATGATAAGAGGGTTGTACGATAAAGAAGTTGAGGAGGCCGTGACCTAGAAATTCTTTGCACGCCCTAAGATTTAGTTGAGTTAAACCATTTATACTCACTAAGTCTATCTATTATTGGAGAACCATCATCCATACCCATAGTTTGTGAATTTCCTGAAGTCTTTAAGGAAGTCTCAGGTCTCCCATCCCATGAGGAGATAGAGTTTCAAATAAATTTAGAGAAGTATGCAAGGCCCGCCCTACCCGAATAGATTGAGTTCATTTTGAGGCTACCAACAGTTGTGTATACTACCAATTAATGTGAGACATCTACTATGATAAATATTTATGATGATGCGAGATTAGTCCCAAACTCTATAGGGTGAATTTGCCCAGCTAATCTGACTACCAGTTTCTACAAATAGTCAGACTAATATGAGACGTCGTTATTAATATGGATCATAATATGTATGGCCTACTTTGGGGTCTTAAGGTATTAAGTAGTTGTTTAAGGGCCCGCCACTTTTTCCCAAATGAAGTATTAAATGGCCAAGGGGCTATTTATTAGGCACGTTAGGTGGTATCGCGATAGGGATCCACTTTAGGATAAGGTATTAAGGGTATGCCTTTTCATAAAGAAGTATTAAGTGGCTTAAGAGATTCCATACAATGTTAGATCGATAGTTAGCATTAAGGGGTCCGCATTGGAAATAGGTATTAAATAATGGGACTGCCTCAATTGAGGTCCTATATGGCCACAGTCTGCCTATTTTCCAATAAAGGGTATTAAGTGGCTTGGGTACTATATCTCGCATTGTTAGACCTATATTACTTGAGATTTAGGTTATGAGATTTAAAATCTGCTTCGAGAATGGAAGATATCAAGTGGTTGATTGTGGACCCACCTTCTTTTCTTATAACAAGCATTAAATGGTTCTGTATACGCTAGACATATTCTTATTTTGATATATACTGCTCAAATACTGAAATGGTAAGACTCGAGGTTTTTATTCACTAGACATTTGTTGTTCTGACACCCTCCTTATTACAACACATATCAAGGATGAAGTGATGACGGTGACGATGCTAGAAGGAGGAGTGGCTTAAATTTATGGCAGTTACTATTATCATTTCTTATATTTTTATGTTGTGCCCATATATTTGAACAAATGATGTAATAGATCTTATATGATAGTTTTATGAAGTTTTATATTATGATATTTCAAATGGTTTTGAAATAAATGGGCATAATTTGATATTATTTTTTGTTCCATCTGATATGAGTTCTAAAAGAATAGCTATTGCTCTCTAGTCTTATTTCTTTTTCCAACCAATAGTGAGCCTTAGAATGGATCTAAGTTTCAAATGGCCTTCTGTGGGTCGAAATTTAGGCATGTTCCGGGATAGGTTGTTCCATTCTAACTCGATAAACAATCTTGTTCAAAATAAAAGGTATTTTCTTTCTATTATATACTTAATATAATGTGTTATATTAATTAATTTAATTAAAAGTATATTTAATGGAAAATCCATAATGGTATGTTTTGTCTTAGTGGTTACAATGTGTTGTAATCATGAGTGATTATCACAACAAAATAAATATATCTTTTTAAATTTTACTGGTAAAAATGTGTCGAGATTAGATATTGATGCATCCGTTGAGATTAGAGTATGTAATGCTCTCCAAATTTTAGGTAGTATTACTCATGACTACTGGGGGCACCAAAGGGTTACGTATAGATAGTTATTGGATAACCATGGAATAACACACTTGACAATTTTTTGTTAGATAATATAATTAAGGCCAAACAGAAAATATTGAAGTGATAAATTTTACACAGAGTTCTTAACTTGAGAATACTGTTGATCTTTGATATGAAAGCTACACTTAGTTAGGTTGTGGCACTGACATCCATCGAATGATTATGGAAGTGAAACACTATTCAAGAGAGGATTCGTCTCTCGGCGATATGGGGTTAGTATCACGGACAACTGAAGTCAACTTATAGTTAAATATCTGGTTAGAGTAATTCGGTTAAAAATAATTTTAATATTGAACCAAGGACTTTGTGTTTGGATTATAAAGTTGAACATGGACAATAGAAAATTTTGACGATTACCAAATTCCATACGTATAAAGTGATACAGTTTTGATGAAGACAATTAGTGTAAATAATCATCACTACCGGGTAATAATTAGCAAAGTAAAATTGATTTTACTGAAACCAAGTAAGCGATAAATTCGGTAAAAATATCACACCAACTACTAAGTGATGTGCGAACGTTAATACTGAATTGTTCCATATTAATCGCTGACCAAATTTACACCTAAGAGTCATACAACCGAAATGTTGAGTATTCATTTGACCAACCGATTTAATTAGTTATAATTATTATAAATCAGTTAAAATAATTAATATTTGTGAAATATTAATTATATAATACTTTTTGATGTATTGAACATGATTAAACAACATGTTTATCAGAATTATAAATATACTAAACGATATACAATATTAGTGTGCTTTTAAATTGGATTTAAATACGAGAGACTTAAATGTGTTTAAAGTCCATAAGAAAAGCATACATAGTCAATCATTAATTGTCTTAGTGTAGGCAACCATGTCATAAGAAAAAAGGGAGCTTTGTTTTTGAATTCGAAATGAAAAGGCAAGTATTAAAGAAGATTACAGACAACATTAATCATACATTAATTTCATTCCTTTAATAAAACATTGCCTCTTCATTTCATACTAACCATTCTCTCCGAAACAACATCTCTACATCAAAAAAATTCGGTTATGGATTCCCAAAACAATACAAAATATTCTTAAGTTCATACTACATCAAATTCAACATTATTCAATAGTCAGTGCTTAGCAAGTTGATAGCTAGCACCTTCTGATTTGTGAACTAATTTTAGGAGATCAATTCAACATTTCAATGTGTACGCAAAGGCTTTGGTGAAAGTTAAATCTATGTTTTAATTTTTTTATTTCATATTTGTATGTTATATTATACGATGTTAGATTATATTACGAATCTTGTATATCAAAATATTAGCACAAATTGGTAGGTTGTGTATACAGTTGCACATATAATGAAAACAATTTCATTTATGGTTATGCTAATGCTCACGATCAGCAAAAGAAAGAAAAAAATTGTTTTCTTTTGCAATAAAATATTATTATAACTGATTTTGATAAACTGGTAATTGTTTCTAAGCATTATAAATCATATACTACATGTTTTAATATTTCATAAAATTTATTTATGTAAAACATACATTCAACAGAAAATTTATTTGATGTATGCAAACACATTTATATTTATCATATTAATATATAATTGACTATTCAAACATTCATATATTCATTTGTATAATCAATTTAAGTTGAAGTTATATTTTTCATTTCTGGACTTAAAATATTCCTTAATTATTTTATCAGTAATCCCATACAGGATTAAATGATTAATACATATGTCTTAATTTTAGAAATCAAAAAATAAAATATCAATATCTGGACCGAGAGCATAAGTAAGTAAATTTTTAAATTAAAATTTACCATTGTTATTATTTATATTTATATTTAACTTTGAAATGAAAGGATGATATTAATCATACATAAATGTAGATGTTCATTTGCTCTTTTATTATTAACATTTATTTTAACTTTGAAATGAAAAGGCAGTCTTAATTACAAGGATATTAATTACATATTTATTCTCTTCTTTTAATAAGACACTGCCTTTTGATTTTCAAAATGCCCTATATACATCTAACTTATAATTAACTGCCGTTTTAAAATGAAAAGGCATTCTTAATTACAATGATATTAATCACATATTTATTTCCCTTCCATAATAAGATATTGCCTTTTTGTTTTCAAAGTACTCTTCATAGCTTATTTTATGTTATATATATTTATATATACATATACATAAATATTTATAAATGTTTTAGACAAATTGTTTACACTTATTATTTTAACTTATGTAAAAGTGAATATACATATTCGTATACTTGTTTAATTGCACGAACATGTGTGCATGCATACATACATACATATATGTATGTGTGTGTGTGTATTAATGCAAACACATATGCATATTCAGACGACAAATCGAATGCAAGAGAGGCTAACATGTTTGTTTCGGTGTAAATCTCAGCACCTTTACACGAGCATGTTAAACCATGTACACATCATTCTATTGCACGTGCACGTTTACACATGTGTATATGATACATATATCCAAAATATAACATAAAGTAAATATTTATTTATGAAGTTTAATGAAATATTGATTTTATTTAAAAGAAAATTTAGAAAAGTTCTAAATGGATTAGACTTCATATGCCCATTAAAGGTCCAATAAAGGAGCTTTAGAGATTTATCCATTTCTTCAACTACAGGCGAGCCTAGTTCCAACATATGATCCATCGAATGCAGGTGTGTGTTTGAAAGGAAGGCAGGTGTAGTTGGACTATAATAAGCAATACTGACGAGAATAACCTTACAAATTTCAACCGTTGAAATTAGCATAGCAAATTCGTCAGTCAACATACTTGAGTTATTGGATTATACTCGCAAAATTATCATCCAATATGACTTTGAATTTTGGTACATCTTTGATGAAATGGAAATTCTGAACAATAATTTAAAATAGATTATTTCTGCATGATAACCAAAATGTCACGATTTTAGTGAGAGCGAAAGCTGAGTTTGTAAGTGTTGGATAAGATCTAAGAACTAATACAATAGTATTGTTCGACAAGCATAAGAATTGAGCAAACAGAGAAATCAGATAGTTTGATTATCATTCAAAATTTAAAGGAAGCAATGTCTGTAAGAAAGAATATTAAGAGGCACTGAAATATTTCTAATACTATAAGAATGTTAGGATTGTCTAAATGATATACCTAGGCACCATGTTAAAATATTTAATATGAATCATTTGAGATAGATTTCTTATGCATCGACAATTGGAATTATCATACATATCATGTTATCTACTACATCATAATTTGCTTATGTAATTGGTACATTTAGATATCGCTAAAGGTAGTTAAGAGTATTCTTGAAAATTTACAAAATATTAGAAAGTTATTTATGTCAACAACAAACTCCTTATGAAAGAGTATTCAAACTCGTATTGCATAAGTGATATAGAATACAATATTTCATTCCTAAATCCATATTCAACCTTAGTTAAAGAGCTTTGAGTTGGAAATGTTCCAAACAATATGTGGTTGCAGATCCAATTGAAAGGATAAGTACATCGACTTGAGTATCATAACAATAAAACTAGTATAAATATAAATGCACAAATTTATAACTAAGTTAGGGATGATTTGAATGTTAAGAATCCCATGACTTTGTTTTGTAAAAACAATGTTGCAGTATAGGTTATGAAAGAAAGTAGGGATCAAAAGATGTCTAGACTCATATTTTGAAAGATCAACTTGTAAAGGCGGTTTATCAATGATGGAGAGATGTTGGCAGGCTAAGCAAATAAAATAAAATATACAAACTATATCACTTTAGAATTTATGGAATTTAGTAACGGTCGAAATTCCAAATATCGTCCATATTCAACTTGGTAGTCCAAACACAAAGTCCTTAGTTCAATAATAACAATTATTATTAACCGGACTGCTTTTACTATGGACTTTGACTTTGAGTTGACTTCAGTTGATTGCGATACTAGCCCCACATAATAGAGGAGAAGAATGCTCTATTGAATAGTGTTTCACTTACAATGCTTTCACTCGACCCAACTATAGCTATTCGATGGACTCCATGCCACGAATTAATTATAACCACATCAGAGTTTTCACATCGAAGCTTGGTGGTATTCTCAAGTCGAGAGAATTTTGTAATACAAGAGAATTGTGTAATTATTGTCTCATCGATATTTTCTGTTTGACCATAGTCATATTAACCAGCTGAAAACTATCGAATGGATCATGTCATAGTTATCCAATAATTATCGATACGTAACTCCTTGGTGTCTCCAAAAGCTATGAGTAATACACTGCACAACATTTGAAGAGCATTACGTACTCCAGTCTTAACGGATGCATCGATATCCAATCTTGATATATCTTGACTAGGAATATTTAAAACGATGTGGTTATTATTTTATGATAAATAGCTTATGACTACAACACTTTAATTACTATCACAAAACACACTATTATGGATTTTCTATTAAATATACTTAAATTAAATAATCAGTTAATTATAACACTTCAATAATAAGAGTATAATAGAAAGAAAAATACCTTTTATTCCAAACGAGATTTTATTATAGATTTATAATTTAAAATAAATTACCGAATTATCCCTAGGGCATACCACTGACTCTATAACATTTGGAGAGCGTTATATATTCTAGTCTCAATAGATGTATCGATATTCTATTTCGATACATCTTGACTAGGAATATTTAAAACAATATGTTATTCTCATTGTGGTAAATTTCTCATTATTACAAACCTTGTAAATACTATCATAAACCATATCATTTAATTATTTCCTATTAAATATACTTAAATTGAATAATATAAAGAAGAAAAAAATTCATTTCGAAGGAGATTTTGTTACAAAGTTAATAATTTATAATAAATTACAAAATTGTCCCTCGGGCATATCCTTAACTCTATCAAGTGAGACTTATGCGATGAAGTTATTTTGGAGATTTATAAATGATGACTTCTATGGTTGAGATGGATGGAATCAAAATATTTGAAAATAGAAAATTTTCGATTGGCCAAATAGAGAATCACCATTCAACTGTTTGAAAAACTATTTTGAGAAAAAGAGAAATAGGTAGCAAATTAATAAATTGAGTATTTAAGAATGGAAACGTACTAGCATTTGGCTTAACCCTTAGTTTAATGGTCAAACCCTGAATAGTAAGTGTTTGAACAAAAAATGGGCAAACACCTCCAAATCGTATGATTTAGTTGATTATATGTTGTTCTTAATGATTTGGGTGATTTATGCAAATATATAAAATAGATGGACTAAACTGTAAAAGACACACAGATTTATATTGGTTCGGCCAGAATGTGCCTACGTCCACTTTATATGTTATTTTCCTTTTTTTGTTCAGATTACAAGTACAAAGCTTTGATTACAAGTATCTGAAAGTTGTTCGAAAGTTCTATCCGTGCTTGAGCTCTCCAACTTGTCTCCCATTGTTGTACCCCTGCCCCTCTATTTATAGAGTGAGGTTGGGGGCAGGGGTCTTGGATGTATATAGCTGCTGGTGGGCCTGGGCTGATGCAATCTGGCCTGGAAGTGTTGGTATGACTATGCCTTGGTCCGGTGGAACTTGGTTCGGCAATGGGTGGAGTGTGGGATGGTTCGGTAGTTGGTGGTTCGGTAGTGAGGGGAATTGGACCGGTGGCGGCTTGGAAGTGAATTGGTTCGGTGGTAGGGATGGAGCCGGTCCGGTGAGGTGTTGATTAGGTGGTAGGGTAGGAGCCGGTCCGGTGAGGTGTTGATTCGGTGGTAGGGAAGGAGCTGGTCTGGTGAGGTGTTGATTCGGTGGTAGGGAAGGAGCCGGTCCGGGGAGGTGTTGATTCGGTGGTAGGGATGGAGCCGGTTGAAACACACCCAACATTTGCCCCCCAAAGTAGGGCATATGCCTGTATATGTCGTGCTTTGTTTTAAGTCATTCATCCTGGACGCTATCATCTGGTCTCTAATGTCGAACCAACTGGTCCGGTCATTGACATTTGCTTATATATAGGGGCCTAACGCTTTTGTTTTTCCTTATCAGCCGAACCAAAACCCCTGTCTTTGCCGAACCAGGTGAGATCCTTTTCTGCCGAATGAGTTTCTGCTCTAGACTACCGAATGGTTTCGGGGACTAGACTCACCGAATGAACTTCGTGGAGTATAAGTGCCGAATGAACTTATATACTTGGATTACCGGATGAACTCAAATCTTTGAATTACCGAATGAACTTTCGTTCTTGAATTGCCGAATGACACCAAGAGTTTGAGTGTTTTGAACTATGAGTGAAATTTCAGACTATATACACTTGTTTGCTTATATCCTCTGTTCTAACGATGTACTTTCTTGTGGTGCAAATAAATGTCTCGTAAAGTGGAAACTCGATCAGATAAGAAGAAATCCAAGGACGAAGGAGGGTCCACCGTAGTGCCCCCAGCTCAGCCAGGACCGGAACGTCATGGACCCACCCCGAGATCGCTAGTAGACGGGTATGGTTCTTAAGAGCTTCTGGATTCTCCGCCTGACTGCTTTCCTAGCTCTCTCAAAGAAGAGCAGCTTGATGTCATCTCCCACTCCTTTAGGATTGATAGAGCACGCGTGCTGTTGCCAGGGAAGGGGGTCATGCCATATAATCCCCATGAAGGATACTTCGCTTATAGTAGGTACCACTGCATGTGTGGGGCCATTCCTCCAATCAATGCTTGGATAGTTAGCTTCGTCGCCTATTTGAAGGTGGCCCCTTTCCAGCCCAACTCTTACGCTATCTTGGTTTAGCCTATTCGTGATTTTCCAGAGAAAGTACGGGCGCCCCCTTCCAACCGGGAGATTCGGTACCTATATAACTTGAGAGGTTACAAGAAGGGGTCTCCATACATCAGCTTGGAATCGGCCGTGTCCTTCAAGCCGGTTCTGGACTTGTATTCAAAGTTCACCATGTTTAAGAAGGAATGGTTCTTCGTCCTGGATGACTCCGTTTCTATCCACCGCTTCACCTCTGGCTGTAAGTTGAAGCTTATTTATAATTTCCGTTCTGACTGAAATGCTTCTTCTCATGTGTTTTTATTTCTTGCTAGCGACAGGTGGCTTTGCGGTCGTGGAGAACGATCACCTGGTTCAGATGGCCGCGGAGATAGAAGCCATTTCGGGAAGGGATAGGTCAGCTTCTTACCTGATTAGAAATGCCACTCTCCTGGGACACAACTTGATTCTACCACATCAGTCTGTGGTCAAGCAGAGGGATACGGCTGAGGAAAGGGCTGCCAAATCCAAAGGAGGGGCCACGACAAAGAGCAGCAAGAGGAAACCCTTCTCGATACCTCCAGTTGTCGGGGGAAAGAAGCTCAAGAAATCTGATGGACCCTCTCCCAGCACATGCCCAGATGTTCTGGAGGAGGAAAGTGGAGAGGAGGAAAGAGCCGAGGAGGAGAGCGGAGGTGATGGAGAAGGTGATGGTGGTAATGGTGGCGAAGGACGGAGTGGTAGTGGCGTTGGTGCCTTGACCTCTGGACAAGCAGGTGAGATTCAAGAGTGGACGGATGATGCTTTCTGTCAAGCTTTTGAGGGGTTGGAGGAAGGATCGGCCTTGGTGGAGAAACCGAAGAAAACTGATAAGGCTGGGACTGGTGCCAGTCCATCTTCTGAGAGCATTTCAGCTAGGGCAACTCCGGCGGTTCAAGGTGAATTTTTGACTCCTCTTTTAACTTCACGTGTTTCTTGGATTATAGTCCCATGCATGCTTGTAACACTTGGTTTTTATTCCAGGAACGGGTAAGGCGGCCAAGACATCAGACCTTCGGCACCGCCTCGAGCAATTCAAACTCCTCAAAGCTTCTGCTAAACCGAAGCCTCCGACCAACCGTTCCGGGGACGTAGTCGGCTACCGTCCTCTTCTCGGAGTTATTGATAAGGATATTCAAAAGAGAAAGAGGAGGCGCTCCATGTTCGAACCTTCACTTGGACCTCAGCCCCCAACCCATCTTATTCATGATATCACGGGGGAGGATACTGAGTCCATACCCTCTCCGCATCCATCAGAGAATCCTACCGTTACTCATGTTGATCGTCCCGGCTTTGGCTCGTAACCCACTTGTGGGTCATCCAGACCTGGATCCGAGTTCTCATGACATTTCCTTCGACGAGGTTACCGGTGAGCACCTCCTACCCCACAATCCTATGGTAAGGGTGCTTGATGAGGCTAAATCTTTGTATCTCGACTTGTTGACCACTCGGATTGTGACTATGGGGGATGAGATCAAGGCAAAAATCGATCGGGTGGCTGAGGAGACCAGGAAGCTGATGGCGCATCATGCCCAACTGGTTGAGGCTGGAGAGAAAATCAAAAGTGCTAACATTCGGTTGCGGCTAATGGCTTCCGATCAGGCCAAGAAGCTTGCCGATCAGGCCATCCAGATCTCCCAGCATGAGGCGGTCTCCAGACGACTAAAGAAAACCATGGAAGAGGTTAGCAAGGCAGAGTTGCGAAAAATGGAGGTTGCTTGCAAGAAACGAATTAACATGGCCATCGCAACGGTGGATGAGGTTCGGAGAGCGGATCTTGAGCAGGTAGAGGAGTTATCTGGAAGGCTTGAAGCCGCAGGGCTTGCTCAGGCCAAGCTAAACGAGGAGATGGAGGCGATGAGGAGATCTCTTCAGGCTGACTGCTCGCGATACCGATTGGAGAGGGATGTTGCCGTTGCGAAGTTGTCGGCTTCTGAGGCCCGTATGAGGGAGTTTGAGGAGAACGAGGTGATGATGGATGATATGATGCAGGATATGTATTTTCATACTTGGAAGCAGGGCAACCTATCCTGGATGGACGATTACCCCCAGGTCATGGCTAGGATATATCTCCGGGCTTTGGAGGAGGCCAAGGCTGATGCGGATAAAGAGGGTGGCGTGGCCTTCAGAATGGATGTGGTTACCGCTCAGTTCACCAAGGAGGAGAAGGTGGCGGTGAAGGAGGGCATGCGGCTGCTTACCGCCGAGGAAGTGGGTGTGCAGTTGGAGGATGATGATCAGGGATCGGACGCTGGTAAGTCTTCCCTTTTAATCTTTTCTTAACTTGATTGCTTATCGTTTATCTAATAGATTCTTCTCCTGAATTGGACAGGTGGGACCTCTGGTCAGCATGCTGGGAGTTCTGATCCTGCGGCCAAGTAGATCTTGGGGGGTTGGAAGGATAGAGATGAAGTTCTGATGCTGCCGACTATCTTGGCTTGATCCGGATATTTTTGGTTTTACTTGACATTCCTGTATATACTAGTTCCAAAACATTAATGTACTTTCAGGTTGTAATTATGTCATTGCAACGAACGACTTTATTCTTAACATGTAATTTTATAACATAAGATGATTCTTTCATATTTGGATGCCGTCATTATTTTGATGTGTTGCATAAGAAATATAGTTGTGCATGTGCTAGCGATTCAATTCTGTTTGATGTCAAGTTCTCTCTTAAAATATAATTTCATGTCTTACAATGTTAATGTGATGTGTGAATATATCAGAGCTACTTATTTGTATACAAGAGAAGAAAGTACCGCCCTTTCGATTTTTAGTTGTAGATGGCAGCTTTGAATGCCTTGTGTGATCGAATACGGAATGCAGTTGAGTGACCCGTCATCCAGCTGAGAGTTCTCATTCCCATTAGCGAGTGCCCCCTATTTGGTGTCTTGTACTTTAAGGGTTGTTATAGAGGATAGGAGGAAAGTTTTTATAAATAAAATGGAAATATAAGGAATAGTAAAACTTCCAATCACGAAAGGCCTTCGATGTGTTTAAGTTCGTGGCAAACGGGTTTTGTAGTCACTTTCCCTAGCTATGGGTCTTGGAGACATTCGTCACCCATCTTACGCCTCCGCGGGGAGTTTTCTTTTTTACCACAGTCGTACTTAAGACACATCGGAGCCGAGATCGCGCACAGTAACTACCCGGGCCATTATGGCCCATAATCGTGGGTATTATTCGATTTACCATGGCCGGCTAGCATGGGTGCCGATCGTCAACAGTGAACTGCCACCTTATGTTAGGGCTTATAATCGGTTCACAGTCGCCGGCGAGCCGAACGCCGTAATGAGCTGCCTCGGCTATAGTCGGCCTTCTCGGTGGCTTATGATCGGCCCATTACAGTTGGCTTTGAGGGCCGTCGCGAGCAATGAGTTAACCCGCAGCAGAGGGATGCTGGAGCAAAAGTGTCTCATTGGCGAGGGCATAGATTCGTATAGTACCTGTTAGGTCTTGTCCAGGTGAGATTGTGCCGTGAAGTGTCTAGAATGGAAATGCTGTTATACATGATTTTGCTCAACAGAAAAGGATAAAGCTTAACAAGCAGCCAAGATATAAAGGAACAAGTTAAAAAGAGACAAGATTTTTAAAGTGGTTCGGCATGAAAATGTCTACGTCCACTGATTCTCTTTGTTAATTCACTTCAGATGGGCAGTAAAGTTAAGAAAAGTATCGACGAAGGTGTTGGATGTTCCATGCCCTCTGGAACACCTCTCCGTCCACTGTTGACAAAATATAAGCTCTGTTGTGGAGATCTTTATGAATTACATAGGGTCCGTCCCAAATTGGATCTAGCGCTTTGGGGCGCGGGAAGATCCGTTTGAGAACAAGATCTCCTTCTCGTAAGCTGCGGTGCTTGACTTTGGAGTTGTATCGTGCTGCCACTTTTTGCTTGTGAGCTGCCGCTTTAAGTGCTGCATCATTTCTTCTTTCTTCAATTAGGTCCAAAGACATGTGTAGGAGTTCTTCATTCTCTTCTGGGTTGTAGTGGATCCTACGGTGGGAGGGCACTACAGTTTCAACTCGGAGCATGGCCTCCGATCCGTATGCCAAAGAGAAAGGAGTATGCCCTGTTGATGTTCTGAAAGACTGCGGTAGACCCAAAGTGCCGTAGGAAGTTCATCCACCCAAGCGCCTTTTGACTTTTCAAGCTTCTTCTTGATCAGAGTTTTGAGAATTTTGTTGACAGCTTCAACTTGTCCATTTGCCTGGGGATAAGCCACAGATGAGAAGCTTTTGTGAATTCCGTGCTCTCGGCACTAGTCGGTGAACTCCTCGCTGTCAAACTAAAGTCCATTGTCCGATATGATTTTGAGCGGAACCCGTACCTGCATAGAACATTTTTGATCAAGAAGTTAATAACTTTTGCCGAAGATATTTTATTTAAAGGTTCCGCTTTCACCCATTTGGTGAAATAGTCGACTGCCACTATAGCATATTTGGCTCCGCCTCGGCCCATCGGCAGTTCGCCAATCAGGTCAATTCCCCATACCGCAAAGGGCCAAGGACTGGTCATTTGAGTAATCTCATTTGTTGGTAGTCGAGGAGTCTTAGCAAATTTCTGACATCTGTCACATCTTTTGACGAAGTTTAAGGCGTCTTTGTTTAAAGTGGGCCAGTAATACCCATATCGGAGTATTTTCTTTGCTAGAGTCTACCCTCTAGTGTGATCTCCGCAACTTCCTTGATGGATGTTGGATAAGACTTCCTTGGCCTCCCTTCCAGCGACACACCTTAATAAGGGGTTAGAGAAGCCGCGCCGATAGAGAATGCCTTCTTGTATTGTGTAGCGGGAAGCTTTCCTCAAGATTTTCTTGACTTCGTTACGCCCGTCGGGCAGTGTGCCACTTTGCAAGTACTTCCGGATAGGAGTCATCCAAGTTTCCTCTTCGATTGCAGCTATCAGATTCACTTGCTCGAAACTGGGGGCTATTTGCTTTGAGATGGTTATCGTTCCAGAAGTGGTGTCGTCCTTCATGCTAGCTTGCTTTGCCAGTTCATCGGCCTCCTGATTCTCTCCTCGAGGAATGTGTTTGATTAAATAGTGATCCAATTGATTGAGCAGCAGCTTGGTCTTCTTTAGATATGTTGTGAGTCGTTCTCCTCGAGTTTGGAATTCTCCCAGTATTTGATTTACAATAAGTTGAGAATCACTATGGAGACATAAAGAACCGACTCCAATCTCTAGGGCAAGTTCAAATCCGGCTATCACAGCTTCATATTCTGCATCGTTGTTGGTGGCAGCGAATTCCAACTTTAGGGCATAGTGTAGCTTCCTTCCCCTGGGGGTGATTATCACCATACCTGCCCCCGAGCCTTGTTCGTTTGATGCTCCATCTACAAAGAGATTCCACTTGATATCTTTTGTTATTTCAGATCAATCTTTACCTTCATTGGTAGTGAATTCGGCAATGAAATCGGTCATGGCTTGTCTCTTGATGGCGGTGCGAGGGTGGTAGGTGATATCATATTGACTCAGTTCAATGTACCATTTAAGTAGTCGCCCAGAAGTGTCGGGGCGATGGAGTACCTGCCTTAGCGGTTGATCGGTTAAAACTCTGATGGAATGAGATTGGAAATAGTGTCGCAGTTTCCGTGACGTGATTAGAAAACAGTATGCTAGCTTTTCAAGTTTAGGGTATCTGGCTTCTGCCCCTGTAAATCTCTTGCTTATAAAGTATACGGGCCGCTGCACGCGGTTGTCCTCTCTCACCAACGCGGCGCTTAAAGCATGGGACGATACGGCAAGGTATAGGTATAGTTCTTCGCCTTCATTTGGAGTTGAGAGTATTGGTGGTCTCTGAAGATGTTCGATTAGGTTAAGGAAGGCTGTCAAGCATTCGTCAGTCCATTCGAACTTTCCTTTGTCTTTCTTTAGAGTTTCGAAGAAAGGGATGCATTTGTCGGTTGCTTTAGAGATGAACCTGCTTAGGGCGGCCACTTTCCCGTTTAGGCTTTGCATCTCTCTTCGAGTGGATTGTATCTTGATATCTTGCAAAGCCCGGACTTGTTCGGGGTTTGCTTCAATCCCCCTGGCATGGACGATGAATCCCAAGAATTTTCCCGACGATACTCCGAAGGAGCACTTTAGAGGATTCAGCTTCATTTCATATTGGCGAAGTACTTGAAACATCTCGTCCAGGTGGTTTATATGATCATTGGCTTTCCTCGATTTTACCAGCATGTCATCCGCATAAACTTCCATAGTTCGTCCTATTAGTTCCGCAAACATCTTGTTGACGAGGCGCTGATAAGTAGCTCCGGCGTTTTTAAGTCCGAAAGGCATTACTCTGTAGCAGTACAATCCCCGGTCAGTAATGAAACAGTGTGGTCTTGATCGGGGGCGTGCATAGGGATCTGGTTATATCCTGAGTATGCGTCCATAAAGGATAAGAGTTCGTGTCCAGCTGTGCTGTCCACGAGTTGATCGATTCGGGGGAGTGGGAAGCAGTCCTTTAAGTTGGAGAAGTCGATGCATGTTCGCCACTTCCCATTAGCCTTCTTTACCAGTACCGGGTTGGCGATCCATTCTCGGTAGATGGCTTCTCATATGAAGTTATTGGCAAGTAGGTTCTTTACTTCTTCCTCGAGGGCTGCTGATCGTTCTGCCCCCATGCTTCTCTTTTTCTGCTTTACTGGCACCTTGGTGGGATCGATGTTCAGTACGTGGCATGCTACGTCTGGGGAGATTCCAGTCATGTCAGCGTGCGTCCATGCAATACATCCATGTTGTGGCGAAGAAAATCAACGAGTTGATCCTTCAATTCCACTCTTAACTGAGACCCGACTCTCAGCAGTCTATTTGGGTCGTGTTTGTCTACAGATACAAATTCCATAGCCTCTGCAGGCTTGGTGGTGGCCTCCTCCTCCTTGTCTCTGGGGTCTAATTCGTTGAAAGGATCGTTGGTATATCGAAGAGGAGGGGCTTTCTTTAATTGCTATGCTTCCAAGTTTTTCTTGCAGAGAGAAGTTTCTGCATCCTTCCCTTTATCCTTCCTACGGTTATTGCGAAGTTCAATCACATAGCAATCTCGAGCGGCATCTTGATCTCCCTCTATTTCTCCTATTCCGTTATCCGTTGGAAATTTCATCTTCAAGAACCATGGGGCTAGGTCAATTTGGAAGTCAGACAAGGCTGGTCTTCCCAAAAAGGCGTTGTAGGCTGAGTGGTTCTCTATTAGCACAAATGTTTGTTTTCGCACAACGGAGCGGGGATGACTTCCTATTTTGACAAAGAGGTCAAGTTGCCCGAGGGGCATCTTCGCATCTCCAGTGAAACCATGTAGCGGTTTGCTGCAGGGAGACACATCCTTCATTGACAGCTTCATTTTGTCGAAAGCATGCTTGAATAGGATATTTACTGAGCTTCCAATGTCTACTAGAATTCGGAAAACCTTGGATGGACCGAACCAGGCAAAGATGACCATAGGATCCATGTGAGGGTACTGCCTTCCCTCTAGATCACGCCTACTGAATGTGATGTCATCATTCTCTTTCCGTTTCGGGTGGCGTTCTTCTGTAACAGAGTTAACGTAGCCTTCATTGTTTCTAAGTGACTTACCGTATCTTTCCATCTCTGCCCAGCTTCCGTCGGCGATGTGTGGTCCCCCTGATATGGTAAGGACCACTATCTTCTCTTGACCGGAGCCACTGGTGTTGCGATTTCCTCCGCCTACTTCCGGGAGAAGTAGCCCTGGGTTCTCATTGGCAGGAGTTGAAGTCCTGTTCTGACCTTTCACATAGCGCTCCAGTCTCTTCCTTCTGATGTGTTCTTCAATCAAGTCTCGGAGATGATGGCATTCATTGGTGTCATGCTCATGAGATTCGTGGAAGCGGCAGAACTTTCCAGACTTAATTGCATTATCTGATTCCTTCTTGTGCGGGGGGCGCTTGTATCTAACTTCGTCTTGGGTGGCCAAGAAGATGTTTTCGATTGTTTCATTTAAAGGAGTGTAAGAGTCAAATCTCGGTCCTGGCCTATATAAGCGCTTTTCTCCCTTCTTGCCCCCAGCACTATGTCTGGAGTCATTTCTTCGAACGTCCTTTGCTACTGCGGGTGTGTTGCCATGAGCTACCTTGGTTTGTTGCCCTGTCTGCCTTTCAATGGCAGCGTCTTCAAATCTTATATATTTCTCGGCTTCATGGAAGAAATCGGGTAAGGTGGCTGGCTTTTCTTTCGTTAATCTCCTAGAAAATTTAGTATCCGGGTGCACACCACTGCAGAGGGCCATTAGGATAAGTTTCTCGTCGGCATCTTGGACTGCGGCCGCTGCGGCATTGAATCGGGTTAGATACTGTTGCACTGTCTCTCCGGGTTCTGTTTGATATTAGATAGGGAACAAGCGTCCTTGGGTTGTTCCACATGGATGTGGAACTGGCTGATGAACTTTTCTTTCAACATTTCCCATGAGCTGATGGACCCTTGGGGTAGATGGCAGAACCAGGAGGTAGCTAGATCTGCCAAGAATAGTGGGAAGCATTTACACAACACTCCCTCTGTTGCTCCGCTCATGAGCATATGCTGTGTGTATCTCTGCAAGTGTACAACGGGGTCAGAGGTTCCCTTGTAAGGTTCCATTGTTGGCATTTTCCATTCCCGGGGGGTGATGGCAGTTTCGATATTGCGGGTGAAGGGGCTGGTTACCCTAGCGCCTATCCCCCGATCCCTTTGGTCCCGTTGGACGCACTCTCTGAACAATCGCGCCATCCTTTCATCAGAACTTGGAGTGGATAGAAATGAGTTTGCTTCTTGTCTGCGAGATTGATTCTGTCCAGATGACCTGTAGGGATGGTATCGTCTATCACTCCTAACATTCTACAATGGCTTCCTCTGGTTTACCGGGGGCACGCTGGGGTCAGCCACAGTTGGCCCTTGCCTTGATCTTCCCCTGCTGGGTTCTGTCCTCTGTACTTCCTCGGGTCCAACTTCGGGCTGGACTCCAGCTCGGCTCCGTCCATTGGTGTTTCCATGGTTAGGTAGCATGGCAGGCTTAGCTACATCCGACCCCTGCCTGGTACCTCCCCTATTGGGTTCGGTTCCAAGTGTTTCCTCGGGTCGGAATTCGGGCTGAGTCCGGGCTCGGCTCCTACCATAGTTGTTTCTGTTGTTAGCCTCTTCGAAGAAGAAAGACCTTTGTCGTCTCCCAGATCCTCCAGACCGGGACTCACCCCATGATTCAGTGTTGCGGTTGGATTCTTCAACATCCCTTAAGCGTGACATGAGTTGATCCACCAAAGCTTCTTGTTGAGATGCGAAGCGGTTAGTTACTTCAGCCACAACCCTATCCAGATCCGCCCTTGTAATTGGTTGTTCCGTAGCCGGGGCTGTCGGATTTGCCTGATTTCCATTTGCTGTTGGAATCGGACGATTGTCTTAATCTCTGATCACTGGATCTGGAATACTGCCAGTTGCGATGTTCTTTCCTTTGTTAGTATCTTTCTTCCGTCCGGGAGGCATGTTTTCCAAGTAATGAACGATGCTGATAGTAAAAGGGTTAAGCGAGGGGGGGTCATGAGTTCAATTTCTCGGTGAAAGCACCAAAAATGTTTGCACAAAAAATGGGCAAACACCTCCAAGTCGTATGATTTAGTTGATTATATGCTGTTCTTAATGATTTGGGTGATTTATGCAAATATATAAAATAAATGGACTAAACTGTAAAAGACACACAGATTTATAGTGGTTCGGCCAGAATGTGCCTACGTCCACTTTATATGTTATTCTCCTTTTTCTGTTCAGATTACAAGTACAAAGCTTTGATTACAAGTATCTGAAAGTTGTTCGAAAGTTCTATCCGTGCTTGAGCTCTCCAACTTGTCTTCCATTGTTGTACCCCTGCCCCTCTATTTATAGAGTGAGGTTGGGGGCAGGGGTCTTGGATGTATATAGCTGCTGGTGGGCCTGGGCTGATGCAATCTGGCCTGGAAGTGTTGGTCTGGTATGCCTTGGTCCGATGGAACTTGGTCCGGCAATGGGTGGAGTGTGGGATGGTTCGGTAGTTGGTGGTTCGGTAGTGAGGGGAATTGGACCGGTGGCGGCTTGGGAGTGAATTGGTTCGATGGTAGGGATGGAGCCGGTCCGGTGAGGTGTTGATTCGGTGGTAGGGAAGGAGCCGGTCCGGTGAGGTGTTGATTCGGTGGTAGGGAAGGAGCCGGTCCGGTGAGGTGTTGATTCGGTGGTAGGGAAGGAGCCGGTCCGGTGAGCTGTTGATTCGGTGGTAGGGATGGAGCCGGTTGAAACACACCCAACAGTAAGGAGGTTGGAATAATTTAATATTTGCAGCGGATGCTGATTTCAAAATTAATAAAATTTTAAATAATGGGAAATTGAACATATACTATTTCTCTTGTTTGGATGGTTCGAAGTTAGTTAAGATTAAATCAATTGTCCGATGGCTTATTTTGCTTACTTTTCTATTCAAACCAACTTTGCTACCAAGGATAAGTTGGCAAAGTGGTACACCGAGGATAATTTGAACCGTGTGTTGTGTGGAATTGATAATGAAACTAACAAACGCTTATTTTAACCATGGCAATTATATATATATTTATAAACAAATATAAAATTCAAACTAAGTATAAAAAGTAATTCAAACTTCAACATTGGAAATAAAGTGAAACATATCGAAAAAAGTTTTAAAAACAAACACAAAGAAATAGATTTAGCTCATATTGCTGTCACAACTACCATTTATCATGTATGGAAGGAAAGAAATGCTGGAAAACACAATAATAAAAGTATGTGTAAACTGCAAAGATGGAAACTGATAGAGTATGATTGATGAGTTATTTCAGCAAAATCCAACAAAAAATTTAACAACATGCATAGAAACATATGCATAGCACAAGCGTGGAATTTAAAGAACTTTAAAACCATTATGGAAGCATATCTCAAAGCAAAGGATACTTCTATAGATCTAACTATTTCCAGTTCTGCTAATTCCAACTAGAAGTACCTCAAACAGAGTAAGGGATTTAATTCACCAGATTTAAACAACAAAGCTAATAGTAGAGCAACTAACAAACACAAAGGTAGTTCACCTGATGAAAAAAATAACTTTGCTCCTAGTGGCTCTGGATTGGAATTGAGATTAATAAAGGAGCATAGCCATTACTTGACAAAACTACAATCTTATTATGAAATTCGACACAACAGATCTAGAATGGCCGATTTAGAAGTTCAGCTCCTCGAAAATAACTTAGAGTCATCATCATTAGATAGAAATGTGAAAGTCTATAGTAAAGCAATCAAGGGAAATAAGAGTAATCTACATGTTGCGCTTAAGCCTATCATTAAAAGAAAACATAGATCTGGATAGAAAATTATAAATTTGAATAGTGACAACTTGAATGATCTTTCCTCGTTAAACTCTTGGTATGAAATAATAGAGGATTGAAGTATACTCCAATGGCTGCCCGCAACATTGCAAGGCAGAGAAGAACCGATACCAAAAACCGTTGAAGCAAGTCAATTCTTTGTTAACTCGATATAGGAGAGGGGAGAGAGCAATTATGAGAATTTGGAGAAAGAAAGATAAAAGTGAAAAAGAAATTCGACTTTTGCTTTTCTAAGACACCATGGCCTTTTCAATTAGAGTTATGAATAGAAAAAATGAAATAAGGCGGCAGTATTCCCCTAATAGTTAGTTAGGGTTATGAGTTTGTTTAGGCCAAGTAATTGTTTTCGTATAAACGTCTGACATGTTTCGTTTAAAAGGCTTAAGCCTCCTTTTAATTATTTCACACACGCATGCACGCGCGCGCGCACATATATATAGGGGAAGAATCAATAGCCCCCTGAATTCATCCCTCAACATAGCCCCTTAATTTTAGCCATCTGTTTCCATTAGATACTAGTCATTTCTCTCTCTTAACACACCATACAATTATTTAAATGGATATGAGTGGCTGGAATGAAGGGGCTATGTGAAGTGGCTAAATACAAGGGGATGCTGATCCTTCTCTATTTATATATGTATACACACATACACATATATGTATACATATATGTATCTTTAAATTTCCATTTAAAATAAAGATCAATTTTAATAGCATGTTTGGTAACTCCTTATAAATAGTTTAAACTACTTACAAGTAACTTATTTTAATACTGGTGTTTAAGTACTTCTTACAAGAAGCTTACAAAAACAATCAATAAGTATTTCTTATGACTTATGGAGCAATTTCATAAGCCGTTTTTCAGCAATATTTCTATCGAAAGTTAACTTCCATTCAAATACTTCTATTTATACATTATTATTAAAATAAAAATCACTTTCAAAACTCCCTTCAAGGAGTTTCAAATAAGTTATTACCAAACATTATCTAGTTATCCATCTTATATGCATTTAGGGTGCATTTTAGGATGACATGAAAGGAGCACACCAAAAGGGGTGTTGGAACTGGACTAGCCTGTAGAGAAAGTTATGGGTGAATTTCAATAAAAAATCCGTATTGGACCTTTATTGGAATTATGAAGTCTAACTGAATTAGAACATTTCTAAATTTCATTTAAATAAAATCATTTATTTTATCTAAGTTCTAAGATATGAAATTAATTTTATTTGATTTGGTTTATACATAAATATATCGTATACATATATGTGTGAGTGAATGTGTAACATAATAATCCGTGAAAGGTATAATATGCCCATATGTAGATGTTATGATTTACATCGCAGTAGACGTATTAGCTCATTTTGTATGTCATGGATGTTGTCCAAATATGTGCATGTATATGTGTTACACACACACATACGTATGTATGTATGTGTATATATATATATATATATATATAATATATGAACATAAAACATTTATATATAGATAAATATATATATATAAAGAGAGAGAGAATAATTATTAAAAATTATTTATAATTCGTAATTAACTTAGTTTTGCAAACATAATAATTTTAGTATTTTAATTTGTATATATTATGAATAAAATAATGTTTCATCCATAAATAATTAACATAATATAATATACTGATGAAAATTAAAATTTTAAAATTTTAGAAAATCTAGAATCATAAGATAGAGCTTAGGAGAAATCTGAAGATTTTTCAAAGTTGAAATATTATTTTTACAAACAAATACATTGATTTCGAAAATAATTATTTAATATAAAATAATATATTATTAAAAATTAAAATTTTAGAATTTCAAAAATTCTAGGATCATGAACGAAAAGTTTTACAAAAATTTGAAGAATTTTTTAAATAAATTATTATTTTTAATAAATTATAAACTATTTTTCCAAAATAATATTAATTATTAAAAATAATATAATTTGGTGAAAAATTCCTAAATTTTTTCTATATGTTTTTGAAATGATGCATTATTTAAAAACGATATAAAATTTAATTTTTAATGTAATAATTATTTTATACATAATAAATCAAAATTTTAATAAATGTTAATTTAAAAATATGAATATATGAATGATAAATTTTTTCGAATTTTTAAATTCATATTATATATAAATAAGCGTACTAAATTTTTTAAATCATCTATATATCTTATATATGCTATTATGAGAGAGAAATATACACTAATATATATATATATATGAATTTATTAATAAATATATATAAAACAATTATTAATGACAAAAATTGGTTTTTTACAGTAAACAACATTTTCCTACGCATAAATCAAATAGTATAATAAAAAGGGGGAATTGATTTAAAGGACAAAGATTTGTATATTTTTTGCCTCAAGGATACGACCTCAATATTTTTACCACAAGGACAAACATCTTTCAAAAATTATTCATAAGGACAAATATTTTTCAAAATTATTCATAAGGACAACAAAACTGATACCGAGCTAAAACTGATACCTAAAAACTGCTACCGTTAACTACAAACTGATACCTAAAAACTGCTATCTATAACTAAAAACTGATACCTACAGAAAGTTGTCCTTCAGGATAAAATATTGAAGGTCTGTCCTTGAGGCTAAAAAGCTGTGAAATTTTGTCCTTGACAATAATTTCCTGATAATAAAAAAACATGCACATAACCAAACTAATTATGACAACCGCATCTATTTGCAAAATCTCACATAACTAAACATATAGTGCAATAAATTTAAGCAGATACGAAATTGCTCATTATAGTATCATAAAATATAATTTAATTAGTTTGATATGAATTAAAATTACCAATTTAATGATGCCTTTGAATCCACGTTAAAGCAACGATTTCCCTTCCTTTTATTATACTTGATTTATCAGATTGCAAGTCCGGAATCATCGACCTCTAACAATCGAATAATATTATTTTAATTTGAAATACATTTGAGAATTTTGGAGTGGATTGAGAGTTATGTTTTAACCATCAATGCAGAAGGTAACGATGGCCAAAAAGGTTAGTCATTATTTTTAGAGATACATATACATATAAACACATACATACACACATATATATAGGGTTGTATTAGAGAGAAACGAGGAAAACCTTTCTACTCATTCTCACTTGACCTCAACTCATTATCTTCAAGCCAATTCCCTATGTTTTAGCCACCCTAGACCTTCCCAAAACTGAAATTTTGCAGCCCTAATGATGGCATTAAACTTATCTAAGCCCAAGACAAAATACTATGCAATTAAATATAATCTAATCGCTTGTCGATATTGTATATCGATCGATATATATAACATTATTTATTTCTCAAATCATATTCAAATTTTATAATTAATATTTCATAAATATTAATTAATTTAATTAATTTATAACAGTTATGAACTAATTAAATCGTTCGATCTCAAGGTAATTCATTATTTCGGTTGTGTAACTCTTAGGTCTAAATTTGGTCAGCGGTTAACATTAAACTATTCTAATGTTAACGTTCACACGTCACTTAGTAGGTGATGTGACATTATAGCCAAATTTACCGCTTACTCTTTTTTGGTAAAATCCAATTTTAGCTTAAAAAGCATTACTCGATTGTGACATTTGTTTACACAATTCTCTTCGTCAAAACTATATCACATTGAACTTATGGAATTTGGTAATGGTAAAAATTTCAACCTAATCCACATTCAACTTTATAGTCTAAATACAAAGTCCTTGTTTCAATAATAACAATTATTATTAACCGAAATACTCTAGCTAGAGACTTTGACTTTGAGTTGACTTGAGTTGACTATGATATTAACCACATATAACTGAGAAGACGAATCCTCACTTGAACAGTGCTTTAGTTCCAATACTTCCACTCGACCCAAATATATTCACTCAATGGATGCCATGCCATGATTTGGCTATAATCAAAGAGAAGCTTTCATATTGAAGATCCACGGTATTCTCAAGTTGAGAGAACTGTGTAAATCAGTCACATCGATATTTTCTGTTTGACCTTAGTTGTATTAACCAACAGAAAACTATCAAATGAGTCGATCCATAGTTATCCAATAACTATTAGTATGTAACCCTTAGGTGCCCCCAGCAGCCATGAGTAATACACTACCCAACATTTGAAGAGCATTGCGTACTCTAGTCTCAACGGATACATCGATATCCGGCCTCGATGCATCTTGACTAGGAACATTTAAAATGGTATATTTGTTTCGTTGTGATAAATTACTCACGGTTACAACACTTTATAACTACTATCACAAAATATACCATTTATAGATTTTTCTATTAAATATACATTTAATTAAGTTAATTAATCAATATAATCACATTATATCAAGTATATAATAGGAAGAAAATACCTTTTATTTCAAAAAGATTGGTCAACGAGTTAGATATATGTGACAAATTAAATAATTGTCCCTAGGGCATACCCCTGACTCTATCAATCTCCCACTTGCACTTGGGGTCAACTATGAAATCTAATTCCAACTTCTCAAATCGGTTTTCTCAAAACCAATTAGGTCAGTCCCTTAGTGAATGAGTACGCTATTATGTTTTAATTATCTACTTTGTCGATTAACTCTCTCTGACACTAATAAACTGCCTTTATTATGTGGAATGATTCGAAGTATTTTTTCGACTTCTAGTGAGCTTTAAGTTTTATCGTGAACAATTTCACGATATTGTTATCTTATAACAATATTATGGGATTCTCAACATTTGAAATCACCTTTGGCTCAGTTATAAATTTGTGCATTTATATCTATATACATTAGTTTATTGTAGCGTTATTCAAGTTAATGTTCTCAACATTTCGTTGAATCGACCACAATAACTTTTATTTTGAAACATTTTCAAATTAAATATTTTAACTTGAATTTTATCATTGACATATTATACTTAATATCACTTACAAAAGTTTGTGTCCAAATATTTAATCTTAACAAATTTTTTGTTTTTATAAACAATTCTCTAGTATTTCATAAATACGCGAGAACACCTCAAACAACCATTTAGTGATATCAATTTGGATTTTATATTTTCTCCATGTATCAAATACATAAACAAAACACAATATCATACATAACATGACCTGTGTGATAATTCCTATTGCTAATGCATGAGGAATTCAACTTACATGTTCCCCTTTTAATAGGATGCTCTTGTCTATCATTTTGGTTAATCCATATATCTTTTATACTCACCACAAAAGACATCATTTAAAATCCAAAATCGAGTATTAAAACAACCAAAGTTGATTTTAATACAAGCATATTGTTAAAATCAATAACATATTGTTTACTTATAATTTAGAAATATCAATGTTCTTTTAACGTTCTCTCTTATGAACACACGCTTCCTCTATATTTTGACTGTCAGAATACTTATTCAATCTTGATGCTTATAAAATGATACATTCGTATCATTTCTTTGATCGTATCCAAAGACTCACAAACCAAATATCGCTCTCACTGACTTTGAGACATTTTTGGTTAATATATGGAGAAATTTCTATTTTAATACATAAGTACCGAACACTAGTCTTATCGAGTGATAATTTTGTCAGTAAATCTGAATTAACTTGAGCATGTTGAATACCGAATCTGTTATGCTAATTTCAACAATTGAAATATGCGATATTATTCTTATCCACGTTGCTTATTTAATTCCAACCATATTAGTCTTTCCAATAAAGATACAATCTTGGCCGATGGATCACATCTCTTTGGTTATGACCAACAAAAACATATTTTGATAGCATACTTGGAATTCTTTCAGATCTGCGCATCATACCATATAGAGTCAACAATCTTAATGTTTTAATTGAACAACCAAGGGTAGTGTATATTTTCTACATTAATAAGAAACTCATAGTTTCTCTTCGATGTACGAGAATACTTATTAGACATTCTAATGCTATGTGTTCATTTAGGTTAGTTAATTTAAATTCATCTCATATAATTAGTACTATTTATGGATCGAATCCAATTCTATTTAACTACCAAAAATTTCTCAAAGAAATTCCTTCACAATGAAGTTGATATATCTTGAAACAACAATTGTTTCTTAGTGTGAATAGAATAGGGATTCATAACACTTTATGAATCTTTTTATTTATAAAATTGATTTTAGTTTACAAAAATTATGTTCAAAAAATAAATATGTCATTTGATGACAGACCTTTCCAAAAAACTTTTTGGAGATTCATACAAGATCCCTCATGAACAATTATTACGTGCAATCTTTCGACTCGCACAACTTATCAACTCCTTGGCCTAGGATATGTTGGGATTCTTACAAATCCTTATCTTGTATGATTTTGTAAACCGTAGTTTAGATGAAATAATATCAACCTTATGTACTAATCTTAAGTACATGACCTTGTAGAAAGAAACTAATTCAACTTCACTCACAATTAATCGTAAATTGTCCAACAATGTCTGATTACTCCTTATCGATGCATCATTATATATCGCATGGAGGAGTGATTTTGAGATTGAATATATATTCATTTTTAGGTACATTTGGAACTCTTTCCAATATACTCACTTATTCGACCAAATAAAATCATTTTATTCTATTGCATGCTATTTTATTTACTTTTCTTTTATATTATATGATTTTATCATAAACTTACTACATGTGTGTCTAATACACATATTCATGTTGGTAATAAATCATCGATGAATATAACAAATTATATGAAACTCTTTTGGTATTAATAGACTTGTATTGCATACATCAATACGCATTAATTCAAAGAGTTCATCAACTCTTATGATGCTTTCACTGAATGGGTGCATAGCTATTAATTGTTTGAGATATAATTAACCCGTATCATATGACTCATAATCATATAGTAAAATTATTTCTCAAAACTATGGCTTAGTCTATAATTCCAAAACAACTATAAATAATATTAGATACATATGTATTTTGTTGCATCACTTTTACTATGAAAACAAATTCTATAATATAGTTCTATTCCATAACGAATATTCATAATACTCATATTGAAATATAGTTATGTCTATTTTTCAGTCAATACCAAAAAAATCATTATTCACAAATAATGTTTGATACATTTTACAGAAACAATTTTCGTAATTTGATGCAATCATCAGGTGCTATATGGCATACTCCTGCTATTTCCATCATTACTATAATAGCGTACTAAATTTAGAGGTTCACCGTTCACTTAACATTGTTAATATTGTTCACTTATTTCATATGTTACAACTAGTTTACAAAGGAGAGTTCTTTAATCAAATATCTTGAACTCAAAGAAATAAATGTTATATAAAACAATTTCTATATGAAAACACATTTCGAAATAAAAATCATATTTCATGTTCCAATATTAACTATTAGTTATTATTACAATTCTTGTTTCCAATGTTTCTCTATAAAGCAGAAATGGCTATTCACTATCTTCATTCCAACTTTATCTTAAATTACATCTATTCTTGTACATTCCTTTTTCTTTCAAAAGGCCAAACTATTCAAAAGAAAATCTTACTGCAATATCATAACAAACCTTTTACAAAAGCCATTCAATTATTCTTAACATTTAAGACATCAAATATGCTCACTTTATGTAAACCGATCAAGATGATATTTCAACGATCGAGTTCTTAGATGTATCTCGTAGTTTATGGTCTTTTGTTACATTAACAAAATATGATCCTTTTGAAATCATTCAAGTTGAATACATGATCTTAAAATATTGTTTATTGGCTTACTTCGAATGAATTAACTTCAGCACAGTATTGTACTCCATAAACTATGAATGTTCATCATATAACATTTATATGTGAAAGTACATGAATCATATATCCATAGTCCTGAATTGCATTTAGAGTTCAAAAACTCATAAAATGCAATACACGGTCTAAACCAAATAAACATACTTATGAATGTATTAAGTAGTTGAAATTGGGCACTTGCATGGGTATAGAAACATTATATAACATGCAATTAGAATTATTAGTAAGTATATATTATATTTCTATTTGTCATCTTTTAATTCGGTTTGTTTATATATGTTAATTGACAAACGTTTTATCAATCGTATTAAATGCACAAATTTATCATTGTAGATAATTATAATATTATGTAGCATATGTTCTTACAATATTAGAAAGGTTTACCATTTAATTTTTCTAATAAAGCTCCCACTAGTCTTTTATATTTCTCCAAACCCTAAGATGAAACATAAAAGTCTTACAATTTCACTAGTGGGTATTAGGACTCGTTTATTTTGGTATTCTGACCTTGAGTTTGCTCAACAAATCATAGCCCTACAAACGATGAATAACTCCTTATCGGTTGTATCATATACAACTCCTAACCCATTTTTCCTTGTTCTAATCTCATTTTGACATTGAGTTTGCTCAACAATCGAAAGAGATTATTCACTCATACCAATCATATCGTGATGTCCTAATTATAGTATATGTACCTTGAGTTTGCTCAACAAATGCATATAGTTATCTTACCTCATATGTTTAATACATTAATAATACTATGCATAACATCCCTAGCTTGAGTTAGCTCAACAACTAAGGAATGTAATAATTTATTAATATATATATGTATGTGTATATGTATATATATGATAGAGGACTGATATGCACGTAATTGTGCATATATTTACATCCATATTTTATCTCTTTTTATTTAAATAATCATCATATTTGGGCATTTTAACATGTTTAAAACCAAAATTCAATTATTTCCAACCATCATATTTTCATCTTCATCCAGGGGCAAAACGGTCATTTTGTGCATGTGTCAATATAAGAATTTTTTACTTGGACATTTTTTGACAATTTTTATAGGAATTTGGATGCATATGGAAGAGGCTTATATGAAGATATATGCATGCACAAATGAATACAAAGGAAAGAAGAGGGAAATAATTCAAGCCATGAACATGGAGGACCCCACCCACTTACCTAAAAGTACAATTTAGAGCTAATGGACAACTAAGTGGAGGTTAAAGCTTCATGCAAAACAAATGATGGATTAATTAGTGGTTAATGGTTACTTGTTGGCCACACTTCCTAAAGGGCATTTTAGGTAGCCCCCTAAAAATAGAATTAGGGTTTTATGCATGTATATATAGCCCTCTTATGTGTATGAAACCATCTTCTACTCTTTCATTTTACTTAGGAAATTAAGAAATCAAAGTGTAAGCTCAATGTTCTATGAAATAAAAATGGCTTCCAAGCCTCTTTCTTCTCTCTTTTCTACATGCTTTTCTTTGTTTCATTGTTAATGTTTACTTCTATGCTCTCTTTTCCTTTATGTTCATAGCTTAGATTTACATTTATGCAAGTAGTTAGTAGCAAATCGCTTTTGCTTTCTTTGCTTATTTTCTATTCTCTTTTCTTTCTAATGTTGAAATTTATTTGTGTTGCTTCAATGCCACAAATGAATAGCTAAACCCCTTCAATTTAGGGGTGATGAAGCTCTCTAACATTATGTAATTTCAACATTTTTATGATGTATGATCTCTTTGTTTATGCTTCATGAATGTGAATTTTGATGTAAGTTTATACAAGTGGGTTTGATAGCTTATATTGCTTATGCAAATGAGCTATTCTTATTCAACATAAACACAATTTACATCATCATTTGCTAATCAATTTTTGATTATGAAATGAAAGTAAAAATGAAATTTGATGATCTATGTTACTAGTTACAATAGTAAATAGATCATGCTTAAAATAGTCTTTGCTTTGGCTTCTTTTTCACGAGAATAATAAGTCGTATAATTGTTGTATTATAGTTTGATGGTTTGAGTTACGTTAACTAATAACATAAACAAACCATACTTATGATAAATGCAATTATTATTTCACTTAATATCAAAGTTAGAGATCATAAATTATGTGTTTGTTGATTTACAAAATTTTGAGAGTGGATTTGCCTCTAAATTGTTCTTTAGTCTAATAGTTTTTGAATCACATTTTTCTAGTGTTAAGCTCATTTTATTTCTAATTAACAAATCATCCTCCATTTGGTTTAATTTGATTGAATAGAAGTTTAAAATCATCAATTCCCTGTGGATCGACCCGTATCCGCGACGTGCTACATTCATACACCGTGTGCTTGCGGTTATTTTTAATTTAAATTCGTTCGACGGTTTTCTAAACCGATAGAATTTTCGTCGACGAACAAGTTTTTGGCGCCGTTGCCGGGGAATTGTTTGATTTTATTTTCTATTCTTCGAATTATTTTCTTTTGATTATATTGTGTGTTTGTTTTGTGTGTTGAGTGTATTAAAAAAAATTGTTGTGTATGTTTGATTTGTGCTTGCATTTGTTTGTGTGTTTGTAGCTTTTCATTTTGCTTTTCTACTTCTATATAAAAAAAACATACAAAATTTCAAAACAAATGCAAAAATATTTTATTTCTTCCTCATTTACATATTTCATTTGTTTACAGTTTTTCTCCTCTCTGTGTTTTGTTCCTGTTCTTGTGTATTTCTCCTCTCTGTTCCTCTGTTGTGCACATCTGTGTACATACCAGTGCAGACAGCAGCTACCCCATACATTCAACATTCTGCTCCTCAACAACCACAAAACCAAGCATTCAACCACTTCCGCTACTTCGTATTTCATTCAACAGTTCTTCTGCACAGTTATTCACTTTGATCACTGTCCCCGAAACATAATCTACTGTCAACAGCTCCACGATCATCTCACCATCTCACTTCAAAGCAAACAATACCCAGCAAACTGCTGACCCGTGTCATCAACCATTGCCTGCTTCTCCCACACAAAATAGTCCAGACATCACAATCCTGCCTCTTCAAACATCAACTTACTACACTCCAACCTCCAACTTCGACAATACAACAGCAGCATACATCCTTCATATCACAACCTACACTGTCAAAACCAAGCTATTTCAAACTCTACCAGACCATCACTTGCCTCTGCCTGCATATTTCACCACCCTGTTCATCCACATTACATTCTTATCACCATACCACTCCTCCCATTCAAACAACAGTAGCTCCACTGCCAGTTTCGACCACTTCTCCGCCTTGCCAATTTACACTACTTCACCATCATTTATCACTGCCCACTTCAAAAACTGCAACCCCACTTCAAAAATACCTGCACACACTTCATTTCTTGCTAGCATCACCGTGTATTACACCTCAAAAAAAAGGCTACATCATCACTGCCACACCTCACGTTCAACTGCACGGCAGCAGCTTCAAGTTCAACTCCTTCCTCCACCTCACCTGCTCAAACATCCCTAAATCCAACCTCTACATTCGCAAAGCCAAAAATTACCACAACTTCACCTGCAGCAATTCCTGACCAACGACCTATCTCCGACAATCAATTCCCATCGAACTCCCCAAATCAACCGAACTCCTCATTGCCTACTTCCATCGAGCACGAACAGCCACAAACCAGTTCAATTGCCTGAACCACCATCACTTTCCTCCCATTCAGACATAGCACTTCTCATTTCAACACAACAGTACGTCTCCACATAGTACCTCCATCTACCTCTAACCCATCTGCAACATCGTGAACTCCACTGCCTCATCCACCAATTCACCACAAATCCAATCACCTGAGACCATCATCAATATCTCTTCCATCCACTTACACATCATCTCCAATTCTAGCCCCAATACGACGTACCTGATATACTTGAACAAAACAAAAACCGCAACCGGAGACTGACCCCAAACCCAGAATCGCCTAATTGAAATCGAAACCACCGAATCACTTACCCCCATTAACCCTCTGCTGCATCTCCCCAAATCAAAAGCTGTTACCAACCACAAAATCCCCTAATTTCATCACCTGAACACACGAACAAGTTCAAAAGCTGTTACAAACAAGTTTTCCTTCACCGAAACATCCAACCGCTTCCATAAATCCCAATCGCGAATCATCCCCACGAAAATCGAACCACGAACAAGTCGCTGCCTTGTGTCTTTTAATTTGCTTTCTGATTTGAATCCTAATTTGGAATTGAACTCTATTTGGAAAATTGCGTGAATTGTTGCTGATATATTGTGTGTGAACTGTTGTTTGCTTCTGTTGAGCAGCGTAGGTTGAATTTTGGGATATTGGGCGGGTGTGTGTTGTGTTGAGTTGTCTTGAAATTTTATTACGAAAATAAGTTGTTTAAGTTAAAAAAAAGAGTTTGTTTTTAACTTAATTTGTTAGTTTAATTTGTTTTTAGTTCTGTTTTGTCTTGTTCTCTCTCAAATTTTTTTTTTTTAAAGTAAAACCCTACTTTTAAGTTTCCTTTCAAAAAAAAAGTTTGTTTAGTGAAGATTTTGAATTTTTTGGGGCTTGTGAGTGTTTGATTTTAGTGTGTCTTCTTTTGTTTTTTATTGTTTTGTTTAATTTCTAACCAAAAAAAAACAATTGTCATAGAAAAACTTGTTTTGTTTTGGTTCTTTTGTTTCAATAGTTTTGATTTTACTTTGTTTAGTTTCTCCTTTGATATACAAAAAAAAACAAATAAGTTTCTTTTTGCTTTGTTTGAAAATCTTTTGTTTTGTTTCTTTTGACTTCAACAGTTGTGTTATTTTCCTTTGTTTTATTTCATTCGATATATATATAAAAAATTTGTAAATATATCTTGTACTTCATTTCAGGTTGCCAAAGCAGAAATTAAAAAGGAAAAAGTGTTTGCCAACAAATAAACTGCTTTGCTTTGCTAAGAAAAACCGCCGCTAAAAAAAATTGCTAAATAATCTACACGCTCTGGTATCGTGCACATTTCTCCTTGTTTTTTTTTATTGCATTGTTGGTTGCTTGCATTTGCATTTGTGTATATATATAAAAAAAATTCAAAATCCAAAAACAAAAACAAACTTCATTTTAGTTGCATTGTAATTTCACGTTTAATTTCTGCTTTGCATTCATCTCATCTTGGTTTTCTTTTCTAAGGGCAATACCCCAATTCACATAAGGTGAGGGATTTCATCACCCTTTCCTTAGCCCACAAACGCATTTCATCGTAGAATTTGACTAATAATAAAGGTTAGACATTGGACCTAAGGGTGTCACGAGCTCACTTAGGGCTTAATTGTATCATCACAATTGTTTTATTTGAATGATTTTATTTCTTGGTGTCTAGGCTACGGCAAAATAATAACCAGCCATAAAAATTACGGTGATACGTAAATATTATACTGGTTGTTCCTCTGAAGGTACTTAAACCTTCGGCTGCATTGCTACGGTGATTCGTGGTGCACCGATAACTCTTGTCTGTTACCTGGCTGAGAAATATTTTTGTTGATTTAAGACAAAGTGTGATTGTACAATTTTGGGTTAGGAGCTACTAAGGACAGCAAATTGTAGTTAAGTCTTTTGCATTCATTTAGTTGCATTAGTTCATGCATATTTAAAAAAAAAATCCAAAATCCAAAAAAAAAAGAAAACAAAATTGTAAATTTTACTTAACTTAATTTTTAATTAAAAAAATTCCTTTCCTTTGAAAATTTTCAATCAAAAACAAAAATCCAAAAAAATATATAAAATCTTTTAAGAAAAAAAATTTGAAAATTCAAAAACAAAAAAATCAATTTCCATTTTCTAAAAACAAAAAATTCCTTTTGGTAAATATTTAAAAATTCAAAAAACAAAAAAAAATACAAAACCAAAAACATAAAAAAAATTTGAAAAAAAAAAAACAAAAAAAATCAAACTTTTCTTTTGAAAATAAATCTCACTTGTTAAATAGTTGTCTCCTTTGTAAAAAAAAAATTTCAAAGAAAAATAAAAAAAAAGACAAAAAACAAAAACACATTTTCAAATCTTCTTTCATCCCCTAAACTCAATTCTAACTCCTTTCTCTTCTCGACTTTCACTTGTGCATGAGTACTTGGACTCGTGACACAACAACGAATCGTTGGACTCGCGACCCTTCTACAAACCGTTTAACTCGAACAGACGATCCTCCTGAAATGGCGAACAAAAACGCCCCTCGAACTCTTATGGATAGAATCTTTCCTGATAGAGTTTCTATTCCATCTTGCATCACGTTACCCGCCCCTACAGGTAACCATTTCGAAATCCATTCGAACCATATTGCCACGCTTTCAAAATTTGGCAATTTCGAGCACGATGATCCATACATCTTTTTGACTAAATTCGAACAAGTTTGTGCAACCATTAAACTCTAACAACTTTATGATGACGGAATCAAACTTCGATTAATCCCATTTGCTCTTACGGATTACGCTGAAAAATGGTTGTATAGCTTACCTTCGAACTCAATTAAAACGTGGGAAGAATTTGTAAAAGCTTTCTTAAAAAAGTTCTACCCCTTGGAAAAAACAAGTAGAATTCGAAATGAAATTGTAAATTTTCATCAATTCAAGGGCGAACCATTTGGAAAATATTTTGAAAGATTCAAAGAGCTTCTGATAAAATGCCCACACCATAACTTTGAAAAATGGACGATTTGCCAAATCTTATACGATAGACTCGAAAACAGCTCACGAACGATGCTCGAATCAATGTGCCAAGGCAATTTTCTTGCCCAAGATCATGATGATGCTTGGCAATTTCTTGAAAACCTCGCCGAAAAGTCATCCCAATGGGAACGCTCGAATGAAAAATCAATCTACTCACGATCGAGTGCACACTCGATAGGATCTTTCTGTTGCTTTGGAAGCTAAGATCGACGCAATGATTAAAAAAATCGATAACGTTTTCTCATCGAATCAAATGAGCCAAGCTTCCCAACCGATGTGTTATAAATGCAATGATCCAAATCATATAGCCGATCAGTGTCCTAACTCTATCGAACAAATCAAAGCTTTCAATAAAGCAAAAAATGACCCGTTTTCTCCAACGTACAACCCTGGTTGGAGAAATCATCTGAATTTTGCGTGGAGCCAAAACAATCCCAACACGAATACAATTCGTCCCAATTTTCAAGCATTTCCGAATAATGTTTCGAATCCTCCATTTCAGTCCAATAATTTTCAACCAAACCTTACGGGCCCGTCTCATAATCAACCACAACAACCAAATTTTCCACCAAATTCTGCTCATCCTCCACAAGACGATAAACGTTTAACTTCGCTTGAGAAAACTCTTGAAACGTTGGCTAAGGCAACCACTCAAAGCCTTCAATCAAACAGCAATTTGCAAAATTTATTGACTTCATATATGCAAAACACAAACCAATCGATTGCAAAACTCGAAATGCAAATGAGTCAATTAGCCACGTCTCTAAGTGAACGTGAACGAGGAACATTCCCAAGCCAACCCCTTCCAAATCCCAGAAATCAAAACGCAAATTCAAATCAAGCCCATGTTGTTCAAGATAGCAACGTCAACCAGTTGAATGCTATCACAACTCTCCGTTCTGGTAAACAAATCGATAATTAAGTCGTTAATCCAAATGATTTATCGAAAACTTTTCTCGACGCTTCTAAAACAACGAACGACTCAGAACGGAACGTGGAGCCAAACGTCGAATCGAACGATAATCAAAATTCTTTTTCTTCTACTCGAGTAGACCCGCCTACCGAGTATCGTGTTCCATTTCCAGATCGTCTTCGACCAAAGAAACACTCGGACCAAATGGAAAAGATGTTGGAAATTTTTAAACAAGTAAAAGTGAACATCCCGCTTCTTGACATCGTTCAGCAAGTCCCCACTTACGCGAAATTTCTTAAGGAGTTGTGCACCCAAAAGCGACACACTCAAGTACCCAAAAAAGTCTTCTTAGCCGCTAGTTTGAGTGAATTCTTGTCCCAATCCATGCCCGTTAAATACAAAGATCCTGGCTGCCCTACGATATCGTGTACAATTGGAGACAAGACGATTAACAAATGTTTGATAGACTTAGGCGCGAGTGTCAACTTGATTCCATACTCCGTGTACGAACAATTAGGCTTAGGTGAGCTCAAACCCACGAAAGTTACGCTTCAATTTGCCGATCGTTCCATTAAGAAGCCCATGGGAGAAATCGAAGACGTGCTCATTAGAGTAGGGCAATTTATATTCCCCGTTGACTTTATCGTTCTCGAAACACAACCCGTGACGAATCCCTCGATTCAAATTCCGTTGATTTTAGGTCGACCATTCTTAGCCACCTCAAATGCCTTAATCAATTGTCGTAACGGATCAACGAAAATATCTTTTGGAAATATGATTTTGGATCTTAATATTTTCAATCTTGAAAGCCAATCGAATGAACCTTGTGACCAAGCGTTGGAAGTTAGTGCCATTCACGAAAATGTTGAAAACGAAACACTTGATCTTAACGATGAACGTGAGGCCGAGTATGAAAAATTGTTTCACAAAATTCCCAACGATATTGAATACACTCTTCCTTTTGAATCGATTCCAGTTGAGTCCGAATCTCAACCCAATTCTTCGATCGAAAAACTTCGAAAGTTGGACCTCAAACCGCTTCCCGACCACCTTAAGTACGCATACTTAGGTGAAAATGAAACTTGTCCTGTCATCATTTCTAACAATCTTTCTCTTGACCAAGAAGCTTCTCTTCTCTCTATCCTTTCGAAAAATAAGGAAGCAATGGGATGGTCGATTTCTGATATAAAAGGAATTAGTCCCGCTCTGGTTCAACATCGCATCCATTTAATCGATGATGCCAAGCCTGTTCGTGACGCGCAACGAAGGCTTAATCCAAAAATGAAAGATCCGGTGCGTGATGAAATTCTTAAACTTCTTGACAACGAAATCATTTACCCAATCTCCGATAGTTCATGGGTTAGCCCAATTCACGTTGTACCGAAAAAGTCCGGGCTAACCGTTGTCAAGAACGATTCAAACGAGCTTATTCCAACTCGTACTCAAACGGGTTGGCGTGTTTGCATTGACTATCGAAAACTAAATGCCCCAACACGTAAAGATCACTTTCCTCTTCCTTTCATTGACCAAATGCTCGAACGTTTAGCCGGCCATGAATTTTACTGAATCCTTGATGGTTATTCTGGCTATAACCAAATTCCAATCGCTCCCGAAGATCAAGAGAAAACGACTTTCACATGTCCATTCGGTACTTTTGCTTATCGACGTATGCCGTTCGGACTATGTAACGCCCCTGCGACTTTCCAACGATGCATGGTTGGCATCTTTTCCGACATGATTGAACGCTTTCTAGAAGTTTTTATGGACGATTTCTCTCTCTTTGGTGATTCTTTTTCCCAATGTCTACATCACCTCGAGTTGGTTCGGAATCGATGTAAAGAAAAACATTTGACTTTGAATTGGGAAAAATGCCACTTTATGGTCAAACAAGGCATAGTCCTTGGACATATCATCTCAAATAAAGGCATTGAGGTAGACAAAGCAAAAATCGATGTCATTGCAAATCTACCCATTCCCAAATCTGTTAAGGACATTCGATCATTTCTAGGACACGCTGACTTTTACCGTCGTTTTGTGAAAGACTTTAGCAAAATTTCCCGTCCTTTGACGACCCTTCTTGGAAAAGACGTTCCTTTTGATTTTAACTCTGATAGTATCTCTTCTTTTGAACGTCTTAAGAGCGAACTCATTTCTGCCCCAATCATTTGCGCACCCAATTGGGATCTTCCTTTTGAAATAATGCGTGATGCTTCGAACTTTGCCGTTGGTGCTGTCTTGGGACACCACATCAACAAGATCCTTCATGTCATTTACTACGCGAGTATGACCTTGAATGACGCTCAACTCAACAACAACCGAAAAAGAGCTTCTAGCTGTCGTTTTTGCGCTTGAAAAGTTTCGACCTTACTTGATAGGTTCACACATTACGGTCTACACTGACCATTATGCGCTTCGATATCTCTTCGCTAAAAAGGATGCTAAATCCCGTTTGATTCGTTGGATCCTTTTACTTCAAGAATTTGACCTTACAATCAAAGATAAAAAAGGATCCGATAATGTCATAGCCGATCACTTATCTCGTCTTTCAAATGCACCATCTCCTTTGCCAATCAATGAAAACTTCCCCGGTGAACAACTTCTTTCAATTTCGATCGATCCATGGTACGCTGATATAGTGAACTACTTAGTCACTAAACAAACTCCCTCATCTTGGTCCAAACAGGACAAATGCAAATTTATGTCA
Organism: Allium cepa; assembly: GCA_030765085.1. Taxonomy (NCBI): domain Eukaryota; kingdom Viridiplantae; phylum Streptophyta; class Magnoliopsida; order Asparagales; family Amaryllidaceae; genus Allium; species Allium cepa. The sequence goes on from CM060935.1 coordinate 353,250,312, forward strand.
CAGGTGAAATACTTCTATTGGGACGATCCATACTTGTTCAAATATTGTCCTGACCAAATCATCCGACGTTGCATTCCGGATATTGAAATAAGCAGTGTTCTTTCGTTTTGCCACGATCAAGCGTGCGATGGACATTTCGGTGCTCGAAAACTGCGGAAAAAGTGCTTCAGTGTGGTTTCTATTGGCCTTCTCTTTTCAAAGACTCGTTTGAATTTTGTAAAACTTGTGATCGATGTCAAATGCTTGGATGAATTTCTCGACGAGATATGATGCCTTTAAACCCCATTCTTACGATCGAAATCTTTGATGTATGGGGTATCGACTTTATGGGACCTTTTCCCAATTCTTTTGGAAACTTGTATATCCTTCTCGCTGTCGATTACGTTTCAAAATGGGTCGAAGCCGTTCCTTGCAAAACCAATGACCACAAAATTGTTGTGAAATTTCTCAAAGAAAACATCTTTTCGAGGTTTGGCACACCTCACACAATAATCAGTGATAACGGAACCCATTTTTGCAACCATTCTTTTGAAACTTTAATGAAAAAATACTCGATAACCCACAAGTTATCCACTTCGTATCATCCTCAGACTTGTGGCCAAGTTGAAGTTTCAAATCGACAAATAAAACAAATCTTGGAGAAAACGGTCAATAAAAATCGAAAAGATTGGTCTCAGAAATTGACCAACGCGCTTTGGGCTTACCGTACTGCTTTTAAAACTAACATTGGGATGTCCCAATTTCGTTTAGTTTACGGTAAAGCTTGCCATTTACCCGTTGAAATTGAACACAAAGCGTTGTGGGCAATAAAAAATTTAAACTTGGATCATGAAAAAGCTGGCGAAAATCGAAACTACAACTCAACGAAGCAGAAGAACTTAGGAATGACGCGTATGAAAATGAGAAAATTTACAAAGAAAGAACCAAAGTTTTTCATGACAAGTCAATCCTAAGGAAAAAAATTTCGCCTAACCAGAAAGTTCTTTTATATGACTCGAGACTTCATTTATTCCCTGGGAAACTTAAATCAAGGTGGACTGGACCATTTGTGGTACGAACTGTTTTTCCACATGGTGCCATAGAAATAGAAAACCCAAAGGATGGATCGATTTTCAAAGTCAACGGTCATCGGTTAAAACCCTTCTTGGAATTTCCCGGTAACCAAGAGGAGGAGCTCATGATCCTTCATGAGCCAAGCTACGTCTAGTCAGAATGTTAACCCCATTTTGTAAATATGTACATATTTTTCTCCGTTACACTCATTATATCATGCATCGACTGTGGGGACACAGTCAAAATTAAGTGTGGGGGGAGTCTCATTTTCATTTTTTCTTTTAGTTTTTCATGGCATTTTCGAATTTTCATTTTCTTCAAAAAAAAATCTCAAAACTCCTAAAGCTCAAAAACATTTTCTTTTTACCATTTTGATTTATTTTTGAAGAAACACTATGGGATAAGTATAAGTTTTGGTTAATAAATTGAAACTTTTGAAAATTTATTTGTCTTAACAAAAATAAAAACGAAGTTTGATTACAAATAACAATGGTTTTACAAGTATATAGGAAGGTTCATCTATGTTAATTATGAAGTATGTTCTAATTGAAAATCTTTGTTTAAAAGTGGTAAATTTAAAGTAAAGGATATAACATTTTTGTCTTCTAAGTTAAATGGTGCTAAGATGATTTTGCAAAACTCTCTCTCTCTCTCTCTCTTAAAAAAATATATAAAAAAAATACAAAATAATAACATCTAAAGTATTCACTCTCATTTAAAAGTCCTCACGGTTATGCATGGGTGAATTACTTGGAATCTTTGATTATGTGCTTTCATACTCATTTAAAAGTCCTCACGATTATGCATGTATGGAACACATACAAAAAAACTGATTTAATAAAAACCACCTATGGTCGATAGGTGTATGCACGAAAGTGTGTGCACTCGCCATGCTCTGTACTCCCATCACATAAGCCCGAAAGGCAGTGCATGGGTGGTATATCTGGCCTCAGTTTACCTGAGCTAGGTGTGTAATTTTTCTTGCAAATAATGAGAGAACAAGCAATTGAAATCCTAGCACTATTTTAACTTGTTTGATTTAACTTGTTATTGAAAAGAAATGAAAATACCACTTTAATAAACTTTGATAATCAACAAGGATCCATTTCATAATTATATTGTGTTATCAACCGAAATAACTAGCCAAACTATGGTCTATCTGTTATGACAACTTGATTTTTATTGGAAATTTTGACGAGTAAAATTTTTCAAGACAATGACCAAAACTTGTATTTAACTTATTCGTGTCAATTTAAAAATAAATCCTTCATTTGTAAATATTTCCAAAAACTCGCATTCATCTCTTTGTAAATAAATCTTGCATTTTGTAAATATTTTCATCCTGCATTTGGATTTTGTGGGTAGTATTCGCTGAAAACCCTCACGAGACAACACTCGTCCTATTGGGGACACCCAGATGTTTAGCTTGTTGCATACGCTCAATGCAATCGTGCTCCCTACGAAAACGGATTTATCTTAGTTTTCCTTTATTCGATGACGAATAAAAAGATAAGTGTGGGGGTATTTGATATGCACGTAATTGTGCATATATTTACATCCATATTTTATCTCTTTTTATTTAAATAATCATCATATTTGGGCATTTTAACATGTTTAAAACCAAAATTCAATTATTTCCAACCATCATATTTTCATCTTCATCCAGGGGCAAAACGGTCATTTTGTGCATGTGTCAATATAAGAATTTTTTACTTGGACATTTTTTGACAATTTTTATAGGAATTTGGATGCATATGGAAGAGGCTTATATGAAGATATATGCATGCACAAATGAATACAAAGGAAAGAAGAGGGAAATAATTCAAGCCATGAACATGGAGGACCCCACCCACTTACCTAAAAGTATAATTTGGAGCTAATGGACAACGAAGTGGAGGTTAAAGCTTCATGCAAAAAAAATAATGGATTAATTAGTGGTTAATGGTTACTTGTTGGCCACATTTCCTAAAGGACATTTTAGGTATCCCCCTAAAAATAGAATTAGGGTTTTATGCATGTATATATAGCCCTCTTATGTATATGAAACCATCTTCTACTCTTTCATTTTACTTAGGAAATTAAGAAATCAAAGTGTAAGCTCAATGTTCTATGAAATAAAAATGGCTTCCAAGCCTCTTTCTTCTCTCTTTTCTACATGCTTTTCTTTGTTTCATTGTTAATGTTTACTTCTATGCTCTCTTTTCCTTTATGTTCATAGCTTAGATTTACATTTATGCAAGTAGTTAGTAGCAAATCGCTTTTGCTTTCTTTGCTTATTTTCTATTCTCTTTTCTTTCTAATGTTGAAATTTATTTGTGTTGCTTCAATGCCACAAATGAGTAGCTAAACCCCTTCAATTTAGGGGTGATGAAGCTCTCTAACTTTATGTAATTTCAACATTTTTATGATGTATGATCTCTTTGTTTATGCTTCATGAATGTGAATTTTGATGTAAGTTTATACAAGTGGGTTTGATAGCTTATATTGCTTATGCAAATGAGCTATTCTTATTCAACATAAACACAATTTACATCATCATTTGCTAATTAATTTTTAATTATGAAATGAAAGTAAAAATGAAATTTTATGATCTATGTTACTAGTTACAATAGTAAATAGATCATGCTTAAACTAGTTTTTGCTTTGGCTTCTTTTTCATGAGAATAATAAGTGGTATAATTGTTGTATTATAGTTTGATGGTTTGAGTTATGTTAACTAATAACATAATCAAACCATACTTATGATAAATGCAATGATTATTTTACTTAATATCAAAGTTAGAGATAAAAAATTATGTGTTTGTTGATTTACAAAAATTTGAGAGTGGATTTGCCTCTAAATTGTTCTTTAGTCTAATAGTTTTTGAATCACATTTTTCTAGTGTTAGCCTCATATTATTTCTAATTAAAAAATCATCCTCCATTTGGTTTAATTTGATTGAATAGAAGTTTAAAATCATCAATTCCCTGTGGATCGACCCGTATTCGCCACATGCTACATTCGTACACCGTGCGCTTGCGGTTATTTTTAATTTAAATTTGTTCGACGGTTTTCTAAACCGATAGAATTTTCGTCGACGAACAAGGACAACATTATATTGAAGATTTATAATCATCATTATATATATTGAGTGATATTGACTTATAGAATAATATATTTCTTATGAAATACCCCAACGATTTAAGTGTCAGACATATCAGAAATCACGGTATATGTACACTTACATATGTATTTATTTCTCAAGTCTATTTGGGTTTCTTTAATGTTCCACATTTAGTTTATGCACATATTATATAAGTTTTATTGTTGTATAACTTTTATATTTCATGTTACTTATATGATAGTCTTACATATAATATATCATTAATTGAATCTTATCTAATTAATTTTAATCAATTAACTCTTTAATTAATTTTAAATTAGTATTCCAATATAACTTTTATATTGGACATGTCTATTATAACATTTATAGTGTATACTATAACCTTTATAGTGTAACACACATATATCGTATATATGTGTGTTTTATTTAATTAATTAATCTTTAATTAATTTATTCAATTAAACAGTTTTTTATTAAATTTATTAATTTAAAAATGTATCTTGTATACATAATGTATACTTATGTTATCTTAAACATTTTAAAATAACATAACATGTATCAACATATGTAATACATGCATATATACATTAATTAATTAACATATTTAATTAATTTATTTTTCTAACCTTATTAATAAATTTGAAATTTGAAATTAATATATAAATATTTTCAAACATTATGAAAATATCATTTTCCTTTCAAAACATTTTGAAAACTTATGTAGTATTATCATTTTTATAATAAACAGGTTTTATTTTAAATTTAACTATTAAATTTAAAATCTTTAACATTAATTTTCAAAACGATTTTGCAAACTAGCCCAAGTCCCAAATTAAGTTGGGTCTTTTCTATTAGGAGCAACCTTTGGGCTCACTTCACCTTTCGGGCCAAGCCATTAACCAGGTAGGAAAGGGTACCTGATTACCCAATTCTAATTCTAGACACACCTTTTTAGACACCGTACTAAGTAGGCAATCTTAATTATTTATAACTAATATGACTAATTTAGACCATATAGGCTATTTGGCTTTGATACCCTTGTTGGAACTGGACTAGTCCGCAGCGGAAGTTACAGGTGAAATTTAATTTTTTTACCCTATTGGATCTTTATTGGGCCTATGAAGTGTAACTGAATTAGAACATTTCTGAATTTCATTTAAATAAAAACATTTATTTTATTTAAATTCAAATATATTGTAACGACCCGTAATTTCGCTACTTCGAAAATGCGAGGTTTCATTTGTTTTAAAGTTAAAAAGGTTTGAAACTTAAATAAACAAGTTATATATAATAGACAATAATAGAGAAGTTATTTATTCTTATAGTTAATAAATTAAAAAGTATAAATTTGGATTTTAGAATAAATCAACAAAAGTTAAGTTTTGCTAAATATAAATAAATGCTTAAATAAATAGGTCTAAATGTTTATTTAAAAATATAAAGAGACATGTTTTAATTTATTTAAAGAAGTAAAAAGTTCATTTTTAAATTTGGTTTACATAAATAAATAGTTTAACTAAAACGTCAAAATATGACCGTAAAACATTTTGTTGGAAAACGACGTTTTATCGATTAAAAGTTGTCGCAACGTCGCCGCACCTTTATTTTCTTATATAGGAACATATATTCAAATAGTATAAGTATTAATTTATTTACTAATCAAGTTTACTTTTACTAAATAAGGTTAGAAACTTCTAGAAGCAATTAAGAAAAGTAAGTAAGAATTAAGAAAAGTAAGTAAGAAAAGTCAAAAGTAAACATCAAATCAATATCAAATCAAAGCCAACATAATTATGATATTCTTTACTTAATATCTAAGTGAAAGTGACATAAAGTAATGATTTGAAATGTGATGTTAAGTGTTGAAAAAAAATAAGAATACTTAAGAAGTAAGTAAGGGTATTTTGGTCTTTTTACAAAATATTATTTTAATCCAAAACTTTTTCTATAAATAAGACCACCATTCTTCCACTTTCTTTTACACCATTTTCTACCTTCTTCTTCTTCTTCTTTGAAGCTCTCTTTAATGGCTTCTTCTTCTCTTCCAAATCCTTACTAACTTTTTCAAAAGACTATGATAAAATTAATAGTTTCATTCTTTTCTTTATTTTATACAATATATTCTTACAAGATATATATTTTAAATAATTTTCTAAACTTTAACACCCCTTTTTTTTTAAAGCTATTTCTTTCTAATATTCCTTTGAACTTTTTATTTTTAAATATCTTCTTAGATTTGACCAGATATAAGATTGAAGAAGTGCATCGAGAGGATAATCAAAAGGAAGTTTATTAATTAACATCATATTCATACATCTATTTCAATCTCTAACTGGCATTACAAAATTTTAGAGATAACTTTCCTAGGAAATACAGCCTTATCACATACTACCATTATATAGATACTTAGACTATAATATATTATTCTTGAATTCCTTTTGAGGTAGATGGTGCTCTATCTTTGGGGCTTAAGCCATCTGACCTTTCCTTTGGACAGTCCTTCTCCGAATGTCCATATTTACCACATGATCTGCAAGGCCATGAAATCGTGGCTGTCTGAATGGTATGCGCCTTAGCCGACTTTTCTCCTTTCTTTACATTGCAATCTTTGACTATATGTCCTAATTCTTTGCACCGATAACAACACTTTTCCTTCCCTTTCGGCGCTTTGGGTTTCTTCTTTGCTCTAGGGCAATCATGTAGAAAATGTCCTAGCTTCTTACACTTAAAACAACATATATCTTTTCGAACAGGTTTTTCTTCCTTCTGTTTCTTTATTTTCCTATCACAACAAACTGCATAATGCCCTTCTTGAAAACACCTAAAGCAGTAGATGCCAACATACGCTCCTAGTTTTTGTTTCTTTTCTGCTTCTCTTTCTGCACGTGCTCTTCGTGCCTGCTTTGGACTCATCCAAAACTCATTACTTGACATAAAATAAGCCATTCTGCCCCTAAGTGATATTTCAAGATAAGATTAGAAGTGTTTATACTATTTCCATTTCATCTTATTCAAACATCTTTTATCCAAATACTTAATTCAACTTGTTTGGATTTGAACTTGCCTTCATCCTCCAATGATAAGAAGAATAATTTACCAAGTGCTCAATACCGTTTGCCCAAGCCAACATATGATTGATACTTAGAAGATTATTCTAATCATCACTAGATGAATTAAGACCTTATCCATGGGACTTCCTAAGGGAACGTATCTTATAAATTTCCCTAACCACACAAAATTTTATATCTTTTGAAAGACATTTCTTTATATGCAAAATATAATCTTTTCCAAACAATGTGTCGATATGCCTTGTTAAGAGTTTAGAAATACCTACCGATATAGTTGTACTTCCCATATCGACCAGAATTTATAAACCGCTCAACCGATAAATCAACACAAAACATTTTCTTATATCCAATAACAAATACGCACTCATATATATATAATACACTCAAATTCATTCTAGGGTGTTACTAACCCTATCTCTAATGAGTTACTCATCCTAGGGTATTTCTAACCCTATCTCTGATGAGTCTTTACCCCAACAAAGCCAAGGTTCTCGCTTAACCTTCAGCTCTGATACCAAATGTAACGGCCCGCTTTTCAGTACCCTTTGAATCGACAATAAACCACACATGTCAAACTCAAATTGCACGAATAAGCGGATCATTAAGGGTAGAAAGAAAATAAAGACAGAACAGAATCTCACACGAATGGAATAACATATATTATTTCAATAATAATCTTTACAGCGGAAATTTTAAATACAATATCAGAGTCTAACATAAATTCAGCTTGGACAGTTATAAACATCTGTCCTTACAATTGCTGACAAACATTAAACAAAATACACCAAGCAAAGCAGATAAAGATATAATACGTCCATACGTAGGTGAATATCTCCAGCTCTCCTCTGGAAACTCCAACCGTCTTCAACTAAACCTGAAACTACTCGGATCTGACCCGAGTATTAAAAATACCCGGATCAGGCTTGATAAAACAGCGTGAGATACTCGAAGTTTAAATGACTATATTATCAAAACCTTTGAAAAGAATGGTATCTCATAAGACCACGACCATACATAAACACGGACGGGTTTTTACCTTATGATAACCAAAACGCTTCATACCAAAAATCACTTGATATTATTTTTAATGACATTCTTTTGAAAACACTTTTCAAATAAACTTATTCAAATAAGGTACCAATATCTGGACTAAGTCTAACAGAATATATCCGGACTGGGTCAACGGAATATACCGAACGGAATATATGATACCAGAAGGGGGTAGCTGAAATGTTTGCAAGTCATTACAGCTATTTTGGGAATACAATCAAAACCGTATGTACCGTATTGGGTTTGGATTTCCAACATGATAGGAAACTAGTGGAAAGATCAATCTGTATCCACGGCTTACGTCCATGACTCAGACGCCGTTATACAACAACATAAATGGCTAAAAGTGGATGCAATCTGCGAATAACATCCAATGACTCAGACTTCGCACATCCCTGCCATGAGGCCCAGATGCATCTGGTACCTAGGGCTCAGAATCATCTGATAACCCAAATCACTACTATCCGAAATGCGAGCATACATCTGACCACATAGAATCCCATCATAACCGGGGTGTGAGGCTCGTGAAGCTACGATCAATTTAAACAAAGCCACGCTTTTCATACAAAACCACGCTTTGATCATAACAAGTTCCACTTTGAATGCCACATTGTCATTCCACGTCACACGACTGATTTCTAGAAAAGTATAACTTCCTGAGCTCGTATGTCTCGGGAAAGGGTGTTAAGCTAAAATAAGTTGCCTTCTCTGCCACCAACTGATATACGTTTATAGAAACCACTCAAATGTGATTTAGAATACAATGTCAGACAAACATCCATACAAGTTCGTTCTAGGACTGAACAAAACCGAAGGCACTTTCCTCGGCCATTACTAGGCGAGAAGCCCTTGCAATCCGAAAAAAATCTCCATCACGAGGAGACCACTGCTATAAATAACTCTATAATGGGAGCGACCCAGAGCATGTTCAACAAGCAGTCTTCACGCTATAAAGATCCACGGTCTTCAATAATCATCATCTTCAACATGTCTTCACTTTCGAACGTATACATTGGTTCGAAGTGGTTTTCGGATAGGAATTAACCAAATCCGACTCCGGTTCCTTCGAAACCAATCATCGCTTTTAAAAGATGTTAAGTTCATACGTGGATATCAATCATCAATCAATTACTTCATCTTTTATCAAATCAAATATCTATCTTAGATATATTCTTTTCAATTTATTCCATTTTCTTTTCAAATGTATATGGAATCATTAAGCCTCATTTATCAAATCATTTGATTTATTAATACCTTTCTTAAATCTTGGAATAATGCCAAATCATTTTAAGAAAACATTTCCAAATCATTCATTAAATCTTAATCAATAATTTCTTATATTCAAGTTATAGCTTTTCACTTAGGGAAAATATTCCCAAATCATTCATTAAATCTTAATCAAAGATTTCTTTCTTAACTTCAAATCATATTCTTGCTAATCAAAGATTTTCATAATAGAGCACTATTGCCATCTTAAATATGGTAAATTTCACCTCCAAGGACTAATGGAAAGTTTCACCTCCAGGGACTAATGGCAAGTTTCACCTCTAGGGACTAATGGCAAGTAATCCTACATTTTGAATATCTTTGTCTTTAACTATTTTTATCTTCGATATATTTTATCTCGAAAATTATTTTGAAGGGGTTTTCTTTTCTTTTATCTTAGAAAAATTTAAATATGATCTTTTTAGAGCATCCGGGCTTTCCTTTCGATCTATTCCACCCCTCGCCTAAGAAGAGAAAACATAGGCCAGGTAAGTTCAGGGCACTGGTTGCTCCATCCCTAACCTTAGTTAAACACCTTGTTTACCTTCCCAGATCTCACAGGTGGGACAAATGTACTAGTCGTTTCCGCATACTCAGATTTTCAGCTTTATTTTAGAATTGCTTATAAATATTCCAAATTATCTTTTCAAAATTCTTAATTATCCTTTCCAAAACATTCACAATTGATTCTGGGAAACGTCGTTACATTTAAACTCATATTCCAAAAGTTATAGAATTCACAGCATAAAAGTGCTGCGGAAAGTGCTATATAAGCTTATTTGATTTAAACAACTTTTAAAACATTCGATAATTCATATTTTCCAATCCAAATCTCTTTTAAATCATTTAAATAGATTTATCAAATTTATTCCATATTTTTCCACAATTAAAAACGTTTATTTAAACAGATTTCCTGTTATGGTCACTAAACTGCACTAGCGCGATTTTTCTAGAAAATTGATTTGGACTTATTTCAAAATCTACTCATTGAAACTTTGATTTTCTTTCTTCGTTTAGAAGATATGGATATAATAGTCCGGAATTTTCTTATCTTGAAGAATTCCGAGCTATATTCCACTCTATATACTCATTTGAACTTTCTGACGCGAAATCGCGAACTACCGTTGCGCGATGCGTTTAGTTTTAACTCATTTTTCAACATTTGAAATAATTTATTCAAATTGGATTTCAACACTTATAAAATGATTAGAAACCATTTTAAATCAATATTTTCACCTTTTAAAGCTTTTAAAATATATTTTCACTCTTACCACATTAAAATATTATTATATTCCCATTATTTTAATATTAAACTTTAAATTCCAATTTTAACTCAATTTCAATTCTAATATCAAATTAAACATATTTAAAACTTAGATTTCAAATCTAATTTCAATTTAAACTTTAATTCCATCTCAAACTAAACTTCACTTTTTCAAAATCGATTTCAATTCCACTATTCATCTCAATTTCAATTCCAAATTAACTATCCTTTTCAAATCCGTTTCACTTCAAATTTCAAATTCTCTTTCATTTTAACTTTAATTTCACTTCTAAATGAAAAGAGACTTATTTACAATCATTAAGAGGCTAAATATTTCCATACACACATTAGTATGGATTTTAATTCTCATTTAATTAACATTGCTTACTAACCATTTCTCTTATCATTTATCAAACCAAGTTATCATCCATATCACAAACATATAATCAACCAATTTTGCAACCAAGTTATCAAACATTTAATCATTTAGCATATTCAAACTTTTCAAATCATTATACTTTAAATAACTTATGGATTTATTAGTAAATAAGAGTACTCACCTTTTAACCAAATCGTTCACTTCCTACCAACATTCATTTACAACAACACTTCACTTAAATCCTATTATCTTCACCAAATCTTTTCCGTAGACTTTCCTTTTGATTCCGGCAGCACTTCCTTCTCTTTTTCTCGCTTTGAAACTTTCCAACTTGCTCCTCCTCCACTATAGGTTCGGCCACACCTTGCTCCTCCTCTTCCTCTTTGTTTCTTTACTTTTTAGATGCTAAACCATGTTCTAATGGTATTATAAGGTCTTTGGCAAAGTTTGGTGGTGTTTGGAGTTGATTTGATATGGTTTTGAAAAAGTTAGTAAGGATTTGGAAGAGAAGAAGAAGCCATTAAAGAGAGCTTCAAAGAAGAAGAAGAAGAAGGTAGAAAATGGTGTAAAAGAAAGTGGAAGAATGGTGGTCTTATTTATAGAAAAAGTTTTGGATTAAAATAATATTTTGTAAAAAGACCAAAATACCCTTACTTACTTCTTAAGTATTCTTATTTTTTTTCAACACTTAACATCACATTTCAAATCATTACTTTATGTCACTTTCACTTAGATATTAAGTAAAGAATATCATAATTATGTTGGCTTTGATTTGATATTGATTTGATGTTTACTTTTGACTTTTCTTACTTACTTTTCTTAATTCTTACTTACTTTTCTTAATTGCTTCTAGAAGTTTCTAACCTTATTTAGTAAAAGTAAACTTGATTAGTAAATAAATTAACACTTATACTATTTGAATATATGTTCCTATATAAGAAAATAAAGGTGCGGCGACGTTGCGACAACTTTTAATCGATAAAACGTCGTTTTCCAACAAAATGTTTTACGGTCATATTTTGACGTTTTAGTTAAACTATTTATTTATGTAAACCAAATTTAAAAATGAACTTTTTACTTCTTTAAATAAATTAAAACATGTCTCTTTATATTTTTAAATAAACATTTAGACCTATTTATTTAAGCATTTATTTATATTTAGCAAAACTTAACTTTTGTTGATTTATTCTAAAATCCAAATTTATACTTTTTAATTTATTAACTATAAGAATAAATAACTTCTCTATTATTGTCTATTATATATAACTTGTTTATTTAAGTTTCAAACCTTTTTAACTTTAAAACAAATGAAACCTCGCATTTTCGAAGTAGCGAAATTACGGGTCGTTACATATATTAAGATATGAAATTAATTTTATTTGATTTATTTTATACATAAATGTATCATATACATATATGTGTGAGTGCATGTATAACATAATAATCCGTAAAAGGTATGATATGCCCATATGTAGATGTTGGGATTTACATCACAACAAACATATTAGCTCATTTTGTATGTCATGTATGTTGTCCAAATATGTGCATGTATATGTGTTACAAAATATATACATACACACACACATACACATATATATGTATAAATATATTATATATAATATATAAATATAAAAAATTTATATATATATATATATATATATGAAGAGAGGGAACAATTATTAAAATTTATTTATAATTCAAAATTAACTTAGTTTTGCAAATATAATAATTTTACTATTTTAATTTGTATATATTATGAATAAAATAATGTTTTCATCCATAAGTAATTAACATAAAATAATTTACTGATGAAAATTCAAATTTTACAATTTTTGAAAATCTAGGATTGTAAAATAGAGCTTAGAAAAAATATGAACATTTTCCGAAGTTGAAATATTATTTTTAAAAACAAATATATTGATTTCGGCAATAATTATTTAATATAAAATAATATATTATTAAAATTTTAAATTTTATAATTTTAGAAATTCTAAAATCATGAATGAAAGGTTTCGAAAAAGTTTGAAGAATTTTTCAATCGAATTATTATTTTTAATAAATCATAATTTTTTTTGAAATAATATTAATTATTAAAAATTCCTAATTTTTTTATACTTTTTTGTAAAATGATATAATATTTATAAAATAGAAAATTGAATTTTTAATCTAATAATTGATTTATATATAATAAAAATTTTAAAAATTCAATAAATGTTAGTTTAAAAATATGAATATATGTATGATAATTAATTTTTAAATTTTTAAATTCATATTATATATAAAGTGTACTAAATTTTTTAAATCGTATATATGTCTTCTATATGCATATATGTTATTATGAGAGAGAAATATACACTAATATATATATATATGAATTTATTAATAAATATATATAAAACGATTATTGATGACAAAAATTGATTTTGTACAGTAAACAATATTTGTTTAAACATAAATCAAATAGTATAATAAACAAATTATTCACTTAACCAAACCGATTTTTGACAACCACGTCTACTTACAATATCACATCTAACTAAATATATAGTAGCAATATGTTTAAACAGATATAAAATTGCTCATTATAGGATCATAGAATATAATTTAATTACTGCAACATAAATTAAAATTACCAATTTAATGATGCCTTTGTATCCACATTGAAGCAATGACTTCCCTTCTTTTTACTGTTCTTGATTCATCAGATTGCAAGTTCGGAATCACCGATCTATAACCATCGAATAGTTTTATTTTAATTTGAAATATGTTTGCGAATTTTGGAATGGATTGAGAGCTATGTTTTAACCATAAATATAGAATGTAATGCGGCCAAAAAGGTTAGCCATTATTTTTAGAGGCACATATACATACATACATACATACGTACATACATACATACACATACACACACACACATATATCATACATAGGGTTGTATTAGAGAGAAACGAGAAAAACCTTTACTCATTCTCACTTGATTTCAATCCATTATCTTCTAGCCAATTTCCTATGATTTAGCCACCCCTAGACCTTCCCAAAACCGAAATTTTACAGCCTTAGTGATAGGCCTTAAACCCATCTAAGTCCAAGCCAAAATACTATGCAATTAAATCTAATTTAATCGCTTGTCGATATTGTCTATCGATCTGTATATTTATAACCGTTATAAATATATATAACATTATTTATTTCTCAAATCATATTCAAATTTTATAATTAATATTTCATAAATATTAAATGATTTAATTAATTTATAACAATTATAAACTAATTAAATCGTTCGGTCTTAAGAGAATTCATCATTTTGGTTGTGTAACTCTTGGGTGTAAATTTGATCAACGATTAACATTGAACTATTCTAATGTTAACGTTCACACGTCATTTAGCACGTGATGTGACATTATGACCAAATTTATCGCTTACTTATCTTCGATAAAATCCAATTTTAGTTTAATAAGCATTACCCGGTTGTGACATTTGTTTACACTAATTCTCTTCATCAAAACTATATCACTTTGGATTTATGGAATTTAGTAACGGTCAAAATTCCAACCTCATCAATATTCAACTTTATAGTCTAAATACAAAGTCTTTGGTTCAATAATAACAATTATTATTAACCGAAATGCTCTGTCCAGAGATTTTGACTTTGAGTTGACTTAAGTTGGCTGTGATACTAACCGCATATAACTGAGGAGACGAATCCTCTCTTGAATAGTGCTTCACTTTCAATACTTCCACTCGACCCAACTATAGTCAGTCGATGGACGTCATGCCATGATTTGGCTATAATCAAAGCGGATCTTTCATATTGAAGATCCACAGTATTCTCAAGTTGAGAAAACTGTATAAATCAGTCACATCGATTTCTGTTTGACCTTAGTTATATTAACTAACAGGAAATCGAGTGAGTCAATTCATAGTTATCTAATAACTGTTAGTACGTAACCCCTAGGTGCCCCAGTAGTCATGAATAATACACTGCCTAACATTTGGAGAGCGTTATGTACTCCAGTCTCAATGGATACATTGATATCCAGTCTCGATGCGTGTTGGCTTGGAACATTTAAAAAGGTATATTTATTTCGTTGTGATAAATTACTCACGGTTACAAATGTTGTAACTACCATCACAAAATATAAATTTATAGATTTTTTTTATTAAATATACTTTAATGTAAGTTAATTAATTAATATAATCGTATTATATCAAGTTATAATAGGAAGAAAATACCTATTATTTCAAACAAGAATGGTCAACGAGTTAGATATATGTAACAAATTACATAATCGCTCATATGGCATACCCTTAACTCTATCAAGGTGCATTTGAAATGGGCATGATGAAAAAATGGTTCGTGAAAGGAGAATGCATCCTTATGTACGAAACAAGCAAAAAATAATTATTTTTATCGTTTTAATATTTTTTTAATTAATATAGTAAATGAATTTATATTATTTATAAATTATGAAATGCTAAAAAATGCAATAAAAATGACAATTTTTATTACATACCAATAGTTCGAAATACAAATGAAAATATACATTTCTCTCTTCAATCTCGTTACTAGATAGCCAACAAATTGTCTAAACTCCTCGGGCTTTCATTTGCAGACGGACAACTGTGTAGCGTAAATCACTATTAGCCCGAGTATATGTGATTTTTCATTCGAAAAATGAGTCAGTCTCCTATCGCATATCCATTATTTTATCATTGGCCTCTTACATCTCATCCTCACTGGATGAAGCTTCACTCGACTGACGTCTACGAGAGGAAGTAGCAGCTGAACGTGTAGGTGTGCTGATCAAGAAGTACGAGTGTTGATCCCTATAACGTTGCCCATAAGAAACTCAATGTACATCCTAGTGTTGAACGGGGCACGGGAAGGTGGAAGCCTTTGGAATCTCGAACTTACGGGTTGGAATTCTAATGCAGCCTCAAAATTTCACATTCAACTTGTTGAATTTCGTATACCAGCCACTTTGAATTTTCTATACCTAATAGCTACCAAGTCTCACCACTTGTCAGATCCTCCGTCGGTGTCTTTCTCCACGTTCCAGAGCCTGCCATCAATCTGCAGCAGATTGTTCCGCAAGTTCAATCCACGCTTGAGATTGTCAAACTTGTTTTGTATCCAGCTATCATTATAGTCGACGCCTATTCGTATGTTGAAGACACTGTGATATTGAAGTGCCTATAACCAACCCAATCTTGTCGAGTTGCAATATTTTCGTAGCAAATATATATAAACGCCAATGTCCTTTTCTCTGTCCAATTTACAATGTGACGAGTAGAGTTAGAGAATTCATAGGTTGAAATTCTATGAAAAGAAAAAATCAAAAAGTTTCGGGAAAAATAAAGAAGGTAGATAGTAATATGAAAAACATAATACGAAAAAATTAACTCAAAAACTGGAAGTTGAATTGTCCGAGAAAGATTGAATTTTGGATTTGGAAGGGAAAACATGGTGGAGGGAATGAAGGAGAAGAGGAAATATACGAGGGAGAAAATGAGTTGAAAGTTGGAAAAGACGGTGGGATTTGTAGGGGGTCCATATGAGGCCGTTGGAACATTTTTTTTCTAAAGGTGTAGTATAACAAACGGTACCCAGTAATCTTATTATTGATGGCATCCATTTTCCAATGAATACAGTGCGAACTTAGTTGTATACTAGATATGCTGTTGAATGTAACTAATGTAATTATTCTGGCTATAATTTTATATTTATTTTAAATCTTAGACGTTATTAAAATATCACTAGATGTTCTAATAAAATAGTTTGGTTATCTAAGGAAAAACCCTTCCTTGTTTATGTGCGGCATGGTCTTACGAAATACCTTTATTTTTGAAATGTTTTATAACATTAAAAATCCATATAACTTGAGTTTATGACGCTGGTTTACAGACTGATTTAGGTGTTATTTTCTTATAATACTCGCGTGAGGCCCGAATACTTTTCCTAGGTTTAGCGATGGGAGGTTGGAGTTTCAAGAGACAAGCTGGATGATCACAAGACCTATTTACATATTTCATTTTCTACTGTATTTTTTGTTTTGTATTTATAAGTATATTTGAGGACGGACTGTTATAACTGTCCAAACTGGTGATAGATTAGTTACTCTGATTGTTGTATGAATATTATATATTACTCGTCACGATGTGAGATTATGTTCTGTCTTTTCTTTTCTTTCACCCCAACAATCTATTTTTTCGACAATCGGATGTTCGATACATGAATACCGCAGATTTATTAATGTCAACTTTTGAGGACGTCGCTCAAAGGTAAATCCACATCAACTTGATTAGGCTCCGCTTTGGAGTTTTGTAGTACCGGTTATGAGAGTATCAATTTTGACCATAAATGATTGTAGCAGTTTTGATTAGTTTACATGAAGTGTTGTTATAACCGATCAATACATGCTTGGCTGTTTAACACAGACTGATTTTGAGAGTTTCCACTAAAGTAACGTTACATATATATTCTTACATTTATTTTTCAGTTTTGTGAATATTAATTTTACAACCTAATTAATGGAGCATAATTGAAAAAAGTTACAACATTTCAAAACATTCTAAATTGATGGATTGAGAATCGACATCAAAATCACACTGCATCGATTTTCATCGATTTTATAACCACCAACAATAACCAGTACGAAGAATAAACTAATATGGGTTGGGATAACAAAGCGCTCAAAGCCAATAGAAAATATAATCGTACATTAGGGGGGGAGGAAAAAAAAAAAAAGGAGAAGACTGCGACCGCACACTTGCTCTAAACCGAAAATTCACCAGTCCACCGAATCCCCAGAACTCAAAATATGGTCGCACAAAACCGAAGCTCCGAACTTCATTCTCCTATAAAAAGCCTAAAAATCGCAAAGCGGGTGGAAATGGCGGCAACATTCGCCTTTGGATATTCTTCGTCGACATCGCTGCCGTTTTTTCTCCGTCGGGACACCATAACCTCTCGGTGCTCCATGAATCCACCGGAAAAGGATGCAAGGGTCCCACGTCTGCTAAAGTTTGCCGTCAGCGGTGCAACCGAGTTTCTCCGACTTGTTTCCCCAAGCAACAAGAACAAAAGGCAGTCGATTAACTTTCAAGTGCACCATTCCTCGTTCATTTATTTATCAGATTTTCTTGTTCTGATGATAAGTAATTTGTAGAAATGACTGGACAAGTGAAGAAGTTTGTGTCATCCGTAGCGTGGATGAAGTTGTGGAGGTGCTGCGCTTAGATTACAATAACGCGTATTTTCTGACAGGTTTGTACATAAATTTTGCAGTGAAGAACTTTATCCGAATGTTAGATCATATTAGAATAATTAAGATTGCATCCAAATTGGTGAACGTCCCGAAATGCTGCACATATGCAATGAGTATTTTTCTGATAACATAATGGATACAAGCTGTTTGAGAAATTTCCAAAGATAATAAGTGGTAAAGTGTACATGTGGTTTGCAATCATGCATTTATGATCAGGTGGTGGATTTACAATGGCTATGACATGCATTTATGTGTTAAGCATATATCCTTTGTTTTCCAAGCCAACACGCGTGGTACTCTGTTTAAACTTGGGAAAGATCACCTGCTTTGCACTTGCAACGGAGCATGAATACTTTTTTCTTGGTGAAACACCACACTTGGTGTTTAACATGCACCAATAACGCTAACATTGAAGGGGTCTCACCAAGAAAAGAATATTCGTGCTATGTTGCAAGGGTAGAGCAGATGATTCTTGTAACTCACATTCTAAGAGGACATGTTAGAACAACTTTATTTATAAGTGGTTGTAAATGAGTAGTGGAGAAAGTTTTGAAATTAGGCCTAAAAGGTACCTATTTCAATTATAAATTTCGTTTCGAACTTTTTATAAAATAAATTTAGTTTTCGTCAGCAAGTTTTGTGCTACGTACTGTACAAGTTCATAATCTTGTGAAAATGGAGTCTGTTTGTAATAAGTTTGAAACGAAACTTATAGTTGTTTATTATTATTATTATTATTATTATTTTATGTCTAATTTCAATTCTTAGTAAGAAGTGATAGTGTCAAGAAGACAAGTAGAATTTATTATAAAATTTTAAGATGAAGTAAAAAAAATTGCTGTCTAAAGTTGCAGAAATAACTCATAAGATATTTTCTCTACTTATAAGCTAATAAGTAAGCTAATGACAAACACCTCTAAGCATCATTGGTTACTGATAAACCATAGTCAATGCATCCTAAGCCTTTTAGTGTAATCTGGTGAAACTTTGGGCCCCATACCTATAAAATGTAGCTTATTTATGTGTTTTGCTAAATATGTTGGGTTATAGCTTGATCTAAACATAATATTATAGTCAAACCAACGTTCTTTTCCTTAACTATAGAATGTAGCTTATTTATGTATTATTCTAAACATGCTGGGTTGTAGCTTGATCTAAACATAACATTATAGTCCATCTAACGTCCTTTTATTGCCACAAATTAATGTTCATTCAACTTGCATTTATTGTGGAAAACTGATAGTGTATATAGAAGAGGGATGTAATAAGTTACTTAGGGCTACTCATGCTAGTATAAGAATTGTTTACAACAGCAATTTTACTTTATAGGGGTTTGTTGACATTTTGTAGATCATCACAATTTCATGTTATTCCGTAAATCTCACTTACTAATCTAATTGTAATCAATAAATGTGGTTTAATCTGTCGCATGGAATGATGGAGCTCATAAAAGGGTGACATGGTACCTCATTTAATTTGAATGCGGGTTTACTAAAATTATAGTTGAAATATTTTACTGACAAGTCATGATTTTTTTTTTAACCATGTCTAAAGCTTCTAGCCCCTTCTCTTAATAAGCATGTCCAGCCGGATCAACTTGCTGAAAAATGGAGGAAACTCTCGTATTTTTCGATTCCTTATGCTCCAGCAGTGTCGATTTGAGCGCAAGGAAGAAGGAAAAGTTGGAGTTTCTCCCATTTTATTTTTTGAGCGTGAGTTCTTAGCAAGGTTTTAAATCTTTGAAGAAAATTTTGGACTGATATCTCGACTGAAACGAAAGAGATTTAAAACTCTATAATTAACCACACTGTCAAAATTTGGATTTCGGAGAAAATCTCGGGTGAGATGAAGGAGAATTAAAACCTTGGTTTTTAGGCGGTTTTTTAAACGGTTTATGTTCTAGATGGTTTTCGAGAAGCCGTTTAAGAAAAAATAGGGTTTCTGAATGCTATATAACTTTATAAACGGTTTTATGAACTTCATTTAATTTATTTTTAAAGGCTACTATCTGTAAGGGTGGAAGGAATTCACGTTCTTTTTTCTTCCTTCCCCTAAAAGTCACCATCCTCTTGGATGCTATGCACATGTTTATGGTTTTCTATGGCTTTGTCTCACTATTCTTAGAGATGCAAGAAAGACACTTGGTATTATTGTAAAATTCAACGGCTAGCATACATGAATATGTTAGACATTAATTGCAGTACTGGGGACAATGAAAAATAGAAATGGAAACAACATAAAATAATAACACAGCCATTGTCCATTACTAATCAAATTCCATGGAAAATGGTAGGTTTTCTATTACAAATCAAAACCTACAACACATCCTCTCTAAAATAGTAAAGCAAAGTTGACACAACCTCTCTCTCCCTCCCAACCCCCCCCCCCCCTCCCCCCCTCCCCCCCCCCCCCCTCCCTCCCTCCCTCTCTCATAATAGGAGAATTAACACTTCTACAAGAGCACATTCTCACAACACACTCTTCTTTCTATTTTTTGTTTACACACTTCAAAATGGAATTAACATTCGAATATAACTGAAATAAGCTTGAGTGGTTTGGTGATTTAATGTTAGGTGGGACTCGTGAGAGGTTGCATAACTCGTTAAGAAGGCAATTTACTTTGCCTCTATGCTAAGTAAAGGAGACACATATCCTTGTCCTCAACCATGAATGTGGCCTCAGGTTTATACAATAGCGGATCTATCCACTTAAAAGTTGATGACAATCGTCCACCTTAGCGACACTTTTGTTGCATCCCTTTCATTTTTGATGTTGTCACCACACGTTGTTGACATAACCACCAGACCAATGGAGGACCGACACCATGCAAACTTGTTTGGGTTAATTGGTTTTGTTGATGCATTTGCAAGGTTGTCTTTCAAATGGATCTTTTGAAGATACACACTTTCTTCTACATTTTCACGATCAAAGTGATATTTCACTCGAACATACTTTATCTTTGAACGAAATGCTATATTTTTTTGTACTAAATGCCAAACGCTTTAAACATTACAATATTAACAATCATATATTCCGTGTGTCTGAATTCCCAAGTTCTTTATTTCAAACTCCTAACCAATTGCACTTTCAATTCTTTGACACGATCGGAATCGGTTTTTCTTTGTTACCAACATATCATCTACGTACAAAGCAATATGATAATATCATTCTCATGAAATCTCTTGAAGTATGCTCATGGATTTGAATACTATTCGTTATATCCTAGACTTACGATGAAAGCCTCAAATCTCTTATATCAATAGCTCGACGTTTATTTATATCGATCGGTTTAACCTAAAACCAAGTTATACTTTTTTTCTTCCAGCATGCAAATCTCTTCTCCAGTTCACCATGAAGAACGCAATTTTCACGCCCAACTACTTTTAGTGTAAATAAAACGTAGAACATATCACTAAGGTCACTTGAATAGTTGGTTGCCGAACAACTGGAGAAATATTTCATTGAAATTGAAACCTTTCTTTTACTAATCTTGCACAATACTGTTCCACATTGTCGTTGCCATCTGATTGATCTTATAACTCAATTCGTTACCTATGGCTTTACTTTCTTATGGAAGTTGAAATGGTTCTTAAGCTTTATTCGTTTGAATTTTCTCGTATTGTTGTCATCCACAGAGCAATACCTAAATTTAAAACAGCCTTATGGAATATTGATATTCTCCATCTTTAGCTAGTAGACAATATGCAGTATTATCCCTATAATATACTTAGAATGTCAGGTCGATTCGTTCCTCTTATGAGTTGATAGTCAGACTTCTAGTAGTGAAAACTCAACTGCTTCTCGTACTTGGTGTTCAAATGTTGCTTCAAAAAATTTGGAACCTAATGATCCGGTCTATTGTCTACCTCTACCACGGTGGCCTTCTGTTTTTCCATTAACGAGCTATTAATTTTCTTCTTTGCAAATATTTTCTCTGGTGATCTTCATCTTGTGGGCAGTAGGATCTCATAGACGGTATCCCTTAAGTCCATCAGCATATCCCAGGAAAAAGCACTTCTTATATTTCAACCCAACGTAGATACTATTTGAAATACGTACACCGCATAAGCAGAACACTCAAATATACAGAGTGATAAATTATTATCGGGTTTACCAGTCCACATCTCCGTTGACGTCGTCAACCCGATCACAATTGAAGGAGATCAGTTTATCACGTAACATGTGGTATTGACTACTTCACAAAATGACTTGGCAAAACTTGCAATCATCAACAATGCTCTGCCTAACATGGTCTGTTCATCTGCAGCACGACTCCATTTTGTTGAGGACTAGAAGAAAATGTAAATTTTCTTTTGTTGCCGTTGCTTTCGGGAGATGCATAAAATCAGTGCTAGTCTATTCTTCTCCATCCTTTGACCTTAAGCATTTGATCTTCTTCCCAAATTCAAGTTCTACCCGCACTTCAAATATCATAAAAACTGAAAGCACATTTGATTGATTTGGTACTCCTAACATCTCTTAGAGTAATCTTCAGTACAAAAGTATATATATTTGACCAGTGCCTAGTACGCATCAAAACGAACAAGCTCTAAGATAGTATCACTTCAAGCAGTTGAATTACCAAATTTTAATCTACATTGTTTACTTGTAACATATTGCTCACAAAATGGTAAATACACCTTATTGGGTTTTAGAAGAACGTTCTGTTTAGCAAGAATCTTCAAACCATGTTGAGACATGTGACCAACTCCCTGATGCTACATCGTCATTGGTTCTTCTATCGAACTAGCTGTCACCAGTGCTCCTCTTTTAAGCATGTATAGATTTGCAGCTATCTTCTTGGTTTTCATTACCATAAGCGTGCCTTTGACCATCTTCATCGTCACCTGAACTTAGGCCTTACACCAATTATCATCTATTTATCGGAGAATCGATTTTTTCTCGAATCTTCCACATGTCTCACAGTGATAGTGTGAACAGTAACTTTTTACAACTTCAATTCCAACAATTTTCAAAGCATCATTGTTGCCCATAAATGCCGAACCTCTTTATGCTGAAAGCATTCTCTTCTAGAGGCTATGGCTTCGGGTGGATCATGAATCAACAAGGCGTATCAACAAAACAAAACTTGTTTTCCGTTGTTTGTTCATTGTAAAGAATGCCATTTTTTTATTACCTAGAGAATCAAATTTCGTTTATAAACTCTGAGAAAATGCGTATCGAATCCACGACACTTAGTCCAAGTATACAAGATGTTGTATATCCTACCATCGATATTAGGGCTCGACCTTGTGACAGTTTATCACTAACTTTTTCCCTTTCCCACGGGGAATGCCATTATTGTTTGAGGTAGCAGCAGCATTACTTTACGTATTTGTCATATTTTTCTCTACATTCTTCTTAATGTTCTAAACACTTCCTTTTCTAGTGTATCTCCTACCATTGTTGTAACATTTACCATTATTCTTTTTTCGTGGTTTGGATCAACTGTGATGTTGACTTTCATTGAAGCTACTCTCTGTTAATCTTGCTTTCATAATCGATATGTCTTTGTTGCTACCAACTTGCCAACTGCAACATCGTCAAACTCTAGGCAGTCAATGAGCATGTTATCGATGAACTATTATACGATTCTAGTAGACTTTAAAGTAGAAGTTCAACACATTTGATCACTTCTATTTTGCAGTCCAGTTTAGAGAGTTTCGAAAATAGTAGGTTCGTCGTACTGACGCGCTCTATCACAACAGTGGATCTGAACATGTAACAACAGCAAGTAGAAATGAGAAAATAAATAAATAAACACAATGACTTTTATGTGGAAAATACTTTAAAAAAATTGAAGCAAAAAATCATGAATGAAAAATATAAAGATATTATGTCAGTTCGAAATAACAATAGCTTCTCCGTAAAATAAGAAAAGAAGGGGAACTCAGTCGACAACCTCTTTTTATAATAGGAGAAACAAACGACACTTCTATAAAATCAAACTCTCACAAACACATACTTCCCTCTGTTTTTTTTCTCACTTCAAAGATCGAATTAAAGCTTGAATAGAGTTGAATGAATGAAATTTAGGTGTTTTGGTGCTTTTATAATGCTAGAAGAAGGGTTGAATTAGTGGGTAAGGAGTCAGTTTACTTTGCCTCCAAGTGAATTAAAAGAGGCATGCTTTTTCTTGGCCAGAAAACCAAGTGGCCGCCGACTTATACAGAAGTGGATACATCCACTTTAAAGCTGCTGGTGGCGAGGATATTGTAAATGAACAAAATAAGCATCCCTTGGTAAGACTAATTCTGAAAATTTTATAATATAATTTGAAGGGATGGAATGCTTGTAGATCACGGCTTTCTGACGACTGTCATTCATCTTATATAAAGTCAATCCAAAAACAAACATTTAGGATAGTTCAAAACAAATAATATAATTAGTGAAACACGAAGATATATATAAGTTCTTTGGTATAGAATTCAGTCAGGAGTATTCTTATTCTTTTAGAAAATTAACCTAATAGCAATCTCTATCTGCATCCTTTTTAACTGTGCCTCTGTATTATTCATCAAAAAGTGACAACATTGTCTTGGGCTATAAAATTCAATTCAAAAGGATACAAGGACAAGAATGATACAGACTCATTTTTCTCTCATAATTCAATCCGAGTTGCAGGAAAATTTACACCAGGCCTTTATGCAGAAGATTGTTTGTTCGAAGACCCGACTATCAAATTCCGTGGTAATTATAGCTTGATCCACATTTATACACTACAAACTATTTGCTTCTTGAACTTATTTATCCGCTGAGTGCGGTAATTTGGAGAGGATTATCTAATATTATTTATCATTAGCTGCTATCTATGATAGTAATAAACACCAGTGCACGCTTTGATACAAAACAATTACATGTCTGCTTTTCCCTTATTCTCATTCACCAAAGAGCTACAACTCAATATAATATTAATAAATTTACAGGTTCAATTAGAATTAGGTGTTTGAGTCCGTTTAGTTTAGTAACATGAAAGACTCTTGTTTATACTTCTGTGGATTTGGTTTTTGTAGGTAAAGATCGCTATTCGCAAAATCTGGATTTGCTTGTACCTTTCCTTGATGAACCATCTCTTACACTTGAGAAGATCGAAAAGGTGTCTCGAGTTTTATTTTTATTTTCCTCTTAAATATATATATATATATATATATATATATATATATATATATATATAAATGTGATTAGTGCATCCTGAATTCATAAGGGTCATATAAGTCGGTAACTTTATTTTATAGGTACAGACTACAATGCTGTTATATTTCTGACTGAAAACCTCATAAGTTAAACATAATACTCAAGAATTCATTGATCTATGCACCTAATTTTGAATCTGACGTAAATGAATATACACAGTGAAATAAATTGCTGGGTTTGATTTCTGTTAATTATTAGAATCATGGGTTCATCTTATGCCTACTAAGACAGATAGTAAAGAGTTAGCCAAATGATCTAACTTTTGGAAATGAATGACTGTGGTCATGTTCGCTCTTTGTAAGCATTTCAGTTCTGTATGAACATTTGTGAATTAACGTGCTGTGCTTGTTTAGTACATGATATTGCTTACCACCATTTTAACATCCAACTGCTATCTGCAGCAAATGGATTATAAAGTGGACTCTATCATAGCAAAATGGGAATTAAGGTGCATAATCAATCTATTTTCACCTTATTTAATATTAATGTAATTTCATGCATGCAATTCGTTTCCTGATTAACATGAAGCAAAATGAGTTTATTGTTGGATCGGGTAACATCAGTTTCGTAGCAAATCTCTTCTATTTTTAAGATAACTCCTCTAGGAATCAAATTTGATATCGCCCAACTCATTTCAGTCATTTTGACTGGAATTTTTTTGCTTGCATTTGTTTAGCCTCTGCAAAAATGACTGGCGTCCATTGATTTTCAAAAATGCAAATAAGAGATTATGTTCTTCGCCATTTAGTTGACAGCCTCAATTTTTTCTACTATGGCGTTGCTGTACGAACTAAACTAATATCATGTAGTTATTCTTCAGGGGACTAAACGGTTTGTCTGATATTTGAACTTTATGAGCTTCTCAACCATAATTTGTTTGAAATTATGCAATAATACAGTGGGCAAATATCCTTTTCTTGGAATAAGCCTGGAGAAGTTTGGGAATAAGTGGCGGAGAAGTGGAATGTGAGAGAAGAGGACAGAAGCTGAAACAGAGCAGGTTGCAGCCAGCAACCAGCCACTGGTCGATCGGCCATGGAGTTGGCAGTTGGCATGTGTTTTGATTATTGTCAGAGCAAATCAATTGGTAGACATCCCCTTTGATGTTGACTGGTTTCCCCACCTAGGCTGACCAAAGCTATCGGTTGACTCATTTGCTCTATTGATCGACTAGTCACACCGACACAACATATCTTGAATCAAATTTGACGTGTTAGACGGTACGGAACACTTCTGTTGAATTTATGTGATTCAAATATTCTCCAAAGAAGACACGAAAATAATATATATGAAAAGATAAGGAGGAGTGATATGTGTGATATCTTTTAGAGAAAGGAAACTAATTAACTGCTAATCAATTAATTAGTCAGATCTGCTATATGAAGATAGACAAGTTTATACATAGAGATTGATTTAAGCAATGAAAATTTATGAAAACATAGATTTTTTGTCATTTATGTGCATTGGAATCAAATCAAGTAACCTGGAAAGGTTGTCACTAATCTGAAAATTAATTTTATTCATCTACAAGCATTTTTCATTTTCATGCCTATTTAAAATGAAGGAAACTCATCTTCATATGAGTGTGAGAGAGCATCCACCATTATTCTCTTCTTCACTAAACTCTAATTTCCGCTGTCAATCAATTAGGGGTTTTGAGCGTAAACAAGTATTGCTACTTATATTGTGTCCATTTTTTATGGTAATGGCCAGTAATTCCTACTTATATGCGGATAACTTCTGGTTTCTCCCATGCAATGTCTCACTCATAAATGCCAGTGGCTCGCCATTTTGTGTCAACACTGCCCTCATTCCTTGTCTACTAGCATTACACTCCAATATGAAACGTTGACTAAAGTTAGGCATTGCCAATACTGGGGTTAATTAGGCATCATTTAAGTTGTTCAATGGCTTGTTTCATCACTCCATATGAAGACAATTTTCTTTAACATATTTGTCAATGGTCTTGCAATTTACCCATAACCTTTAATAAATTTCCTATAGTAGCCTGTTAACCCTATAAATTCCCTCAATGCTTTTAAATTCTTTGGAAAAGGCCAGTCTAAAATTGCTTGAACCTTGCTAGGATCCACAGCTATACCCTTAACAGAGATAATATGCCTTAAACACTCAATTGATTCCTTAGCAAAATGACACTTTAACAGCATGATCACCAACTGATTTTGCTTAAGAACCTGAAAAGTCATCTGAAGGTGATTTAAATGCTCAAACCATGTCTAGCTATATAATAGTATATCATCAAAAAATACTAACACAAATCTTCTCAAGGCCTAAATTTGTCGTTCATAAGAGCTTGGAATGTGGAAGGAGCATTAACTAACCCAAATAGCATTACTATGAACTCATTATGGCCATTATGGGTTTTGAAAGTGATCTTGTATATGTCAAACTCATGCATCCTGATCTGATGGTAACCTGACCTTAGATCTAGCTTGGAGGAAAAATCTGGACTTATAGAGTTCATCAAAGAAATTATCTATCAAAGGGATTGGGAACTTGTCTTTTATGTTTTAGGAGTTTAGGCTTCTATAATCAATGCAAAGTTTCCATGTTACATCCTTTTTTCTCACCACTACTGGAGATGAGTAGGAACCGCAACTAGGTCTAATGATGCCAGATTCTAGTAGCTCTTTAATAATTTTCTCAAGCTCATTTTTGATATGGTAGGAGTGTTTATAGGGTTTGAGACAAACTAGCTTGGAGTTTGGGAGTAATGAGATTTTATGGCCGTGCAACCCTTTTGGAGGTAAGGGTGGGTTGCTGGAAGTTATCTCAGGGTAAAGTTGAAGAAGATCATCAATTTCTGTAGGTATAAGAGAGTTTTCACTTTTCAGGGTAAAGTTGAAGAAGATCATCAATTTCTGTAGGTATAAGGGGGTTTTCTTTTATTTCTGAAAAGGCTCGAGAACACACCATGGCACCCTCTTTATTCACTACTTTATTGCTAACCACTTTCAAGTCCTCTTGCTCAAGCCCCTACCACACATGCTTCTTGTTGTTGTAGGTGAATTTCACCTGCAATTTCTCCAAGTTCAAAGTACCATCTTCTAGTTTTTTCATCCATTGGGCACCTAAGACTACCTGACAATCTTGCAGAGGGCAAGAGAAGATCCACATGCATTTTACATCCTTGGCATTTAAGAATTACTTGGTTACAAACTTCAGATCCTTTCAATTTTTTTCCGTTTGCTACCACTACTTCATATGTCTTTGAATCTTCAATCTTTAATCTTCGTTTCTTGGTTAACTGGTCATTAATAAAACTGTGTGTAGACCCAGAGTCAACGAGAATTTGCACAGGCTTGTCATGGATAAGTCCTTTCACCTTGATAGTAGATAGAGATGGAATTCCACACATTGCTTGTACGGTGATAATTTCTCTTCTACCATGTCTTCACTTCGGGTTCATTAATTTCTTCAACATATCTTTCCTCTTCAACCTCTTCATCTTGTAAGGGCATAACTCCTTCTAATACATACACTTGAGGGTCCTTGCATTATGATCTTTATGTGATTTTCCTTTACATCCATAGCATAAATTTGGCCTTCTCATTTCAATTAGCTAACTAGGAGTTAAGCCCTTGCTTCTGGTCTGGGTTTCTAGATTTGTCCCCTTCCATTCTTTAGGGTTAGAGTTTGTAAAATTTTGTGATTCTGGGAAGGGTTTGTATTGTTGTGTCTTGTAACAGTATGGTTAGGGTTCTTTAATTTTTTCTTGGTGTTCTCAAACATCTTGGCTAAAGAAACAGCCTCTCTAAAGTCAATTGGTCTTGATGTAAACACATCATATTTTATCTCCTTAAGGCCATCAATAAATATGTCTAAAGGAATTTTGAAGGCAGGGTTTCAATGGCTGCTTGTAGTTGTTCAAACTTGTTTAAGCAGGCTAACACAATAGAATTTTGTTTGAGGCTAGCAAGTGTTTCATAGGGTCTTTCCATCTCCTTGGGTTTAAATCTAATCATGATTTCATCCTTGAACTCCTGCCAAGATTCATGATTGGGAACATTGGTTGTATACCATTTCAAAGCTTCTTTTTTGAGATAGAAAGAACAAATTTCTACCCCGTACCGTTCTTTTGTGTGACGAAACCTGAAAAATTACTCCACTTGTCTTAGGCAATCAGTCACTCTATCTTCATTGGAAGATACGGGGAAGTCGAGTTTTAATGATGAAAAGGGTGTACATCTTGTGTTGTTATTAGGGATGAAATTATCCAGGTAAGGATATATACGATGGTTCTTGATGGTTATTAGGGAGATTATGAGTGATTCTTGGAGAAGCAGTAGTAATTCTTAGGTTTAGTTGAGGAATTATTGGTATGGGAGCTGTTGTATGTGCAGTGTGGGGGTGTGTAGAAGGGGTTCTTAATGGTGTATAAGTGGTGGTTGAGGGATAACTGGGGTTGATTGTTGAATTGCTGAAATTCTTGAACTAAAGTGGTGAGTACATTATGCACGCCTTTGAAATTTGTGTTCAATGCTTAGTAGCATGCTCTAAATATCCGAGAGAATAATTGCCTTATTATTTAACTCTTTCCTTGCCCATGCTTGATCATGTTCTTGATTTGGATGAGGAGGCTGTTCTTGATTTGGATGAGGAGGCTGTGATGTGTAAGTGGTGTTGTTTGGATCGTTCTGAGGTTTGATGCATTCCCAATGGACTGCTCTGATACTAAATTGAAAGAAACAAGGCGTCTAGTACTTTTGACATGGTGGTGGTGTGTTTATGCAGAGAAGTAGTTGTGTTTTTAGTGTAGGAGAGAGGAAGTAATGCAATAGAAGAAGGTTTGGGATGAAGCAGCAATAAATAGGGGAGGAAGAAGAAGTAAGGGAGAGTTTAGATCAGAAAGTTGATCAGAAAACTAACCAGAGAAGGTAGATAGGGAGAGGATAGCATGAGAGAGCAAGAACAAGAAATATAAAAAGAA
Source organism: Allium cepa (assembly GCA_030765085.1). NCBI lineage: Eukaryota > Viridiplantae > Streptophyta > Magnoliopsida > Asparagales > Amaryllidaceae > Allium > Allium cepa. The sequence continues at coordinate 353,280,909 of CM060935.1, forward strand.
AGGGAAGGTTGCATTTCGTTCATAGGAATTGTTTTACAACTGCATGGTTTATATATGCACTCATGTGCTTGCATCAGTTTTTGTTAACATGACTCAATACACTCATGACTTAGGGATTGCGGAACTATGAATCTTAAGGCTAATTCAACATTAAGGGAGAGGGTGAATAGTGTTTTCTAAATTATGTAAAAAAAAAAATAATTTTCTTTCAAGATTAATATTAAATAACATATTATCAACACAAAATTATACTAATGATCAGTCACAGATACAATCACAGATAAAAATAAAAGCAGTAAAGTAAAACAAAGAGTTAGGGAGATGATATCATGTATTTTATACTGGTTCGTATTTCTTCTACATCTAGTCTCGTACAATTGCTTGCACAGATTTTTTGCACAGATTTTTTTTCAAATGTCAATCTTTAACTGGGCAGAAGGCAAATCCAAATACAATCTCGATTTCGAGGCTGAGACACACCCTGCTGAATTTTTGAGCTCAGGGTAGACTCACTTGATTTGACCGGACTACAAGCACACTCACTAGATTTGAACGAGCTACTAAGCACATCCACTTGATTTGAACGGACTACAAACACACCCAAGCAAATACAAATGAGTTATAAATTTTTTCAAAGACAAATTTTTGTACTTCGAATACAATTGATCTTATAGCCTCTTGAATATCTTTTTGATCTTAGAAATGAGAGAGATGTTTCCAAAACAGTAAGAAAGCAGTATTGAATCAATACAATGAAGTATGAATTGGTTCTATGCGATTTTGAAGAGAATATAATATATTTTTCAAGAGAGTAAGAGGAAGGAAGAAAGTAAGTAATTAGTTAAAAATATAAAAGATTAGAAAATTGAAGATGTGGATCAAAGATTACTATCAAGGACTTTAACAATATAAATTATGACTCTACACTAGATTACAATCTTGAGATCTTCATATCTTGGTCTTTGAACTCATTAGTCTTCATATCATCTTTATCTTGAGTATTTATACTGTATAGTCTTCGATTTAGCACCTGTGTTATATTTTGCATTATATATTATATAACTTGACAAAACATTAATATCTATATATTTTTTTGAATATATATGGCATCAAAATCAATAACTGTTGTATTAACAATTTTCCTTTTTTTATTATGACAACCATTAAATATTTTTTGTACATTAAAATATAATATAACTCCCGCTGAGTTACATAACCCCCCCTGAATATATGCATGTGTATATTTTATATTTTTTCTCCGTTTGTCGTCAACAAAAATGGATGAAAAATAAAAATCCTTCAAAATGAAATACTTAGAAACTGTAAAATCAAATCAATAAATTTGGACTAAAGCATAATAATATATAAGAATATTAAATATGATGCAATATGATATAATTATGATATATCAATGATGATTTAACATATCGAAACTTAAATAAGATAAAACAATCTTTATTTAAACTATACAAAATAGCCATCCAAGCATTCAATTCAAATCAAAACATACTTATTTATTATACAATCAAACTTAGTGTAATCAATCCAAAGCAAATTATTTACATATTACTATTGAAAAAAATAAGTTTAATATACAAACTTACGAATTAAAACAAGTAGAAATCTAGACATTTCTAGGAACTTCAACCCAACCTTCAGATCCAAAGATCGGATTTGATTTGATGGTATTCCAATCTTCATTGTTTTGAGCATTCTGGATTGTTGTTTAGATTATCTTTAGCCAGGAAGAGATTAATCATCGAATAGCATCAAAGTGTTTCTTTTGCTCCTTTATCATTTGCATTTGGCTTAATTCCAAATGCCTTTGGTTTCTTAGAATAAAAGAGAAAATACCTTTGAATGACTGGAGAGTTTTTTCAAGATTTTCACGGAGTTTTTGGTGTGGAGAAGACATTCAAAAAATGTTTGAAAATGAAAAGGGAACATAATGAAATGATGAGTGGAATTTTCTAAAAGAAATAGACTTGTATAGGAGTGAAAAGTCATTTGAAAAGTTTGAATAGATGATAGTTATAATACTTTTAAAACTCAAAATTATGCCAAACGGCTAGGATATGTTGACATATACTATATATGTATGTCGACATATATACCTGAAAATGCAGTATTTAAGTTTTTGTTTTTGTTTTATATAATACTACTATATTTTCATAATTTCCCGAGACTAATAGGACTATATAAAACAACAAGAAATAGATTTCATTACTAAGGATAAAAAAATACGTGGATTTCAAAAAAAAACAAAAGAAATACGTGAAAACAACATGAAATAAAACCATAGTTATCAGGGCACACGTCTAGACTCAAAAATGGCTTAGGTGCACGTTGTGCGCCTTTTTGTAGTTTTGAGTGGGTCTTTTTGTAGTTTGAGGCGTCTTTTTGCAAAATTCGAATTTTAGTTTACAAAATAGTTAAATAAAAAATTAAATAGTTAAATGAATTATAAAATATTGTTTAAAATTTAAAATTCAAATAATAAAATATTTAGATAGTTGAATGAATTATAAAATATAGTTTAAATTTTAATTTATAGTTAATAAAATAGCAGATCAAACTTGTATAAAAAGCACACAAAAAAGCCCAAAGCTCAAGGTTTGCATTTTTTTGCCTTAGCGTCTTAACTACTATGAATAAAACTAGATAAATGCACAACAAGGTACATGGGTAGAATAGAGAGTTTTAAAAGGTTGGTGATGAAGATGAAGAGTTTCCACTAAGTTTCCTATTGATTTTTCCAAAGCATTTATCCACATTGTTGGAGAGAAGTGAACTTTTTACTAAAGGAATGTTTAAGGTTCTTTTGGTTTTTAAGAAGCTTCTCTTGGTTTTTAAGAAGCTCTTTGTTGGAAGGGTGGAAAGTTTTGTCGAAGCAATCTAGGGAAGTATCATTTTCCTCATTTTTCTCTTCTTGGTTACCCTCTTCTTCAATTTGCATTTCGTCATCTTCTTCTTGTTGAATTTCTTGCTCCTCTTTCGATGCCAATCTTTCTTCTTTTTCAACAATAGTTTTATAGAGTTTGAAATAAAAAGGAATATGCATGAGAGAGTTGTTGGTCTTGTCAAAAAAAAATCGAGGCAAAGCGAATTCATCTCTTAAATCAACACCAAAATATCTGAACATTCCAGTAAGATACACATCACGGTAAAGTGCGTTTTTATGTCTAAAAGTACTCTTTTGAACAAAATTATTTAAAATGACTTGTACTCAATTAATGTGGTAATTTCTATAGATGGCAAAGAGCTTTGTTGTAAAATAAGCCTTATATTCTCAGTTTTGGTCTAAGATTTTTATATTTAAAGTCAAATTCTTCGTCACTTTCGAAAATATCATGAAAGCTTTATGATTTTGTTCATCAATTTTAAAGCTCTAGTGGCCAATTTCATTAACTTAATGTCGTAATTTCTATATATGGCAAAGAGAGCTTTGCTGTAAAATGAGCCTCGTAGGTCTCAATTTTGGTCTAAGATTTTTATATTTAAAATCAAATTCTTCGTCACTTTTGAAAATATCATGAAAAACTTTACGATTTTGTTCATTAATTTTAAAGCTCTAAAGCTCAGTTTCATTAAATTTACAACCAAGTGTATAATCGAAAATTCCATAATCTAAAACAACATTAGTATTTTTTACACTACTCCAAACTTGTCCCTCTTCTCCTTGAAATTTTATTTCTATTCAAATTTGCATGAAACATTTTAACCAAATCCTGAAAACAAACAAAATCATTTTGAGAAGAGTCGACTAAACTAAGAATTTCATTTTATAAACAAATATCTTAAAGATCATAAGAAGAGAAATCATCAAACTTTGCAAATTTTTCGGGAAAAACTTTTTCAGAAGAAGCATATTCAACATAAGTATCTATGGCTTTTTTGTCATTGAAAAAAGACTTTGATTTTCTTTGAGAGCCCCGTGGTTTTTGATGATGGCTTGAGGAGGACATTTTTTAGTTTTTGTAGAGATAAGAGAATGAAGAAATATTTTGAATTTTGAAATAAAATGGGTGAATAAATAGATAGAAATGAGTTGATAAACAGAGAGTGGAATGACATGTTTTCTGGTCAAAAAGATGCATTTTCAGAACATGAAAATAAACTCAAAAGAGAGGAAAATTCAAAATTTGAAATTGAAATGAAATTTCAAAAATCTGGCAAATATGTCGACACATGAGCTCTGGGTATGTCGACATATGGACTGTAAAATTCAAAATTAAAAGTAGTATAAAATATTTACACACACTTGTATGCATCCAATATTGACATTAATCTATATTTTATTCTAAAAACATGAAATAAAAATTAAATGTAAAAAGTACCACATTTGCTCCTTTACTTTGATCAGTTTTGATTAGTCTACTATTGTCGTGAAACACATGTTTGTATCTTCAGTATCCGGTTCATTGTAACTTTAAGTAGTATCTGAATCATTTAGTGTTGTTGTGTAACCCCTCTTTCTTTTTCTGGATGAATCAGTAATTGGCGAGATCCTTGATTTATTCCGATGCGAACAGTTTCTTTACATATGATCAGGTTCATTGCAGTTGAAACATTTAATCGCATTTCCAGTTCCAGAAGTCTTGTTTTCATATCTTCGAAGGTTGTTCTCTTTCTATACTTCATGAACTATTTGAAATTTCTAGTTATGAAAGCAATTTCTTCATCGTTGTCATCGTTCTAATCCCGATCGTCAGTTATTGCATTGAAAGCGATGAATTTCTTTTCTGTTGTCTTGTTTTCTCTTCTGTGCTTCATATGACATTAAATTACATACTAACTCTTAAATTTTTAGAGTGCTAATATCATTAGCTTTTTTTATTGTTAATGTCTTTTGATTCCATTATGAATATAGTGAATTAATGATTTTTGATCCCATTCTGAATAGAGTGAATTGATGATTTTTCTAACTTGGTCATCTTTAGAATTCTTTTTTACCTAATGCTACTAAACGATGCACTATATCTTGAAATCTATAATACATGTCTGAAATAGACTCATTTGGATTCATTTTAAACAACTGAAATTGATTGCTTAACATAGAAATTTTGATCTGTTTAACTTTAATAGTGACCTCATCTGTAACTTGCAGTATTCTTCAAATTTCATATGCCGACTTACAATTAGAGACTCTATTAAATTCATTTTTATTTAATGAGCAAAACAAAATATTTATGGCTTTAGAATTATTCTATGCAAGTGTCTTTTGATCAACGGTCCAAGTTGAAAAGTTAGTTCGGGGTTTAGTGTACTCATTCTGTATAATGTTCCAAATATCTAAATCATTAGATTGTAAATAAATTTTCGTTCTAGATGACCAATAAGTTCAATTATTTCCATTAAAGAGTGGGAGTCTAGTAGTAGATTGTCCTTCAACAAAAGTGTTAACAAGTGTGCTAACAGTGTTGCTAGCCATTTAAACCTTTTCAAAAATCAAATTATGAGTTTTTGAAAACCTAATGCTCTGATACCAAATGTGGATTGCAGAATTATGGATCTTAAGGTTGATTTAACACAAGAGGGGGGTGAAAAATGTTTTCTAACTTATATAAATTTTTTGATTTTCTTTCAATATTAATACTAAAACACAGGTTATCAGTATAGAATTATATTAAAAATCAGTCACGGATGCAATCACAGATGACAATAAAAGCAATAAAATAAAGTAAAAAGTTAGAGAGATGATACATGAGATTCTATACTGCTTCGAATTTCTCCTACATCTAGTGTCATACAATTGCTTGTACAGATTTAATTCAAATGCCAATCTTTAATCGGGCAGAAGACAAATCTAAATACAATCTCGATTTCGAGGCTACGAGACACACCATGTTGAATTTCTAAGCTCAGGGTAGAGTCGCGTGATTTGACCAGGCTATACCACGCAGGTTATAAGCACACCGAAGCTAATACAAATAGAGTTGATAGCTTTTTCAAAGACAAATTCTTGTACTTGAGATACAATTGATTCTATAGCCTTTTGGAAAACACTTTGATCTTTGAAATGAAAGAGAGATGTTTCTAAAACAGTAAGAAAGTAGTATTGAATAATTCCAATGAAGCATGAATTGATTCTATGTGATTTTGAAGAGAACAGAGTATATTTTTTAAGAGAGTAAGAGGAGAGAAGAAAGTAAGTAATTAGTTATCAAAAAATTCGTCTGCACTCCCGTTTTATATAGTAAATGAACAGATGTGTCCATTCGTGAAGAGTTGCGAGGAATAAACAATTCCTTTCAAATTTAAAAATCAATTGGTGGCATGTATATCGACATATACTGTATGAGTATATCGACATACCTTAGTTGAAAATGAATTTTTTTTCTTAAAAATAGTTTGAAAATTATATACTTTGTAAAATAATTTGATATTTTGTAAAATAGTTTGAACATAGTTTATAAAAAATTTAAAATTTGAAAAAAAAATTATAAAATATTTTGAAATATATTTTGGTTAAAAATATAAAAGATTAGAAAATTGAAGATAAAAATCAAAGGTTGTTATCAAGGACTTTAACAATATATGTTATGACTCTATACATTAAATTATAATCTTGTGATCTTCATATCTTGGTCCTTAAACTCATTAGTCTTCATCATCTTTATCTCGAGTATTTATACTTTATAGACTTCGGTTCAGCACCTCCGTAATATTCTGCAGTATATACTATATAACTTAGCAAAACATTAGTATCTGTATCTTATATGATTGTATATTGTTGTCATCAACATCAATAACTGAGATATTAACATGACTCAATCAAACAACAGCTTAAACCCTAGTTTAGTTGTGTACAAATACCCAGTATAATTGCAAAATTAACATGTATCAGTGTGTACGTGTGCATGCACACACATGCATACACTGATACACACACTTATCTCTCTCCTCTGGCCTTGGTTGCTACAACTCAAGTACCTGCACCACTCCTGACACCACCAGCTACCATCTTCGATGATCTGACAGCAATCTCTGGCAAACTTGGCCGGAAATTGCTAAAGTCCAGGTTCCTGCAGTTTAACCACCACTAGGCTTTTCTGGGTCTGATTGTTACTGTATCAATGTCTAAGAAATTGAAAAATAAGACAAAATGAACTGGATGAGTCGGAAGAAGATGCACTTACCTGTAAAAACCGCATTGCCAAGGTGTTATTACAAAAACACACCACCGACCAAATAACCTACCCAGTTGTTGCTTATACTCATATATGGAATAAAATAAATAAAAACAAGTACAAATATTATAAACAAATTTTTTCATTTATGAGACATTACTCGTTGGGAACGATTTAAACAATACATTCCCATGTACAATTACTTTGAATTTTAACGAACGTTGTTGAGAGATAAACAAGATATAATTTGAAGAATCAAGTCAAAATAGTAGTATATCCAAGATCATATTTAAGACTTACTTGAAGAACTATTCGTAGGAACACCCAAAATCCAATGTAAAAACACTCAAAAATAGTGGTCAAAATCACAAATCACACAAGAAAGCAGTCGAAGTGGAGCTAAATATGGGTCAAAATGACCTAGAGGAGGGTCGGTTGAAATCGGCATCATAGCCTGGTCGAACTTGGGGTCTCAAGTCATAATTTAGCGTCGAATTAGAACTTGCTAGGGCGTTCAAGGTAGTTGAATTTGATCCCTTAGCCCGAACGAAATCAATCCTAGTGCAATTTTCAACAAGGGACAAACTAAATCAGAACGCATTTAAACGTAGAGAAATTCAAGGGAATGCTAAGTCTAACTCAAGAATTGACTTTGGTGGTATATTTTCATCAGGTTTCAGTTCGAAAACCCTATAAATATCAGAATAAATGAAGAGAAGAGGACCCTCATTCACTGGCATCAGCTAATACTCTATCGTTTTCTTAAGTCTATCTCATTGTATTTCAAATACATAACTGTAATAGAGCTATGTAGAATTAAATCATAATATAATAGTGGACACCAAAAGTTACGTTGAACCCCTTTAAAAATCGTTGTTTTCTCTTATTCTTTGCATCTTTTATTTCTGTTTGGTCGATTTACTGTTGTTTCTTTGCCGTGTTATTTCATATTTATCTGTACAACAGTGGATTGATAGTACTAAAATCACTTTATATGCTTTTTAGATCCAAAAGGTATGATGTAAGAATCATAAATTAATATTTTTCGGTGTTTGTGCCAAAAATTGACTCAAACACTCGGTCAAGGCATGTCGGCGAAAAGCCGTCTAAATTACTTGAGTTTGTTAGTCTTAGCATTGGGCAAATTTTATTTGATAATATAGTGGCATACGCTCTTAGTGTCATACATGAGAAAAAGAAAGTATCAAAACAGGTCATATCTGTGGTAGATTATTCAAGTTGAAGCTTAGCTATTATTGAAAAGATTGAGTCATTGCGCAAGAATCACACATGGACGGGCCTCATCCTTTAAGTAAGCCAGTGGCCGAGTGCAAATGGCCGATGTTCAAGATCAAAGCTGGTTCTGTTGATGGTGACTTGAGATACAAAGCAAGATTGTTTGCAAAGTGTTATTCGGAGCACAAATATAAGGAACTTACTGGTACATTTTTGTCAATTGCCAAACATACATCAATAGGTTATTTTATTTTATTTTAATTGTTTATCATGATACACTGTCAAAATGATATAAAGATTGCATTCTTTCATGATGATCTGGAAGAGAAGATATACATACATCACCTATAAGGATTTGAACGAAGTTCGAAGATAAAATAGTTATAGTTATGTTTGTAAACTCAACAAATCTCAAAACATGTTATATGAGGTTGCTAAGTATAAGCTCTCACAAAAATTATCTAGAAGCTTCAAGAATTATTGTGTATGTTGCGACGATGACATGTCTTATTTATTGTTATTGGTTAATGACATGTTGATTGCTTCGAAGAGTATGGCTAATGAGTTGAAAGCGAAGCACGGTAAATAGTTTGGTATAACAGATTTGAGGAACACGCACAAGTCATGGCATGGATATTGTTAATGACAGACAACATAGGGGGTTGGGTCTCTTTCAAAACAATATATCGAGAATGTACCATCTAGACATGAGATGAAGAAAATGAAACCGATTAGCATGCCACTAGATTCTCAATTCTAACTCTCTACAGATACGCCACTTGTGTTGAATGAAAAGAAATTATATGGTTGATATTTCATATGCTAGTGTTGGTAGTTTGATGTACATAATGATCTGTACAAGACAAAATTTAAGTCATGTGGTTGGAACTATGAGCAGGTTTATATCTAATCTAGACAAAGAACATTGATCAATGGTAAAGTTGATACTTATATTTGCAAAGTACTTCAGATGTCAATTTTTATATGATGGAGATGACGACAGCGAAATTCTATTTAGATGCGATGTGGGACTGTTCCAATTCCAAACCGCCGTTCCTATCTGCCATATCTGAGAGAACCCTAAGATTAGATTATGCCTGAGACAGGGATAGATGGAAGTAGATGTGGGGATGTGTTTGTACATTTTGCATAGGTTTGATTTAATGAAGATTGAAATCACAATCTTGTAGCTTTATAGACTATCGAGCTGCCTGTGATTAGCGGTGAGGGGTTTTACTTTCCATATTTATTAAAGGATCTTGATACAGTGCGAAAGACTACGAGGTGTTCTAGATAGTTTGTTTCCTTCAGTTTGTTTTGTTATCTATTATTGTTGATTGATTGTTTGATGGCTGCACTTGTGTGTCTTTGATAGTTGTTGATTTGCAATAAATAAATCTTAGAACCTTATTCCACAGGTTTTTGTTTGATTGAATAAGGTATAATAACGGTTATAAAGCTGATCAGCAATTTTTGTTGCAATCTTTACATTTGTTTCAGTTGCAAACGTCATTTCTCTCTCTTTCTTGAATGTTTATAGCTATGTCTATCACATGTTCCTTTATTAAGGAGTTGCATTTTGCTGCCGACCACCAATCTATATCGATAATATCCACATCAACATTCTGTTAAGTGATGGAATTATCCTTTACCAAACTCTGAGTTTGGAAAATTTATATTTTAGGTTCCAAATTTGTTAGTTCTCCTACGTTTAAGCTGAAATTTACTTCTATGTAACTTCAAGCCTGGTAGTTCATAATATACGTACAAGAGAAGACAGGAGACAGAAACACAGTATCGATTCAAACATGCAAGTATGCACATTATGCATGTCATGTTGGTATGTTAGTATATAAACAAAACACATATACATCTTCCTTTTTTTTTTCCCTCGTAAAGTTCCAGTAAAACTGCATAATTGACTTGTCTCAGTTTTCAGAACTTACCTTAAATTTCCTTGGAGGCCTCTCATTTCCATTAATGGATCGACTATCTATCGTCTGGACAGAGATTTTAAAGTAAGATCTGCCTTTTCTTATCATATACAAAAAGTACATGTAATTATGCACTCTGAATTGATTCTAGGCCTTGATTCTAATAATAAATTTCAGATTATTAGGCACTCAGAAAGTTGGAGTGTTTCTGCACTTGAAGCAATTGGTCAGTTATTCTCTTCAGGCGTCAAAAATAATGGTCAGTGAAATAGAGGTTAGTATATTTACATGTTTAGATACTTTATTTTATTTCATTTGCATGCTGCATACAGTTATGAATGGATTGTAAACATAGTTAATGTGAAAACATAGCATATAGTTAACTTGTGGGCATATCAAGCTGAAACTTCAGCTAGAAACTATAAGTTCAAATAATCATATGTATTAAAAGGCTACAAACTTTATAAGAGACGAAATAAATAGGTTTTCCGTGTTCTAACACGGAATTTTTTACGGTTATGCTTTGAAGACAAATGGATCAGGGATATAATAGTCAAAATCCGTGTTATAACACTGCTATTCCACTGCCTAATAACTTATAACACAATCATATTTCTTGTTATATAATTCTATTCATGTCCAAATTGTAGAACTGACAAGACATTGAATGGCACACTACCTATAAAACAGCCCCTGGCTATTTTAACCAGACACGTATTTAATGAGCGAAAAGTAATGAATGACAACGAACAAAAGGTAGAAGGTTCAGAATGCATATACAGCAACAATAGCACGTGTTAAAACGAGCTATGTGGGAAAGTAGAGCGTGGGTTGTCTGAAGTTTATACATCCCTATCTAATAATTTTTAAGCTACGCTATCCTTTTCTATTCATAAATCAGTAGCATTATTTGTTTATTACCCGGTTATAGAATAAAGCTATATGAACAAGGCCTTTTATCTTGGTGCATACACATTTTTGTAACTTCAGTATCTCTATTGTTCAGAGAATTTTGGTTTCGCAAGGCTTTGCATGTATTGGATGTGACAAGGCTGCTATCTATAGTCTATACGACCATATCTTTTGATTGTTCAAATTTAGTAGGCGTATGCTTCCATAATTAAATATTGATCTGTGATATTAAACATGTGCGTGTATATATTCCCATATTAAGCAGTTTTGTCCAAATTATGCATAAATTTGTGGGTTGTTACTAAAAAGTGTAGATCTTTGATAATTTAGACAGCACAATTCCTGCTCAGTTTGAGCATTAATGATGAAAAATAATAATAACAGAGAAATAGTTCATACACAGTATTTGATCCAAAAATGCATTTCCCAACTTTAATAAAGGGGAAAAACATATCCATTTTTAAGAATATTCATGAACATTAGCGTCATCCCAACTCTTGACTTCATGGATCATTGGAACCAATTATTTGCCTTGTCTGTCTATTGTTAGTAGAATTTTAGAAGCTATATTTCAATACTTTCAAAGTGGAGGTTTTATAAGGTGGCCAACCAATTTATGTTAATTTCATTTGCACTCAATAGTGGAACATAGTGCATCAAAGATCAAACAGAATATAATTATTGCAAACTTGTTGATTACTTTCCAGAAAGCAAAAACTTAGCACTTGTTACTAAACTTATTTGGTGTGTAGATCCTTTCAATTGGAATTTTGTTCAAACAAAAAATCCATAATATACCTAAACAAAGTGAAAAATAATTCAAAACGGGCACAAATTTTTTTAGGAAAAAGAAAGAATATTGGATAGACGGTAAAATGTGACCTGCAAGGGGACTAATACATAAAAACGAAATGAAATTTGACAAATTAGTTAATTTGTTGGTCCAGTCTATGTTGCAATGGTCCTCGTACTACAGATATTCGAGATCATCGTTATCGAAAGTCAAGTTGGATTATATACATCTTTATTCGATAATATTCAAGTAGCCTACAGTGAAAGTGAGATTTACCAAAAACATCCATGAGTTTGAAAGATGGAGAAAAAGGATTGTTAAGTGTTCATAAGTCACAACCATGCAAATGACTAAAGCTTCAAATTTCCATCGGCTCTTGTTTATGTTTTTTAACATAATCCTAGGTGGCAAAGTTTCGGTAAATTCACCAAAAAATGCTTTATTTATGATATATTAGTTTTGTAATTATAAAAATGTGGTTCTACGGTATCTATGATGAAGACCGCTGAAAGGACTCATTTTTAGACAAGAAGCGAAGGTTTTAAGCAAATAGAAATTATAAAGAGCGACACTATAATATATTTTAAACACGTTGTGCTAATTACTGAATTAACTTGAATATCACAAGATATGTAACAACAGAGACCCGTTAAAAAAATTATTGAGTACTTAAAATTTGAATATGATGTACTGTGACGCCCCAACTCTATACTCACGCTAGCCAAGAACACTACGGTGTAGTGCTGTCAACTAGCACGGAGAATAAGGCTGTTGAGGAGCGACCATCTATGTGATTGTTTATCACACGGTGGCTATAAATAATCTTCGAAAACAAACATAGAAATAAGCATAACACAAATCAGTCGCAGACATCCATATCACAAAGACGGAAGAAGATATGAATATATAACTAACACATGAAAGTGTACATCAGAGTAGTGGTCAAAAAGATCCACAATAATACAAAAGAATAGCAACACGTGCTATACAAAAGAATACAACTATGAGTCTATATCTAAAGTGTATACAACAAAAACTGCTAATCTAAATAGTTAGTCAAAAGTCAGAGTAGCAAATCCCGGAAAGAAGTCAAGCAGAAACATCTGTAACATCTCTAGTCTGACCCGAGTATTATTTAAGAAAATAATAAACGGATCAGTCTAGCTATAAATATCAGATGATATGATATAAAATAAAAGATATGGCATAAACATAAAATATCCATACTGACATATTACTATAAGTATGCAAATGATGATCAACAGAAGATCAATCAATATCACAAGAATCTTCTCAAAGATCCAAAGAGGGCATCATACCCTAAACTTGTACTCATAACAAGTCAATGACATAAATCTCAGAAATCAATACAAGAAATCCAGAAATCACAGAAAAAGGGAAAGAGGCCTATCACATGACGGTCCGAAGACCATGGGGAGCTACCCCATATGAGTGAGTCGGAATCATCCAGATGAGATCTAGGCTAACCAAAAAGCAAAAAAGGTATGTGTGAGTGGAATCACACAAATGGTGTCTAGCCTAACCTCGCAACAAAAAGGTATGTGTGAGTGGAATCACACAAATGGTGTCTAGACTAACCTTGCGGACAAAGAGATATGTGTGAGTCGGAATCACACCCATGAGGTCTAGTCTAACCTTGCAAACAAAGAGACATCGCACAATTGCTAGTCTAAATCATAAAATGATCGTCATGATCAACGAGAAGTGTCAATTACACTAAGCTAGTAAATATAAAAGTTTATCTTCGTGTCCCATAACCACTTGCTTAACTTAAATATTTACGAACAAACTGTAAATCTTCACTAGAAAATTGTCACAAGAGGTTCAATCGAACAAGTCCAAAAATTAACCGACGAAGTGAACGCAAGCGTTTCATACCACTTGTTTTACTAAGCCGTTTAATTAGATTTCTCATCCGAGTGAGATAAAGGTTTGTATATACTAGTAGATTGGAAAACGATTTAAGTAAAGAGCTTTGTTATTGAAAATAGAGTTGAAATCATTTTGTTGAAAGAGTTTTGATATTTACTACTAGTATTGAAACCTTCATATTTCTAAAGTTGTTATCCCGCCTTTTTAGTAAGACCGTGATACCATAAAATCGACCGAGAAGCCAAAGATAGTTTGTCTCGAAGAATGGTCAACTCAGCATCTCAACAAAGCAAGTTCTGTTGAATGTTTTTCAGATAAGATCTCCTACGGAGGGGGGTCCAGGGGGGTGGCAACCCCCAAGGTGAGGCGCGGGGGCAACACCCCCGCTACGGGGTTCGACCTGCCCGGTCAGGTCGTGGGGGTCCAGGGGGCAGCGCCCCTGGCGGGGTGCGGGGCATCGCCCCTTCCAAAACGGTACGACCTGACCTAGGGGAGGATAGGATTGAGCGACCTATTGGTTGCGACCTAGGGGTGTTCGCGAGTTAGCAGAAACGAGCGACCTAACAGAGGCGAGCGACTTAAGGGACTCGCGACCTAACAAAAGCACAGGCCAAGCGACCTAACGTTTTAAGGCCGAACGACCTAATTAAACTCGCGACCTAACATGGTATACGACCTAAAGGTATAAAGGTCATGCGACCTAACGGTATTAAGGTCTAACGACCTAAGGGAGGCGAGCGACTTAAGAAACTCGCGAATTAGAAGAGACGAGCGACCTACGAGTTAAAGGGGTCGAGCGACCTAGAGGTGTTCGCGACCTAGCGGTCAAGCGACTTAAGGGGGTACGCGACCTATCGAGGTTCGCGATCAAATGGAACAAAGGCCGAGCGACCTATGTGGAAAGGCCGAGCAACGACCTAAAGTATAAAGGTCTAACGACCTATAACCGAGCTAGCCAAGACCTAACGACCCAAAGCCAAGCGACCTACGACCTAAGACCTTGCGGCAACGACCTACGACCTATCGAGCCAGAGCCGAGCGACCTAGGGCTGTAGAACGTTTTAAGACCAGAAACGAGCTATTTGAAGGCCGAGACTTTTCCACGCGAACGACCTATCATTGGCAGATCGACCTAAGTGTAGAATTTTACCAAAAACACTAAAAATTGGAGTTTTTCGCCAATCCAAATCAAATGCAAATGTACATGCTAAAGTGATGGGGAATCATTCCCAACAGTCCCATATAGTTATAGACTAGAATTGTAAGATAAAAATCTCACCTTTTCACCAAATTATGAAGGTAAAACTTGAAGGTGAATGGAGAAGCAACTACAAGCTTGAATCCAATGCTTTTTCCTTGAATTTGGAGTTGAATGATGGAGTTGGAGTTGAAACCTAGGCTTGGAGTTTCTAATTTCCCTTTCCACTCACCATTAACGTTAAAGTTTGTATTTGGTAGGAATTTATGAAGAGTGAGGAGAAGGAGAGAAGTGGATTTGAGTTATAATGGCTAATCTAACCCAAGGTCCAAAGCGGGAAAAGTAAGTGAAATTTCACTAACTCCAAACCTATCAATGTTTATACTTAAAAAAGTTGTAAACGGCATTTCGAACTCAATGGAAGTGATCTCGAGTTCTAATTTGACTGTTTGCAAAAAGTAGCTTTTCAGACCAATATCCGATTAACGACAAAATATTTAAATATAAAATCGATAAATATGCGGGTTGTTACATGTATCAAAAGTAAAAATAAAATTCGGTAAGGGCTAGTCGAATTTGTGTAATATGGTGAGAGTGAAAATATAATTAGCTTCATTTGTACAGGAATTCCTACACCATGTATCTAGTTACTAAAATAAATTCTCGCTTAGCAAAATATATAGTTCTTTTAACAATCTTTTGAACTAGCTATTTGAACACAAAATAAAATACAAATGGTGATACAAAAGACTTGGATCATTGAATTTTTTTATCCTTATATGAAATTGAAATTTAAAGGACAATCTAATGATAAAGATCCTTTGTGTTATCAAGTTGTGTTCAAATAGAATTTTTCATATTTAAATCTTAAACCCGTTTCATTGTTTCAACTTAAATTTGAATACCATAACAAAATTTATTTTAACATTTTAGGGATGTCTACAACAAAACCAAACTAAATTAAAAGTAATTTCGCAGTCTTGCTTTGCAACAATTTTAAAAATTACAAATCGCATAATATGTTGGAATTTCTAATACTAAATTGAATGAAAATAACATAGTCCCACATCGTCAAAAATTGCAAAGCTATTCTAGTCTATTAATAGCTTTGCAATGAATGAGTTGAGACCTTGTGGCATTCAAACGTTTGTCACAAGGTGCGACACGAGCGGATGCGATGCGAGTAGCAGGCGGGTGTGACCCGTTAACGAACAGTAGCAGTTAAACGGCAAGTCTCAGACGTAATTTCCTTTTTCAACCGGTTAGATTTCTAGTTGACTTGTATGTATGCATGTATGTATGTGTGTGTGTGTGTTTATATATATATGTGTGTGTCGTTTTCTTTCTGCGTTGTACTATTTCTTTTAAATAGTATAACATTTAATTTAACACTATAGTTATTGTTGCTATAGTTGTTACTTTGTCCTTGTAATTAATTACAACACATTTGGTGTTAAAATAACTAATACAGAATTTCAGAGTAGTAGAAATCTGAGTTGTAAACTCGTGAGACAAGTTTATTATTGATTCGTCTCTGTTTTGATATACTAGACGTATAACATAATATAAAATTCGATAAATCTTAATTCAGTACAAGTCAACATGATATATTCTTTGGGTGTTGCAAAAAGGAGCAGGCTAAGGAAAACTATATCATTAATTTTTTATCATTTTTACTAAAATGATGGAAAATGACCATGTCATTTTCAATAGAATCTTCTAGTTAACATATCCTTCTCGTTCTTTAACATGCAAAACACTTTCCTTTCTCTTCCAAAACCGTACTTGTTAATACGATATTCCTAATCCTCGTTCAAAATCAATAGTTGTACCTTCTCTTGGATTCTCGGTGTTTAAAGTAGCTAAGCCACCACTTGAGTACATCTTCTATATTCGTTTATGTTAAGAGGAACATAGACAAAGTAATTCTCTCCTAATTTATTTTAGTGTTTTTTTCCCCTCGTCCATTAGCATCGCTTAACTGCTTTGTTTTCCTTATATATGTGTGTGTTCGGCTACACCTCGCTTTTGCTATACCTTTAATCTTCTTGATTTTAACCACATGTTCCGATTAAATAATAGTATGAAATCAAACAAGAATCGAGATGTAACAAAAGCAAGATGTAGTCGATAGTAGTTCCTCATATATCTATCATTGTGATTCTGTATAAAGATTTGTTCAATCATAAATGATATTTTGATATTTCAGAATCCAAAGACAGTGATTAATCTATCAATATGGTCCATATTTGTATTTTATATTCCAATAATACAAATAAAATAAGGAAAAGAAGATTAAAAAAAAGAAAATAAAAAGAACATGGGTAGTAGGCAAAGAGGTATGATAATGGATTTGGATGTTTGGGTCAAGAACAAAAAAGGATCGCACCAAGAGGCAAACAAACGTTGCATAAGACAAGATATTGTACCTATCATGTACCCAACTCCCATGTGGCCTTCACACCTTACTCTCTCAATTTTCTTATATTCCTATATTTGTCGCTATTATACAGTTTTATTTTATTTGTTTATACACATGATTTCAAGTAAATGCAGTAAGACAAATAAATGTATTTTCACTACTCCTGTATTGGAATGTACATCAAAACATATATATTATTTAGAAGAAGGTTAGTAGTATATTCATGTCTTAACCAATACTTAGCATTAATTGTTTATAATTTTATTCCAAAGCAAGTTCAACTCTCATGTCCTTTTGCAAATCCACTCATTTGTTGATTAAATTTTCTAATTTAGGTTCGTTATGCAGATAAATACATAACACGCGGTGTATTATACTTTATTCCTGAACAAAGTGGTTATTCTCACTTATCTCAAATATTTCTACCTGCATACATGTACATATACTGTTTTTGGAGTTTAAATATAACTATACAACTTAATTTGTTGTTACTTTGCTGATTCCGTACACAAACTTATGGGCGTCCTTTGTATATACCACGTAGTGCCAAAGACAAAAGTTGGTAATCAATATTTAGATGCAAAAGTTAAAATTTAATCACAATTTAACAGATCATATGATATAAACATCCAGCTAATAAAACACCTTAATTCGCATGAACGTAAAATAATGTGCATCAGTGCATGTGAAGTGGTTACCTTTCTTTATTCTAAAAGCTTTGCTATCTACCATCTTAAATTAGCACTTCTTTTACATATAGATTGAGCTTGTTTATTCTACATATCGTTATATAATAGCTACTACCATCATTGGAACATGTAGAATATATGATATGCTTACCACAAGTTATGCTGTATAATTGCATTAGTATATTGATCAAATCCCTTCCGAAGTGTAGAATCTTCAAAATAAAATGATTTATATATACAGTTCGGATTTTGATTGTTCAAACAAATTCATGTAAACTCAATATGACATCCTAGTAATGGTGATGGACATATAACGTTATGTACGTATATGTATTTGGAGCATGCATTTTAAGTTCGATGTATACTCACATAGAATTGCAAGTGATTCTCTAAATATTAGAAGAAGAAAAAAAAACTCCAAACTATTTTCTAGTTCGCAACAAAATCAACATAAATTTGCACTGCCATTTTGTTTTTAAATTAATCATGTAAAGTGGAATCAACCTCTGAAAAAAAAAGCAGAAGAAAAGCGGAAAGAGAAAAATTGAATATAAAGACAGTATTGGTAAAAACATTGGTTCCGTGAACCAACTTGATTAGTGATTTGACACTCATCGACCTACATAGTAGAGTCAATGTACGAGATTGTGCAACTGATTCGCTCTTTACCATTTATTGATTTGTGTTACTTAATCTAACGACCCCAAATAACTAATTAAAGTAAAATGTAGTAATTTTGCTAAACAGGTAGCAGAAAGTCCTGCTCCTTTCGTGCCAGTTAACTTTTCATATGCACGAGAGAGAGAGCCATACAAAAAAGAAACAACAGAAATTATATATATGTGGTCATTTTACAGCTCCATGTGACAGTGATTAACTATAAAGTTAGTAAATATATAAAATACATAATATAATAAAAAAATTGGTCCTATCATCCAATTGTCCTCTCTTTGTACTCATTTTTTGCCTTCAGATTTAGACTTTTTAGAAATCTAAGTAAACAATAACATCTTTCTCTTCCTTTTTAGCATTTGTATTTCTCTGTACTTTCTTTCATTGTTTTTTAGCTCCTTTGAGCTTCATTTCCGTTTTCATTTCATGCTCTTCATTTGAGTGTATATGTTCAGTATGAATCAAGAAAAGGATGAGTACCCTGAGTTTGTAGAGGTTGATCCTACAGGCAGATATGGCAGGGTAGTTAATTAAGCTTTCAATCACTTGCTAATCTCCAATTTGATAAATGGGTGTTTGCTAATTCACTTAAATTTTGCTTCTTTTGCAGTATAGTGAAATCCTAGGCAAGGGTTCTTCAAAAATTGTGTATGTTATCACACTTTCGAAATGACCAAACTTGATAATTATATCATCTGGCTTTTACTTATTTTTCTGCTTATTTTTTCAGGTATAGAGCTTTTGATGAATATGAAGGAATAGAAGTAGCTTGGAATCAAGTAAAACTGTATGATTTTCTACAGAGCCCAGAAGATTTAGAAAGACTGTACTGTGAGATTCATTTGTTGAAGACTCTAAAACATAAGAACATAATGAAGTTTTATACTTCTTGGGTCGATACATCAAAGAGGAACATTAATTTCGTTACCGAACTTTTCACTTCTGGGACTCTCAGACAGTAAGATCTCAAATTCCTTCTTCCTTTTTTTCTTTTCAGATATTTTTGTTACCGACCGTTTTAAACTAATACTGATTAAATCCATATAGGTATAGGCAAAGACATAAGAGAGTTAGCATTAGAGCATTGAAGCATTGGTGCAGGCAAATTCTGAAAGGACTTCTTTATCTTCATAGTCATGATCCTCCTGTAATTCATAGAGATTTGAAATGTGATAATATTTTCATTAATGGTAATCAAGGTGAAGTTAAAATTGGAGATCTTGGTCTTGCAGCTATTCTCAGAAAATCCCATGCTGCTCATTGTGTTGGTAGGTTTACATTGTTATTTTTCAATGTCAAGTCCCAATATCTTCATGCACAATTTCAGACCATATTCAAATATGAATCTTGTTCATTGTTTTGCAAAATGTTGTTGTGACATCAGTTTAATTATGTAGTCGATGTACATGAATACCATCTGTAGAAACCAGACGATGCTTAGAGTGTTGTTTTTTTGGCAGGGACGCCGGAATTTATGGCGCCTGAAGTATACGAAGAAGAATACAATGAATTGGTCGACATATACTCATTTGGAATGTGTGTTTTAGAAATGGTGACTTTAGAGTATCCTTACAGTGAATGCACACACCCTGCTCAAATCTACAAGAAGGTTGTTTCGGTAAGATCTCTATTACATAAAACCTTCAAAATTGTTACTCTTACGCCCACTTTATTTTGTACGGATACACCTATGTATGTAGACCATCGCATTTATAAACCTATGTATCATGACTTTGGTATTCCACAACAGTATATGATCTTCATCTTGATTCTTAAACCTTAGCAAATTTAAAACTATATCAGTAGAATGATAGTGTTATTGTAATTCAGGGGACAAAACCAGAATCACTGTCCAAAATAAAAGATCCCGAAGTCAGAAAATTTGTAGAGAAATGTTTAGTAACGGCATCAAAGAGACTTCCAGCAAGAGAGCTTTTAAAAGATCCTTTTCTTCAATTAGATGATCATACTCCGGTTCGCAATGAAGTAGAAGTTTACGATATTGGGTCCATCTTTAGACAACCTTCTCTTAATCAACTAAGCACAAATGGTGTTTCGAATGGATATATGAATGATTATGACAACCAAAGAGAAGTCGTTAGTGGATGGGATTACGATGTAGCTGATATTTCTACACATGGGATGGACCTCTTCAATAATCATGAAGATGAGCATAAGCAAAATGTCGATATCACAATCAAAGGTAGACGGAAAGAAGATGGTGGGATTTTTCTTCGCCTTAGGATTGCCGATAAAGATGGTAAGATCAAAATCTCCTTGTTTCCATCATGAGAAAACTGAATACTTCGTGCATTTTCAAATTTCAACGGTTTCGTTATAGATAGCTGATCGTTACATTAGTTGGAGGGGCTCTTAAGTCAATTCATCTCCTCTGATTCAAAACTAGAGCACGGGGTACACTAACAAAATTAGATACTCTACTTGTTATTGACGGTATGATCCTCTAGTTCAAAACTAGAGTGGTGGTGCTCTGGCTTTCTTTGAATGCAATGCACCAGAATTTTAGAGCAATTAGATTGATTAAAAAGATGCGAAAATACACCGGTTTGGGTTTTTCATGAACATTAGACTCGTCAACATGCGTTTGTTAGTGTACCCCTGCTCAAACGATCTGATTCTAGTTGTTGTAGCATATAAAACAACGTGGAAATTAGGATCCGTTTCTTATTTTCAAACTTAAAACACGAAATACTTATCATAAACACATGTTTGAGCTACAACTCTAAAATTATTTTCAACAATTTTATTCGTTTTTTTTTTCAATATCAGTTCTGCAGTTAATCGTAAGCGACCAAAATTAAACATTTATAATTATTTTTGAATTTTGTTTCAAAAACACAAATATTTGCAGTGCAGTTCAACAAACCGCAAATTTTGTAGTTTATACTTCAAATATTCGTTGCTTACATTGTAAATATTTACTATAGTTTGACTGAAACTAAAAATAATTGTGTTTTTTAAAGCATGTCTTCCAAGGGCAGCTTTTATATTTTGCAACTCAAAAACGATGTTTTACAAAACTTCTCTAAAACAACTTCTAGCTAACCCGATAAAACCCTTCTATAGGTCGGGTAAGGAACATATACTTCCCATTCGACATCGAAACGGACACGGCCCTAAGTGTGGCGACCGAGATGGTAGCGGAACTGGACATAACGGACTACGAAGTGACCCGAATCTCAGAAATGATCGACGAAGAAGTCTCCTCCCTAGTACCTGAATGGGAACCCGGACCTGGTATACCCGAAACCCCAAGACACCACGCCTACACCGGCCTATGCAACCATTGCGTGTCCCACGTGTCCTCCTCCTCCCTCCTCGACTACCTCTCCAAATCCCAATCCCTTTCCCACTCCCAACAATCCTCCTCCTCCCACTGCTTCAACTGCATGGCCGTGCATGGTCGGTTCGAGCAAAACATCACCTACCAAGAAGAGCAAAACGTCATGGACGGCGCACCGGGTCTCTCCACCAGCCAATCCGACGAAGACTTCGAAAACGACGACAAACTAAAGCAGATCAACAACGCACGCCGTACCCGAATGGGCAAGTCTATGGGAGACCTCAACATCAGCTTCGACGTACCCGAATATTACTGGATGAACTTATCCGACGAGTCCGAGAACGAGATTAGGCAAGAGCTCAGATGGCTCAAGGCCAAGCATCAAAAAGAACAAAGAGAGTACAAAGAATCGAGCCGGGTCCTTCATCCTTCTCCCGACCATCAAAGTTCGTCGATGAACGATACCTACTTTCAGATCATGGAGAATTTGGAAGGTTTGGATGTTTTCGCCGGCAATGTCTTTTACAATGACGGTTTGGTGCCTAATGGGCTTGCTAGAACCAAGTCGCTGCCTGTAGATGCTGCTGAGGTTTGAAAAGTATAATAGCATGCAAGCAAAAAAAAAAAAAAAAGAGAAACTGCTTCATTGTTCATTTGGTTTATTGTTGTAAATCTTTTTATCTTTATTGTTGTCGATATGAAAAGAAATGAGTTAGCTTGCCAACTGTGTAACGTTCTACATGGCACATGGTTGAGATAATGTTGATAGGCTGGCAAAGCAAAGGAAATCAATCAATTTTTTTTCCTTTTTTTTTTCAAGTTCCATGCTCAAAATTCGATATTTGTGGGGTTCCATGAATCTAATATAAAAAGTCATGGGGGGCCATTTAACTTGGTCCCCTTGCTAACACTTTGACCCCATTAAAGTTTAGATAAAAGCTAACAATTAACTGAAAAGTTGTTTTAAATATAATATGGTTCGAGACGAAGACAGCAATGAATTTGTGATTAGAATAGTAACGACAATCGTAAAGGTGCAGCTGTGCGTTTACGTAGGCTTCCACCATCACGCGTAGATTCTTTCTCGTTCAAGGACAGTACACCGTACGGTGGGTCCTGCTTTCACATGCCACCGTTTATGGCGATATCTTCTACGTATTAAATTATTACTAGAATAATAATAGCAGCAGGTTTATGGTTTGCTTTTCTGTTTATATTATATTAGAAAAAATAAACATTGATCCATCCACGCATCATACCTACAAATTGTTGTACTGTCAAAATACCTAACATGGTTTGGAATAGGTACTTATAGATCGATTAAAAATACTTCCAACTTTAAATTAAAATTAGTAACACCCTATAAACAAAGGTTATATGACTGAGTAAATCTTCCGTCATTAGTGTATCACTAAGAGAGGGTGGTGTATAATCAAATACCAAGTTACCAACCTTAACAACATCCCTAATTATATCCAAGGATATAAGCATCAAAGTCAAATAAATTATATTTCGGAATGGTTGTAAAGACCAACCCACCAAGGTAACACAATCGAAGCCTACTCGCACTCGTCCATTCGATTGCCGCAATGCTTTAAGGGTTAAAGTAAATTTCTAATGTGATCAAACAAAAATCATACAAATAATAAAACCAACTTCTGCTTATGAGATGTTTTAGTGTTGTGTGTTTTATACGTTTCTATTCACGTTGAGGTATTAACATAATTTTATATGATTGATAAGATGACGTCACATTAGATTGATATGGGTTGCAATATTGAAGTTAAACTGAAAATAATTAATCATACGTGACATAACTAATTAGGGGTTGTAATAGGTAGAACATGTAAAACAGTGCTGCAACGACATTTATTTCTTAAATGGACATTAAATGGTTTTAAGTCGAAGCTCATATACCCCGCCACAATGTATCATTTTGCGTCAGTCGTTGTTCTACTTATTCGAAAAGAAAGCAAAAGCATGGAAACATTTTAACGTTATCTCATTGATTTTCGACTGAAATATATCAAGAAGAAAAAGAAAGCAAGTAACTTTTGAAGGTAAGATTTTGAAGAGTGATTAATTACTTCTTTTTTGCATTAAAGAAGGCAATTAATTACCTATATAAGAAAAATTTATGAAAGTGTTCAATTGCTTCTCGAAAATGATATTTTATCAGGACTATTATAAATATGCATGTAGATGTTCATTAGAGATGTGTGGAAAAAAGTTTGTTTTTCTAAGGTTTTATCTTCTCAATTTTTAGGCATTCTCTTGTAATCTTTTGATTAAATAATAAAGGTTTTTTTGGAATAATCTGTTCGTCATTATTTTTTTCCACTTCTTATCTCTTCTAAATCTAATTTTGTATGGATCCTAGAAAAAAGAATAACAGTTGATATCAAAGTCTACTACATAAGTTTTTTCAATTGAATTTTGGTTATGGAGAAGATAAGTGTGAGAAAAACCTAATGGGAGAAATAAGGGGTTATGGAAGGGGAAGATGATCTTCACCAACCATTGGAGAATAAAGGAAAAAACCTAGTTAGGTATTCGAGGCAAAGTGGGAAACCATGGATAGGAAGGTTGCGGCGGCTCTTCATTATTTTCTAAAGAATATAGTGTTTCATATTGTTGCTAATGAAACATCTGCTTTTTGAAATTTGAAAGAAATTGAAAGGAATTTATGCAAAGAACTCCACACGAAATAAGATGCTTTTTATTATAAAATTGATGAATTTGAAGCTTAAGAAAGGTGGATCAATTATAGTGCATCTCAATGATTTTCAGTCAAGTGTGAACCGATTGATGGCCATGAATTATAAGGTGGATGAAGAAACACAAGCCTTGATGTTGATGAGTTCATCACCAGAGAGTTGAAAAATGCTTGTAGTTGCATTGAACAACTCAAATTCCGATAGAGTTATTTCAATGGGATCAGTGGTTAGTAATATGCTTAATGAGGAGGCGCAGATAATGAACATAATGGAAGGAAATGATAAGGAGGAAAGAGAAAGTGGAAATCCAATTGAAGAGATCAATCTTGCTAGAAGGGGTAAACGTTCAAATATGAAAAGACGATCAAATAGATCGAATATGAAAAGGGATTCCACTTGCTATTACAGTGAAAAACTCAGTCACCGGTTGAAATTTTGCAAAACGCTTATAAAGGACCAAGAAAGGATAAAGCATTAGAGGAAAACAAAGATAAACTTGATGAATGCAGCGATGACGAGTTGAATTTTTGCTATTAGTAATGACATTCTCTGTATTAACGGAAAAAAAGATGAGCAATTGCTTGATTCGGATGAATGTTTTCATATATGTCACCAAAAAGAAACATTCATTGATTTTAAGAAGTAGTAGAGTAAGGTGAAGTCCGCTAGTGTGGAGATATTGATGTGAAGGGTATATATTCGGTTAGGCTAAAGTTGTATGATGGAAGAGAAGTGAAACTCACGGAAGTTAGGAATATTCCAGAAGTCATGAAGAATATTGTTCAGTGGGACAGTTGGATGGAAAAGACTGCAATTTTTGACTCGAGGTGGAGCAACAAGTTTTTGGAAGGGTAAGAGGGGGTGCTATGTGCAAAAAGGGGAGCAAAAATGTATACAAATTACTTGGAAAAACAGTGGAGGATGGAGGAACTTCTCATAGTAGTGTTGAAGCGGCAAATTTTTCTGAATTAAGGTGGAGCCAGTAATGGAAAGCCACAGACCGCATGGAGACTATTGTGGTGTTACAAATAGTTTTGATTTATTGATGATATGCATGTTTAATTGAGGGCATGCGTGATTAGGCGGTTTGAAGGTTAGCCGGTTTTGGAGTGGTGCATTTATTCCATGGTAATATTGGAAATTGTTCAGAGTTTGAGGTTTCAGGTGGAGCTTAGATGCTATTTATGTAATATCGTATCAAGATGGAGATTATTAAATTTTGGTGATACAATATTCCATATTTAAGTAGATTTTGAAGGCAGTTGAGTCTAGTTGGAATTATGGCTCAAATACATTACATCTTGTATAGATTTTGAAGAGTGATTAATTGTCTCTTTTATTGCATTAAAGAAGACAACGAATTATCTGCATGGAAAAGATTTATGAAAGTATTCAATAGCTTATCAAAGAAGATATTTTGTCAAGATTATTATAAATAGATATGTAAAAGGTTCATTAGATGTGTGTGGAATTTTTTTTATTTTTCTAAGCTTTTATGGATTGTGATATTTTATCAATTTTTAGGCTTTCTCTTGTAATCTTTTGGTGAATTAATAAAGATTTTGTTTAGAGGAATCTATTTATCATTATTTTTCTTCACTCTTATCTCTTCTAAAATCTAATTGTGTAGTGGTTTCAGGAAAAACCCTAAAAGAAAGCAAGTAACTTTTGAAGGTAAGAGCCAAAGAAGCTCAAAAGATACCTTTTTATTTGTGTTTAGGTGAGAATTATTATCTCATTGTAGAGTAAATGCTTATTTTGATTTCGTTAATAAGATAACTATGAGTCGTTTGTTTATGCTTGGTTTAACTAAAAAATGTCATTAAAGGGATTTTGTAGGGATATAAAAAGATTAAATGACTAAGAAAGAAGAGGTGGATCTTAAATCAAAGATTTATGCATGGAATAATTTAAGATGTAACAAGGATAAGCAAGGAACTGATGAGAATGAGATTCTCATGTGAAATATTGAGATATGAATTGAATCGTTTACATGGATTTTAAGGGGCAATAAGTAAATTTTAAATAGAAGAAATAAATTAAAAATGTAACATTTTAGATATAACCTATGACTTTATTATAACTTCCTCAAATTTTCTAAAAAAAATTTTAGAACGGTTTTATAAGTTATAACAACTTTTGTCGAACCTTTTAGAGAAAATTTGAGGGTATAATCTAAATAAGGTATTTAAATAAAGTTTATACGCCTAAGAAAGTGGAAAGAAAAATCACCTTACTCGTTTTTTTATGAATTCAAGTGCATATGATAATTGTATTAGCTAATACGAATTTGAGACGTAAGCATGCATAGTACATTATAACGTAGAATGTGTAAGAACATAGACCTAATGAATAAATGGTTAGTTGAAATTATTAAGCACCAGTATAACCTAATAACGAGGCCTTAAAGTTTTCATGTGATGATCTCCGAAGATAGTAAATGACAAGATGGTTAGTAACGTGGGTTGAATGCTTCGTCTTTAACATGATGAGGATTGCTTGGAATGGAAGTGCAGTAGAGACTATGACCATAAGTTGCTACTATAGCTTAGACTTAGATGCTTAGCTAAGAAGAAGAGGTTGTAGGAGACAAACGAAAATCAAAGAATAATGGGTGTTATAATTGGTGGTCTTCCAAAGCACAATACTAGTTAACTGAAGTAGACAACTCTGTTTATTGATAACCTCGGCATAACCTAGAGTTGACTAGAAGAAATAATTTATATGTAATAAATACTGATAAAGGACCTTTGGTGTAACTTACGGTAGATCGAGAAGTAATAATTATACACAGAGAGATCTTTAATTGACTAGAATAAACTATGTTAGGGTATTTTGTGTTTAGAAGTTCCCCTAGAATCAAAGAAAAATTGACTCGAGGCAGAGGCATAAGTTGTTGCTTCGTTGCTTAAGCGACATAGTCAAAAAGTTTACATTCATGGCTTATGACCAAAAAGGGGACACAAAAGGGTGCATGAGATAGACTAAGTAGAGATGAATCACTAGTTGGGGTGTTGCCCCTAACAACAATAAAAATGAGTTAAAAATCAAAATAAGAAATAACAAGAAAAATCAAATATTCAACGTTTGGAGAGTAACCTTAAGGCCAATGGACACATTGACTCAGGGTAGAACCGTGGGTGTTTGGTTCTTTCCCTGGAGTAAAATGGTTAGAGGTCTAGGTGCGTGGGCTCTACCTCGGAAAGGGTTCAAAATTGTGCATGGATTAGACACAAAGTAGGGACGCTCACTTGATAGGAAGGGACCCTATAAATGTAATCATGGTGTTAACCTTTTGTAAATTGCATATGTTTCGGTAGATGATGAAAAACCTAGGGGAGTATTCTTTTGGTAGAAGGAAGGCAACCTTATATATATAGACACATATACATACATACATACATATGTATGTATGTATGCATGTATGTATGTGTGTATTTGAGAGCAGGTAAACTTTATTTAAAGCTACAAAACATTACAAATTTGCTAGAACTAGCCCAAAGCTTACACCGACATATCGATGCAAAATATTACTTTAGTAATGCTATTATAATGCTCATTTATTTTCGGTTAGGTTACATCTACTTGAGCTATGGTGGTTCATATGTTCTCTGCCGAATCCATCAATCTACAGCCTCCAAACCCCAATGTTCCAACGCTCTTTGCTTCCCATCCATCCTCTGGCGAGTATAGAATTATTAATTGATTCCATAACTAGTTGAACATCTCTTTAAATCAACTTACTAAGTCCAAATTTTGTCTTTTATTTCTTCTAAAATGCTCTTTTATTTCGTTCTTTCCATATGTTTTATATTGTAGCAGCTAGAATGATTTTGAGCGCATCCTTTAGCAAATCAAGAGCAATTGTCCACACTTTCAGGTGAAAATCTTATTTTTTTTTAAGCTTGTATATATACACTTTCAAATTCGCTAATTTTCCATGCATAATTACTATAGTTACATCCAAAAAACTGGTGGTCATGTGTTTCAACTGCTAAACCGCATAATAAACAGTTCATTTCTTATGTGATAACCCATTTAGACTCTCGATATCTAGTTGGAAGTCTGTAATTAACTAGGTTTTAAATTGTGAAATCCATTTTATAGTTATTTGAGTTGCTTCATGTGTAATCAAACCATTCTTGTTTAGGCCGGTTATGTCTCGTTGATTCCCAAACTGATTTTGTTGTGAATTATCCCTTTTTTTATGTTTTTATATATATGTTATTTCATTTATTAAACTTGCACACTGTTTGCATGTCGGGATTATAGTTTCCATTTATGATAATTGTTGTTTCTTTGTGATCACAACCTCCATTAGCGGAAAAGCATCACATCCTAATCTATCGGCTAAGAATTTTCCTCCAACCCATGGATCCAACCAAAGGCTTATTTCATAACCATTTACAATTTGTCTTCCAATCCGACTTACTTGAAAGAGTTAAGGGCATGTGTGATAACCCGGATTTTTGAACATCTGTTAATTTGATAGTCAACTAATTTTAAACTATTGAGATACTGATTTCATTTGATTAAACAAATGAAATTTGATAAATAAAGATATCCATATATATAAATGAATTTAAAATTTTAACAAAAGTTGAATTATAAATATCTGAAAATAATAAAGATTGAATATACATAGATAAGCAGATTTTGAATAGAAATTTTTTAATTTTTAAAACAAATTTAAAAGATGTGTTTGCTTAAAAGTGTATATTTATATTTATGAGTTGATTTTTAATTTTGAATTAGAATTGGAATTCCGGTTTTAAATCGAAATTTAAAAGGTAAATACTTTAAATTATTTTGGATTTAAAATAGGATTTGTTTTATATTATTTTCCTTAAAAGAAACTTTATTTATATAAATTAAGAAAGTGGTTTCTAATTAATAAAATAAATAAAAAAGCTTCATAAACATTTAAAATAAATATATCATGCATAATTACAAATATAAGTTTAATAAATAAAATTTAAACAAAGAGAAGTTTGATTATTAAACACACTTATGATATTATTAATATAAAACTGAAATTTAACTATAATAAGATACAATTTTTTTTAAACACATTAATACATTATAATTACAAGTGTAAACCTATTGTTACATGCAAATACAAGTGTAATTAATTTACTCCATAATTTAACAAGTGTCTCAATTATATTTATTTTCTTTTACTCAAGGATATATATCATCATTTTTTTTCCTACTCCATTTTCTTCTTGGATCAGTTCAAATAAAAGATAAAGAAACTCATCAACAAGCAAAATCTGTAACTTAAAAACCAGTAAACAAATCAAAAGGGAAATTTCTTCACAAATTCAAAATCTGAACAAAAGCAAGAATCAACTCAGAAAATCCAATCCAGATCAAACATCAAGGACAAGTGCAAGCTTCAGTTTTAAAGAATTCTCAGATCTTAAGTGTTCAAGTTTCAATAACAAGTTTTCAATTTTCAAGAGCAACAGCTTTCAATTTTCGGGGTTCTGTTTCCAATTTTGATTTTGTTAATAAGATAACCACGAGTCATTTGTTTTTGCTTGGTTTAACTAAAAAATGTCATTGAAGGTATTTTATAGGGATATAAAAAGATTAAATGACTAAGAAGAAGAGATGGATCTTAAATCAAAGATTTATGCATGGAATAATTTAAGCTGTAACAAGGATAAGCAAGGAACTGATGAGAATGAGATTCTCATGTGAAATATTGAGATATTAATTGAATCATTTGTATGGATTTTAAAGGGCAATAATTAAATTTTAAATAGAAGAAATAAATTAAAAATGTAACATTTTAGATATAAATTATGACTTTATTATAACTTCCTCAAATTTTCTAAAATATTTTTAGAACGGTTTTATAAGATATAACAACTTTTTTCGAACCTTTTAGAGAAAATTTGAGGGTATAATCTAAACGAGGTATTTAAATAAAGTTTATACGCCTAAGAAAGTGGAAAGAAAAATCTCCTTTCACGTTTTTTATGAATTCAAGTGCATATGATAATTGTATTAGCTAATAGGAATTTGAGACGTACGCATGCATAGTACATAATAACGTAGAATGTGTAAGAACATTGACCTAATGAATAAATGCTTAGCAGAAATCATTAAGCACCGGTATAACCTAATAACAAGGCCTTAAAGTTGTCATGTGCCGATCTTCGAAGATAGTAAATGACGAGATGGTTAGTAACGTGGGTTGAATGCTTCGTCTTTAACATGATGAGGATCGCTTGGAATGGAAGTGCAGTAGAGACTATGACCATAAGTTGCTACTATAGCTCAGACTTAGATGCTTAGCTAAGAAGAAGAAGTTGTAGGAGACAACCGAAAATCAAAGAATAATGGATGCTATAATCGATGGTCTTCCAAAGCACAATACTAGTTAACTGAAGTAGACAACTCCGTTTATTGATACCCTCGACATAACCTAGAGTTGACTGGAAGAAATAATTTATATAATAAATACTGATAAAGGACCTTCGGTGTAACTTACGGTAGATCGAGAAGTAATAATTATACACAAAGAGATCTCTAATTGACTAGAATAAACTATGCTAGGGTATTATGTGTTTAGGAAGTTCCCCTAGAATCAAAGAAAAATTGACTCGGGGCAGAGTCATAAGTTGTTGCTTCGTTGCTCAAGCGACATAGTCAAAAAGTTTACATTCATGGCTTATGACCTAAAAGGGGACCACAAAAGTGTGCATGTGATGGACTAAGTAGAGATGAATCATTAGTTGGGGTTTTTCCCCAAACAACA
Source organism: Allium cepa (assembly GCA_030765085.1). Lineage (NCBI taxonomy): Eukaryota > Viridiplantae > Streptophyta > Magnoliopsida > Asparagales > Amaryllidaceae > Allium > Allium cepa. Next base: position 353,312,578 of record CM060935.1, read on the forward strand.
ATAAAACTGAATTAAAAATCAAAATAAGAAATAACAAGAAAAATCAAATATTCAACATCTGTAGAGTAACCTTAAGGCCAATGGACACATTGACTCAAGGTAGAACCGTGGGTGTTTGGTTCATTCCTCGAAGTAAAATGGTTAGAGGTCTAGGTGCATGGGCTCTACCTCGAAAAGGGTTCAAAATTGTGCATGGATTAGGCACAAAGTAGGAACGCTCACTTGATAGGAAGGGACCCTATAAATGTAATGATGGTGTTAACCTTTTGTAAATTGCATATGTTTCGGTAGATGATGAAAAACCTAGGGGAGTATTCTTTTGGTAGAAGGAAGGTAACCTCATATATATAGACACATATACATACATACATACGTACGTATGTATGTATGTATGTATGTATGTATGTATGTATGTATGTATGTATGCGTGTGTGTATTTGAGGGGGGGTTAAACTTTATTTAATGTTACAAAACATTACAAATTTGCTAGAACTAGCCCAAAGCTTACACCGACATATCGATACAAAATATTACTTTAGTAATCTATTGTAATGCTCATTTATTTTCAGTTAGGTTACATCTACTTGAGCTATGGTGGTTCATATGTTCTCTGCCGAATCCATCCATCTACAGCCTCCAAACCCCAATGTTCCAACGCTCTTTGCTTCTCATCCGTCCTCTGGCGAGTATAGAATTATTAATTGTTTCCACAACTAGTTGAACATATCTTTAAATCAACTTATTAAGTCCAAATTTTGCATTTTATTTCTTCTAAAATGCTCTTTTATTTCATTCGTTCCATATGTTTTATATTATAGCAGCTAGAACGATTTTGTGTGCATCCTTTAGCAAATCAAGAGCAATTGTCCACACTTTCAGGTGAAAATCTTATTTTTTTAAGCTTGTATATTTACACTTTCAAATTAGCTAATTTTCCATGCATAATTACTATAGTACATCCAAAAAACTGGTGGTCATGTGTTTCAATTGCTAAACCACATAATAAACAGTTAAGTTCTTATGCGATAACCCATTTAGACTTTCGATATCTAGTTGGAAGTCTATAATTAACTAGGTTATAAATTATGAAATCCATTTTATAGTATTTGAGTTGCTTCATGTGTAATCAAACCATTCTTGTTTAGGCCGGTTATGTCTCGTTGATTCCCAAACTGATTTTGTTATGAATTATCCCTTTTTTTAATGTTTATATATATATGTTATTTCATTTATTAAACTTGCTCATTGTTTGCATGTCAAGATTATAGTTTCCATTTATGATAAATGTTGTTTCTTTGTGATCACAACCTCCATTAGCGGAAAAGCATCACATCCTAATCTATCGACTAAGGATTTTCCTCCAACCCATGGATCCAACTAAAGGCTTATTTCATAACCATTTACAATTTGTCTTCCAATCCGGCTTACTTGAAAGAGTTAAGGGCACGTGTGATAACCCGAATTTTTGAACATCTGCTAATTTGATAGTTAACTAATTTTAAACTATTGAGATACTGATTTCATTTGATTAAACAAATGAAATTTGATAAATAAAGATATCCGGATATATAAATGAATTTAAAATTTTAACAAAAGTTGAATTATAAATATCTGAAAATAATAAAGATTGAATATATATAGATAAGTAGGTTTTAAATAGAATTTTTTTATTTTTAAAACAAATTTAAGACGTGTTTGCTTAAAAGTGTATATTTATATATATGAGTTGATTTTTAATTTTTAACAGATTTAAATTGAAATTTAAAAGATAAATACTTTAAATTATTTTGGATTTAAAATAGGATTTGTTTTATATTATTTTCCTTAAAGGAAACTTTATTTATATAAATTAAGAAAGTGATTGCTAATTAATAACATAAATACAAAAGCTTTATAAACATTTAAAATAAATATATCATGCATAATTACAAATGTAAGTTTAATAAATAAAATTTAAATAAAGAGAAATTTGATTATTAAACACATTTACGATATTATTAATACAAAACTAAAATTTAACTATAATAAGATATTTAAAAAAAAATTAAAACACATTAATACATTATAATTACAAGTGTAAACCTATTGTTACATGCAAATACAAGTGTAATTAATTTACTCCATAATTTAACAAGTGACTCAATTATATTTATTTTCTTTTATTCAAGGATATATATCATCTTTTTTTTTCTACTCCATTTTTCTTCTTGGATCAGTTCAAATAAAAGATAAAGAAACTCATCAACAAGCAAAATCTGTAACTTAAAAACCAGTAAACAAATCAAAAAGGAAATTTCTTCACAAATTCAAAATCTAAACAAAAGCAAGAATCAACTCAGAAAATCCAATCCAGATCAAACATCAAGGACAAGTGCAAGCTTTAGTTTCAGAGAATTCTCAGATCTTAAGTGTTCCAGTTTCAGTAACAAGTTTTTAATTTTCAAGAGCAGTGGCTTCCAATTTTCAGGGTTCTGTTTCTAAGTTCTGTCCTTCAACTGTGAGTAAACCTTTTGTTTAAAAAAAGCTTTAAAATCTATGATTAAATTTGTTGCATGTGATGAAAATTAGTAGAAACATAGCATATAGAGATTACTTGAATATTTGGTTGAGAATATATGTATACAATGCCTATGTATTGTCTGTACATATAGTCTCTATTGTGTTACAGGCTTGATACTCTATTAAAATTCAATTCCATTCTTCTCAATCGATGTTAGGTCTTGATCTATAAATAAAAGTTGATTGAAATTGTACAACATTCTTTTTAAAAATAATTTCGAGAGTTTATATTAAGAAATCATTACAAAAATTTGAAATTACAGTAATAAACTAATTTAGGTCAAAAATCAATGATTTTAAATTCATGATTTGATTTCATAATGGGATTCGTATGGACCAATGATGAATTTAGGCATAGAAATTGTGATTTGTAGTTACACAATTTTTGAGTTAATTCAAGATGATTGCCATTGGGTTTAAATTTGATTCTCGATGATCTCGAAGTTTGGGAATATCGGGACTGAGGCCAGAGAAGGACTATTAATTAACGAACAAGGGAAAATTGGTCGGAGGGAGTACTAACCAACGTGGTGGCGCGGCAAGGCCAAACTTGGGTTTTAGTGGTGATATGAGACGTGGTTGGTTTCGAGTCGATTTCTCCGACTATGGTGCATCGGAATTAGTAAGGGAGGGTTGAACAGTAGCATGGGATGACGGCAAGACCCTAGACAGGATGTCGAGACTTCTGATGATCGAGGCTAGGTGCAACGAGGGGTTAGGTGGCTGGACTTTGTTCCTGATGCACTCAGTGATCTCGATTTCTGTTTTGCTGATCGTTTGGGGCTCTGGGAAACTTGAATGGTCGGAAAGGTCGGAGGCGACTCGAAAATGGCGTTGATGTTCGTCGGTGATGCTCCGACGCCTTGTGCACATGCACCGTGCATTGGCGTATCGGTGGGTTTTCTTCTTGCTTGTTGCAGTGGGAATTGGAAGAAGAAAGGATTCGAGACTCGAGAAGTTTTAACGTCTAGCTCGCGTTGTCATTGGGAAATTTTGGTTTGTGTCGAGGTCGGTCTCGTATGTTGTTATTTTGAGGATATTGGTTAAGCTGGAGTTCCTTTGACCTGTTGCTAAATATAAAAGTTTTAGATAGGGCCTTAACCCCGGTGTTTTCGAATTTCAAGCAACGTGAAAGTGTTAACCTAGCTTTCAAGAATTAAAATTTCATGAAGTAAATGTGATTTGAATTTTAAATGTTGATTTGAAATAATTATATATAGGGGTGATGATACTATTGAAATAATTAAAATTTCAAGGATTTTTGAACATATGTTAATTTGATAGTTAACTAATTTTAAACTATTGAGATACTGATTTCATTTGATTAAACAAATGAAATTTGATAAACAAAGATATCTGGATATATAAATGAATTTAAATTTTTAACAAAAGTCGAATTATAAATATCTGAAAATAATAAAAATTGAATATATATAAGCAGATTTTAAAAAGAAAAAATTTTATTTTTAAAACAAATTTAAGATGTGTTTGCTTAAAAGTGTATATTTATATTTATGAGTTGATTTTTAATTTTGAATTAGAATTGGAATTCCGGATTTAAGTTGAAATTTAAAAGATAAATACTTTAAATTATTTTGGATTTAAAATAGGATTTGTTTAATATTATTTTCCTTAAAGGAAATTTATTTATATAAATTAAGAAAGTGATTGTTAATTAATAAAATAAATACAAATGCTTTATAAACATTTAAAATAATTATATCATGCATAATTACAAATCTATGTTTAATACATAAAATTTAAACAAAGAGAGGTTTGATTATTAAACACACTTAAGATATTATTAATATAAAACTAAAATTTAACTATAATAAGATATATATAAAAAATTAAAACACATTAATACATTATAATTACAAGTGTAAACCTATTGTTGCATGCTAATGCAAGTGTAATTAATTTACTCTATAATTTAACAAGGGTCTCAATTATATTTATTTTCTTTTATTCAAGGATATATATCATCATTTTTTTCTACTCCAATTTTCTTCTTCGATCAGTTCAAATAAAAGATAAAGAAACTCATCAACAAGCAAAATCTGTAACCTAAAAACCAGTAACAAATCAAAATGGAAATTTCTTCACAAATTCAAAATCTGAACAAAAGCAAGAATCAACTCAGAAAATCCAATCCAGATCAAACATCAAGGACAAGTGCAAGCTTTAGTTTTAAAGAATTCTCAGATCTTAAGTGTTCAAGTTTCAGTAACAAGTTTTCAATTTTCAAGAGCAGCAGCTTCCAATTTTCAGGGTTCTGTTTCTAAGTTCTGTCCTCCAACTGTGAGTAGACCTTTTCTTTAAAAACAGCTTTAAAATCAGTGATTAAATTTGTTGCATGTGATGAAAATTAGTAGAAACATGGCATATAGTGATTACTTGAATATTTGGTTGAGAATATGTATATAATGCCTTTGTATTGTCTGTACATATAGTCTCTGTTGTGTCACAGGCTTGATACTCTAAGAAAATTCAATTCCACTCTTCTCAATCTATGTTAGGTCGTGATCTATAAATAAAAGTTGATTGAAATTGTATAACATTCTTTTTAAAAATAATATCGAGAGTTTATATTAAGAAATCATTACAAAAATTTGAAATTACAGTAATAAACTAATTTGGGTCGAAAATCAATGATTTCAAATTCATGATTTGATTTCATAATGGGATTCGTATGGACCAATGATGAATTTAGGCATAGAAATTGTGATTTTTAGTTACATAATTTTTGAGTTAATTCAAGATGATCGACATTGGGTTTAAATTCGATTCTCGACGATCTCGAAGTTTGGGAATACCGGGACAGAGGCCAGAGATGGACCATTGATTAACGAACGAGGGAAAATTGGTCGGAGGGAGTACTAACCAACGTGGTGGCGCGGCAAGGCCAAACTAGGGTTTTAGTGGTGATATGAGACGTGGTTGGTTTCGAGTCGATTTCTCCGACTATGACGCGTCGGAATTAGTAAGGGAGGGTTGAAAAGTAGCATGGGACGACGGCCAGACCCAGGACATGATGTCGAGACTTCTGATGATCGAGCCTAGGTGCGGCGAGGGTTTAGGCGACTGGACTTTGTTCCTGATGCACTCAGTGATCTCCATTTCGATTTTGCTGATCGTTTGGGGCTCTGGGCAACTTGAAGGGTTGGGAAGGTTGGAGGTGACTTGGAAATGGCGTTGACGTTGGTCGGCGATGCTCCGATGCCTTATGCACGTGCACCGTGCGTTGGCGTATCGGTGGGTTTTCTTCTTCATTTTTGCAGTGGGAATTGGTAGAAGAAAGGATTCGTGACTCGAGAAGGTTTAACTTCTGGCTCGCGTTGTCATCGAGAAATTTTGGTTTGTGTCGAGGTCGGTCTTGTGTGTTGTTATTTTGAGGATATTGTTTAGGCTGGAGTTTCTTTGACCTGTTGCTAAATTTAAAAGTTTTAGCTAGAGCCTTAACCCGGGTGTTTTCGAATTTTAAGCAACGTGAAAGTGTTAACCTAGCTTTCAAGAATTAAAATTTCATAAAGTAAATGTGCTTTGAATTTTAAATGTTGATTTGAAATAATTATATATAGGGGTGATGATAAATTGATTCATAAATATTTCTCAAGAGTGATTTAATAATGATTCAAATTGAATAGATGTCTTAAGATAATTAAGGGATTAGCAAATTAATGAAGGATAGTTAATCAATGTAAGTGATTATAGAATAATTTTTTTTGAGTAATTAATTAAGGAGGTGATTAATGTGAATAGGTAAAGGTTAATTAATTGATTTTAAAAGTAATTAAGGATTGATTACTTTGTATTGAAGGAGATTAAGTGATAATTAAGCTTTATAAATTATTAATTAAAGAATAATTAATCTATAATTAAAGATTAATTAATTGGTTTATAGGGTAATTAAGGGGTGAATTACGCGGTTGTATTTAATGAGATGAATGTGATTAATTAATTTGATTATTAATTAAAGATAGTCGCTTGGTAATTGATTAAGTATAATTACCTAATGAGATTGATAAGTGTAATTACTTAGTGAAGTAATTGATGGATAAATTACTGGATGTAGTTAATATAAGGAAAATTACTTAATGGAAAGTAATTAAGGGTTAATTACTTAGGAGAAGTAATTTAGAATTAATTACATGGTGTAATTAATTAAAGGATTAATATAATTAATTAAGGGGTTAATTAATTAAGGTAAGTAATTACAGAATGGTTAATTACTGTTTATGATTGATTAAGACTGATTAATAGAAGTGATTAACTAAAGAATCATTAATTAATGTAATTAATTAATGTAATTAATTAATGTAATTAAAGATTAATTACTGTAAATGGTTAAGGACAATTACTTTATGTAATTGAAGCTAATTAATCAAGGATGATTAATTAAGATGGGTAATTAAAAGATCATTAACTAATTGATTTGTAATTAATAAATGATAAGTGATTAAAGGATTACTAATTAATTTAATTAGAGACAAATTAAATTGATTTTGGAAATGATCCATCTTGCTTATGAATGATTGAATGATGATTAAATGCCTTGAATTGATTGATATTTCTGATATGAAATATTTTGTGATATGATATGTTTGGATGGACAACGATAATGTGGTTATCTATCGATGATGAATTGCTGTGTAAAAAGTGACATCTTGTATTTAAAATTGAATTGTATTTCACTTGAATAACTTGGGTTAAGATGGTATTGAATTTGAAGAGACCGGAGTCGGGTATTAGTAAATACCCGAAACCACTTCGATTCTTTATAAATTGATATGTGGAATCAATAGGCTGAAATGGAATGATTTAAGTGAATTGGACCATTTAATCTAAGTTTTGGTATTTAGAAATTGATGTGTGATGTAAGTGATGTCTATAACGACTTGTGAAGTTGTAAATTGATACAAGTTATCGTGGGTTTATATAAGTTGTATGCTTTTGTGTTCCATATTAGATGGGTTTACTCACGCTGGTTTCCATCCTGACCCGGATGTTACTTTGATGTAATGCTAGGGTCAGACCGAGTATTGCCGATTTTCAGGTAAGTACGTTCTGGAGCTTAGGAGGCGAGCTGGATGGTAGGAACATGTGGAGTGTATTCCGTTGTGATATTTTGTAGTTGTCTGGTACAGGTTGATTGAATCTGTTCAGTGGTTGTATATATTGTAACTCCGATGTAATAAAAATGAAATTTAACTGATACAGCTTCTTTGTATAAATATTATTTGATATTATATTTTATCCGCTGTAAATGTGAGATGTTGGTGTTTCTGTTTCTTCTTTTCTTCTATCCCTTTTCTTCTTTTCCTAACTATCTTGAGTTTTCGGGATCGAAAATTCCGGGTCGTTACAGCACGCCTAGGAAAAATTATGTAATTTGTTACATTTATTTAAATTATGACCAATTGAGTTCATCAAATAGGTATTTGATTTCTATTATATACTTTGTAACATAGTAATATAACTAATAAGTAACTAATTTAAAGTATATAAATAAGAATATCCTTCAATGAAATGTAATGTGATTGTAGTTGCAAATAGTTGCAATTGTGAGTGACTAATCATAATATAAAATAATATCTAATATTTTATATTAAATATTCTTGATCAAGATGTTTCAAGAAATGATATCGATATAATTCTTGAGATTAGAGTATGTAACGCTACCTAAATAGTGAGCAAAGCATTACTCATGACTACTAAGGGCATCAAGTGGTAATGTACTGATAGTTATTAAAATATTCCATTTCTATACCCATGCTACAAGAGTACCATCGATAATACTATTTGGTAATATGGAGAATGAGGCGAAATTAGGCTTACACACATGAATATTCCATTAGGCTAACATTGGTATGCATTTCAAACCGAATATAACTCACTACTATACGTACATAGTATCAGTACAAAGCAATAAGCACATGCGTCTCTAGGATAGAACAATGTACAATAAATGATAGAGAATATATAATCATAGCGATAAGATATAATATGAAATATATAAGAGACAGTGTTAATATCCACTATCTCAAATATACACAAATATAATCAATACATACATACATATACATATACATATATATATATATCTGTGTGTGTGTGTGTGTGTATGTGTGTGTCACAGTGACATATATAAAAGAGGCTATACAATTAGGATGGTGTACAACATAATAAATATCCAATCTCCACTATGTCCAAAAATACAAGCAGGTTTCTTTGTCCCCGAACCTGAAATGTCATGGACCGACCTAATTATTATGCAAATAACATACATGTCAGACTCTGTCTAAATACGGAGGTCAAACACATATATGGATATAGAATATGCATAGTATAATAATGATATCATAAAAAACAATAGTATAACAAAATGGTTGCTACCATGAAATCAAGCATAAAGATGTCATTACCAATATAAAATCACATCAAATAGTATCCAATCGAAAGAATATCAAATAGCTAAATTATCCATATCCATAACCATCAAAAAAAATCTTGAAATTATCAATACTAGAGATATCATCAAGTATCGTTAGGCTGACCCATGGAAAGGTCCAACTATATTTCTCAATCTCAAATAAAAAAATACCATCATTGCCAATATATAGGACATGATGCATATCTGTAAAATCAAATATAATAAAAGATATGATGGCTGATTATACTCTGGGCACCTATCACGTGTATAATCACGTCATATGGAAATAAAACGTAATAAATAGTGACATGAATTGACTATATGATGGACATGAAGTCCCAAGTAGCGCCATATCATAACATTTGTGTCGCTTAACCCATATCTATACTTAGGTGTGGTATATCAACTGTAAATGTCAATCTATCACTCTGTTAGAACCCGAAGGGAGAATATTGGTCGTCTATTCGCTTCATAGTCACACACGTGGGTCACTTAACCCGATCTACAATCTTGGTTACCCCAACGATCACCATGATACATATCCATCAATGTGCTCATCAATGCATGGACTCGGTCACGACCCTACATTTGGCCATTAAGTAACAGACTGCTGGCCTTAAAGTGACATAGAGGCTAATGGACACTTACCCTTTTGGGTCACCTAACTCTATCAAACTCACTCAAGGTATCATGGACCTGGGACACGACACCATAATCATGCCATTGGGAACGATACCAGCCATCTGATTCTCTCCAATGCTAATAATAGAAGTGCATCATGATAGAGACACATAACATCGACAAATATAGGCACCAGCCTTGCTCACACCTACGAGCATCACCTACATAAGTATTATCTCAACATCATTGTTCCCATCACGTGAGTGTCATCCACTTACAAAGAATAACTGAATAAATATCACAACAGCGTCCCATACCATTGCGTGATAATCCATCGTTTATTCAATGCTCATAAACTACATTCATTCTTTATAATATCATTCTATATAATGAGTCCAAAGAATAACCGAAGAAATATTATCGAAAGTCTCATGCAAAACGGTATTATAACTCCGTTTATTTAGATTCCTTGTTACATGGAATTATATTCAATTATAATATACAATTAAATTTCTGAAATAGATTTAATTTATATACAGACAATAAAACTTCTTATATTAAATACAATAAAATTTTAAACACATTAATATAGTAAATATTCCATATAATTTGTTTATATAATACCAAAACAAAGATTTAAACCTTAAAGTTCACTTCCAAATTATATATATATATATATATTTAATGTTTCTAAAATCACTTTTCATATGATTTCTTTTATAGAAGTTTTCCCAAACCATTGTATAATTAAATACTATTTTTAAATAAATATATGATCTTAAAAATTGATTTCTTTTTGTTCTAAAATATATAATATCATTCAAAACTTCACTTTTGTGTTCAAATTCATTGATACTGTATTAAAATACTTAATAATATTTAGAAGTTAATTTTCCGTAATTATAACTATTTTAAATAAATTTATAATCTACAGAATGGATTTTATTTATTCCAAACTATAGAATATTACCTAAAATCTCATATTTACATTCGAAATTATTGACCGTACTCTTTATAATTAATTAAATGCATTTTAGAAGTCATTTCATATTTCTAAATAATATATTAAAAAAGTCAAAAAATAATTTGAACGCCATTCTCGAATTTAAAATGTAATAATTATAGTAGTGATTTTTAAAGAGTTTTGTGATTGAAAGAAAACTTTATCTATAATTAAAATAGATTTCTAAATACAAAAAATTGGTTAAATAGAGTAAAGTTTTAGTAGATTATTTATATAAAATTTAAATGGCTTTAAACCCTCAAAATAATTATACAAGGCTTTCAAAAAGTCAATTGAAATAAGTAAAATGAATAAAATATCCATAGAATGAACACAAATCAATGTTCAAATATATATAAAGTTCAATTCACAATCAAATAGAGTTCCATTTGCAAATTGACCCCTCCAACCAAAGCAAACAACCTACATCTCAACTAATGTCAAACTAATGTATCAAAGAATTCTTTTAATTAATAAATTTAAGTAATAAACAAGATATATATATATATATATGTATGTATGTATGTATGTATGTATGTATGCATGAATATATGTATGTATTTTGCATAGCGATAGAGGCATTGTATGGTGTAAGTGTGAAAAAATCTCCATGCTTAAACAAATCTCCAATAGCCGCCATCCAGCTCCAGCGATCACCGTGGCTAACTACTCTATGCTCACATTACTCGCCTGCACCCACGTTGTAGCTGCCACTTTGCCATACATTCGTCATTGCTAATAGGCTCCACGCGAACGCACCACTCTACCATACCATCCACCACTAATTAACGCTCACCCTCAAGTTTCAACACCTTCTGCCGTAGCTCCCTTTGCCATCGACCTTCCTCATGTCGCCACATGCCACCAGCCGATTGCCACATCATGGCTACCCTATGTGTCCATTTTTTTTGTTCTTTTCTCGATTCTTCGTGAATAATTTGATTTAGGGATGGCTCCTACCAAAGAGGGAATAGTTTTGGGGATAAGGGATTTGAATAGGGTTTAAATGGTTTGGGCTTTGGGTTTGTTTGTTTTTATGCTAGTTCTAATTAACTATTTTTTTTCCTTTTCTTTTATCTTAAACAACTCTCTTAGTTTATTTCAGTCTAATTTAAATTAATTTGTGCTTCATTTTATAAGATATATTTCAGTAATTGAAAATTTAGTTCAATTCAATACTTGTTTATTTTTATTTAATTATTCGTTATATTAACGTAAAGTAAATTTATTTTCTACTATTTCGATCATTTGAAAAATATTTACTATACAAAAATATTGCATATTTATTAAAAAAAATTATTCAATTTCAATCTAAAAAGAATTTGTTAATTAAAATTTCAATTTATTAAAACAAGATCTTCTATTAAATAGAATTTAATTAAGTAAAAAATTATTTTAAAAATAATAATATCAAAATATAATTTGAATATTTTTATTCAAATTAAATTCATTTATTATTATGATGAAGAAAGCAGAGTTGTTGTAGTTGTTGAATAACTATGGAATCCTCACTCAAGAGTTTTCTATTGGTTAATAATAACTAAGGTCAAATAAGAAATCTCGAAGTGACGATATTACATAATTTACTCAATTTGAGAATATTATTCAACTTCAATTATAGTTAAATCATGGCATGACATCCATCGAACGACTATAGTAGGTTTTGAGTTGATACATTGAGAAACATTACTTAATAGAGAATTATCTCCTTTGTTATATATGGTTTGTATCACAGTAAACTGTAGTCAAGTCAAAGTCTCTTTCCAGAGCAGTATGATAAATAATAAATATTATTATTGAATCAAGGATTTTGTTTATGAACTAACTTGATTGAATATGGAAAATATAGGAATTTGAACCCAAACTAAATTCCATAAGTCCTAATGTGATATAGTGTTGACAATGTTGCAAACAATTATTACTGAAGGATACCATTTAATTTGTAAATCAGATTTTACCGGTAAAGATGTGTAAGCAATAAATTCAACCAAACTATCAACCCACAAGCTAAGGTGATAAGAGAACGCTAACATTCAAATTATTCGAAATTTGTCGCTGGTTGAATTTACTTCCATGAGTATTGATGATCTCTTTGAAATACCGCATGACATTGATTTATAAATTTATTAAATTTGAGAGAAATATTAATTTAATAAATCAACTAATATTTATGGAATATTAATTAATTATTTGATGTATGAGTGCTGTTAGTATACTTAGGTGCCATTAGTAATTAATTTGGTGCATATATAAAAGTTATATATGCGTGTATTCATACACAATATTGACATACGTTTAAATATAATTTAAATATCATTAGTTATTAAACGAGTTAAGATTGTTTGAAGGCCCATAAGCCTACGTTATAACCAGCAATAATAGGAGGAAAGGGGTTTAAGGTTGAAAATTTTGGACCTAGAATCGGTACAAAGGAATTAGAAAAACAAGGAGAGTGGTTCTCCTTATCTTTGAAATTAGTAAGCCTTACATGGCTTCTTTTGAAGAATTATGTGACATTTGAAAGCACTCTTTAGCTCTTTTTCTGTAGCGTCCCCAAAAAAATATAAACACTTTATATTCAAATATAGGAATCATTTAAATATTTGAATTATGAATTTAATGTTAATTTAAATATATTATTCAACTCTTTTTATCTAATAAATAATAATGGTAAACTTATTTTGTAAATTTGTATGCATAAATAAATAGTTCGGTGAAAAACTGAAAATGTGATCGAAATTCATTTTTTCGATTTTTGAATTTATACCGAACAAAAGTTGTTGCACTCTTATGTGCACATTTATAACACGTATACTTAATAATAAGAAAATCAATTATTAATAAAAATGACCCGACTTCAACGAATTTATTGGATTTTTGCATAATTTTTAATTTGGAAAATATTAAATTTTTGTTTGATGAATTTTACGACAGATGTTGATATTTTTGAAATTACAAAAAAATGTTAACTATTTCTTTTCGTTTTACGGTCATATCGCATTATTGTGCGTGATTGTATTTTTATTTCGATCGTTCGTGAACGTGATATTGTGTAGTGAAGTACCAAAAATTATAACCCTAAATTTCCCAACACTTAACCTATTTTCATCACTTCTCCTCCTGCTCTCTTTTATTTTAATTACCTCTAGCCAATAAAAGTGGCCGCCTCTGTATTTTTAATTAAATCCGAAGCTTCGCTTAACAAAGATCAATATCTTCAAATCTGTCGAGTTCATATTGACGAGGGCTTCAAATCCATGTAGATGATCGTGGTTGTTATTGAACTTGGTTGTGTGTGACATAGTGAGGCTGAATCTAGGGTTTGGCAGGGTGTAGTTTTAAGCAACAATTGTCTAAGGCGAAGGTGGTGTTGAGTTCCTCGTTCGAGGGCCAGTGGATGGTGAGATATTGGGGCGGTGCAGCTGTTCTTGAAAAACTCGACTTCGGCATTGTTGCGTTCGCATTCCCAGGTCGTCATGGAGTAGGGTGCCGAGCTTGAAATATTTGAGTCGGTTGAGAAGCATTCGCAAAATGGAGTACAGTGGCACGAATAGTGGTTGATTCTGTTGTGTGTGGAGCAAGAAAGGAGAGAGAGATGGTATAGAAATGGTGGGTTTTAAAAGTGTGCACAAATACAGCAGCGGAAAATTTAATTTGGGGAAGAAGATTAAAATGATAATTAGTTAATTTATTTATTTAATTAATTAATATATAAATCCAAAATCTTATTAAATCCATTACTCTGACATTCGAGGTCCATATCGAACGCAATCTTTTGCGTTGAGCTCGTAAGAGTGTTATCTACGACTGAAGCTAATTTTGTCATGTTTGTATTAAGTTGGATTTTGAACTAAAATCAAACGTCGTTCGATTTTAGATTGAGCAGGAATGCTTAAGCATTGGCTGGAATATTGGTGAGCTAACTCACCTTTGAATGAACTTTATATAATATATATGTTGATATAAATTATTATTTTGGTATTTGAATGGTTTCTTGGGTTGGTTTAGTTGAATTCCTGCTTTGAAAGCAGATGATATATGTGTTATTTACAGGGGACTTTGCAAAGAGATCCTAAGGATTTTATGCCATTATTGATTTACTTTTATATGCATCTTACTTATGTAAATGTTTGGTTGTGGGTTGAAATGTTAAAGTAGCGAAAATATTGATTAGTGGTATAATTGCGCTTTTGCACTTTGAAATTACTTTATTCCACTTTGAAATCCCATCTCTTAAAATCTTGTGTTTGAAATCTTGTAATTGTGTTTGCATCACTAAATATTTCGTCGTGCTTGTAACGACTCGAAATTTCTCCACTTTAATTGTGAATATTTAATTAATTTAAATATTCAAATATTGGTTTTTATAATTGAAATAAAACTCTTTTAAAAAATAAATAACGATAGTGAAATAGTTTTTAAAGTTTGTTTACAAGAATATTTAGGTCGAAGAAAAATCGAAAATGTAACCAGAATTCATTTTTTGAATTTTCGACTCTTCATCGATTAAAAGTTGTCGAAAATGTTGTTCACCCCAGTGTAAATTTATGCACACGCCTTTATAAATAAAAATTTGATATGAATGATATGTATACATATAAAAATATATGTAAAATAATGAGAATTTATGAATAATAAAATAAAATTTAAATAAATCACTAACATGAAAAGATACTTAAAGAAATATAAGTACACCTTGTTTTAAATCAAGCCGGCTTGAAAAAAGAGAGGGGGACAAAGGGGGCGTAAGGTACAAGGGCGAGCCATAAACCCTTCCACTTGTATAACTTCGCTTAACCAATTGCCTCCCTTATTTTAAGTTTTTAACTTGAAGTTTAAAGTATACCTTATTGATTAATCATTTCTTATATGAATATATGAAGCGTTGATTAGATCTGTATGTGTGTATATGTATGCTTGGATTTAATGTTTGTTATGGACTTGGAATTAAAGTAAATAAGTAAAGCTAGAATTTAAAGGTAGTATTTTTACCTTATGTTTTATGTATGGCAAGTCATAATAGTTTGTGCTATACTAGGTGTTATAAATTAAAGAGGTTAGTATTCAAATTGTTTGTATGGCGACATGAAATTCCTCGTATAAGTGGTTTCTTCTCTTACTTTAAATTGCTAGGAAGTTTTATAAAAGTTTTAAACCTCACTTTTAGTTTTCAAACTTTATTCATAAGTTATAAAGGTAAGTTTAAAAATTAAAGAGAGAGGTATGAAAACTATTAAGAGTATAAAACAAGATTTGAAATTTCAGATCGTATAGCGATAGTCGCTATAAACGTAGCTCATGAAAAACGAACTCATTTTGAATTTAAAATGTTTTAACTTAAGTATCTTTTTGAAAAGTGTTTTCAAACATATTTTAAATAATTAAAAGCAATTATTTATTTATTTATTTAATGATTATTTAATTAATTAAGGTAATTAGTGCTTAATTATTAATTAAGGGTAATTAGTACTTGATTATTTTTAAGTAAGTTGATTATAATCTATTAATTAATGATGAGTTATTATTATCTAACTAATTATTTATAGATTAATTATTATTCAATTAGGATTAATTAAATTATTTATTGAAGAAGGGTTTATGTGTTAATCAATTATTAATCAAGTTTAATTTAAGTTAAGATTTAATTAAAAACTTGATTACGATTTGACTATTTTAAATTAAGGTTTAAGTTATTATTTAAGTTTTAGATAAGGATTATTTAATTAATTAATTGAGATTAATTATTATTTAATTATTATTTAAAAGTTTAAATTATTGTTTAATAAATAATTAAAGATTAAATAGGGTTTAATTATTTATTTAGATAATTGTTATTTAATTATTTGTTAAACAGTTAATTATTTTTTAATTATTAATTAAAGGTTTAATTATTATTATTAAAGGGTTTAAATATTATTTAATTTTAAATGAAATTTTCAAAGTTCTATATCATTTTATTTCTAATGTTCGGTTTTGTTTTAAAGTAGTTCTCTTTTAAAAGAGGATTTTAATCTAAGGTGTTACTTGTCAATCACCCTTAATTAGCCCCAATGGAATATCAAACTCAACGAAATCTATTTAGCAGAACTAAACAATGTTCTGCTAATTAAATTGTGTTGGACATACGCTTGGCCGAATAAATCACAGTTTTTCAATTATTCACGGAGTAGATTATGTTGACATCTATTAGTAGAAATAAAATCCATTACGTTATTATATATTAACTTGGAAAAGTGTTTAGTAGAAAAAAAAACCTCATTCTGCTAATATATTAACTTGGACATTTGTTCATATATTGATTGATTGTTATTGGCTGGTTCCCTTTACATATATGCTTATTATGTTGGTAGGTTAGTAGAAGAGATAAAAGCGTAGCCTCAAGCCTCACAACTCAGAAGAAAGTCTAAAACAGGGTATGCAGTAGAGCCAATGTCATTAGCTACCATTAGAAACCGTCATCCCAATCTAGATTGTCCCTTAGAGTTATTTTATGCACACGCATCGAAGGGCAAAGTAAAGTGGCCTCGGTGCCAAAGGGGTGAAGTAATCCAACTTGTCATGTTAAAGGTGCAGGCCAGCACTGTGTAGCAGAGGGACGGATGCATCTATAGCCCTTAAGTATATTTTTTAGAGGTTTACCATCGGAAGGCAGTCCTTTACCTAGTCATAGTTGGAACCCATTTTTCGATAAGTGCCTTTACAATTTTGATTGTAGAGCCTAGTAATATGGAATTTAATTAATATAATAATTTTGGCTATGATTCAATATTTACTTTAACCTTAGATGTTATTATAATATCATTGGATTTTTATAATAAAATATTTTAGTTATCGTAAGGTAAAAACCCGTCCGTGTTTATATGCGGCGTGGCCTTATGATATATATTTTTATTTTGAATTTTTTTTTCAAATATAGTAATCCATATGATATGTTTCAAGCTTTTCTCACGCTGGTTTTACCAAACTGACTCTGGCATTATTTTCCTACAATGCTCTGGATAAATCGAGCGAATTTTCCAAATTTAGCTTGATCTTATGGAGCTTGTAGGAGATGAGCTATATTCTCCAAGATGAATTCACGTATCTTATGTTCTTCGGCTATTTTGTTGCTTTGTTATCAGTTTGTATTTATCAGCAATTGTAAGGACAGACTTATAACTGTCTAAGTAGATAATAGGTTAGCCTATTCTGATGTTGTGTAGATAATAAAGTTCTTCTCTTTTTGTAAAAATATTATGCATATTATATATTTTTTGTTACAATGTGAGATTCTGTTCTGTCTTTTTCTATCTTCACCTCGAATGACCTGTCTTTCGGACATTTAAATGATCGGTATATGAATACCGAGGTTGTATTAAGTGTCATCTTTAGGTGTAAGAAAGGCAGATCAATACAGTGCTCTTGCACTTTTATAAAAAAAAATTAAACAACGTTTTGATAGCTCAAAAAGGCTGTAACACATGGTTCCAAAGGTTATAAAGGTTAGAAAGGATTTGGTCGCATTTTTGAAATTTGAAAGTCAAGTTTTAAAACAGCTTCAAATTTGCTTCAAATTCTCTAAATTTTTGTGAATGCATACTAGACTCATGGTATATTGTTATAAAAATAAATTATAATATTTATCTTTGCAAAAATGTGGAGAAAATTCCAATTCAAAAGAACCGATTTAAAGGGATTTTCCACTCTTTTCAGTAGCAGTTTTGCGACACTATTTTCAATTTGTATAAAATGGTTTTAAACTTGATTTTTCTTCTCAATCCTTTTAGCGAACTTTTCTAACATATGTTTAAGTATTTTAAAAGTGATTTGAAATTTATATATTTTAAATGATTTAGTACAAATTACCAAAGAAGAAGTTTTATTTCAAAATAAGGAAAGGAAATGGTTTGATTTTTTAATATGTTTAAACTTGAGATTTTCCAAGTAATATTTGAAATTGATGTTTTTAAAAGTATATTTCAAGTATTTTTGAGTTTATTGAAAAGTGAAAAGGAAGCATGGATTACAACACCATTATTGTAATAAATATTTTTCGAGAATTGAGAAAGAATTCATGGATTATAACACTTTTATTAAAATAAATGATTTCGTAAAATTATTGAGAAAATTTGTTACATGACTTAATAAGTGTTGATATTCTTAAATCTTTGGATGATTTTAATTTTAAAGATGTTAAGTTGATTTGTGAATGATATTTTATAAATGAAAAGGTATTTAAAATGAATGTTTTAAAAAATAAAGCTAAGTGTAATTGGTTTTGAGTTTATAGTAAATAATGTTTTAATGACATTTGTTTTTGAGCCTTCTTTTTAATGCACTTAGAAATATAACTAGCTCGTTAAAATATTATTTTAAATGGTGTTTTAAAATATTTGTGGTGTGAAAATCAAGCACAAATGTGAGTCAAATGTTTGACTCCTTTATAAAAAATATTTACTCTTACGTTTAACACTAAACGTTGAGGGAACCCCTGCTATCTATAAAGTTAAGAACGTATGTCGAGGCAAGGTCTGATATGCAACAATGCCCCAACTTGTCCGGCTCATTATCAAACCAGTGATAGTACCTTTGTTTAGGATCGAAAATCGATGATAAGTG
Source organism: Allium cepa (assembly GCA_030765085.1). Taxonomy (NCBI): domain Eukaryota; kingdom Viridiplantae; phylum Streptophyta; class Magnoliopsida; order Asparagales; family Amaryllidaceae; genus Allium; species Allium cepa. Next base: position 353,331,792 of record CM060935.1, read on the forward strand.
TAAGAGATTTAATTTCTTAAGGAATATCACTTATATGCAAAGGATTAGGCATATGTTTAGCACTAAATATTGAGGAAATTCTTGTTATTCTTAAAGTTGGGAAATATGTCGAGTCAAGGTAGGAAGCAAAACTGCCCTAACTTGTCTGCTTTCATTGTTTTCCCAAGGGTAGTACTATATGATCATTTTTATTATTCCCAATAGTTGATTCAATGACTATCAATTTTAATATCCTTCTTTATGTTTCGTTGATTCAAGATGATTTGTTGCATGTTTATAGCATTGATATCCTTTCTTGTGTTTCGCCAATCTAAGTCGATTTGCAACTCGTTTTGAGAAGTGGCATCCAATACCAGAGATAACTAAAACCAAAGAGAGAGTGGGAGCCAAGCTATGTAGGTTGCCCCATTAGATATATTCACATTTATCAAGAGAGGTTTCGATTAAATGCATATAACGATGTGGAAATATTCATATTCTAGAATGTTGTTCATGTGGGTTTAGCTTCGATGTTTCCGAGAGTGATGTGTGTTTCATGTGGACTCTTAAGTATATTTTATCTAGAGTGTTAGCACCTGAATTGGTCATTAACACCCTTAAGAAAGATTACGTTGAGAGATTAATGAAGAAAATAAATGTAAACAGAGAACAGTATGCTAAATTAAATGCAGAAAATAAGAACACCAGATTTATAGTGGTTCGGTGTAATTGCCTACGTCCACTTTGAGGTTAATCTTTATTGCTTTACTTGTCAACTGGTTACAGATACAATCCGTACACCAACTACTTAATTACAATTGTTAAGCAAAGTAGATAAGTCTTGAATGAGTCTTGAATGCGGTAGAGTCTCCTCGGTGTTCTCGAAAAAAAGGTCATTTTCACTGTGCCTCTGCCTCTCTATTTATAGACGAAAATGGGTTAGACTTCCCTGATGGGCCTAGTAGCTAGATATCTCGGCCCAAATTGAGTGACTTCCGCGTGCCGAACCACTAATGCCGTGTCGTGTCTCGAAGCCGAACGGGGCAATATGTTGAGTGAAGGGTGTAGGCCGAACGAGATACGATGCCGATCAAAGGGAGATGCCGAGCGGCATGCTTATGCCGAACGAGGCTGGAATGCCGATAGGCTGGAATGCCGAACGAGCCTGGAATGCCAAACGATACCTCTATGCCAAAAGAGGTTGGAATGCCGAACGACTCTGTCATGCCGACCGTGGCTTTGTGTCGAACAAGGGTGGAATGCCGATTGAGGCTGGAACGTCGAACGACCATGCTATGCCGAACGACCCTCAATGCCGAACGAGGTATGGATGCCGAGAAGTGTGGAATACCGAACGACCATGCTGTGCCGAACGGCCCTCAATACCGAACGAGGATAGATGCCGAACGGCCTAGTCGTGTCGAACGGGGATAGATGTCGAACGGTGCTGGATGCCGACCGAGGCCTCTTCATCAAGTCTTTGGTTACCCGGTCAAGCCACTGGGTAACATGGAGGTATACTTTTGGTGTAGCTGGTCATATTGGATAAATTTTCTCTTTATTTTGTTCGAACCTTGGAGTCGATACTTTCTTAATTGCATCGAGAAGTGCATTGTACTCTTTCTATGTTTAATTATTTATGTCCATTCTTTAAGTTTGGATTTTGATCCTTTTTGTGTTCATCCTATCTAGTTTGGATTTTGGTTTGATTTATTATCCATTATTTTTATGTATGGAGGTCGTTCTTATGAGATAAAACCAATTTCGTGTTTGGCCGCGTGGTCTCATAGATTATAATATTTTCTTCATATTTCTTGAGTTTTCTCATGTTGGTTTTCCAAACTGTCCGAATGTTGTTTTGTTATAATGCTAAGGTCAAACTGAGTTTTTCCAGGTTGTTATTGGTGGGACATGGAGCTCACAGAGTAGAGCTGGATGTGCATCCGTCATAGTATTTTTATTTTTTTGCTATATTAAGTATATCCATTAGCAATTGTACGGTTAGGATGTTATAACTGTCTAGGATAATGGAGTTTATTTTCAACTCTGATATATCATATATCTTTGAGTGATGGTTTTTACTATCTTTGTTATATTATATGTTCTCGTTTCACTGTGAGATTCTATTTCCTCTATTCATTTTCTTATTTTTTTACCTAACAATTCGCCTTTTCAGCGGTTGGATGCTCGACATTCTAATAACATGGACGTAATAAGTGTCAACTTTCGAGGGTTGAAAAGGCCGGTCGTTTCATTTGGTATCAGAGTTGAAGATTAAGTGAGAACCTTGGCTTTAGTAGGTTATGGCTCATTATCAATCGGGTAAGTGACACCTTAAAATGAGTTGAGAGTATATATACAAGAGCACATTTGTTATTTTCATAAAAATATAGTGTTGATTGATTTGTTGAGTGGTTTATGAATTCCGATCTAGTCGTGGGATGCCATGGTGTCGATACGGATTTCTAAACACCCAAATAAGGCAAACAATCATGATATTTAATTTTCAAATTTTGGCGAATGATATATTTTACCTAGGATTATATAGTGTTTGTATATATATATATAAGAAATAATTTCCAAATTTATATAGTTATTTATGGTGTGTTTGTTTGTTAGAAAATGATAGTATTTCTTTATTATCATTGTTGTTTGATTTGTCATGCACAGGTAGTTTAGGAGCATTAACTATTGCTTATTAATTATTGATTTACGCTCAAACAGTTTATGTGTATTTATTATTTTGATAACTATTAGCAAATTAAAACGAACCCCTTGTGAATTAAGTATCACCGTTTGACTATAAAGTGTTCGAAGAAAATATTAAGTTAAAAGTCATCTTTTAATAAAATTGTTTAATAAAATATGAATGGAAAGATGCGACTTTTAGAGGATAAAAATTTGTGAAAAAATTATTATAATTAAGGGAACTTATTGCAATATAAGATGATTTTAAAGGAAAATTTTATATGAGTATGGTATATAAGTGATTTATATAGGGTGTTTTATAAATAAAATGGGTTTTTGAGAATTTAAATTCATGTATTGCTTGAAATGATTTCAAAAGGAGAGAAAAGTAATGGTAGTATTACTTGGACATATTTATAAATATTTCAATGAGAATTTTTAAGAAGGGTACATTTTCTTTGGATAGTTCAGGGAGAATATCTCAATTTGTTTTGTGGTAATCTGAATAATCTTCTAAGTGACGATCAAATATTTGCTTAGGTGAACATTGTAATGCACTTACTAAATTATTCTCTTTATTATTGTGCGATCGAAATGAGATCAAATACAAATGAATCCAAAGCGAGTGTTAGTGAATAAAATGTTAAAGTTATTTTATATATAGAAATATATGTGGTAAGATTTCAATAAGGGTTTTGAAATAAAAATCGAGAATTTAGTTCTTAAGTTTCCTTAAAGGAAATTGATTTAAAATAAAAGGTATTTTGATAAAAGAATTTTTTTATAAATAATCTTTTTTACCTCTTGGATGGAAAAGAGAAAATTCAACACATGTTTTAAATGGATTAAATTGGATAAGAGGGTCTTAATAAACTTTTTTTATTAGAACAGTTTCTGTGTTTAAACATCTAAATCATATAAACTGTTTGATGTTATTAGGTCGACTAACAAACATCTTTACCTTAGGGATGTCCAAGGAAAAGTAGACTCTAGGACTAAGTTTGAATACCAGCATGCTACTCTTATTAGCTACTTACCGGACTGGATAGGTAAAGATATGTCTTTATAAATTGGTTATAAACTTAAGTGGAAATTTATGAAATGATTGATAAATAATTTTAGTATTGAATGAAATACTATAAATGAAAATGAAGTGATTTAGAAAGAGATCATTGTAGTAAAGAAACTAATAGGATTAAGTACGTAAGTTGTACATAGATCATTTGTATTCGCACGGTTCTTATTCTAGGATTCGATTACATAATTTTGGAGTGATTCACACTAGTCTGAATAAAGATTTCTCACTTAATTCTTGAAGGCAAACACTTAATTTGGATTCCTGATATAACACCGAAGGTTTCTATTATAATATATGGTCATATAAGGAGAAAATAGGTTTCTAATAAAGGAACTTGATCGGAGTTCGCACTAGGAAGGTCGAGTGACCGATACTAGTTTGAAAGTAAAGTTTGTGTACTCGAGCAAGTGGTCGGATCCAATATTGTGCATCGGATGATCTATATACATCATACGGCTTAAGTATATTTGTATACTGTTTTTTGTGGCTTAGGGAAGTCTACAGAACGTCTTTCAATTTTTTTCTGAGGTAGGTTAGATAATCTTTTAAGCAATAACCAAAGGCTGTGAGCGTAATGGTAATGTAGGAAATTATCTATATCCTTGGATGATCGAGAAAGTTGTGAACCTAAGTAGAATCCTAAATCTTGTTTGTTAGTCATTTAACATTTTAAATAATGCTAAGTGTTAGTTTCTTCTTCTATGCAATTTGATTTGATTGATAGTGTGCTTTTATATGTTATTGTTTGTAAAGCATGAATTTATAAACAAAGGTTTTTAAATCTGTGTTTATTAGGAATTAAATCCCGGTGCTTTTGCAAAATGTGATTTCAAAAGAATTTGTGAAAGAAATATTACTATTATTATTTTAAAAACTTAGGTGAAGTATTATTATTTGAGAACATTTGAAAAGAGTTTTGTGTAATGATTTTTTTAAATATTTCTATTATGACTAAATTTGGACGGTTAGGGGTTTTTCGATTTAGAAGACTCGTCGAGTATATTTGTTTACTTTAGTAATTTTTAGGAGGAATCGAAATACCAATGGATGCTCTATATCATTTTGATTCTAGAGTTATATCATGCTTCGGTAAGAGGAACCCTCTCCTTGCCATTATTGGTTTTGGTTTCAATATATTTCTCTCTGGAGGAATTTGAAAATATATTTTGAATATAAAAACTCGGGCATTTAGTTCTAAATTGATCTTTTAAAAAGATCGGATGCATAGTATCTTATTGTTGAGTATTCTCTATACTTTTATTGTAGCTTTTTAATGTGAATTTTCTATGAAAATATAACTAATCAAATTACTAAAACCAAGTAAGTAATTTGATTTTTAAGTAGGCGTAACATTCCCCATTTTAAGACCTATAACTAAGTGTTATAAATGCTGCAGTCATCCATAGTATTAATTCCCAGTGATAAAATGAGATCAGTTAATTGAATCTTTAACATCAGAAGTACATGAAATATGAAAATTTTCAAAACACATTTCATTAATAACGTTCACATTCATTTCATAATCCCATTGATTCCATGTTTAGAGAAAATATAATAATTACAATTATTTTCCAAGAACGACATATAAAAATGCCTCCTTCGTTGATCATAGTCTAACCACTTGACGTTATAGATCCTGTCACTACATTTATTCTAAAAAATAACACTTCAACAAACATAACAGAAATAAATTCCTAATGCTAGCTTGCCTCTTGCACATCTTTGGAAGCTTATTCATCTAAGCTAAAAGTCCTACTCCTGGTCTACTCAAATGAGTACCTGAGAGTTCAAGGAGAAAATAAAAAACTTCGGGTAGTCTGGTGTGAATAATAATATGCCATCTCAAACCAAAACAGATACCTGGTGAGACAACGTTCGCAAAATGGAATAGGTTTTTTCCTCACTAGTATCCTTGAGTTGGAGAAAAATAATAACCTTCCAAAGACTCCTTTAAGGGAAGAAATAATGGCGGTTAGAATTCCTTTTCACATGTAGATTCCTCCACTAAAGTATGATGGTACTACTAATCCAGATGATCACCTTGTAGCTTTCGAAAGCCGAATGGAATTGTATAATGCTCTAGGGGCAATTCTTCGCAAACTCATTCCATTAACTTTTCATGGAGAACCTGTCAAATAGTATAAGAAATATCGAGGAAAGATCATCTATTCGTGGGGGTAATTTTCCTATGAATTTTTGACACAGTTTTAAATATGCAAAGACCCAACCATGGATTCCATCATGTTAGCCTGTTAGCCAATATTAAGTAATGGATATGAGAATTGCTTGGCGAATACCTAAAGAAGTTAATACAGAATCATTAAAAGCATAAGATTTGACAGATAGAGAAAAGATGATGGCAATTTGTTCAGGGTTAATTGAGAAAACTCCTTTTTAGGAAAAACTTTATATTCGTGGACGTATAGACCCACGACACTTCTATTTCCTTGTTGAAAATTTATTCAAATGGATGAGATGCAACCCGCCACAAAGAAATCTCAATAAAACCAAAAAGAGGGAAGGTTCGACCCTGAATGTCCTAGTAAAAGGTCGAAAGGAAATAAGAGTGGAAGAAAGAATCGGAGGGAGATTTCTGAATCCAATTATGTGAATTTAACTAAACTCCTTTCCAACATTTTCACAGAGGACTATGATAATTTTTCCACTTTCTATAAATTATCTAGCCATCCTGAACCATAAAGAGGAAAAGATTATTGAGGTTATCATAAAGTAAACAGGCATAAAACTAACAATTGCCATACACTAGAAAGAATAATTGAGAATATGATCTAGTTAGAGTTTCTAAAAGAGTTCATTAGGGAAGCTTGAAAGATTTGCCACTTTGAATAGGATAAGCTAAACCTCTGAAACATAACTCATTCCATAAGTGAAAAGCAACTCTACAACTTTGAATTCAGACTCCAGTCAAATTGTCAAGTCCTATGGTAATTACTCATTGCGGATTATCTTTACTCATAAAAATTCTAATTGGATTTGTACTTAAAATTAATCATGTGTTAACATTAAATTCGAATGTATTTACAGGTTAAAAAAAACCAATCCATTTCATCTGGAAAATTCCAAATTTCCTTGTCAAAGAATAATAAATTTCTAGCCATTTATGAAGGAATATAGCTCAGATGTCCAGCATAAAGTGGCTCTCTATCTCAAAAGCTTGGTTCAATCAACCTTCCAACATAAGTCAGTTTCTAGGGAAAGGTAAAGACTTGAAAAGGTGCAATTATATATATATATATATATATATATATATATATATCTGTGTGTGTGTGTGTAATATAAAGGTGGAAGTAATTACACCAACTTTATTTTCAATAAGCCATTTTATTTCCAAAAAAGGATTTATCAAACCCGTCTTGAAGGAAATTATTTCAGAAATCAAGAAATACTATTTCTAGTTATCCTATTAGTTGGTGGAATTGAATATATACCTATTTCAAAGAAAGGATTTATACAATCTTTTAAAAATTACATGGCATTAGTAGATGTACAAAAACGATTTCGGTAAAGTATGCCCAAACAAAAAAGCATTTTCAAAGATTTTTGAAACTATTGGCAAGGAAGACTTACACCTATTTCTCTAAGAAAAGTTTTTAGAACTATCCGGATTTATAGAAAAAACTCTAATTAAATGAGCCTATTCTTGATTAAAGGGCTATTGATTCATGAATCATGACCACTCAGTCACTTATTTAAGGTTCATGTTTCTATTATGAGAATGATTTAAAAATCAATTATTAAAGTGTTCAAGTATTCAAAGTCTTTTCAAAAAAATAATTCCTTGATTTATCGAAGAAATCCATTTTTTGAAAAAAATTCTTTCAAGTATTCAAAGTCTTTTCAGAAAAATAAACCCTTGATTTATCGAAGAAATTGGTTTTCATAAAAATTCTTTATTACAAAAAGAATTTCATGATAAGAAAAGCCGACGTTAATTCAAAAGGGTCTTCACAACTAATACAACTGGTCAAAAATTATTTTTGAAAACAAAAATTTCAAATGGAAAACTTCTTTCAAGACTCCAATGTCCATGTAGGAGCATCAATGAGCCTTCGATGTCTACCTCAAAGCACCAATAAGACTCCGATGTCCACTCTGAAGCACCAATGAGCCTTCGATGTCTACTCCAAAGCATCAAAAAGCATCCTCTGGGAGAACCTCCTAGAGGAAGAGACAAAAGACTTCGGCCAATCCAAAACGTCTCTTAGAGGGAGGAGGGTCCAGTGCCCACTACAGCCTCTGATAAGTTCCCAAAGTGCTTCCAACACTAAAATGGAAGAACGATGTCCACAACCTAAACTAAAGGCAAAACCCAAGAAGGGGAAAAAGATAAAAGGACGAAGATGTCCAAGGCCATAAATAGAATGAACAAAGTGGTCTACAGCTCGAAGCAAAGTCAAAGCTGAAAAAGGGCATAAATAAGGAAAATGGACAAAGATGTCCATAATGAAAAGCAAAACACAAAACCCAAGAAAGGGAAAAAAGAAAGAAAATTAATATGTCCAAAACCCAAAAGGAAGCAAAGATAAAAGATATGAAGGAATCCAAAAAACCAATGTGGAAGCAAAAGAAGTAAAGCAACGAGAAATTCCTCTTTGGAAGATAGGAATAGGTCTATTCAAGGGAATAGATTAAAATAAACTTCTGATAGATCCAGTCTGGATCTACAAATAAGGAAACCTTAAATATAAGGTCTCTATATAATAACTATTAATAAACTAATTAGGTCCACTGAACAACTAAACAGCCAAACGGAACTACCCGTTGAACAATCAAATAACCAAACGAAATTATTTGCTGAACGGTTGAATGGCTGAACGGCTGAATAGTTGAACGTGACCACTTACTGAATGGTTTAATGGTCGAATGAAACTACTTAGCTCTAATATAATAATATTAACAACAATAATAAATAACAAACACCTTAACAACTATATATCTACTAATAAGAAAAATTTCTTTAGGCAACGAGAATCTTTATCGTTATTTAAGTATTAGACCATAGTAAAGCGTGCGATATAGTATTCAAGTAAGATAACAAAGTCAGTATCAGGTGAAATTGCAAATCTTTTGCTATTACTAGATGACTTTCTTATTATCAAATTAAATTCTGACAAGCTTTATGGTTGATTTTATTTTGATTGAATTTTTGATCTTTTGATGATTTGATTTATGGTTTTCTTGTTCATTTTCTTGATGATTTTTGGATTTCCTATTGAGTTTCTGGTTTTATTGTAGAATTCAATTTTTCATATTATTATTGGATTAGATTTTTATCCCTTTATCATTTAATAGAAATTTCTGGTCTTCTTTTATTATTGCCAAATACGTATTTCCGGTCTTATAATATTTCATTAGATATGGATTTTTGGTCATCTTTCGTCACTTCCGAGATAGTTTTATGGTCTTCTTATTATCATATGGAATCCTAGATTTTTTATTAACAAATAGTTTTTTGGCGTTCGTATTATCGGAGATATTCTTGAATTCTTATTGCCAGAAGTACGAACCTTAGATTTCTTATCATCAGAAGACAGACTAATTTCCTAACCACCTTATTATCAAATGATTTCCTGACTTTTTCTTCAGAATTAGTACCAAATATTTCCTTTATTTCTTTGCCAAATGAATTATTAATATCTTAAATAGCCAATCGTCATTAAAGTAAGTCTTAGGTCTGAAGATAAAAATTACAATGAGAGGACAAGCAAATTGTTGCATGACATCTTGCACCAAATCAAAGATTTGGAAAACAACTGTGTGATACGTTCAAAGAAACTTAATATTGAGATCCAATCTTCGACAATCCAATAAGAGTTAGCTCGAGGTGAAAAACTTTGAAACCCGTACTAGTCTTCTGAAAGAAAATTCTTGCCTATCCCTCCACCCGCCTACTAGGTGATATTATTCCAAACTTAGATACTCATTCTTGAAAACATGTTGGAGATTTACTTGATATCCAAACAATAAAAAGTTTAAAATTTAAAAATAACCTTTACAATAAGTTTACGATGGTTCAATAGTTAATATAAAGTTCATAAGAAAAACTTAAACTTTTGCATTGACTGGAAGAGCATAAATAAGTGCTAAATCTATGATAAGAAGAAAGGTCCGTAAATATGAACCGAAATATTTATTAACAATTAACATTGAGCATCCAAAATGTAATGCTACGTTGATAAAACTATGTCGAATGAATAAATTGATGCCAAATGTTATATGGGTTACACTATAAAGCGAAAAATATATTAGTATAAAATCGTATATTAGTATTAACCTGGATGTATGAAATTTAAGGCGTTAACTGATATCGATAATTCAAAATTTTCCTTTGTTTGAGTTCAAATCACAAGAAATGAAAGAACCCATCAGATTTAATAGGTCACAATGGCTAAGCAAGCTAGCAAAATTCATGGTTTTGCCCTAAAGGATAAAAAGCTTCTTTTACACAAGGAAGGGGTCATATGTTATCAACATAATTTCATAGGAGGATATGATGTTGGATTCAAGGCTTTAAAGAGATGAGATTGAACCTCGTTGCAAGAAGAGGCTTTTAGACAAAGATCAATAACTCCAAAGACATGGAGAATTCAATAGAATTATCACACATCATCACTCCGTGAGTCATCGATGTTGCACTACTCCAGTGAGGAAAAAGGATATTATCGAAGAGACATATAACAGGCACTTGGATGGTGTAACTCCTTCATGACAGCACCAAGTAATGTAGAGTACCTTACCGCACTTCATAGGCATTTTGAAACACTACATCATAATGACTCTGAACTTAATCAACAATGCAAGTGATCAATATCATGGCACTCCATCAACATGGTCACAGTGCATTCCACTATTGCTAAAAAATTTTGACACCGCCATTCACCTATGGTTAGACAATAAGTGCACCGCCAACCATCAAAAAGTACTACACTTTGCAGCTCTTCGACGATATTGCACTACACCTCAGCAATTTTTGACATGGCACTCCATCAACATGTTTTATCAGCATTATAAGGACATCACATGTCTATGTGAAGCAGTATTGATATTAAACACTATAAATATCCATGATGACCTTAACACTGCACTATGATAATAGCAAAAAGATGCAAAGCGGCACCTCTCTTCACCATTGTTTAATACAACACTTTGATATTTATATCACTTGAAAGACGCCGACATTATACTTGGTAAAGCTATCATTGCCACCAAAGATTGTAGTTGTCGTATACTCCTATTAAAGAAGTAAAGTGGAGACCTAACACTTTACTATATCGAAGTCATTGAAGACCTTATCGACTCCATCATAGTTTGACCGCATCGAAGACCCTGCCACTTCTCCTCAATAAATACGATCCTAGGGGTCATGTTTTGGTGACCGAATTATCTCTCCTCGTTTCTCACATGTTTAAAATTTGTAAATCCTAAATCAATTTGGTGACTTTTCCTATTGTCGCACTTGAATAATTGTACACATAAGGAATTGGAAATCAAACAATTGCATAGCATATGGACTAAAATTTATGACTTGCATATTTGTCTTTGTACTTTAACTTGAGTTCGAACTCATTTTTCATAGCATACTTGACTTCGAACTAGAATTTGCATAGCATGCTTGACCTCGAACATGATTTCTAGTTGCCTTTCTGACATTGACCTCAAACTAAAACAAGCTTACATGATTATGATCCAAATGATTAAATAAGGAATTGGGATGAACATAGAACCATAAACATCCCAACCCATGACTTTGACAACTTTGAAGAGCCTCATAGAGGCTTCTGGTTGATCAACTTCTACTCGTACTCACTTTTGGGTGTTGATGAATTTATTCATTAACAGTTTCGAAAGGTGGCATTCCTATACTAGCTTAATGACTATTAACATAGGAAAACTCGACTAAGTGCAAATGGACTTCCCCTGGCCTTCCAAAATCCAATACACAATCCCTTAACAAATTTTTAAGAACTTTGTTAACTCTTTCCGTTTATGGATAGTAAGCAGTACTCATTTTCAGCTTGGTACCTAACAATTCTTGCAGACTCTTCCAGAATTCACTAGTGAACAAAGTATATCTATTATTGACTATACTATTAGAATCCTATGCAGTCATACAATATTATTCATAAACAACTTTACTAAACTAGGTGCTATCCTTGTCGACTTAACTGGGATAAAGTATGCACTCTTGGTTAGTTTATCTACCATAGCCCAAATGCTTTCATTTCTCCTATTCGACCTTGGTAGCCCACCAATAAAATCCATGGATATAGAATCACATTTCCACGGTCATGTTTAAAAGTTGAAGCAATCCACTTGGTTTATGATGCTCAACTTTTACTTGTTGGCAATTCAAACACTGTTTTACCAATAAGCTATATCTCTTTTCATCCCTTTCCAGAAGAAACTCCTCTTCATATTCTGATACATTTTTGTTCCTCCAGGATGAATAGTAAACTTCGATCGATGACACTCCCTAAGAACTTCCTTCCGTAGGTTACAAATGTCTGGAACACATAACTATCCCTTCTTCCTCAACCATCCATTTTGGTCAAGACTAAAGTATTTTAAATCATCAGTCTTAGTTTCCTCTTTAAGTCTTCTAATTTGTTCAGCTATTAATGGATCATCTCTCTGTTTAGAAGCGATTAATTCGATCATTACCGACCAAACTTCCATACAGAGTAAAATTACAGTTTTCTAACTAGAACTATTCGTCGATCTTAACTGCACACCCCAAGTAGTCAATGCTTCTAAATCTTTTCATTCTGCTAACACAACTAACACCACATTATGAACTTTTCTACTAAGTGCATCCACAACTTTATTTCCTTTCCTTGACGTATACTCAATATCAAAATCATAAAACGCCAAAAATTCTAGCCACCTTTGCTATTTCATATGCAACTCCTAAGAGAACAAATACTTCAAAAACTTATGATTCGAAAATAACTCAAATCGTTCTCCCAAAAGATAATGTCTCCACACTTTCAAAGCAAACATCATAGCAACCAACTCTAAATCATGTGTCAGATATCTCACTTCATGTGGTTGAAGCTACTGAGAAGCGAAGGCAATCACTTTACTACTTTGCATTAACATAGCTCCTAACCTTTTCCTGCATGCATCAGTGTACCCCACTAACTCTTGGTTTCCATCAGGAACAACTAACATAGGCGTGTTGATCAATAAATGTTTTAGCTTTAAGAATTCTTCTTCACATTTATCGGTCCAGAAACATACTTTATGTCCTTCCTTGTTAGTTTAGTCATAAATACCAATATACAAGAGAAATCTTGATGAATCTTTGATAATAGTCAGCTAACCCCTGAAAACTTCTTATCTCAGTCATAGTCTCGGGTCGTTTTCAATTATTAACAGCTTTGATCTTAGCTGGATCTATAGATAACCCATTTTCTAAAACTACATGACCAAGGAACTTCACTTCTCTCTTCTAAGTATGACTTTTTAAAAACTTCGCTTTTAGTTAAGGCCGCCTCAACGTTTCTAGCACTATTCTCATGATCTCGTTTCTAGCACTATCCTAAGTCAATTCAGCAAAAATCCTTTCATGGTGCAGCAACCAATTCTCAACTTCAATAACATTTTCTGTTTGATAAATGGCTTTTCCCCAAGACTGGTATAATCATGGCTCAACTTGGCATAATTGTTGCGAGCAAGTGCCTCGGGATTACGCCACCCATATTATTAGTGTTTCCTCCGACCAAACTAGTTATTGCTACAGCTTGCATCATATTCAAAAAGAACAGATATATAGCCCTTATATCTACTGCTGGGATTCCATCACTCACATTAGCATTTGCATTTGGGTTAGCATTTTCTTGTTGACCCAGATTCAATCTAGTATTGGGTCAAACATTTTTATTAGTTATGGTGCTTCCTCCACCTAGATTCACTCTTCAGTTCCCTGCTTCCATATCATTCTTTCTCGTTATCTACATACAAGTTTTCATAAGATACATAAGAATGGTCTAAGAGAGCAGGGAGAATAGAGATAGAATACACGCTTATATATATAGCAAATAATAAGTACGTTATTATAATATTATCCCATATCCTAATCTTTTTCTATAATTTATTTGGATTAGGATCGATTTCACCCTAGAGAGGGGGTGAATAGGGTGATGCTGTTAATTATAAAAATTATTGCGGAAGCTTATAAAATTATTTCAACACAGATATATCAAAATTATAGCAGCATGGATAATAGAAGAATAAATGCAGAAATAAAATGACACAGAATTTACCCAGCTTCAGCAAAACCCTACCTACGTATTGCTTCCAAGGTTTCTACTAGAAATTAGGTAGTCACATGCTTACACACGTAAACTCACGACACCCGCTACTGACTAACCTAACTCTACGCTCAAAACCCTGCCATAACTCTGCCACTGAGTTGCGAATTCTCAAACTATGCCACGTAGTTTGTCCCTTAGTCACAGGACTAGTAATTACAACGTCTAAAAGAGAAATACAAATTAAAAAACAATTTAAAAACAATTAAACGAACACAAAGCCCTTAATTAAAACATAAAAGCCCAAAATAAGGCCGGCCCCAAATAAGGAATCCCCTTTCTCTTTTCTTATGTGTTCGGCCCTATTCCTTCACTTTGATGCTTTGAAAATGGCTGCCTATTTTTCGTTCCTCTCTGATTAAAAACTAGGGCTTTGAGATGCCGGCTTTAAATTGATCGATCGAATTGGGATTTCGCTTTCTTGCTTTGTCGGTCGATCGTCTCTTCACTTTGCTCACGGCTCCTTTGAAGATCGAGTTTGATCTTGCTTCGGTATGTAATTTGTGATTTTTTCTTTTCTGGTTTTGCTTACTTGAACTCGATTGCGTTTGTAGCCGATGATGATTGGGTTTTTATATAGGATTCAAACCCCTTGATTTTCGTTCGTATATATTTGTTTGAATTTAACTTCGGCCATTTGATTATTCTTGAACGATGGTGATTTATCCGACTTCTTCAATTCATATAATTTCGTTGCTTGACACTCACGATGCTGATTCGTGACTTGGTCAATTTACTTGGCCACCACGGTTTCGAATTTGAACTGTTTGATTCCGTTCTTTTTGACTTCGGCTTGTGATATTATGATGATTTCTGAACTTTAAGCCTTTGGTTTATAATCTCTGATTCGTTGTTGACTTTGTTGTTGGTTGGATTAGCTTGTGGTCTTCACTGGTATCACTGGTGCATGTGCTTATGCATTGACAGTTGAATTCTTGTGTGATTCACTGTTGCACTTGAGCTTGTTCTGTCCAGATTCACAGTTGCATAACTGTTGTATCTTTTGGAGTTTGGTTTTGTAATATCTGATTCATTGTTGTAGTTGTTGCCAGTTGCCTCTGGTTTGAGTTTTGCTTATATACTTCATGTGTACTTTGGAGTTTTAGTTGAGATTTGTGGTCTAGGTTGCATATCAAATTGATTGAGTCGCTGTCTTGAATCGAACTCTTCTGGTTCATGTGTACACTTTGACTAGCTTGCTCCTGACCATTTTATTAAACTTGTATATTCGAACTGCACCTGTGTTGAATCCAGCTTGAAGCTCGGGTTTGACCTTGTGCTGATATTGTAACATTATTTTTACTTCACTTGAGTTGAACCCGGCGTTTTGGGTTTGACCTGTGCTCACCTGTCCCTGTAATTTTATCAAGTGTATATATCGGTGTGCACGACCATGCGGCATATACAGTGATACACTGTGTATGTCACAAGTTGTTCGTGTATGATGAATTCAAAATTAGATGATGACGAACAACCCAAATAACTAAGGCAAATATTATTTTCAAAATCCACAATTTATTTTATACTGCAAAAATATTTTATTTTCAATTTTACCGCGTCAATGTATATTTCTGCAGATTTTTCAGATGCTGGATTCAAATTGGAATGAAGTTGAAGATCAGTATGAGTTGAGTGAATGAGTGATATGTAGTGAGGTGTAATGTAAATGTGAAATTTGTGATGTAATCAAAATTATATTGTAATTGAAGTTATATATATAGTGAGAGCTTGAAATTTGTACTACACAAAAAATTGTAATAAATATTTGTTTGAATAAAATATCCGTTTGAATTCAAATTCTGTGTTATTTTTTTATTCAGCAATCATTTATTTAATCTATGAAAAATAAAATAGTACATTAACAGATACATTTAAATGAATATATATATATATATGTTTATTATCATCAAACAAAAATCATATAATCGCATATTCAACAATCTCTCCCTTTTGATGATAACAAACATATATTTAAGGATTTGAATATGTTAAATGTATTTGATCATTGATATACTCTAATTGCTCCCCCTATTTAAATGCTTCCTCTCTACACAAAGCTCATCCTTCATATATGCATACAATTAAAAATATGCAAATGAGCCTAGATGCAAATAGAAAATATTTGACCTTTGCTTGATTTTATTTGACAAAATCTTAACTTTTCTCTCCCCCTTTTGTCATCAGCAAAAGAGTAATAGAGTTAGAAAAATCGAGATAAAGTGATAGATAGTAATCCAACATTAGAACTCAATTAAATATAAATATTAAATTTCAATAAAAAATCAAACAAAAATCATAAATAATTTGTTAGGTGCATATCCACTTTTAGAATGATGGGAATGATGTCATCATATAAAACCATACGGTTATGTCTATTTGTGGTATATTTATATCAGGAATTTGAATATCTACCAACCATGCATAACCGTTAGGACTTTTAAACGAGATTAGTAGTATTCCTATTCTATTTTAAAAAAAATTAATTCAAGTATCTTCTAACCACGCATAACCGTGAGGACTTTTAAATGGGATTAGAATCAACTTGTTTATTATTAAAAAAATCAATTTTGATATGCATTCCATACATGCATAACCGTGAGGACTTTTAAATGAGCATGGAAGCACATAACAAATTCCAAGTAATTCGCCCATGCACAACTATGAGGACTTTTAAATGAGAGTGAATACTTTGGATTTTATTTTATTTTAATTTTATTATTATTATTATTTTATTTTTTATTTTATTAAAAAAATGTAAAATGAAAAATGAATGGTTCTAGTTTAAAGTACCACATATTGACAAACTATATAGAATTTTGATGAGTGATGGTCGTTAGAAATATGATAGAAATTGAGATGGTCATGGAATTTTTACCAACAAAAAGTTTTATAACTCTTGTTTAAATTTCTAAAGAAATTTACTAATTATACCGTTTCGAGTCATAATATATGATAAATATCAACACTCATCACTTTTTCAATCGCTATTTATCTTTTCGATAATTATTAGAGAGTCAGATTAGTCAAAATAGTCATTTAATATCAAATTCAAAAATAATTATAAAATCAATTTTTCAAAATGACTGATCTGAAAACATGGTCAAAAATGATTTTCTAGAAGGGGTTATATGAGAAAAATTTCTGCTATTTGAAAATTATTTGAAATGAAAAATATGCAGATATTTTCTTTGAAAAACGATGCAGTTACTAAATGTCTCAACAAATCACGTTCCACTAGTAATTTTCCATCAACTAGATTACTAGTGTAATCTGCATCTGAATTTCTTTTTCACTCAAAATTATCATTAATTGAATTTGATAGACCAGACCATGAAGTGTGCAACAAAATATCTCAAAATCAATTTTAACAGCTTTTTAAATGACATTCTCTTGAATTTGAATTGAAGCCATGTAAATAATCAAAAACCGTGAATATGGAGTTAGCTGTAAAATAACCAAATGTATTATCATCCAATAAACACTATTATTAATCCAAACTAATATATATGAAGTAATTCAAAGACTCTAGAGATTTTTATAGTGTTTTTGGCATAAGAATATAATCGGCCAATAATTTTGAATAAGTCAGAATCAAAATCATCATTATTTTATAATCACATTATTGGCCGATTTAACTCAGATTACGGTGCAGAATATCACATTTAATATATCGTTCAAATAAATATACCATTACCTGTTTTACCTTTACGATATTTTTCTTTGTTGTCCATTGTGATTCTGTCACCTTTATACTAGGCTAAGGAACTTTGTTTTGTCGCTCGTTGTGTCCTTGGAACAGCCAGAATCCAAGTAGCACTATTGTTGTTCCTTAGCTAGCCACCACTCCTACACGATAAAAGATTTTTGTGACCTATTTATTTTTATAGGTCCATGATTGTTAGTGGCAGAATATTTTGAAAAATAATTTTGTGGAGACCCAAAACTATTTATATATATTCCTTTTGGCACCCAGATTTGTTTAACTTTGAGATATTTTATGTTTGTGCCTTTTGGAACCCAAATTGGTATAGTTTTCACGTGTTTGGGTCTATACCAACAATTATTGTGATTGTGCCCATATTTACTACAAATTGTGCACATAGAATTGACTTGATTAATTTTTCTTTCAACTTTTCAGATTGATTATATCCAAGTCATTGTCTAACTGTATTAACAGTTTTCTTCTCTAATAGCATATTCAATGATTTTTCACTTTTTGAAAATTTATCTAAAGTCGTTGACAGTTGTTGGACTTGTGTTTTGAGAGATTCGTTTTCATTCAATAATTATGTGCACTTTTTAGTAGAGTTCTCTCTCCTAGTATTTTCACTCTCTTTCAAAATCAGAATTTCATTTTCAAGTGATTTTATAATAATTTTTTAATTTTTAATTTCTTCTTCAAATGTTGGACACTTATCACACTTAGGGATCCTACTTTGATAGTTTTTAACTAATTGGTCAAGTTGTTTATTTAATTCTATCAAAGTGTCTTTTTGTGATTCAAGTTTGGCATACTTCTCCTTAAGTCGTTCAAAACAGTCATTTACTTCGTGGAAATATATAAGTAATTCTGAGTGAGTGAGTTTTGATACCTCGCTTGGCTCATCATCGTCGCTATCATTTATATTTCCTTGAAGGCACATATTTGCTTTCTCACTCTCACAGCTAGTACTTTGATTATCTTCATCACTTGTATTCCACGTGGCTGCAAAACTTCTCCTTTTTGATTTCTTTTCCAAGTCGCGTCGATTTTGAGGACAATTGGGCTTGATGTGTCCGGGTTGGTTGCATTTGTGATAGATGATCTTCTGTTCTTCTGAGTAGTCTAGTGCTTTGGCTATTCTGCTTTTTAATTTTTGATTTCGAGCTGGATTTCCGTATTTGTAATTCCACCGTTTGAATTTCTTTATTATCAGCTCCAATTCTGCAGCTCCATCGTCGTCGTCGTCGTCACCATCACTTTCTGTTGTTCCCTTAAGAGCCATTGATTTCTCTCGAGTGTCACCTCCTTCACGCTCTTCCTTGAATTTCATTTCTAGCTCATAAGTGGTGAGATTTCCGATGAGTTCTTCAACTTTCATCTGTTTTAAATCTTTTGATTCTTGAATGGCAGTCACTTTGGCTTTAAAACTTTGTGGATGGACTATGAGGATTTTTTGAACTATCTCCAACTCTGTGTATGATTTTCCGAGAGCTTTTGATTTGTATATGATATTGGAAAGTCGCTCATACATCTCTTTGACATTTTCTTCCTTCGCCATTGTGAAGTTCCCGTATTCGCTACTTAGCATGGCAAGGCGAGATTCTTTGACTTAGATGTTCCTTCGTGAGTCACTTCTAGGGTGTGCCATATTTCCTGCGCTGTTAGACTATGTGAGATACGATTAAATTCAAATTGATCCAATGAACAGATAATAGAATTTATAGCTTTAGCATTAGCATTTTGTAATTTATTTTCTAGTTCTGTCCATTAGTCCTTTGGTTTATCTATTTCCTAATTATCTATAATTATAGTTGGTGCTCTATAACATGTCTCAATAATATTCCAAGCATCAATGGTTTTCAGAAAAAATTTCATTCTATTTTTCCAGTAGGCGTATTCACCATTAACATTGGTGGTCTAACTATGAACTGACCCTCAGCAAAAGCATTATTAAAAGAAGCCATTTTAAAAATTCAAATTTTTAAAACAAAAATTGGTTTTTGGAAAAAACGATTTTTTTTTAAAAACAAAATTTAACTACTATTCCTAGCTCTGATACCACTTGTAGGATCGATTTCACCCAAGAGGGAGGGTGAATAGGGTGATGCTGTTAATTATAAAAATTATTGCGGAAGCTTATAAAATTATTTCAACATAGATATATCAAAATTATAGCAGCACAGATAATAGCAGAATAAATGCAGAAATAGAACGACACAGAATTTACCCAGCTTCGGCAAAACCCTGCCTACGTGCTGCCCCCAAGGTTTCTACTATAAATTAAGTAGTCACACGCTTACATACGTAAATTCACGGCACCCGCTACTGACTAACCTAACTTTACGCTCAAAACCCTGCCACAACTCAGCCACTGAGTTGCGAATTCTCAAACTACGCCACGTAGTTTGTCCCCTAGTCACACGACTAGTAATTACAACGTTTAAAAGAGAAATACAAATTAAAAAACAATTTTAAAACAATTAAACGAACACAAAGCCCTTAATTAAAAAATAAAATCCCAAAACAAGGCTGTCCCTAAATAAGGAATCCCCTTTCTCTTTTCTTATGTGTTCGGCCCGATTCCTTTCACTTTGATGCTTTGAAAATGGCTGCTTATTGTTTGTTCCTCTCTGATTAAAAATTAGGGCTTTGAGATGCCGGCTTTAAATTGATCGATCGAATTGGGATTTCGCTTTCTTGCTTTGTCGATCGAGCGTCTCTTGACTTTGCTCACGGCTCCTTTGAAGATCGAGTTCGATCTTGCTCCGGTATGTAATTTGTGATTTTTTTCTTTTCTGGTTTTTCTTACTTGAACTCGATTGCGTTTGTAGCCGATGATGATTGGGTTTTTATATAGGATTCAAACCCCTTGATTTTCGTTCGTATATATTTGTTTGAATTTAACTTCGGCCATTTGATTATTCTTGAACAATGGTGATTTATCTGACTTCTTCAATTCATATAATTCGTTGCTTGATACTCATGGTGTTGATTCGTGACTTGGTCAATTTACTTGGCCACCACGGTTTCGAATTTGAACTGTTCGATTCCGTTCTTTTTGACTTCGGCTTGTGATATTATGATGATTTCTGACCTTCGTAGTTGAACATGCTACTGTTGGTTTCTGACTTGTTCTATTTTTGTTTTCTGCTTCAACTTGTTTTTCAACATCACCTGACTTCGGCACTGATTGACTTCATTGCTGGTTTAGTTTCACTATTTAGTTTCAATGCACTACATATATGTGTGGTTTCATATTTGTAGCATACTTGACCTGATCTTGGCAATATCATTCACTGATTATTCTTGTGTGTCTTCACATGTGTACTTGAGTCGCATTGTTGGTCTGGTCTCACGACTGTAGCCTGGTTGTCATGTATGCTTCAGTGTTGCATTTGTATTTGATGTGTGCACCACTTGTGGTCTTCGTTTTCACATTGCTGTCACATGTCATTGTTTCGGTTTGATCCTTTGTTTTAGTGCTTATATATGTTCACTGATATGATTCATATTGTATTTCTTTTGAACTCGTAGCCTTGTCTCACTTGCATTGCTTCTGATCATATGTCACCGTATATCACTGCATGTTGTATTTGCATGCCATGCTTGTTTATGTTGTTTCACTGGCTTGTGTTTTGCTTTGGCCACTTGTTGTTCACTTGTAGTTGAAGTATTCCTCTGTTTAGTATTGGTGTACTTGGTTTGTGATTTACTGTTGCATTCCTGTATATGCTTCGAGTCATGGTAGCAGTGACTTGAACTTTAAGCCTTTGGTTTATAATCTCTGATTCGTTGTTGACTTTGTTGTTGGTTGGATTAGCTTGTGGTCTTCACTGGTATCACTGGTGCATGTGCTTATGCATTGACAGTTGAATTCTTGTGTGATTCACTGTTGCGCTTGAGCTTGTTCTGTCCAGATTCACAATTGCATAACTGTTGTATCTTTTGGAGTTTGGTTTTGTAATCTCTGGTTCATTGTTGTAGTTGTTGCCAGTTGCCTCTGGTTTGAGTTTTGCTTGTATACTTCATGTGTACTTTGGAGTTTTAGTTGAGATTTGTGGTCTAGGTTGCATATCAAATTGATTGAGTCACTGTGTTGAATCGGACTCTTCTGGTTCACATGTACACTTTGACTAGCTTGCTTATGACCATTTTATTAAACTTGTATATTCGAACTGCACCTGTGTCGAATCCAGCTTCAAGCTCAGGTTTGACCTTGTGCTGATATTGTAACATTATTTTTACTGCACTTGAGTTGAACCCGGCATTTTGGGTTTGACCTGTGCGCACCTGTCCCTGTAATTTTATCAAGTGTATATATCGGTGTGCACGACCTTGTGGCATATACAGTGATACACTGTGTATGTCACAAGTTGTTCTTGAATGATGAATTCAAAATTAGATGATGACGAACAACCCAAATAACCGAGACAAATATTATATTCAAAATCCACAATTTATTTTATACTGCAAAAATATTTTATTTTCAATTTTACTGCATCAATGTATATTTCTGCAGATTTTTCAGATGCTGGATTCACATTGGAATGAAGTTGAAGATCAGAATGAGTTGAGTGAATGAGTGATATGTCGTGAGGTGCAATGTAAATGTGAAATTTGTGATGTAACAAAATTGTATTATAATTGAAGGTGTGTGTCTATATATATATATATATATATATATTGAGAGCTTGAAATCTGTACTATACAAAAAATTGTAATAAATATTTGTTTGAATAAAATATCCGTTTGAATTCAAATTCTATGTTATTTATTTTATTCAACAAATATTTATTTAATCTATGAAAAATAAAATAGTACATTAACAAATACATTTAAATGAATATATATATATATATGTGTGTGTGTTTATTATCATCAAACAAGAAACATATAATCGCACATTCAACATGATTATGTTTACAAAATCTTTTAAGTTTTACATAAACCCATGCTCTAATACCAAGTTGTTACATTCTCTATTTTGAGGCCTAAAACTAAGAATTATAGTTGTTTCAGTCTTCCATGGTATTTATTCCTAGTGAAAAATGAGATAAGTTAATTGTATCTATAACATTAGGAGCACATGAATATGAAAATTTTCAACACATATTTCATTAATAACTTTTACATTCGTTTCATAGTCCATCGATTCTGCTTTCAGAGAAAATATAATAATTACAATTATATTCCAAGAGAGACATATGAAGATGCCCCCTTGATTAATCAAAATCTAACTACTTGACAGTTATAAATCCTATCATTACATCTGTTCTAACAAAATAGAACTTCATCCAAAACAATGGAAATAAAATTCTAATATTAGCTTGCCCCCTTGAAAACCCTACTCCCGATCTACTCAAATGAGTACCTACGAATTTATGGGAAAAAAATAAAAACTTTGGATCAGACAAAAAATCTAGTGTGAATAATAATATACTCTCTCAAACCAAAATAGATATCTAGTAAGACCACACTACAGAATGGAACAAGTCTTTCCCTCACTAGTATCTTATCAAAATATGTTAATCTAAACATAAATCATGAACTTGCAACCACAAGGTTAAAATAAAACATGATATGTTCATATGCATGCAATATGGTTAAATATGACTATTCTGTCATTAATGGATTATGCACTCCCAAGGTTAAAATAAAAATGACTGTTTGGCTCAAATCATAGTTTTCCTAGGGTCACTATGAACCTATCAGTTTTCACAGGCCAACTAATAAGCTATTTTGTCGGCTTGGACCAAAACATAACCAGATGTCCCAAAATCTTCAAATATGGTTAAGAGAAAATCTAATTAAATAGTACAGTGAGGATATAGACCAACGAGTTCCTTTTTGTGCGTACACATCTTTTAGTCTCAATACTGACAAAGCTCTATGCATTGAAATTGCAGATCTTTACTAACCGAAGGCTAACAGCTGAGCATAGGGCACGAACCTACACTAGTCCTACTAAAATCTTATTTGGTTTTAAATCCATGATTCATGCCTTTTTTTAATCGATTCAGGGCATCCTAACACAATTGATCTATCTAAACTCCTAGATGCAATTCTACTCACTCAGGAGTTTAGTCTGACCATACTCACTATCGGAACAACCTAACTGGTAATTCTATTCCAAATTCCAAGATGAAATATTGGATAATGCACATGTGAGTATGTCTAATGATAAAATATGAAAATTTAACTAATCAAATGATAGCAAGAACATATAACATCATTCATCCACATATGTTCAATCAATAGGCACATCCATCACAAAATTACTTAAATGTTAAGTAACAATTTCCTTTGGAAAAATTCATATAACATTAGGCTAGAACACTATTTCATTTTCTTTAAAACACTTAACTTTAAGATAATAAACCACATGAAACTAATCTTTATAAACAAGGAAAAAATAGCCCAAATACTTAGGCAAAATCTTATGCTAAAGCACTATCATCTTTACTTAGCTTTGGAAACATTTGCTATCTAAATAAGAATGTTGAGCATTTAGAGAACATAGCCATCGAGCCTCTAAAGAATGGCTTTCTAGTTTGTAAAACATGTAGCTATATAGCCGCTAAAATATATAGATGTCAAATATCTATATAACCTGGGTTATCGAGCCTCTAAAATTATAAATCTTCTTTACATGGCTTTCAAAACATTTGATAGCAAAATAGGGTTAACGAGCCTTTAGGAAACAAAGGCTATCAAGCCTCTAAAATATAGCTATTTGGTTTTGTAAAAATACGGCAGTCATGCCGCAATAATACAGTTGACGAATGGTTACAAGGAAGCTATCGAGTCACTGTAAGACAAGATGCATCGCGTTCTTAAAAACATAAAGTGCCAAGCATTTAAAACACATAAAGTTTCGAGCTTGGAAAAACATGAGGGTTTTGATTCTTTAAAACATAGGGGTTTAGAGTCTCTAAAAGCACAAGGATTTCGAGCCTTTTAAAACCTAAGGTATTGAACCCCTAAATGCATATGGTGTCTAGCCTTTATAAAAGAGAGGATGCATCACATAGCTATAGCATGTATCAACCCTTATAGTTGTCGCTTTCCAGGACTTTAAGGATATCAAACCTCTATGTTATTATGACAATGACACTTCTATAAATAATTTAAAAACTGATTTGTTTTCTTTTAAAGATAAAACTTTCCACCAACTCTTGGCAAATTTCCATTGGATAACAAAACAGTTTACATATTCTTTTCAGAATCTATTGGTAGATCACGTTCTACCTTCTAAATAACCTTGCAAACCTTTTATTATTAATGTTATTAACCCTTATAAATTAAATACTTTTCTAGAATAATAAATTCATAGAAAGTCATAATAACTAGGGAAAAATCCCAAGAAATCACTAAAAATATGAATTTCCTTCTTCTCCTTTATATAAAAATTTCAAGGCCAAAATATTTATTTACTTATTTTTTATAATTAAAATCTTGAAAATAAATACGTGTTCCTCTTTGTAAATTCATAAAATAATCACATGAGCTTGGAAAATTGTGGAATTAAAAACCCATCTCCAAATTAGTGTTTTACATAACATATTCAAATTCCAAAATAATAAGATATCAAAAAATTAGATTTTTCTTTTAAAACCCATTAAAAAATTTCCATAAAATTCCAACAAATCATCATTCAATCCATTAATGATATTATCAATCCAAACATGACATATTATCACAAAAAACTCGAAAATCAATCATAAATGTGAAAATAAAACATAAAAAATGAGATGGTAACTATTATTAACCTTAGATTAGACAAGAGAGATTGACATTTGATGTAGATTAATTTACTTAAGTTTTCCCCTTTGAATTTCTTAGATTTCTTCCTCTATACCCCTTGATAATGGCCAGCCTCTATTTAGTTTGTTTTGGTTTTAGAAAATGAAATAAGAATGAATGAAAGAGGAAGGGTTTAGGGAATAAACTAAGGAGTTATTCCCATTATGCCCCTCTCATTAATCGATTTCTATTCTATGTTTAAAATAATCTTATTAGTTAATTAACTAAGGCCTGACCCAAATTAGTTAACAAATCTCATTCTCCTTATCACCTAACAATATTCTATTTAATTTATCTAATTTAATTCCTTGAATAATGTTAAACAAAATTAAGGGTGATACATTAGGGATATTACATTTTTCTCTCATTATTAAACTCCTTTTAATTAATAAGTAATAATGGAAAATTCATTTTATAAATTTGTTTACATAAATAGTTCGATGAAAAATTGAAAATGTGACCAAAATTCTTTTTTTAGAACTTTGAATTTTCATCGAACTAAAATTGTTGCAACGTTGTTGCACTCTTATGTACACATCTATAACATACATAGTAAAAAACAAGAAAATCAATTGTTAATGAAACAACTTGGTTTTTGATGATGTTTTTATAAAAATTATAGGATTTATCTTGAAAAATATTTATATTTTCGTTTGACGCATTTTACGGCAAACATTGGAATTTTTGAAACTATACATAATAAATTAACTTGTGTATTTTTGTGTTGTTTTATGATCATGTCACATTTTTGTGTGCGATTGTATTTTTATTTCTATCTTTCGCGGTTCATACGCAAACGTGATATTATGCAGCGAAGAACCGAAAATTATAGCCTTGAATAACCTAACATTTAACCTATTTTCATTACTTCTGCTCCCTCTCTATTTTATTCTCATTAACTGTAGCAAATAAAAGTAGCCATCTCCATATTTTTAATTCAATTTAAAGCTTTGCTCAATAAAAATCAACATAGTCGGATCCTTTGAGTTCATATTGACGAGAAGTTTCAAATCCATGAAGACGATGGTGATTGCGGTCGAAATTGTCCATATATGACGTAATGAGGCTGTTCTAGGGTTTGACGTGGGAGGAGTTTTAGGTGACAATTACCCAAGGCAAAGGTGGCGTTGAGTTGCTCAATCGAGGGCAAAAGGATAATGAGATTTTAGGGCAAAACACGCTTCGACCTTATCGCATGCGGATGCCTGGGTTGCAATGGGGTAAGGGGTGCCAAGCTTAAAATATTCGGGTCAGTTAAGCAGCATTCGTGAAATGGAGTACAACGGAGTGAACGGTGGACGATTCCATCGTGTATGGAGCAAGAAAGGAGAGAGATGGTACAGAATTGTAATGACCCATAATTTTTAACGTTACGAATGACTGTGTGGCAAAGCGTTGGAAATTTGAAAATAGAGACAACCCAAACACAAGAGCTTACATTATTTTCATTCTTCCCCTTATTTACATTTCCTACAAACAATTTAACCCCAACCTCCTTGAATCATTCGCTAAAAGATAAATTATAAAACTGGATCTATTGAACTCATGGGATGAAGAACTTTGAATTTATGAAGGGATGGTAGCGTGCGGCGGTGGTTGGTCATGTTCGATGTGAAGGAGGATGCCTTATGGTTTGGATTTCAAGGTGATTGAGGTAGAATTTGACATAGCAGAGGACCATTTCCCAAAGTTTGGAGGTGTGTGGCTCGATGTAGCAAATCGCGTTGCCTTTTGGTAGAGGGGAGCATGGAGCAAGTTGCGATTTATTATGGGACATCGAGCTTGGAGTTGATGTGTGGGATAGAGAGCTCGTGTGAAGTGAAGTTCTTCGATGAAGTCGAATTGTGATTTCATGGAGTATTGTGGAAGATAGGGTGTGCGTAATGACCCAGATTTTCAAACCATTCAAAATCGCCGAAAATCCATCCGTTATAAAACTGTGAATGAAAACTACAAATTTAATACACAATTTATTTGATAAATATACAACATAATAAATGTATGATACAATTTTAGTAATACAACTTATCGGAGTTCTAATCATTTATTCTACATGGTGTGATTTAATGCAAAGAAAACTCAAATACAATAAATCTACCGCTACAATACTGTGTGAGTGATAAATATAACTATTCATACAAGCTCGATAATATTTCATTGTGGAAAATAATAATAAGCATGAAAGATACAACAACGCACGATAATTAGCAAACAATAAACAAGAAAAAAAATATTATTTAGGCTGCGTCACTACCACTTGTAACTGCCCAAGTACCCCTGTCTAACTGAATACCTAATTAGATATAGGATCTAGCCAACGTAGTTCTCCTGTTCACAAACTCAAGGAGCCTACAATACACAAACAAATATGCAATTCCCAAATTACCTACTTAAGCTTAATCTTCAATTTAGATTTTCTATAATCTAATTGACTTTATAGTTTTCAAAATATAATCCTTTGTTATAAAATAGTCTGTTAGAACTAAATACTCAGTTTTCTTTCAAATCCTATTGAAATTATATATATATATATATATATATATATATATCCTTTATATCAAGTCAAGCTTTTCTTCATGATTTAGTCAAAACCTTTTCAAAATCGGTATTAATTATTCTGTATAATAATACAGTGGTGCATTCGATATATTTATTTGGATATATAAAAATACTCAATTATAAAAGCATATCAAAATATATGCAATAGAAAGGAAGGTTTCTCCCAATAACATGGAAACTGAGTCCCAGACTCTCCAAAATAAATAAATAAAGTATATCCCTTCTACTAAAGAGTCGACTATACTTAGGGTTACATGAACCCTCCGCCTACTTTTTAGTCATGGGTTACCCGAATCATCGGTAACATAACAAATCATTTTGTTCCTCGAAGTGACAAATCGTTTTGCATTAATAATCACAAATACTTTCGGACACAATATTTTTTATTTTTTCAAAAATTTTTCAGATCAATTTCAAAAGCAATCGGGTTTTAAGTTCTCAAAATTTTCTTTATTTATACAACACTTTTTATAAATATCTTTATATATAAATCACTTTTATTCAAATGGTAATGTTGTTAACTTGATTCAAAGTGAGAATAAATCACTTTCATTCAACCCATTTATTCCCTACCAACACTCAATCATAACCACACTTCAACTCAAATATCTTACTTTAACAGAACATCACTAAAACAACCTTTCCTCCGCCATAGCTCATGGCCCAAGCCCTCCCCCTCTCTTCCTTGCTCACGGCCATAGGACACCATCCACCTTAGCTCATGTCCAAGGCATTTCCACCTCCCCTTACACATGCCTAACCTCCTTCCTCTCCCTTAGAACCCATAGCTCTAGGCCATTTTCTCACTATAAGGCACACAACCATTAAAATAAGAGGGGAAGAAGAGAAGTTATAAAGAGGAAGAAATGAAAATATGGAATGGTGAGAAATGAGAAGTGTGTGTATGCGTGTATTTATAGAGTTAGAAAATGAGTGGAAAAGACTTGAAAACACCTTCCTTTTCCATGCATGAGAAAATGCACACCATACCCTTATGCAACCATACCCTTGCACCCCTATACTCTCCTTAAATCACTCCACCATTTATGATTCCTTTAGTACCACATGTTCCCTTAATTAAACATGCTTACTTTATTTAATTTTCTAACGGATAGAAATTTGTTTAATTCTTATATATATGTGCATATGTTTCTATACAAGTTGATAAATATTTAAACAACTTGTATTGAACAAAAAGTTCATTTTTAACGAAATGTTTTTCAGTAACATTTTAATTCTTTATTCAAAGTGAATATTTTTATAAACACATTTCAAAAATAAGTTTTCTACTATAAGCTATTAATTAAAATGTGTTTAATAAGGTTATAAAATCATATTTAATTGCATTAAATCTTAAAAGGGATATTTAATTAATTCAAATATTTAAACAGAAAGTGTTTGAAATTCTAAATCGTTTCATTCTTCCCACCTTGAAAGAATTTCATACTCAAAATTTCAAGGATGAAAAATAATAACGAAAACCAAATAATTAATAAAAGCTAAGCATGCCAAAAATAATATCACTCATAACCCCAGTCGGAGGTACTGTGCCTTATCCTATCCATTTTTATTTATCAACTTAAGGTAGTTTACTTTTAAAAGTTCTAGGCTAACCTACTAACCCTAGATGAATTTTAGTTAGGCGCATAACCTAAGCTCTGATACCAGTTGTAATGACCAAAATTTTTGGACCTGCCGAAATCGCCGATAACCTGCCCATTCTAAAACAATGAACAAAAATTACCAATCTAACACACAATATTCTTTGATAAATATACAACAACAAAAAATGTATAGGATACAATTTTAATAATACAACTTATCATAGTTCTAATCATTAATTCTACAGGGTGTGCTTTAATGTAAAGAAAATTCAAATACAATAAATCTACTCTTGCATAATACTGATGTGAGTGACGATAACAGTTATTCCTGAAAACTCAATACACATGTCACTGTGGAATAAAATGATAAGTAGGAAAGATACAACAACACATGATAATTAGCAAACAATAAAAAAAAAGATATATTATTATTGAGAATGCATCCCTACCACTTGTGACTGCCTACGTGAAGGAATTAGGCCAGCCCACAGCTAAAGAAATAAATGAATTTTAGAAAAAATCCATTTTGGATATAATGGGCCTATGAAGTCAAACTAAATTTTGAACTTTTCTAAATCTGGTTTAAACAAGTTCATGTATTCTATTTAAAATAATTAAAGGGAAGTTTAATTAAATTTAATTGCAAATGTATAGTGTATAAAGTACACCATAACATTTGTTTATAAGAGTTAACGTATAGGAAATGAAACCTTTCATTTCTTTTACTAAAACAAGAATTAATTAAGAGCGTTAATTGTATTAAATGGAGAGAGAAACCTTTGGTTTTCTCTCTTTAATTTGAATTGATTGATTCGCTAAAGGTCAATAATTAATAAGTTATTCATGGGAAGTTTTATTCCTTGGTTAATATGTATTCTGACTATACAAATTGTAGTTTGAGATTCATTAATTTTATTTCATTTATTTATATAAGTATATATATATCATATATGTATGTATGTATGTATGTTCGTGCATGTGTAACATCATAATCCGTGAAGGGTATAATGAGCGATGTTGGGATTTACATTGTAATGGATACATTAGCTCATTTTGTGTGTGCAGTAATTTGTTCGAATATGTGCTCGTATCATATGTCAAAACAAGATATTAATATATGTAAATAAATTTAAACATATATATATAATAAAATAAAATAATTTCTGCCATAATAAATTAATGTAAAATAATTGTATGAAAAAAATACAAGTTTTATCATTTTAGAAAATCTTCAAAACATTTTAGGTTTAATATTAATTTATGGAATTATCTCAATTAAAATAATATTTATTATTAAATAATAGATAATAGACTATAATCAAATTAATTCTTAAATATGAAATCAAGTTGAAAAATTCTAAAATTTCAAAAAGTACCTCGTATGTGTTCTGATTCTAGGAAAATTTCTAGAATTTTCTCAATTGAAATTATATTTTAATTAAATAATTAGTTGCGCTTCGAAAATAAATTAATAAAAAATATATTATATTAAGTTTTATAAATCCAAAAAAATTTCTGAAGGTACCTGAGACATATTTAAGGCTTAAGAAAAATTTCTAGAATTTTATCAATTGAAATTATATTTTTAATTAAATGATTATTTGTAGGTTGAAAGTAAACTAATTTAAAAATATTAAATTAAATTCAAAAAATCTGAAAATATTACAGTAAACCTCCCACATGCTGCAGCAAATAAAAAAAATTATAAAATTGAAATTTTGAACCATTAATTATTTTATACATAATAAATAATTCACAAAATCATTAAATAATAATAAAATATGTACTAAATATTTAATAAATTAATTTTATATTTTACGATTCATAATAGATATAAATCATCATAAGAAAATTTTAAGATTAAATATGTATGATATATAATTATATATACAATTATACATATTGACAATTTGTACATCTGTATACATTTAGTGTATGTGTATTTATAAAAAAATAATTTTTTTCATAAAATTAACTCAAAAAAAAAATCAAAAATAATATTTTACAACAAGCACATAACTAATATAATTGTAACAAATACATATACCCCCAAAAATCTCACATAATCAAAGCAATAAGCAGATCCGAACACAAATAGATGATTTGTATGTATGAACTTTTATATGATAAACTTGAAATCAAAAAAATATTAATAAATGAAATTTTACCTTTTAATGAAGCCTTTAAGTCCATGTTGAACAACGATTTCTCTTCTTAGAACAGTTCCCAATCCGTCAGCTTGCTAATCAGGGATTAGAGAACTTTTACTACAAATTTGTATTTTTACTTTGAAATTGAACTTGAAAATTTTGGGGATGATTTTAGAGGATAGTTGTTGCCACTAAATTGAGGAGGAGGAGGAAGAAGAAAGTGGCAGATCAAAAATGAATTAACCTTTCACTAGGGTTTTGAGATTAGCTTTTATATGGGTAGGATAAAAAAGCAAACAATGGTCTCAACCACACATCTCAAAACCATAATTTCATGCATAATAGCCGTCCCCTTCCTTTATCAAAACCAATGAATTTCACCTATAAAATTCATGGGTTATGAGCCCATTTAACACAATTTAAATATACATAATTATATACAACTAAATTTGTTGTCAATATCTCATATCGATCAACATATTTATAACCTTTTCATAAATACATGCAACAAATTTATTCCTCAATTCGTTCCAAATTTTATAATTAATATTTCCTAAGTATTAATTAATTTAATCAACTTATAACAACTATAAACTAATTAAAACATTTGGTTTAAGAGAATTCATCGATTCAGTTGTGTTACTCTTGGGTGTAAATTCGGTCAGCAATTAGCAACGAACTATTTAAACGTTAACATTCACACTTCACTTAGCAGGTGGTGTGATGATATTGCCAAATTTATCGCATACTCATTATTAGAAAAAAATATTACTTTAATTTAATAAATATTACCCAGTTGTGACAAATATTTACATCAATTCTCTTCGTTAAAACTATATCACTTTGGACTTATTGAATTTGGTAATGGTCAAAATTCCAATATCGTCAACATTCAACTATATGGTCAAAACACAAAGTCCTTGGTTCAATTATAAAAATTATATTAATCATACTACTTTGGCCAAAGATTTTGACTTTGTTTTGACTTATAAGTTGACCGCGACCTAAACCTATATAACCGAGGAGACGAATCCACTCTTGAATAGTGCTTTATTTACAATACTTCCATTCGACCCAACTATAGTCACTCGAGGGACGTTGTGCCGTGGTTTTGCTATAATCAAAGCAGAACTTTTATATTGAAGATTTATAGTATTCTCAAGTCGAAAGAACTGTGTAAATTATTCACATCGATATTTTCCGTCTGACCTTAATTATGTTAACTAACAGAAAAATATCAAATAAGTCGTTCCATAGTTATCTAATAACTATTAGTATGTAACCCCTAGGTACCACAACAGTCATGAGGATATACACCACCCAACATTTGAAGAGCGCTACGTACTCTAGTCTCTATGGATTCATCAATATCCAGTCTCAATGCATCTTGACTAGGAACATTTAAAATGGTATGTTTACTTTTATTGTGATAAATTACTCATGGTTACAACATTTTGTAACTACTATCACAAAAAAATACCATTTATGGATTTTCTATTAAATATATTTTAATTAAACATTTAATTATTTATAAAACATTTTAACAAATATATAACAGAAAGAAGAAACACCTTTATTTTGAATGAGAAATGATTTTAGAGTTATTAATTTGCAATTAACTATAGAATTGTCCCTAGGGCATACCCCTAACACTTTCAATCTCCCACTTGCACTTGGGGCCAATTATGAAATCTCAATCCCATCCCACGGTCAGTTTCTCAAGAACTGACCAAGCTAGGCCTTTGGTGAATGGATCTGCTATATTGTCCTCAATATCTATCCTTTAAATCACAACTTGTTTCTTCACAATGAATTCCCTAATTAGTTGGAAATTTCGAAGAATGCGTCGTGACTTCTTATGTGCTCTTGGTTCCTTTGCGATTTGCATCGCCATATTGTTGTCGCAAAACAAAGCCACAGGATTCTCGGTATAGGGAATCACTTCATGCTCACTAAAAAAAACTTGCACATCCAAACTACCCCTTTTGATGCTTTATCGAGGGCGATGTACTCGGCTTCCATCGCGGAACCAACAATTATTTCTTGCTTGGAGCTTTTCCAGCTAACAGGTTCACCATTCGGTGTAAAGACATAGGCAGACACTGATTTACTATCATGTATATCACTTTGAAAGCTCAAATTCATATAACCCACGGACGTCTCCATTTCCATATATGAGGAATAAGTCCTTAGTATTTCTCAATTATTTAATTATGTTTTTACAGTCGTCCAATGTTTTACTCTGGGATTAGACTGGTATTTGCCTACGCGCCCTAATGCATATGCCACATCCAGTCTAGTACACAACATAGCATACATTATAGATCCTATGGCTAAAGCATAGGGATTCCTCTTCATATGCTCTTTCTCCTCATCAATATAAGGAGCATTCTTTTTAGAAAGGACAATTCTAGATTGCATTGGAACACTTCCACACTAGGAATTCACCATACTAAACATTTTGAGTATGGTGTCTTTATACATGGATCGAGACAATCCCAATAACTTCTTAGATCTATCTCTATAGATCTTTATACCAAGTATATAGGATGCTTCTCCCGAATCCATCATGGAGAATTTTTCTGAAAGCCAAGCTTTCGCTGATTGCAATAATGAAGTATCATTGCCAATCAATAATAGATCACCGACATAGAGTACTAAGAAAACAATAACATACCCTTGTTCCTTTCTTTATATGCAATCTTTCTCCGTGTTTTGATAAAAACCAAATTGTTTGATTACTTTATCAAAACACTTGTTTCAACTCCTTAAAGCTTGTTTGAGTCCATAAATGGACTTTAACAACTTGCAAGCTTTGCCTTCACTCTCATTTACCACAAAACCCTCAGGCTGCGACATGTAAACAGTTTCTTATAAATCACCATTCAGAAAAGCCGTTTTGCATCCATTTTCCATATCTCATAGTCATAGAATGCAGCATTGGCTAGCATAATCCAAATAGATTTAAGCGTGGCTATGGGTTAAAAGGTTTCGTCATAATTAATACCTTGAATTTGAAAAAAGCCTTTTGCAACTAAACTTACCTTATAAGTCAACTTCCCCATCTACGTTTATTTTTTTTCTTAAAAATCCATTTGCAGCAGATGGGTTTTATCCCTTCAAGTATGTCCGATAAAGTCCAAACTTTATTTTGTACAAGGAGTCCATTTCGGATTTCATAGCTTCAAGCCGGAGTGCAAAGTCTTTATTCTGAAGTGCTTGTTGAGAAGTCAAAGGAGTGTCGTCATCTAAGGCACGGTCCTCCTTTTCTCCATCCATGAGAAAACCGTAGTATCTTCCTGGTGCATGAGATTCATTAATAGACTTTCTAATAGGTTGCATGTTTTCACATACGGGTGAACTTGTTTCTCTCACTGTTTCGGCATCAGTGTTAGTTTCTTGGATTACATCCAAGTCTACAACTTTGCTGTTAATTTATTTTGACAGAAATTTCTTTTCTAAAAAGACAATGTGTCAAGAAATAATGACCTTTTATTCCTCTATATTGTAGAATATATATTCCATCGAGCTTTTGGGATATCCTATAAACTTACACGGTATCGATCTTGCCTCTAGTTTATTCGGACCAACATTCTTAATGTATGCTGGACAACCCCGTACTTTCAAATATTAATGTTGGGGTTTCTTACCAAACCACATCTCATATGGTGTTTTGGGCATAGATTTAGTGGGTAACAAGTTCGACATATGTGCTGCTGTTTCTAGCACATATCCTCAAAGCTAATTCAGCCTTACTCATCATGGAACAAACCATATCTAATAGGGTTCGATTCCCTTGCTCCGACACACCATTGTGTAGCGGAGTATAGGATGGAGTAACTTGAGAAATATTCCCATTATCTTTTAAGTATTATTGGAAATCCTATCCAACATACTCACCTCCTTGATCTGATTGAAGAATTTTAATCTTACGGCACGTTTGATTTTCCATTACACTTTTGTACTCAACAAATTTCTCATAGATGTCGGATTAGTTCTTCATAAGATATATATACACACACACACTAGTCTTGAGAAATCATTAGTGAAGGTAACTAAGTAAGAATTATTATCTTTGGTAACTATAGGCATTGGGCCACACACATCATTATGTATCAGCCCTAACAGTTCATCAACTCTTTCATTACTCCCACTAAAGTGGTGCTTTGTCATTTTACCTTTAAGACATGACTTACATGTGGCAAATGATTCAGAATTAAGCGACGGAAGAAAACCTTTGGTTTTCAATTTGTGAAGTCATTTCTCATTGATATGACCTAGCCTACGGTGCCAAAGACAATTTTCATTTATGTTATTACAAAATTTATTCACAAACAACACATAAGTAATGATCACATAAATTCCATTTTCAAGTACAACAACACAGATCTTACTTCCATTCAAACTAATATTCATAACATTTTTTGCACAATGAAATACATATCCAATCTCAGACAATCTAGAAATAAATACAATTCCACAAATAAAGTCTTTCACAAAATAGCAATTAATTAATATCAACACCACACCACTATGCAAAACTAAACAATAATCTCCTACTGCCATTGCATCAACAATAGATCCTTCAGCTACTTGGAGCCTAATTTCTCTTTTTCCTACGTGGCGCCAGTTCCTAAGCCCTTGCAACGAATTGTATATATGAGTTTCACATCCAGTATCTAAAACCCAAGACATTTTATTGATTGCAAAACAATTTTGAACCATAAACATACCTGATGGAGCCTCTGAACCATTCTGTTTCCTTTCCCTAACAATCCTTATGTGCTTAAGATAGTTCCATTTCAATGACCTTTCTTGTGGCAGTGGTGAAGTTCTCCCTTATCATCGAACTTTTTTTTACTTTTGTTTTTCTCACTATTTTTTTCGCTTCTTCGGACCTTTGGAAGATGATGCATTACCTTTCACAGCAAGTACGACACCTTGATCCTTAGATTCAGAATCAGTTGTCCTCAACATATTGAGGTGTTCCAATAGATTCACATTTAATTGGTTTATATTGTAATTCAATACGAACTATTCATACTTAGAAGTAAGAGATCCAAGGATCAACTCTAATTGCGTTTCTTTTCTTATTTCTACATCTAATTGTGCAAGTCTATCAATATAGCCTTTCATCATTACAATGTAATCATCCACTTTATGTCCCTTGGTCATTTTGATGTTGAATAGTTTCTTTGAAAGTTTGTACTTTACGGAACGGGACTGTTCACCAAAAAGAGCTTTGAGATTATGAAAAATCTCATGAACAGACATGTTCTCGTGTTTCCTTTGCCATGGTTTGTCTAAGGTGGAAAACACGAAAACTTGGGGGATTTTCAGGTCTGATTGCCACTTTAAATAAGCAAGTCATTCCTTACGGTCTACGTCATTAGTGGGTTCACTTTTGGGCTCAAATGTAACAAAATTCCAAAGGCGCTCGTAAGTTAACGCTATCTTAATTGATCTTAGAAAATTTTTATAGTTAGCTCCAGTGAGCTTGTTGCTTTCAGAAAACTGTTTTGGAGTTGACATTTTCTGCAA
Organism: Allium cepa; assembly: GCA_030765085.1. Lineage (NCBI taxonomy): Eukaryota > Viridiplantae > Streptophyta > Magnoliopsida > Asparagales > Amaryllidaceae > Allium > Allium cepa. Next base: position 353,369,231 of record CM060935.1, read on the forward strand.
GTTTAAGTGGTAGATTATTAGGACAAATCACAGTGGATGTTCTTATAATATTAGTATGGTCAAACTTTATGTTTCATTTTACTAATAAGCTTCCACTAGTCTTTTATTTTTTGCGAAACACTAAGTTGAAACATATAAACCTTTTGACTTCAGTAGTAGGTGCTAAGACTCATCTGTCTTGAAAATCTGACCTTGAGTTTGCTCAACATATTAGTAATACTACATATAACATCCCTTGCTTGAGTTTGCTCAATAACTAAGGAGCATGCAAATAATTTATTAATATACATATATAGTAGAGGACAACATTAAATTGAGTGATATTTACTTATGAAATGATGCAATTCTTATGAACTACCATCATGATTCTAGTGCCAAACACATTTGAAATCACGATATACATACGATTACGTATATATTTTTCTAAAGTCTATTATGGCTTTCTTTCAGGTTCCACCTTTAGTTTATATTAATCAAGTCATATTTAATTAATCTTATTGATTAACACTTTAATATTTGACATTGATATAACATTTATATCCATCAATAATTATACTTTATAACTATCATAGTATAACACATGTATCATATACATATGTAATTTAATTAATTAACCTTGTAATTATAATTTAATTAAACTATTTTAATTAAATTTTATTAATTTCAAACTTCAATTCATAAACATAGACGTATACTTATGTTATTTTAAACAATTTAAAATAACATAACGTATATCTTAATATATAATACATGCACATGTTCATTAATTAATTAACTTGTTTAATTAATTTAATTTTATTAGTCTTTTAATAAATTTGAAATTTGAAATTGATGTGAATAGGTTTTCAAACATTTTAAACAATTGTGTTATATTATAACTTTTATAATAAACGTATTTCATTTTAAATTTAACAAATAAATTTAATATCCTTAATTTTAATTTTCAAAACAACTTTAAAAATTAGTCCAGTCCCTAATTTAATTTGCGACTTTTCTATTAGGGGCAACCTTTGGGCTCACTTCACCTTTCAGGCCAGGCTACTAACCAGGTAGGATATGGTACTTGATTACCCAATTCCAATGCTATTCATTACCTTTCTAGACAATGTACTAAATGGACACGCGTAATTAGTTAGCCCTAATATGACTTATTTAGACCGCATAGGCTATTGGGTTCTGATATTATTGAAGGAACTGAGCCAGCTCACAATGGAAGAAATGGATGAATTTCAAAAAAAATCCATTTTGGATCTTTAATGGGCCTTGGAAGTCCAAATTTCATTTGGAACTTTTTTAAATCTGGTTTAAACAAAATCATGTGTTCTATTTAAAATAGTTAAAGGGAATTTTAAATAAACTTAATTTCAAATGTATAGTGTATCAAATACACCATAACATTTATTTTTGAGAGTTAATGTATAGGGAATAATACCATTCCTTTCTTTCCCTAAAACAAGAATTAATTGAGAGCATTAATTATACTAAATACGGAGAGAAACCTTTGATTTTCTCTCTTTAATTTGAATTGATTCATTCATTAAGCATCATTAATTAATATGCTATTCATGGCAAGTTTTATTACTATGTAAATATGCATTCTGACTGTAAAAATTATAGTTTGAGATTTATTAAATTTTATTTTATTTATTTATATAAGTATGCATACACATATGTCTGTATGTATGTACCATATACATATATATACATATATATGTGCATGCATATGTAACATTATGATCTGCGAAGAGTATAATGTGCCCGTATATAGACGTTGGAATTTACATTGCAAGATACATTAGCTCATTATGTGTATACTGTAATTTGTTCAAATATGTGCTCGTATAATATGTCAAAAATATTAATATATGTATATATGTGTGTGTGTGTGTGTATTAAATAAAACAGTTTCTCCCATAATAAATTAATGTAAAATAGTTATATGAAAAAAATTCAAGTTTTATAATTTTAGAAAATCTTCAAACACATTTTGGGCTTAACATTAATTTACAGAATTATCTCAATTAAAATAATACTTATTATTAAATAATTGATAATATCCTACAATCAAATTAATTCTTAAAATTAAGAAATCAAGTTGAAAAATTCTAAACCATTTTTAGAGGGTACTTCAGATGTATTTTGGGATTGGGAATTTTTTTTTGGAATTTTCTCGGTTTCTAATTAAATAATTAGTTATAGGTAAAAAATAAATTAATAAAAAAATATTAAATTACGTTATAAAAATCCGAAATCTTTCATGAAGGTGCCTGAGATATATTTAAGGCTTAAGAAAAATTTTGAGAGTTTTATCGATTGAAACTATATACTCAATTAAATGATTGTTTGCTAGTTGAAAGTAAATTAATTTTAAAAAATACTAAATTAAATTTAAAAAATCTGAAAATATTAGAGTAAACCTCTTAATTGATGCAGCAAATAAAAAAATTATAAAATTGAAATTTTGAACCATTAATTCTCGAAATCATTAAATAATAATACAATATGTACATACATATTTGGTAAAATAATTTAATATTTTATGATTCATAATAGGTATAAATCATCATAACAAAATTTGAAGATTAAATATGTATGATATATAATATTATGTATGATATATAATATTATATATGATTATGCATATTGACAATTTGCAGATATGTATACATTTAATCCAGATATGTATGTATATTGATATAAATCAAAATTAACCTCTTTTATAAAATTAATTCAAAAAAATAAAAAATAAGATATACAATAAGTGCATAACCAATACAATTATAATAAACATATGTACCCTTAAAAATCTCACCTAATCAAAATAATAAACAGATCTGAATACAAATGGATGATTTGTATGTAAATCAACTTTTATATGATAAACTTGAAATCAAAACAATGATAATAAATGAAATTTTACCTTCTAATGAAGCCTTTGAGTCCATGTTGAACCATGGTTTCTCTTTCTGCTAATCCGGGATTCGTGACCTTCTATTACAAATTTGAATTTGAATTTGAATTTGGATTTAAGAATTTTAGGGATGATTTTAGAGGATATTTGCTGCCATTAAAATGAGGAGGAGGAAGAAGAAAAAAGTGGTGGCTCAAAAATGAATTAATCTTTTACTAGGGTTTTGAGATTAGGTTATATATAGGTAGATAAAAGAGTAAATAATGATCTCAACCACAAATGCCAAAACCCTAATCACATGCTTAGTAGATGGCCCCTTCCTCTGTCAAAATCAATGACTTTCACCCTTAAAATTCATGGGTTGTGAGCCATTTAACCCAATTTAACTATACACGGTTATATTCAACAAAATTTGTTGTCGATACCTCATATCGATTGTTTGTACCAAAAATGGACACAACACTCTACGGAAGTTTTTGAAGAGATAAAAATGAAGAAGACAAATGGAAAATGTGGATTATCTAACAAAAACTCCAAAAACTGATAATTAAATGCAAAGACACGACAAATTAGAGTGGTTCGGCGTGTTTTCTACGTCCACTATGAAGATATATGATTTTATTGATATTCTCTTGATGATTACACTTGATTACATCAAGCTAAAGTGAGTTACAAGTCTGAAATTCGAGTACAACAGCAGTATGGAGTGCAAAGTTGAATCCGGTAGAGTCTGGGCACTTGAGAGTTAAAAGATCCTTCTTCTGTAGGCCCTGAGGCTCTATTTATAGGCGTAGGAGGCTAATATTTCGCTCGGATCTTGGGAGACCTCTTCTGGAATGTGGAGGGGCCCACCTGATCGATCCCATGAAGTTTCGACTCGATCCGTGATCGATACGAACGTAATTTGTATCGATTAAGATTTTGTCCAATAGAGTCGAAACTTGGTGTGAACATTCTTTGGCTTGTACGTAAGCTCCTGTGAAAATTTCATAGTATTTGGACTTATGGATCTCGATTTATGATCGATACGAGTTGTAGCTTTTCGAAAGTATATTTTGTTCGAATCGGTTGCTTCAAATCGATGGTTGCACGTGCCCATGTGATGACGTGGCACACACTCCTCGGATCGATCCACTTTTCACGCCGTGTTGACCGAGTCGTCCCTCGAATTTTTCCTTATTCGTATCGAAGACCATTGCATTGTTCGAGTCGATTGCCGTTGCCAATTCATATCGATGGAAATTGCGCTGTTCGTATCGATGGGAGTTGCGTAGTTCGTATCGATCCACGTTGTTCCAACTTGATGGATACGAACAAGCGACATAGTGATGGATGCGAAAAAAGGAGCCTCGATGGACTCGAACAAGGCCCTCTAGGATGGATACGAACTAGACAACTGTCATATAAAGTAGAGCGTGTTTGATGGTGGAGCTGAGTAGATCGATACGAATAGGCATATGCTCCCGATGGGTACGAAATGGCATATCCTTATCGATTTGAACGAATGCTTGTTGATCGATACGAAGTAGACCTCCGTGATGGATACGAACAGATGTTCGCCGATGGATGCGAAGTAGGCATGAGCCGATCGATATGAAGTGCACCATTTGTTGACTGATACGAAGTTGATTAACGCGAACCGAGGCTCGACGATGGATACGAACTAGACAGATTTGAACTGAGGTCCATCGATGGATACGAAAACAGGGTTATCTCCTCCAATTTGCATGGATCATAACATGGGCATACAAATTCAGATTGACTTGAAATTTGGAATGCTGGCTTTCATGGCTTCGCTTGTCATGTCTTATCAATCGTAGCCTAATTCGGACTCGGATGAAATTCATCGATATCCATAATGAACATATGCGTACTCGATATCCGGGACGAGTGATCCTTGGTTTTCAGTCAGTTTCTTAATATCTCGGCCTCATCAAAAGACGGGATAACATTTTCCCTCCAAAGTACGTCTTGTGGAAACATGACGTGCTTTGAAAGTTGCCGTTTTCATTCTAAACAGTTATCATCTTTGAAGAGAAGGTTGTAGTCTTCGACTGATTTCCTCAATGGTGTGAGTTGCTTATTGTCAACTGTTGTACCCTATGCTTTTGTAACTGATTATTGTATGATAGTGATTAGCTGTTTGTCGCTTTAATCATTATCAGATGAGTATTCAATTCCTGTGAATGTTAAAAATTGAATATTAGTCCGACATATATGCATATATGTTAACCTGACTCTCGTTAACGTTGCACGTTCACGAATCGTTGTCAGTTCTCTCGTATCGAATCCCATATCGATCCTCTCCTGAACTGACGTGAAATTCAAGTTGCAACAATGCTTTATAGTTGTTTTTGGATGTTCCTTTGTCTCGATCCTCTCCTAAATCGTTATAAATGGCTGAAAGATTGTTCTCGCATAGATACACTTTGCATTGATGAATATGAAATAAACATTTCGCGTCGATGAGTGCGAGCTCCGATGGATATGAAATTGCCGTTTCGTATCGATAGTTTTTAGTAGTTCCAGCAGGTCTTTGGTGTGTTGTTCGTATCGATGGATACGAGTTTTGGTGGACTCCATTTCGTATCGATGAACTTGTGTTCTTATGGGTTGAGTGCTGATGGATACGAATAAAGCATCCCGTATCAATGAAGATCGAGCTGTTGGATTCGAATAGTCAGTTCGCACGGATGGATACAGGCGCTTGGAGGTTGTGACTTGATGAATTCGAAAGGTGTAGCTCGCATCGATGCGCTGTGGATGGAGTCGAAAATAATCGATACGAACGACAGTTTCGAATCGATGGACCCTGGTGACATTTTCGCCTCGATAAATGCTCGGGCTGATGGATTCGAACAACTTGTTCGAATCGCTTCAATAGTTGACCAGCTATGACCGGTCGCGTTGATTGGGAGGCAAAAAGCCTTCTTCCTTCACACTCGTGTCCATATAAATATTGTGGACTTAGTCATTTTTCACCTATTTGCCTTTGCTTTGCTTCCTGCCTTCGTATCGAGAAGAATTGAAAAGTTCAAAATAGCCTTCGCCTCCAAATCACTTCGACACGCCAGACCTTCGAATCGATAATCTGAAATTAGGTAATTCAATGTCTAACCCACGTTATAGCGACGAGATTCAAATTGGATTGCCAATCCACTTGCCTATGCGATCGACCTCTAGTGATGTTAAGGTTGAAGTCGACTCAAAGAAAATGGCCATGGTGTTTGAGTAGTTTGGGGAAGAAGGATGGCAGAAGGACACGAAGGATTAGATGGAAATTCGCTCTGGCCCTAATTCGCATCGACTAGGTGTCAACACTTGATTTCGCATCAAACCACAACCAGGAACTTCTTATCGGTTGCCTATTTTTTATTTCGAATCGATTGTTGAGCCTCGGTTTTTGTTTCTATCACTTCGAATCGACATGGACACGAAGCGCATCCATGATGGATATGAACTCCTTGGCAACATGATCGATGCGAAGTCAACGTGACCTGATCGATGCGAAATTCATGGATTCGATCGATACGAAGTTAAGCCTTCCTCGATCGATACGAAGTGTAGGTTTTGGATCGATACGAAACGAAGGTGCTACGATGCGAAATGAGGGTGTCGTGATCGATGCGAAGTGAGGGTTTTGGATCGATACGAAATGAAGACGTTGCGATCGATGCAAAGTGAGGGTTTTTGTGAGGAGCGACCCAAGTTTAGACTTCGATGGATATGAAACTTCACGCACACTTGAACATTTGACTCCGACGAGCTTCTGCCTTGCATAATTGGACTTAATCATTTCACTGCATATCTGACTGCCTATCGAAGCTCGTCGATGGAACTGGAACTTAACAAAAACATTACGAACCCTAACTTGGATCGATCGCTAATATCTGGATGGCATGGTTGTGACGTTCAGCGATGACGGTCATTCCAGTTGAATTTCGAAGCCTTGTCGTTTACATGCTTTCTTTTACTCTGTAGAATTTTTTCAAGCACCATACAACACAACACTGCACAACACATTCACACACTTCACACTGGGGGATGCACGGGCTTATTATCGTCTAATGATGATTTCTCGTAAGTTAGTTAGTCATGGAACCTTCAAGCTCACAGAAACAGGAAGTTCAGATTTCTCTTCCTCCAACAATCGAGTTACCGATCGTCGAGGCTGAAATTCAATGGCTTCAACGTAAGTATTGCAGTCTTCTCACGTAGCTAATAAGACAGTTATAACTAAAGCTAATCTTATATCTCTTTTTATTTACAGTCGTAATTCAACGGCCTGAAGGTGTCCATTTCAAAGAGATAGTTCGGATCCTTTAAGAAATCCCAAGCGAAGAGGGGAACATTAACTCAGTTCTGACGGATAGGAACTTGAGGATTGTCGGACTGATCGAGAGGAACCAAAGTATAAGACTCAAGGGAAAGCTAAGGGCTAGCTCGAAGAAGCAAGCTAAGCGCAAGACGCCCCAACTCGTTATAACCGAGGAGGTTGATTCGGAGAGAACACACACCGACAACGAACTCTTAGCTGGGCCTTTGGATGCAGTCCTAGATTCTGAAGGAAAGAGAAAAGGCAAGGCTGCTACTTTTAAACTCCCCAAATGCAGGAGATGGAAAACTGTGGTCACGTCCCCGCCTGTTCTTGGGCTTAGAATTTTGGAGGCTTCTCCCCCACGACTGGAAAATCTTTTCGAAGGGCTCGCCCATATCCCAATCCCGGACTATGTGTCCTTCCAACATGATGTCGGACTGGAGGAACTTCAACACGCTTTGGATTTAAGTGAGTCTCTTCCCACTAGCATGGTCGACACTTCCGTTTGGTCGGGGGTTTCACATACATACACATTTCGCGGCACCATACGATTTCTGATCATCGGTTGATCTCATTGGGAAATTACTAACTCTGTTCTCCCTTTACTTTGCAGATACAATGTCTGGTCAAGACTCGATGCTATGCAGTCTTCGGAAAGTTCATCGATCTTCATCATATTACGAGGCGCGTCGAAGAGATGTGGACAGGGAGTATGACCGGAGGTATTCCGAACAAGAGCGATATGAATGAGACAGGTGGTACATACATCGATCTCGATCTCGCTCACCCCCTCCCAGAAATCCTATACAGCCTCCTGTCCTCGTTTCACAACCCTCAAAAACTTCGCAGCATAAGTCGTCTTCTCATGTTCTAAGGTCTGAAGCTCAACAACGCAGGACAGAAGTAGCGGCTCCCGTAGTTGTAGAGAAGTTCCTTGCCAAGCCCACGGGGGAAGGAGTGAATAAACTCGCTCAATTGAAGAAAGATTTTTCCGATATTTGTTTCGACGGGTATGTTTTCCCCCCGCATTAAAGAGAATTCTGGCAGAGGCTGAGAACACTGTTCATGAATATGTTGCAGTTATCTACTTTCAGTATGAGGAGTAGGCAAAAGCCGTGAGAAAAGCATCGAAAGTGGCTTTTGAGCGAGCCGCTATAACCAAGAAGTTGGAGAAAGAGCTTACACAGGAAGACCAGATTATTCAGGTGCTTAATGCTGAAGCCGAGTCTTCCCGAAAATCTAAAATGGAAGCTCTCAAAGAGGCCGATGATGCTAACTCAGCCATGGATAGGATGAGACAAGAGCATTATGCCATGATGGAGGACATGGGCCATGGGAACACCATCGTCACTGCCGAGCGGGACACGGCCCTTAAAGAGAAGGATGCTGCCAATATTTCCGCATAAGAAGCATGTGATCGGGTGGTAGTGCTTCAGGGTGAAAGGGATGCGGCTTTGGAAAAAGTCTGCATGGTGGAAGCCGAGGTCGAAGAGAAAGTTCGAATGGCGGAGTCCAGGCTGGAGGTCGATATAGAGGAACTTCTCGTTACCTATAATGCCAATGTGTTGAAACGTATAAATTTGGCATGGTTCGAGAACTACTCGACACATCTCTACAATGCTTGGAACCTATTGGTCGAAGAGGAGAAGGCGGTGCATCTGGGTGGACCATTTGATGAGTTTGAGCTGGAGAATCGTGTGCTGACCGAGGTTGAAAAGAAGATTCTCCACGATTCGATGATCTCACATGAGAAGAGCAGCTCGGCACCCAGCACCAGGAAATTGGGGAAGGCTCGGGCGTTGAGCATCACGCCACAAGTTTCGAGATTATTGCTCCGCCTCTATCTGAGCCTGTTTCAGCGGCTGAACTCCAGTCTGTCCCAGCCTACAATCCAGAGCAGACACAGCTATCCCCCATCAAAGAGCACACCTCCGAAGCCGCTCAGCCATTTGAGAGCCAAACTGAGAAAGGTACTCTGTACAAAACTCATGCATGTTCGAAATAAGGGACTCGCCTTAAAGTGCTTACTAACAATTTCTCTTCTTCCTTTGTTCAGTGACCATAGTTATATCGTCAGTGCCTCCTGCAATCCTAGAATTGCATCAAGCGTAGGAGACCATTATTACTGAGGCGACCACTACGACAACTACCACGCCAATCGAAGGAACGCAGGGGAGTTCACTTTCTTTCGATGAGCACACGATGAAAGAGCTTCTAGGCCGACACAATGACCCCTTCGCGGACTTGCCATTTGTCATTAGTAGACTTGCGCCCGTTTCTGGTGCTTCAACACAAACCACTGCATCTCCCAGTGAAGCTCAATCTATTCGCGAGGAAGAGATACTAGCTGAAATCAATGCTGAGTTGGAGGTAGTGACACATGGTGGTAGTTCTGGGGTTGGAATGACGGAGCCTGGCCCAGCTCCGTTAAGAATGATCTCACCTGGAGTACACTTGTCGATACCAGTGTGTCCATAACGCCGCCTGTTGCAGATCCGACTCCTTTGACTCCTCCTGCAGGGAGCATTCCTCTATATTCAAGTTTCGAGGAGGATATTGACATCATGCCTCCATTTGAAGACGATCAGCCAAAGGGTAAAGGCTCAAAACGAAAAATCACTAGTGGCTCTAGTGGATCCACACTGAAGAAAAGGCCGAAGAAGAAAAGGGAGTAGATAGGCCTTTTCGACGCATTTTTTGTAGTTAGGAACTTGTTTTTTGCTTTTTGTTTATAGGCCGTGTATAGATGTAGATTCAGCACCGTTAATAGGGATTTTGGGAAACTTGTATATGAATCTTCACATACAATTAGTTGAAATGAAATTTTGTTTTCTTGTTTCAACTTTTATTTCTGTCTTTTATGCTTAAGTGTTGCAACGTTTGAATTTCAGTTCTGTGCGCTTGCGGATTTTCAACTCTTGAGTTGAGTTTGTCGTTATTCGCCAAGTCTGGAAATCACAAACACGAAGTGTAATTGGAAATCAAGTTGGGCTTTGACGCTGCACTGCTTCAACCAGTGATTAACACTTAAGTCCTGCCCCTTGTTCCAGGGACAAGTTATAAAGGTCAACCAGCGATCGTAATTTGTCCCTATTTCTTCGAATTTAACATCGTCAGATCGATGCTAAAACAAATGAGAGCCGAGCAGTCAAATCACACTCGCTTACTTATAAATAGCCACATCCACACTCCGGGGATCTGCACTTTAATTTTGGTGGTCAATCGCGCCTATTGAAGTTTTAGTACATGTCCACGCTCTGATGACTTAGGTTAGTTTATGAGCGGTCATTCACACTCAAGTCATGTTTATACTCTGTCCACACTTCGGGGATCCAGAGTTGTTCACGATCGATAATCTGGTTCGCACTCTGGGAACCCCGAGGATAATCGACGTTTGCAACCCAGTTCGCACTCCGGGAACTTGGCTTTGACGATTATACTCCAACTCACACTCTAGGAATTTGGAGTTGACGCTTATACTCTGGTTCGCACTCTAGGAACCTAAAGTTGATGTTTATACTCCAATTCACACTCTGGGAATTTGAAGTTGGCCGACATATGGTCAGTCACATCTGTTAAGCTTTTAAGATTTCGTTCGCACTCTGGGGACGATGGATTTATCAGGATCGTGGATGGTCGATTCACATCCACCCCTAGTTAACAAGTGAGGTCGTCGAATGGATGAATCCATCCTCCTCAAACTTGGTTAGGATACGGTTGAAGTTGTTAGATGGATGGGTCTACCCCCTTCAAAATCGTATTTATGAGTATGCTCCAACCCGCACTCTGGGGGTTTGGAGTTTAGTGAAAGGATTGTCATGTATCAATCCTTATTTGACGTTAGTATAGTGACTTGCCACCGAGCTTGGGTTTCACTTAGCGAGTGGTCGGTCGTATCACAGTCACTTCCTATTTGAATAAATTCCATCGTATGATGGAATTTAGCTCTCCGTGCATCGTGATGTTGTTCGTCACATTCAATAAATCATAGCTCTGGCTCGAAGAGAAGGCATTTTATTGCTAAAATGAGATAATACGGCAGAATTAGTTGCCTTATTACAAATTCACATTTCGAAATGCAGAAACAAATTGTAAATAAAAGAATGAGCTAAATAAATAAAGCCTGTTATGTGTAGTAGCGACGGAGGCTCTCGCTATTCCAGGCTCTCGGCAAACTTAGACCGTCAACGATCGATAATTTGAACATGCCATCTTTGAGTTTTTGCGTAATCACATACGGTCCTTCCCAATTTGGTTTCATGTGTAAAGGGACCGGATAGATTCTCTTGAGAATGAGATCGCCGAGTTCAAAGGTTCATGGTCGGACCTTGGCATTGTATAATCGGGCGACTCGACTTCGATACGCGGTTGCCTTCAAATCAGCCTCTTCACGCTTCTCATCTAATAAATCCAAGGATTCAGCAAATAATATGGCATTTTTCTTCGGATCATAGTAAGTCACACGATGAGAAGGTACTTCCATCTCGACTGGAATAACGGCTTCTGGGCCATAAGATAAAGAAAAGGGAGTGTGTCCGGTCGCGGACTTGTGGGTCGTTCGGTAAGCCAATTAAGCCATAGGAAGTTCATCAACCCACTTGTCCCCGGCCTTTTCCAGTTGTTTTTTTAGAATCGACTTGATAATCTTATTAACAGCTTCAACCTGACCATTTGCTAGAGGGTGTGCAACTGTAGAGAATTTCTTGTGAATATGAAAACGCTGACAGAAATCCTTGAACTCAACACTGTCGAACTAGGCTCCGCTGTCGGTAACGATGGTATGAGGGTGACTAAATCAGCAGATAATGTTGCGAACTATGAAGTTGATTACTTTCTTCATCGTGATTGCCGCAAGAGGTTCATCTTCAGCCCATTTGCTAAAGTAGTCAACTGCGACCATGGCGTACTTCGCACCACTTTTGGCCAGAGGTAGAGTGCCGATGATATCAATGCCCCATACTGCAACTGGCCACGGGCTGACCATTTGGGTTATCTTAGTAGGTGGGGCTCTAGGAATTCGAGCATATTTCTGGCATTTATCACATTTCCTGGCGTAGTCTGCTACATCATGGTTTATAGTCGAACAATAATACCTGTATCGGAGTACTTTCTTAGCAAGGGCTTGCCTCCTGGTGTGATCGCCACATTCTTCTTCGTGCACATCATGTAACACTCGTTTAATTTCATCCTGCGCGATACATCGGAGGAGAGGAACTGAATATCCTCTTCTATACATGACTCCATTCTAAATGGTAAACTGTGAGGCTTTTCAAAGAATCTGTCTTTTCTTACTTCTGTGCTCAAGTAGCATTCCATGCTCAATGTAATTTCGATATGGAGTCATCCATGGCTCCTTACTGGGAGCGGTTTCAAATACAGAGTCTGTCTCCATCTGATCAATGCTCGGAGAAGATAATGTCTCTACAGGAACAAGTCCCATTTGCTGTTCTTCGCCTGTGCTAGCTAGCTTTTCTAATGAATAGGCTTTTTGATTACGCTCGCAGGGTATGTAAAAGATGGCATAGTAGTCAAACTGATCAAGTATTCCTTGGACTTGAGCCAGATAAGCAGCTAGTCTTTGATCCTTAGCCTGATATTTAACCCGAACCTGGCATACAACTGATTGGGAATCAAAATAAATTTCCACAGCAGTAATTCTCAAATCATGGGCGAGTTTCAATCCAACAAGCAAGGCTTCATATTCGACTTCATTATTGGTCGCACGAAATTCAAATTTCAAGGCATAGCATATGGATCGGCCTTCGGGAGTTTCAAGTACTACCCCAACACCCTAGCACCGATCGTTGGATGCACCATCGGTATGCAGCTTCTAGATGTATTCGGGGAATTTACTGGTCTCGGACAAGTCCTTTGGAACGGTAAATTCAGCTATGAAATCTGCTAGGACTTGTCCTTGAATGACTTTCCTTAGAGTATAAGTGATATCAAATTGACTCAGTTCAATGTTTCACTTAAGTAACCTACCAGACGTCTCAGACCACGTAAGGACCTGTCGTAATAGCTGATCGGTGTACATAGTGATAGAATGAGCTTGGAAATATGGATAGAGATTCCTTGAGTAAATGACTAGGCAATAGGCCAATTTCTCTAGCTTTGGATAATTTCTCTCAGCTCCGGATAGCCGTTTGCTAACATAGTAGACCGGTTTTTGCGCTCGGTCTTCCTCCCGAACTAAGGCAGCACTGATTGCGTTCTCTAATACCGTCAAGTAAAGATATGATTGCTCGTGGTCGACAGGCTTTGACAAAATCGACGGTGTAGAGAGGTGTTGAACTAGTGCTCTGAATGCGTCTTCATTCCGTGGTCCATTCAAAGTTTCGCTTTCCTTTTCGGATCAGATCGAAGAAGGGAATGCACTTGTAAGTGGACTTTGAAATGAACCAGCTCAATGCTGCTACCTTCCCATTGAAACTCTAGACTTGCTCCATAGTTCTCGAAGTTTGAAGATTTCTGATCGCTCAGATCTTTTCGGGATTGGCTTCTATTCCTCGCGCGTTGACGATGAACCCGAGGAACTTTTCCGATGCGTCTACAAAATGATATTTCAGTGGATTGAGCTTCATTTTGTACTCTTGAAGAATGTTGAACATTTGATTCCAAGTTTCTTACATGATCGATGGAGAATTTTGACTTTACCAGCATGTCGTCCACATGTACTTCCATGGTCTTCCCGATCTGGCTGGCGAACATGGTTAACTAGGCATTGGTACGTTGCTCCAGCGTTCTTAAGTCCGAATGGCATGATTCTATATCAGTAGAGTCCCAGATCGGTCACAAAGATGGTGTGCTCTTGGTCGGACAAATGCATGGGTATCTGGTAGTAACCGAAATAAGCATCCATTAAAGATAATAATACGTGTCCAGCCGTTGAATCTACGAGGTGATCAATTCGGCTTTCCCATTTCCCGTTCGGCTTTCGGACAAGTACGAGATTCGATTCCTACTTCGGGTATAAAGCATCTCGGATGAACCCATTTGATTTCAATTTATAGACCTCTTCTTTAAGGGCGGCAGATCTCTCTGGATCCATACCACGCCTTTTCTTCTTGACCGGGATACACCACGGGCCAATATTCAGGGTGTGGCTCGCGATGTCCAGCAAGATCCCACACATATCAGAATGCGTCCAGGCGAATACGTCGAGGTTCGCCCGGAGAAATTCAACCAATTTCTGTTGCATTTGCTGGCTTAATTGAGAACCAATCTTTATCATTCTTGAATCGTCATCATCATCGATCGGAACATCAATCATCAATTCGGCCGGGGAAGCTTGACTGTCTTTAGATTCATCTTTGCTCTCGGTATCTCTAAAGTTAAGATCCCTCTGGAATTGATTGGGGAGCCCGGGCAGGGACCCAGGCACTAATTGTCAATTATCGGAAAAATGGACGCAGAGAGATTCCTCTACGCCATTTCCTTTCTCTCTTCGCTGCGCCTCGCGCACCTCAGCAACATAATAGGCTCTCTCAGCAGCATGATCTCCTTGAACGACTCCGGCCCCACAACCAGTGGGAAATTTCAGAGTCAAACACCACGGGGCAATAGCTTCCCTGAATTCAGCAAGGGTCGGTCGGCCCAAAAAGGCATTATAAAGTGAACCAATGTCAAAAACAACAAATTGCAAAATCTGGACTCTCCGGCGCTCTCCAACCCTCAATTTCACTGGCAGTTCCACCACTCCAGTGGGTATAGTAGCATTTTCGTTGAAGCCGTGGATTCGAGATTGACAAGGTTTCAAATCCTTGGTTTCCATTTTCATCAAATCATATGCTCGCTTGAATAAAATATTCACAGAACTCCCACTGCCAACCAGGATCCTCTTCATCCAAGCAAGACCTACCTGGGCAGATATGACTAGTGGGGGCTTCGACCTTATCGGCATCTCTATTTCTGAATACGATGTCATCTGTCATCGTCCTTTGTTTCTTGGCCGGAGCGCCATCATCACAACTGCTACAACACTCGAAGTCCACATGCCTGATAGAGCTGGCATACTACTCCATTTCCCTCCAGCTTCGGTCTGCTGGATGAGCACCACCACTAATTGTGTTTATAACTAACCTCCCGCCAGTACGAGCGGATTCCTCCTGCCTTTCTTGATTCGGTACATGATTTTGGGTTGACGAGCCCGCACCACCTGACTGCGGCGCCCATACGAACTGATCCAACTTTCTCTCCCTTATCAATTTCTCGATGAGATCCTGCAAATGACGACACTCATTTGTGTTGTGGCTGTAACTCTCATGGAACCTACAAAACTTTTCTGTCTGGATCTGCCTCTTCGATGATGGCTTCGGAGCAGGCTTCTTGTATTGCATAGTATTACAGGTCTGCAAATACACGTTCTCCAGCGACGTATTCAGTGGTGATTAGTTGTCGAACATTGAAGCCCTACGTTGCGGGCAATGGTTCTGATCTCGCTTCTTATTTTGATTGCCATTGTTCCTCTGTTGAGTTTGCTTGTTCTGTATATTTAATTGAACTTTCCCAGAACTCTCTCCGGACTGTTTAACCGCGACATTACTTTGTATTCCCTCCATATAGGGTCCCGTGTCATCCCACTTCCTAGACTGTTTCGCGTCCTCTCGTCTTAAGAATTGAGTAGCTTTGGAGTATAAACAGTCCAATGATGCGGGTGCTTTCCCAGCCAACCAATTTCCAAACTCAGAATCAAGGTCAATCCCCTTAGTCAATGCCATTAAGATTGAGTTGTCATTAGGGTTACTAATCTCCGCACACGCGGCATGAAATCTCTCTAAATAGCGCCTGAGTGTTTCTCTGGGAGCTTGGGTGACACTAGATAGAGTGTTGACATCTTTAGGCCACGCCACATGCATATGGAATTGTTCAGCAAACTTAGTAGCCAACTGGTCAAAGGAAGAAGTGGATTGAGGTGGAAATCTTGTGAACCACATGGTAGCAATGCCCCCCCAAAGAAATGGGAAAACTACGGCATTTCACTGCATCATCAGCTCTCGCAACGCTCAATGACCATTCGTACTTCAGGATATGTTGATTGGGGATAGAATTTCCTTCATACATTGGTAGAGTCGGCATCCTGAATTGTCGAGGGGGTTCAGTATATAATATCTCGTTCGTAAAAGGGACATGACTCCGGAAGATTCCCCAGTCGTCATTCATGAGGCCTTGACTTTCTCGAATCATAGTCGGAATATCCCGCATGTGGACATTCCGTGCACGTTGAGCCAAAGTGTGGCCGGGTTCCACAGTGCGAGGCTAGACCGGGCGCTGTCGACGGTCCAAGTCTTGCCTCCTTGGCTCAAAGTCTTTTGGGACGTATGGTTCAGGAGTACATCCATGCCGACGATGGTTCAAATCTGACTGATTCCGGGCATCAACCTCTGGCTCAACCGCAGCAGTGGTAGTATGGTTGTCTATGGTGTATTGAGGAACAATGCCTCCCCAGGAGGAAAGTCCAGTATGGAAACTGGCCGATGGGCCATCCCTCAGCTGTCCAACGGTCATTGCAGGTTGATGTCCAGATGCTTGTGTATAACTCCCGTCTAGCCGGAGACGAGTGGATGGGGGCAATTGCACGAGATTTTGTCTATCTCGGCCTTCTTGATCGGCAGCGGTGGAGGCGGTCCTTGTGCTTACCATCGTGATAGGTGAAGTCCTTTCCTACATTATATGCAAATCTGAATAGGTTGGAAGGATTCTGGATTCTAGATCTGGATCTTCCTCTTGGATTTATGCAATCCGGTATCGAAAGTAGATCCAAGAAGCAGGAGAAAAACTGCATGTTTTCTCAATGGAAGCACCAAAGTGTTTGTACCAAAAATGGGCACAACACTCTTTGGAAGTTTTTGAAGAGATAAAAATGAAGAAGATAAATGGAAAATGCGAAAAACTCCAAAAACTGATAATTAAATGCAAAGACACACGACAATTTAGAGTGGTTCAGCATGTTGCCTACGTCCACTATGAAGATTTATGATTTTATTGATATTCTCTTGATGATTACACTTGATTACAGCAAGCTACAGTGAGTTACAAGTCTGAAATTCGAGTACAACAGCTGTATGGAGTGCAAAGTCGAATCTAGCAGAGTCTGGGCATTTGAGAGTCAAAAGATCCTTCTTCTGCAGGCCCTTAGGCTCTATTTATAGGCGTAGGAGGTTGATATTTCGCTCAGATCTCGGAAAACCTCCTCTAGCATGTGGGAGGCCCATGCGATCGATCCCATGATGTTTCGACTCGATCCGTGATCGATACGAACGTAATTCGTATCGATCAAGATTTTGTCCAATGGAGTCGAAACTTCGTGTGAACATTCTTAGCTTGTACGTAAGCTCCTGTGAAATTTTTATAGCATTTGGACTTATGGATCTCGAGTTATGATCGATACGAGTTGTAGCTTTTTGGAAGTATGTTTTGTTCGAATCGATCTGTTCAAATCGATGGTTGCACGTGTCCATATGATGACATGACGTGCACTCCTCGGATCGGTCCACTTTTCATGCTGTGTTGACCAAGTCGTCACTTGAATTTTGCCTTATTCGTATCGAAGACCATTGCCTCATTTGAGTCGATAGCCGTTGCCAATTCATATCGATGGAAATTGCGATGTTCGTATCGATCCACATTGTTCCAACTTGATGGATACGAACAAGCGACATAGCGATGGATGCGAAAGAAGGAGCCTCGATGGACTCGAACAAGGCCCTTCAAGATGGATACGAACTAGACAACTGTCATATAAAGTAGAGCATGTTTGATGGGGGATCAGAGTACATCGATACGAATAGGCATATGCTCCCAATGGGTACGAAATGGCACATCCTTATCGATTCGAGCGAATGCTTGTTGATCGATACGAAGTAGACCTCCGTGATGGATACGAACAGATGTTCGCCGATGGATGCGAAGTAAGCATGAGCCGATAGATATGAAGTGCACCATTTGTTGATGGAAACGAAGTTGATCGACGCGAACCGAGGCTCGACGATGGATACGAACTTGACCGATTCGAACTGAGGTCCATTGATGGATACGAAAACAGGGTTATCTCCTCCAACTTGCATCGATCATAACTTGGGCATACAAACTCGGATTGACTTGAAATTTGTAATGCTGGCTTTCATGGCATCGCTTGTCATGTCTTATCAATCGTAGCCTGATTCAGACTCGGACGAAATTCATCGATATCCATAGTGAACCTGTGCGTACTCGATATCCGGGACGAGTGATCCTTGGTTTTCAGTTAGTTTCTTGATATCTCAGCCTTGCCAAAAGGTGAGATAACATCGATCAACATATTTATAACCTTTTATAAATACTCTACTATAAAAGCATATCAAAATATATGAAACCAGTTCGGGAGGTTTCTCCCAATAACAAGGCAACTAAGTCCCAGTCTCTTCAAAACAAATAAACAAAGTATATCCCTCTATACAAAAAGCGAACAATACTAAGGGTTACATGAACCCTCCACCCACTTTCTAGATGGATTACTGAATCATCGGTAACATAACATATCATTTAGTTCCCCGAAGTGACAAATCTTTTTGCATTAATAATCACAAATACTTTCAAATGCCATACTATTTATTTCTCTAAAAAAATTTCAAATCAATTTCTAAAACCACCGAGTTTTAAGTTCTCAAAATTCTCTTTATTTATAAAACAGTTTTTATAAAAAAAAATATATATAAATGACTTTTATATAAAATCACTTCCCAAATGTTTATTTCAAAATATTATACAAACACCTTTATATAAAATCTCTTCAAAATGTTTCTATTTCTTTTCAAAGAAATCATTTCATTTAAAAGATAAACATATTTAAGATTATAATAATTATCTTTTATTATAACAATTTCTTAACCAAATATTTTCATTGGACACCTTATAGTCAAACTGTGAAATTTGAATAACAAGGTGTTTATATCTACCTAACCCATGCATATGTAAATTAATTGCTCATAAACCAGCCGAGCATAATTCAAACGGTCAAACAAATAATAAAATAACACATTATTATCAATAATTCAACAAATTGAAATATAAAACATAAATCAAAATTAATTGAGATATATAAATAAATGTCCAAATTTATATAATAAAAGAACAAGGATTTATTCTACTAAATAGAGGTCATTAATGAAGTATACCTAACTCATTTTCGATATTTCAACTTATACAATTCCTCATCTAAGAGTGAAGTCAGGTAAGTTAGAGCATTAATTTCATCAAAGCCTTACCCAGACACTTCGTTCTTGAATCTTAGAAATTGATAAGTATACTTGTCAATTTTTGGCATTAAGTAAAGTTAATCACCTTTTTCAATACTTATAAATTATTAAAAATATATCTAAACATGAAACCAATTTCAAAAATCTCTAACATAAGTATAAAGACAATGCTAAAAAGACTCGAGAAAAATACATAATTTAAATATCATTTTTACATAATTTTGAAATTTTAAATAACAAAGATAGCATTTCTAGAAATGCCATCTAAGGTTTTGTTGCAAGTTTTGTCATATTTTTTGCTACAAATTTATTTCTAGTTTTTAATACCTTAACGATTGACTTTAGGTCCATTATTTATACATTAGTTAGTATACTTTAGGTACTTTAAAAGCATGAAGAAAAAACCCAAAGAACATCTTTCAATTATTTTGTATAAATTTTCGAAAATAAGGTATTTTACTGAAGTGTTGATATAATGACTATTTCGCTATGACTTTGCATCTTCATTCAACTAGCTATCAAATGATTTAAGCTTCAAGAGTTTCCCAATAAAAAAATTATATTATTAACTTCAAAAAGGTAAAGAAAACCCTAAAAATGTTTCTAAAATAATAAACGTTATTTTCCAGAAATAAGTTAATTATGCTGTTATAGCGACTATTTTACTTCGATCTTTCTTAACTTTGTTTTATATTTCCTATATCTTTTCAAACATATTTTTTACTTTTAAAAATACTTATATAAGTTTATAAATCAACCAAAACACGTTATATTAAAATACGTTATTGAATCACCGTTTTTCACAATTTAAAGTTAAGGGATTTAAAGTGTGTTTATAGCGATTAACGCTATGCAGACGATACCGTATTCAATTCAATATTTAGTGTCATTTCTTTTTATGCACATGCATGATTCCAATTTCAAACCGTACTGCTATTGAACATGTATTAACATATATACAAATCAATTTGTCCATTTTGAATTCTCAAATGAACTTATCACAATTCAATGGTTTATAAGCCAACTACTTTAGCCATCTACATACTTTTAAAGCATATAACAAGAGTTTAACTTTAAGTATTTAATGTCTATTATTACTAAAAATATATAACAAGCATTTTAGCAAGTGATTTAGCAAGCAATTATCAAGTGATATTATCAAGATGTTAACTTGATTCAAAGTGAGAATAACTCACTTTCAGTCAATCCATTTACTTCCAACCAACATTGAATCATAACCAAGCTTCCACAAACAAATCCTACTTCAACTCAACATCACTAAAATAATCTTTTATCCCCTCTCTTCCTTACTCACGGTCACAGGCCGCCATCCACCTTAGCACATGTCCAAGGCATTCCACCTCCCCTTAAATATGCTTAACCTCCTTCCTCTCCCTTAAAACCCATGGCTCTAGCCCATTTTCTCAATGTGAGGCACATCGAAGTTAATATAAGAAGGGAAGAAGAGAAGTTATGAAGAGGAAGAAGTGAAGATATAGAATGGTGAGAAACGAAATGTGTGTGTATTTATAGAGTTAGGGAATGAGTGCAAAAGATTTGAAAATCCCCTCCTCTTCCATGCATGAGAACAGGCACACCATACCCTTACACAACCATATCCTTGCACCATTATACTCTCCTTAAGTCACTCCACATTTTAGGGGTCCTTTAGTACCATATGTTCCCATAATTAAATATGCTTACTTTAGTTAAAAAAAATTTAGAAAAAGAGACGTGTTTAATTCTTGTTTATATCCGCAAATGTGTAACACCCTGTAATTTGACGTTAGTTATTTAATTAGTTAGTAAGTTAATTAATTAGGCTCGGAAAATGGAATTCGTGCAAACGGTGGAAGGTGACAACGAACTTGCACCATTGCATTCATGGGAAAATTCTGAGCAACTTTCTTATTTGGAGTTTTGCGATCGGAGTCCAAATGAAGAAATTAGGGATGAAAAACAAAATCGAAATGAAAATAAATAAATAAGAAAAATAAACATTTATTGATTAATTGCCCTGGCCTATCGGCTAACTTGTCATTGGGATTGGTCGACCCTTAGTGGTCGACCGGTGCTTCGTGGGCGGTTGACAGGTTGCCTTCTGATGGCTAGCGTTGGCCTAGGCCACAACAGTTCGTATTTAATTTTTTAAATCAAATGGTTCTGGTTGATTTTAGAGCCTATAAATTCAGGTCTATCCCCCCTTCTCTTCTCATATTTTTTTAGAGGCAGTAGCGAAGCTTTGCCATTTCTTCTTCTCTACTTTCTTTCTGAGTTATAACGATCATATATTTGTGTGTGTGAGATATATATATATATATATATATATATATATATATATATATATATATATATTCATACAAATTGGAGACAAACAAAAATCTAATAAAAAGGAGAAGAGAAGAAAATCAACCATATGCATATTCGACGTAATATATATATATATATATACATATATTCTCTATCTTTCCCAAATCTCTTCTCAGATCTGTGCTTCTAATGTATGTATATACCATTATACATATCTTGGATTAAAAAGGATTTGGAGATGAATCAAAGGTTCTACTATAGATCTGGAGATTGGAGCACTTTCAAAAAGTAAATAGGAAATTTTATATATTGTTATAATATAAAATTATCCCGTTGGTATTTATTTGATTTTTATGCCTAACTGGATAATTGTGTACGACTTGTAGGCAGCAGATTGAATATGATCTTAATATAATAAATATCTCCTACATATTCTTATTTGTGAACTAATTTAGAATTGTTTACAACCTGGTTTGGAAATCATTCCCAAAAGTATGAATTTATTCCTGATCTGAACTAGGTTATATAATAATGTTATAAATTAGGATTATTACACTTATCTTTTTGGAATATAAACTTTTCTGTGTTTGTAATTGTTGGAATTTAGATCTGTTTAATATTTGTAAATTAGTTTGATTTCTTTCCCTTTTAGAATGATAAAGAGTTTGATCTAACAAAGAATATATGCTAATAGAAAGAGAAAGAGATGTGTAAAGTATGAATTCATTATAGTTTACACTGTCTATTTCAGTAATAAAAAGAAATTATTGTTCCTTGTAATTTCAAACAATGTAATCTTCAAAGTTAAATATTTTGTTTGCTAATTTATGGAAATTATTACGGATAATATTTTTAGATATGATTCCAATAATTTAACACAGAAAAGAATAATCTAGTGAAGGTATATAACTAGAAAATATTTGATAAAAGTAAATATTTGTACGTAATCTATTGCACTTAAATAATTAAATGAAAAGCTAATCTCGACGCTTGCACGTATATTTGCGTTTAGGATAATTAATTAATGAGAAAGGAATTTAAAAGGTTTTCGTTCCAATAAATGGTAATAAATATGGAAGTTGCAATAATTTGATACGGTAAATGGATTAATATGACTAATAAAAATGGAATAGATATAAAATGTTACTAATTTGAAATTAGTAATCATACAAAAATGTCTTAGGAAATGTCCGTTAGGATTTTATGGACAAATTGATATTTATAAGCATTAAACAGGATTTATAGGTAGAAAATTATTGCCTTAAATAAAAATAGAATTAATAAGCTAAGTCCAGTGTCTACCTAAGATGATACAAGTAAAGACTTAGGATGGTTAGCTGGACTTAGTAGGTTAGTGGTACGACGTCAGTAGAGTCATAGGATGGAAGATTGCCCTTTACTTTGAGGCTATCAGCAGTCAAATGTACTTACTACTAGTGTAAGATATCACTAATCCTAGGATCCGTGATGACGTGAGAGATTATGCATGCTTTCTTAATTGGAAAATATTATATGGTTCAAATTTGGAATTATGAGAGGTAAGGATATCTCTATAGGGGTTCACTTCTAGTTTAAGGTCTTAAGTGGCTGTAAGGTCCGCCACTCTCCTAAATGGAAGTATCAAGTAACTTAGTGAGATTCCAAATAAAAAGGACGTCTCAAAAAGGGTTTACTTCAGTGTTGAGGCATTAGATGGCTGTAGGGCCTGCCTCTCTACCAGAAGAAGTAACCTAATGAGATTCCATATTTATATTAAGAGTGATAGTGGATATCTTAGAACGGTTTGCTTCAGATTTGGGGTCTTAAATGACTGAAGAGTTTGCTTCTTTCCTATAAAAGAAGTATCAAGTAGCCGAATGAGATTTCTAAGCAATATCAACTAGATAGTACCAGTAAGGAGACCGCCTTAGGGTTAGGTATTAAGTGACAAAGGCCTACCTATAAAAGGTGTTAAATGGTCAAGGGTCTACCTTATCCTTATTAATGAGGTATTAAGTGGTTTCAGTACGGTCTCTCACATTGCTAAGGTCGTAATAATGATAGTACTATTACGGAGCATGCCTTGGAAATAGGTATTAAATGATGTGTTCTGCCTTAGTTAAGGTATTAAATGACCAGATTCTGCCTATTTTTCAATAAAAGGTATTAAGTGCCTTGGGTATTATTTATTCTATGGCTATGATATTATCGGCAATAGATGCGGTAATAGTTGGACATTAAATGTCGAAAGCCTTAAATACTGGTTAGATAGTGTCCATCGACCATTGACAACATTGTTAGGAAACCACCTTTGATATATGTCTTAAATGGTGAGATCCACCTTGATTAAGGTCTTAAATGGCAAAGTTTGCATATTTCTCTTTTAAAAGTACTATAGAAGCATGCTTCGGATTTAGAAGTATTAAGTGGCAAATGGGTTTGGAAGTTTTAGTTGGTTGATAAGGCTTCATCAGTATTTTGTACCTTGGAAAGGGGTAGGTAAGTAATCGTGTGTGCAATGCAAGGTTGTATTAGAATTTCTAGCCTTGATGGAATAACTACTAAATGGAAAATAATCAGTAAAAATTTATGTTTCGAATAGTTTATACTTTTCCATTCACCAAAACATTGTTCTGCCCTCCTCATTATTACAACCCATAGGATAGAATTTAGCGAAACATGTCACTAGAGCCGGATGTACTTTGTTGTTAGATAAGTCTTCTTTCTCTCATGCTCTAATATGACAGTCTGCTATCCAAGGAATACCATGACATTAATTCCAAGGTAGTGATCATAGTTAGTGTTCTTATCTTATTATTGTTTCCGTTGTGTGTTTATATTTAGTCTCTAATAATGCTCAGGTTTATTTGCACGTACCAAATCCAACGATTTGTGTTTTGATGGACTTGGGTTTTAATTTTTTTCAAAATTTAGACCCATTAAGGTATGCGTTGTTACAATATGATACTATACAAGCTATAAAATATCTATATAACTTGTATTTTACAAAAAGTTGATTTTTAACAAAATGTTTTTCGGTCGTATTTTCAGTATTTATTCAAAGTGTATATTTTTTTAAACATATTTCAAAAATAAGTTTCTACCATTAACTATTAACTAAAAAGTGTTTAATAAGCTTATAAAATCGTATTTTGATCACATTAAATCATAAATAATAATATTCAAATATTTCAAATATTTAAATGCGAATTGTCTGAAATTCTAGGTCGTCACATTCTTTCCCCTTAAAAGAATTTCTTCATCGAAGTTTGAAGTATGGAAAAATATAACGAAAAGCAGACAATTAATAAAATCTAAGCACATCAACAATAATATCATCCATGACCCTTGTCGGGGTTACGGTGCTTTATGCTAATCATTTTTATTTATCAAATTAAGGTGGTTTCATTTTAAAATTCCTAGGTTGACCTACTAACCCTAGATGAATTTTACTTGGGCACCTAACCTAAGCTTTGATACCAGCTGTAAAGATCTGAACCTGAATTTTCGGACCACTCAAAATCGTCGAATACCGCACGTTCTAAACTACGAATGAAAACTACCAATTTAATACACAATATTATTTGATAAATATGCAATAAAACTAAAAGTATAGGATACAACTTTAATAATACAACTTATCAGAGTTCTAATCATTTATTCTACATAGTGTGCACTAATGCAAAGAAAATTCAAATACAATAAGTCTACCGTTGCACAATACTGATGTGAGAGACAACAATAGCAAGTCCTGCAAACTCAATAAACATGTCATTGCGAAATAAAACGATAAGCAGGAAAGATACAACGACACATGATAATTAGCAAATAATAAACAAGAAAAAGATATATTATTATTGGGGCGGCGTTGCTATCACTTGTGACTGCCTACCTACACCTATCTAACGGGTACCCAATTAGATACAGGATCAAGCCAACGTAGTTCTCCTATTCACAAAAAGAACACAAGGAGCCTACGATGCACAAACAAATATGCAATTCCCAAACTACCCATTTAGGCTTAGTCTTCAATTTAGATTTTCTATAATCTAATTAACATTATTATTTTCAAATTATAATCCTTTTTGGAAAATAATCTTTTCGAACTAAATTCCTGTTTTCTTTTAAATCCTTTTGAAATAATATTATATAGATCATTTATATCAAATAATACTTTTCTTCTGGATTTAAGTCAAATCCTTTTATAAAAAGCATCGATTACTTTATATAATAATACAGTTGTGTATACGATATCTTTATTTGGAAATCCAAAAATACTCTACTATTAAAGCATATCAAAATATATAAAACAAGATCGGAAGGTTTATCCCAATAACGATGCAATTAGGTCCCAGCCTCTTCGAAATAAATAAACAAAGTATATCCCTCTATACAAAGAGTAGACTATACTAAGGTTGCATGAACCCTCTGTCCAATTCTTAGTTATGGGTTACCCGAATCATCAGTAACATAACAAATTATTTTGTTCCTCGAAGTGACAAATCATTTTGCATTTGTAATCACAGATATTATGAAACACAATATTGTTTATTTTTTCAAAATCTTTTCAAATCAATTTCAGAAACCACCGGGTTTTAAGTTCTCAATATATAAAACATTTTTTATAAATATCTTTATATGTAAATCACTTTTATATAAAATCACTTACAAAATATTTATTTCCAAATATTATATAAACATCTTTACATAAAATCTATTCAAAATATTTCTATTTCTTTTCAAAGATAAAATTTAATTTAAAAGATAAAAATCTTTAAGATTATAATAAATATCTTTTATTATAACAATTTCTTAATCAAATATTTTCATCGAACACCTTAATCAAACTATGAAATTAGAATCACAAGGTGTTCATATCTACCCAACCCATGCATATGGAAATTAATTGCTCATGAACTGATCGAGCACAATTCAAACAGTCAAACAAACAATAATAACAAACATTATTATCAACAATTCAACAAATTGATAAATAACACATAGATCAGAATCAACTGGTATACATAAATAAATGTCCAAGTTTATATAATAGAAGAACGGGGATTTATTACGCTAAATAAATGTCATTAACGAACTATATTTAACTCATTTCCGATATTTCAACTTATACTATTCCTCCTTCAACAGTGAAGCCAGGTAAGTGAAAGCACTGGTTGCATCAAAATCTTGCCTAGACACTTCATTTTTGAATCTCAAAAATAGATAAGTGGTACTCATCGATTTTTAGCATTAAGCAAAGTTAATTACCCTTATCAAAACTTATATAATTATTAAAAATATATTTAAAGTTGAAACCCATTTCAAAACACTCTAATATAAGTTAGAAAACAACCCTAAAATGATTAGGGAAAAATATAAAATTTAAATATCATTTTTACACAATTTATAGTTCCAAATAACAAAGATAGCATTCCTAGATATGCTACCTAAAGTTGATTTATGAACGATATTTTATAAATGAAAAGATCTTTGAAAAATAATGCTTTAAAAATAAAACTAAGTGTAATTTGTTTTGAATTTATAGTAAACAATGTTTTAATGACATATGTTTTTTACTCTTCTTTCTAATACACTTAGAAATATAGTTAGCTCATTAAAAGATATTTTAAAAAGTGTCTTTAAAGTGTTTTACAAATATTTGTGATATGAAAATCAACCACAAGTGTGAGTCAAATGTTTTAAATGTTTGATTCGTTTATATAAAATATATAGTCTTGCCCTTAGCACTATACGTTGAAGGAACCCCTGCTATCTTTAAAGTTAAGAATGTACGTCGAGACAAGATCCGATAATGCCCCAACTTGTTTGGCTCATTGTTAACCCGGGATAGTGGCTTGGTTCAGGATCGACAAGTGATGATAAGTGTAAGAGATTTAATTTCTATAAGTGTTATTACTTATATGGAAAAGATTTAGGCATATGTTTAGCGTAAAACGTTGAGGAAACTCTTGCTATTCTTAAAGTTAAGAATGTATGTCGAGTCAAGATAGGAAGAAACACTGCCCTAACTAGTCCGACGTCATTGTTTTCCCTCAACGAGTCATGATAAGTATATGAGATTTTAATTTCCATATACGATCTTTTTTATTCCCGATAATTGATCCGTTGACTATCGATTTTGATGTCCTTCTTTAAGCTTCGTCGATTCAAGATGGTTTGTTGCATGTTTGGAGCATTGATATCCTTTTTGGTGTTTCGCCAATCTAAGAGGATTTGTAGCTCGTTTTGAGCAGCGACATTCAATACTGGAGAATACTAAACCAAAGAGAAAGTGGGAGCCAAGTTATGTGGGTCGCATCCAATAGGTATATTCACGTTTATCTAAAGAGGTTTCGATTTCATGCATGCGATGATGTGGATATATTCGGATTCTTAAATGTTTTTCGTGGGTCTATCTTGGAAGTTCAAGAGAGCGATGCGTGTTTGGCGTGGGCTCTCAAGTATATTTTATCACGAGGTATACTTTCAATATAGGAGGCGCACCCTCCTAGTCATGTTGGATAAATTCATTGTCCTTGTTTGATTCAAACCTTGGAGTTAATCATTTCTTAATTGTATCGAGAAGTGCCTTGTGCTCTTCTCTATGTTTAATTATTTATATCCATTCTTTAAATTTGGATTTCGATCTTGTCTTTATCCATCCTTTCTAGGTTGGATTTTGTTTTGATCTTTTTTTCATTATTTCATGTATGGATGTTGTTCTTATGAGATAAAACTCGTTTCGTGTTTAGCGGCGTGAGTCTCGTAGATTATAATATGTTCATCATATTTCTTGAGTTTTCTCATGTTGGTTTTCAAGACTAATCCGAGTGTTGTTTTATTATAATGCTCAGGTCAGAGGAGTTTTCCCATGTTGTCGTTGGTGGAACATGGAGCTCATGGAGTTGAGTTAGATGTTCACCTGCCATAATATTTATATTTTCCACTGTATTATTATGTATACTCATCAGCATTGTAAGCTCAGGATGTTATAACTGTCTAGGCTGATGAGGTTTATTTTTAACTTTGATATGCCATGTATCTTAGAGTGACAGCTTTTACTATCTTTGTTATATTATATGTTGTCGTTCTGCTGTAAGATTTGGTTTTCCGTGTTCTTTTTCCTTTTATTTTATTCTAACAACCCACCATTTTAGCACTTGGATGTTAGGCATTCTAATACCGTGAATGTATTAAGTGTCGACTTTCGTGGGTCAGAAAAGCAGGTCGTTGCACTTTTGACACAAATAGTATGAGCGTGAATCACTCTCTTTTTGAATAGTTTCCTTACTCCGACACTATCAATGTGCATAAGACTTTCGATTTGATTTTGGATTGTTGGACCAACCGTACTCTTACTTCCAATTAGTTATTTCAGTTGGGCATGAGCTATGGGACTGAAGGCATGCTTGGACCATTCCCAGTATTGCTATTTTTGATATTTGAATGGTTGCTTTGACCAGGCATGTACAATAGAGACTAAAAGCTTATTGATTCTATTGTCAAGTTCCTCGAACAGGCGTCATTGGGAACCGAAGGCATTATGCCACTTAATGCAAGAGTTAGTCTTGCCTTAAGGTTTCATTGTCCGTGTTGAATTAAGAATTCCCTTAGTTATCATAAACTTGGACCAAGAGTTACCTTACCAAGTGGGATAAGGTTTTCAAATGAGTTACTTTATTAATTAGATAAATATTTCTTAATCCTCATAGTGGAAAAGTATATCTTAATTAGAGAAACTCGCTAGTCATGATGCATGAACTATGAGCTCTTTAGCAGGAATAAACTTTTATAATACGGTGTCAAAGACCTCTAGCTTAAGCTGTTAAATGTATGATGTTTTAGATAAAAGTTCTAGAGATCATGGATTCGAGCTTCTGGAACATCATAATGAGTGCATGGTCGAATAACGTATCACTCTTGTTATCAAAAAAACTTTTACACTAAGGCTTATTTTATCTTACCTACAATGAAAAATATTTTCATTTTTCACCATCACAAAATGTCTCATTCTTAAATAAAGAGACTCACCAGTCATAATTCATGAACTATGAATGTTTTAGCCAGGAAATGACCTTTTGGTAATGGTACTTTTTGCAAAATAGAATGAATACACAAGATGAAGTAAAGTGAGAGCTCGTTCAATAGATTTTAAATCCTCCCTCTGTCAATGAGTCTACAAAAGTCCAAAAACTTGAAAGTCCAAGTAACATTTATTGTACTGTAAGGAAACATAGAGTCTAAAGATTCCGTAGAGAATCCTGAGATCTAGAGGATTTCCTTAAACCTGAAAGAATTAATAAGCATGAATGGTATAAGAAGTCCATACATACCCAGCAATATAAAAAAACAATCTGGCCAACCGAGTATAAACTAACCCAATAAGAGCGGAATCTAAGAAGTCTAGGATAAGAAGACAAAGAAATATATTGACTTAAGTCATCCTTCATGTTTCTTTTTGAATACCTTGAGATTTCCTCTTTAGATATGCTTTTCAGTCATTCTAGAAAGTGCTCTGCAACCATTTGTGTTTCTCCTATTTTTTTTCATGATATTTGCACTATTCTCCTTCCTAATCTGCCACTATTTGCCTTTACTTCTTTGATGGTTGACACTCAAGTTATAATCTAGTTGAGAGATGGACATCTTCTTATGATACCATAAAATGCAGGGGAGGACATATTTTTCAGATTTAAGGGGTTTCTAGTATAAAATGTGAATGGATGATTTCAATAAAGGGGATTCTTTTTTCTAATAGTCTCCTCGTTCTCTGTTCTAAAACATAATCATGTCCTGTTATCCCTAGAGAACGACTAATATTTCTCTATTTGATATTATTCTTATACATCCTCTTCACTTCAGGAATCTTGTTTAACTTATGGTAAAGGTTCATAACGAAAATCGTTCCTTTAACTTGAGATTGAATGATTATTCATATTTGATCAAAAGTATTTTCCTTGATCCATTTTCTCTTTTCTCCTCATTCAGGTTGGCTCCTCATGTTCCTCCAATCCTTGAGTGATAGCAAAGATAGTTTTATCTCCAATGTGGAAAGGATTCATGCTAGACTGCCCTATGGAAGAATAAGGAATTGCCTCTTTTCCCTTCTTGGTTCAATGAGTCGGATTGTTTAAATTTCTCACATGCCTTTATGCATGGGAAAGCCACGTTTCCTTTCTTTTGGACTAGATTATTAAATTGGCTTGATCGAGCATATCTTTTTCCATAATCTATGGCTTCAACAACCCTTTTTGAGAAGATGGCACTTTGGAAGTGAGTAGAAGAAGACGAGAATATTAACTTCACTTTCCTTGAGTTAAATTCTCAATGAAAACACTAAGTTATTTGTGTTAAATTTCATCCAAACACCTAATACAAGAAAAGAAGATTCAATCTGAAGAACCAAAGTAATTAGCAAGTATCAAAATGCAAATATTCTAAAATTTTGTCCTTTATTAAATTTGAGGGATTTGATTTTGGCCTCATATGCCATTGATGTACACCTTCAAGCTTTTCATAATTACAAGATTACAAATGAAATTTAGGGAAGAAGATAATTCGAGAAAAGACCCTTTCTTAAGTGGAGGTACCATTTATAGTAGTTTCTTAATCATTGGATGTTTGACATGTGACAATTGAACAGTAGCGGCTTTCCCTTGATGATGACATGCTTTTATGGTGTCATGTGTCACTTTAGAATTGGTCTTGCCTATAATGTAGTGGAAAAGTCCGTGGAACCGATTTATGTGGTTGAGATGGATGAATATTCTTCTAACATAGCCTGTATTTCATATTCCCATAACTTGCGTTTTACTTTTCTGACAACTATTGTCTTATACTTTCGGTAGCTCTTTTATTCATGCTTTCGACAGCTCTTCAATTCATACTTTCGATAATATATGTAACTTTATTTCTCAAATATTCTTACATTTCTTATTCAAGTTTATGTTTCTCACTCACTCTCCTTTTCTTTTCTTATATCTCATTACTAGTATGTAACCAGGCCCAGCCCTGGGCATAGGCCACTTAGGCGGGTTGGCCTAGTGTCTCGGGCATTTAGTGGGCCTCAAACTTTCGGTTTCTTTAAATATAAAGAACATTAAATTTTATATTCTTGAAAATGATTATATTTCGATGGTAACAGGTATCCTCCTTTTATCTTTATTCATGCCTTGCCGTTATGTACATACCCTTGGCCCAAAAAAAATGGCCTAGGGATTCAACCTGTAGAGGGCTGACACTGTATATACCTCATGCATTGCATATGATAATGTTGTAACAAATAGTATTCATACTTTAAAGATTGTTAAATCTCGTTACGTAATGTACGCTTTATCAATCATAAACTATAACCAATTATTATTGTTTATGTATATAATTTTTATTAAGTGTTTTATATATTTTTATATTTGAATGAAAAATTATTATACTATCATTTTGTTAGCAATAAGATGGTATACAGACTGATACAGACTGAAATTATCATTTTCTTTATTGGACCAATTAACCGTGTTCGGTTAATTTAAATATACAGATTTAAATGTAAAATAGTTAAAGAGAATTGATGAGAACTAATTTGTAAATAATTGTAGAAATTATAAAATCTATGCATATTAATATGAATGTATAATCTTGGAAAGAATTTACTTAACATTTTGGATAATTGTAAAATGATAACTTATAGGGATTTCTGTAAAACAAAGAGAATTAAGGAGTGGGATGAAGATTTCTAAAATTATTGGGATGATTTGTAATTTCTAAACCTTCTTATTATTTAACTTTAATTTAGTAAGACACATGACTTGTACGTTAAAGTTATTATTATTATTTAAGCATATAATTAAATTATGTGATCCATATTTTTTTATATTTGAATAAAAAAGTAATCTATACCATCTCCATTGCTCTGATTATGTTACATAAATTGACATTGTTATTTTTTTCGACTTACTAGACGAATGAATGAAGATTAATTATTTAAATTTATTTAAATATTTTATGTTTAGATTGTTTAATTAGATCAAGTATACGAACATAACTATAAATTATATGTGAAACCTGAGAAGAAATTTAAAAATAATAGTAGGACCCAGTAAATATAAGTCATTCAATGTTAAAGTAGAGAATTAATAATATATCGTAAAGAATTATGAAAATGATAAATTCTACTAGGACTTCAAAATAAAATATCAATAAAATATTATGTAATAGAAAAAAAATCCTAGAACCAATATGAAAGATAGAAAGTATTATACTATTATTTAATAAACAAAATCCAATTTTTCTCATTTAACCATTCTTAATTCAAATGCGATTGCTATGGTTCAAAATGATAAAATTTTACTTTGAAGTGAAAATCATAGGTGGAAACTGTTAAGATCAGTCCCGGATAATTGATAAATTAAATCCTATATAAATACTAAAATACCACCATCTTCATTATTAATTGGTTTTCTGATAATATGTGGTTATCTAATAGAAACCAAAGCTTATGCCATATCTCATTATCAACTTCCTAGTGTCTTTTATTCCAATTAAAACTCAGATATTGAACTAAGAACTGTAATCTATATCTTACGAATAACATAAACCCTAAGATCTAGAATTACATGACTATCACATATGTAATGAATCAATAAAACATACCTCCATACATCTTGTATATGAATCAGCAATGGTTGTTGTCGAAAGCTGCTTTAATGGATAAAGGAAATGGTTTCTCTCTCTTTTCCTATATCTTTCTTTATATGTTTTTTCTATATGCTTTGTGATGGGAAAAGGTTAATATTTATAGGTAGAGAGAGGACCAAATTTCTAGATTTGTAGACTTAGTCTTGATCGTCCATCAAGATCAAGATCAAGATGAGAGAAATTAACGCTCTAGATTATAACCGTTTTATTGATTAGCATATTAATATAAAAACTCTTTAGATTCTATTGACCACAAAATGAGGAAGGAAACGTTTGAGGAAGGAAACGGTCAAATTTCCTTACAAAATAAGGAAGGAAAATCCATTAATGTTTTCGTATTAATTTCCTTACAAAACGGTCAAATTTCCTTACAGTCTCACACTTGGTCAATAGTAAAATCCATTAATGTTTTCGTATTAAGGTCATAAGGCGCGCATGATATGTTAAACTTTTCTTTAGTCAGTTATCATAAGTGTCTTGGCTAATCTAGTGGTCAATGGAAGTCATGACGTGTACATGTTATTTTGCAACATGCTTACTTCCATGTACTATGACATTGACAACTTTCATAACTAGATCGTAGATGAGCATAACTTAATGGTCACATAATGTCTTGAAGCAAAAGACTGTTTCTGCTATCTTTATCTAAATATAAATGCGTACACATTGTAAAACAGAAATAAAAGATGTCTAAATTATTAAGAGCTCAATAATTGTTATGTCTAGCTAAGTACAAAATAAATGGCATAATAAGAAGATAATTAGGAACTATCTGCAAGACCCATGCTATCAGTATGTCTCTGAAAGGTCTTTGGAGGTAGTCCTTTCGTGCATATGTCTGCCACTTGTAAGTCTGTACTTATCGATTCAACAAAAATTTTCTTTAGTTTAAAATCTTGCTTCAGTAGTAGGTATTTCAGGTCCATGTGTTTGGAACCTTTGGTTATCCTGTTATGCTTGGAGAAAAAAGTTGCAGCTTCATTGTCGCAGTAGACGGTTAGTGGCTTAGAGATAAAACTTAAGTGCCAAATTGTGAGACAAAATTACGCAGCCATGTTCCCTGAATTGAAGCCACATAACATGCTACGTATTCAGCCATCATGGTGGATCCGAAAAGCATCTCAGATTTCTGGCTTCTCCATGATATTGCACCTCCACATAAGAGGTACACATAGCCAAGAGTGCAGATCCTAGTGTCAGGACATCCAGCAAGGTCTGAATCAGAATAACCAGTTACCTGTAGCCTGTAGGAAACTTAATTTTCTATAGGTGAGCATGTAATTCATTGTTCCCTTTAGGTATCTCAGTACCTTCTTTGCAGCTTTCTAATGAGCGATTCCTGTATTACTTTGAAATCTACCTAGCATACCAACTGCATGACTGATATTAGGTCTTGTACAGACCTGTGAATACATCAAACTCCCTACAATAGATGCATAAGGATATTTGGTCATTTCTTCTCGTTTCATAGGAGTCTTTGGGCATTGCTCAAGAACAAGTTTGTCTCCTTTCTGCAGTGGGACAGGACTAAAGGAAAAATTCATCATGCCAAATCTCTCAAGAATTTTGTCAATATATGCTTTTTGAGACAATCCTAGAATTCCTTGTGATCTATCACGGAATATTTCTTTTCCTATCACATAGGAAACCTCACCCATATCTTTCATTTCAAAGTTCGTTGAGAGATGATCCTTAGTTTCACGTAATAAACCAAGGTCGTTGCTAGCTAATAATATGTCATCAACATACAGAATAAAAAATATAAACTTGATCCCACTGAACTTGAGGTATATACAAGGGTCAACTATGTTTTCTGTGAAATCAAAAGCGGTAATGATTTCACGAAACTTTAGATACCATTGTCTAGAAGCTTGTTTCAGTCCATATATTGATTTCTTAAGTTTGCAGACCATGTCTTCATGTCCTTCAATTATGAAGCCTTAAGGTTGATGCATGTAGACTTCTTCTTCCAAATCTCCATTTAGAAAGGCTGTTTTCACATCCATTTGATGTAACTCGAGATCATAATGAGCTATTAATACCATGATAATTCTAAGAGAATCTTTCCTGGAAATAGGAGCAAAAGTTTCATTATAGTCAATGACTTCTTTCTGATTAAAACCTTTGAAAACAGGTCTAGCTTTATAACGTTCAATTTTACCATTGCAGTCACATTTCATCTTGAAGACCCACTTACAACCGACTGCTTTATGTCCTTGTGGCAATTGAAAGATTTTCCAAACTTGATTATTATCCATAGATTTCAGTTCATCTTTCATGGCATCAATCCATTTAATAGAATTAACATCCTTAATGGCATGTGAATAAGAAATTGGGTCCGTAGTTCCTTCCGATTCTATTAGATAAAGCATATAATCATCAGGAATAGCTGATCTTCTTTCTCTTTGAGATCTTCTTAATGCTTGTTCCTGTGGTACTTCATCAACATTATGATTGGTGATAATTTCATTATGGAGTTGTTGATCATTTATTGGGTTTTCCTCATTGTGAACAGGTTCAACAATGGGATGATTTCCAATATCTTTCGAAATAGAGGGTAAGATAATGGGTACCCTTATTTCATGAATGACCACTTCTTGTTGTTTTGTACTCCCACTGATTTCACCATTCTCATAGAATTTAGCATTGCCGGTTTCAACAATTCTTGTACTATGGTTAGGACAATAAAATCTATATCCTTTAGATTTTTCCATGTAACCTATAAAGTAACCACTGATTGTCTTAAAATCCAATTTCTTTTCATTTTAATTGTATAGTCTAGCTTCAGCTGGGCAACCCCAAATTTGAACATGTCTTAAACTAGGTTTCCATCCTTTCCAAAGTTCAAACGGAGTCTTTGGAACGGCCTTACTTGGAACTCTATTTAAGATGTAGACAGCTATTCGTAATGCATCCATCCATAATGATATAGGTAAATTTGCATGACTCATCATGGATCTAACCATTTCCATGTATGTACGATTTCGCCTTTCAGCTACACCATTTTGCCATGGAGATCCAAACGTTGTGTATTGTGCAACAATTCCAAGTTTTTGAAGAAGTCTAGCAAAAGGTTCAGGATGTTGTCCTGTTTCATCATACCTTCCATAGAATTCACCACCCTTATCTGACCTAATGATTTTCACTTTTCTTTCTAATTGCCTTTCGACTTCAGTAATGAACACTTGTACAACATCCACTGACTGAGATTTTTCATGCAACAGATAAAGATAGCAATAACGTGAAAAATTATCGATAAAAGTGATGAAATATTTATCTCCTCCAAAAGTTGGAACATCAAAAGGTCCGCAAATATCTGTATGTATTATTTCAAGAAGTTGTGTACTTCTTATGGCTCCTTTTTTGTGTTTTTTGTTGTTTTTCCTTTAATACAATCAACACATGCTGTAATATTAGCGAAGTCTAGGTCCAGTAGGACACCATCTTTCATTAACCTCTTGATTCTTTCACTGGATATATGACCCAGTTTTTTATGCCATAAGAAGTAAGAATCATTCTTGGATGACTTTCCTTTAGTTTCTTTTCCATGCAGGGTGAGTTGGATTTCAGCGTTTTGTTTAAGATGAAGTTTATAAAGTCCATCAATTAATAATCCAGAACCAATAAGACTAGAATT
Organism: Allium cepa; assembly: GCA_030765085.1. NCBI lineage: Eukaryota > Viridiplantae > Streptophyta > Magnoliopsida > Asparagales > Amaryllidaceae > Allium > Allium cepa. The sequence goes on from CM060935.1 coordinate 353,406,313, forward strand.
TTTAAATAAACTAAAATTTCCATCTCCAACTTCAAAAGAATATCTAAATTTATCAAGTACACTTACAGAAATCAAATTATGGAAAATAGACGAAACATAAAGAGTTCGACATAAATCTAACTGATAACCGCTATCTAAAATAAGACGAAAAGTTCCAATAGCTTCAACTGGTGCTTTATCTTTATTCCCCATGAAAATGAAATTCTCACTTGGGTTTGTGGTTTGGATCGTAATGAATCCCCGCATAGAATTCGAAACATGAACGTTAGCAGCAGTATCAATCCACTAAGTAGAAGAAGGTACATTAGTAAGATTTGATTTGAAATGACTTACGAAACCCATTGGGCTACCTTTCTTTTCGAACCATGCTTTGCGCTTAATGCAATCTGCCTGGAAGTGTTCAGGTTTCTTGCAGAATTTGTAAACATTATCCTGCTTTTTCTTCTTGGATGGTTGAGTGGCGTTATCTGATTTGGGTGGTGCTCTTTTATGCTATGAGTTGTTCTTTTTGTCAGCTTGTTTTCCAACCCCTTGGGTGAAATAAGCAACTTTAATGCCTTGCGAGCCTTGCCTAGACTCCTCTTGAACCAGTTTGTTAGTCAATCCATTTAGACTCCACTTTTCCGTAATAGTGTTGTAATGAATTTTGAATGGTTCACACTGAGGAGGTAAGCTAGTGAGAATGAATTGGATGAGAAAAGCATCGTCCATAACCAATCCCAAGTTCTTAAGTTTGGCAGTAAGGTTAATCATTTCAATGACATGAGCGCTCATTGAGCGAGAACCATCAAACTTCATGGTTACAAGATCTGCCATACCCAGTAATGGATTTGTCTGCAGTCTTGAACCGATTTTCAATGGATTGCAAATACTCTTTTGCGCTTTCAGTTTTGGGTAGGGAGGTTTTGATGTTGGTATCAATCACCATTCGCATAAACATCATGCTGAGCCTATTAGATCGTTCCCAATCATCATGGGGTTTGTTTTCCTCGGGCGTACTTGTGTTAGTAAGTGGAGCTGGCTTTTCCTTAAGGAGAGCCATGTCCAGTTCAAGTACGTCCAAAAAAAACTCAACTTGCTCTTTCCATTCTGAGTAGTTGGTTCCATTGAGTCTGACGATAGACGTAGCGTACGAATTAAAGTTTGAAGGCATTGCAACTGCAGATATAAAAGAAATGTAGGCTTCTTTATTAGAATAAAACACATGTCATAATAAGAGGTTAGGTTTAGCGCCTCCTGTGGGTAGGCAGTAGAACCATACTCATGGAAGAATGATAAACATTAATGTTTCATGCGTTATTGTGCAAGCAGCAGTCGCCTGTGGACGGAACTGCATGCATCAGACCAGAGGAAACAAGGAAATTAAGCGCGGAAGCGAAAACTAAAACAAGAGAGAAAAGAGGAAAACTGGATCGAACCGGGTGGTCGCCTATTTTGTTTTTGTTTTTGTTTTTGTTTTTTTTGTTTTTTTTATGCGTAAACATTTGCCATTCTTTCAAGTAATCCAAGTAAATTCCATACATAAATTTAACATATAAACAATTATTTTGCAAATCATACATAAACAATTATCTTGCAAGTTCCAGATCATGAATTTAATGTCAAACTAGGAAACAATTGTTTTCAATTTGTATACTTTCTGAAAAATATTCGCATACAATAAGTTGTTCCATATTATACAGTAGGTCAAACATTAAAGTAGAAAAAATTAACTTTTGCGGAAATATAAACTTTCCAGATCCAGATCTAAGCATACAATCAATAGAACAATATTGATAATCATGATTACTATAACAACTTAAATAATATGAATATTAAACTTGAATCATATTAACACTAATAATCATTATCATCATCATAGTAAAATTACAAACATCACATCATAGATCTATGCTAGTTTCGTTTTATATATTGATGGATAATCATGAATTCTAAAACAAAGCTCCAATACCACATGTAATCTATATCTTGTGAATAACATAAACCCTAAGATCTAGAATTACATGACTATCACATATGTAATGAATCAATAAAACATACCTCTAGACATCTCGTATATGAATCAGCAATGATTGTTGTCGAAAGCTGTTTCAATGAATAAAGGAAATGGTTTCTCTCTCTTTTCCTATATCTTTCTTTATGTGTTTTTTCTATATGTTTTGTGATGGACAAAGGTTAATATTTATAGGTAGAGAGATGACCAAATTTTCTGATTTGTAGACTTAGTCTTGATCGTCCATCAAGATCAATATGAGAGAAATTAATGCTCTATATTATAATCGTTTTATTGATTAGCATATTAATATGAAAATCCTTTACATTCTATTGACCACAAAATGAGGAAGGAAATGTTTGAGGAAGGAAACGGTCAAATTTTCTTACAAAACAAGGAAGGAAAATCCATTAATGTTTTCTTATTAATTTCCTAACAAAAGGGTCAAATTTCCTTACAAAAACTAATCCTGAAAGTAAAAAAAGCCAGAAAATCGGTGGAATGAATATTACCTGTAAGGAAAGAGAAAGACAAATTAGTAAATGTGAAAAAAACTGTAAGGAGAAAATAATCAATATGAATCATCAATTTGAATCATCTCTTGAAGAAAAGTTCAATTTTTATTTATTTATTATTATTGTTATTATTATTTTTTGGTAGAACGCATGAACTTTTAAGGATAGTGATCATGTTAAATTGCAACATTTACTTATTGCCAATATCGCAAGCATTAGTTGCTTACTAATTAGATTATGATACTGCATATGTAGTAACAGGAAAAATACGGATTTATACAAATAAAACGTCATGTTTTCAATAGTTATCAAACCATATGTTTAATGTCATCTTAAACGTGATAGAGGTCGTGTGCAAGAACATGATGAGAAATAAAATAGAAAAAGAAAAGAAAAAATGTAGCTCAAATCGTAATTTTAAAGTTGTCATTTAATGTGCCATCCATTTTCCGTTTTAGCTATCACACATGCAGGCATGGACGATCAATATAGTCCACTTACCTTTCAGCAAACATTTACGTATTTACATTTTCAGTAACTATCGAACAGTTTTTTTTTAACAGGGTAAAGATTAAAGAATATTCATATATATTTTTTAATAAAATACTTTGATGGATATGAGGACAAATGCATAGATAATGTCACAAACAAAAGAACAAAAATGCCCACCAATCAAACTTCGACAACCAGAGACCCTTTAACCAGATCCTACTGCATCACTGCATGTAGTCAGGTCAACAACTCCAAAAGAAAATAAAAATAGATCTTTATAAAGTAATAAACAATCATGCAAGTGCAACTGATACCAAGAATTAGGCAAAATTAAAAGGAGGGCAACAATGACATAACAAATCCCATGTTTCATGCAGTCAAATACATCAAAATATCTACCACACTTTTCTCAAAACTTCAAGGAATGCTAAGCATACTTTCCTGTAGAAGAGTGATTGGTGCAGAGCGGTTGACAATCATTAATAATATATAGTCAAAGGTGTAAAAATAGCTAGACGGACACTAAATAGATAGTATGGACGAATTAACCGTTTAAGCGGAAATTAATCAATAATCATTTGGATCGATATAAATTGCAATTTCAAAATTTTGAATGTGGTACGGTACGGATCATCCAAAGAGGCAAACCGACTAAAACTAACGCAATGATGCTTATATGTGGCATTGAACCTTAAATACTGTCTAATTAGTGTTTAATACGTGTTTTGATTCTTATATAAGATGGTAAACCTGTTTAAACAGGCCTAATCAAATTCTTAGATGATAAGTCTCTCATAACGTCAAGGCAGTGCCTAAATGAATGTCTAAAAGGATTTTTACAACAACGACCGTAGCTAATGAGATCCATAATCTTCACCAATTGCATAGCTAATACAAGAACAACCTCTCTGGAGAAGAGTGTACTTAACAATCATATACTACTTACTTCCAAACATTACATAAATTCATTGCATTATCAAATTACACCTCCCAAAAAGCCTCATTATGTCTAATCAAACGAGTTCAATGTATGCAAAAGAACAAGCAACATCTAGACCTAAATACAGATATCAATTATCATTACAATGACACTACAGAAACAGAAAGACAAATGCAGCATGAATGCTCAATGCAATGTCTGGACATAAAACATGTTTAAGACATACAAATATGGCAAGATCAAAATGCCGACATATAAGATTCCGTGAAATGATTTGTTATACATGTGTCAACTTCTGGGAGGGGTCTAATGCTTATGTTCGCAAATTCTTATCTAAACCAGCCTGTTTTATGACCACTTGCTTTAACTAACTTGTAGGCTATGCCTTAGCCACTTCTTTTGAAATTTGGACGCATACATGTTCCAAGTTGTGGATAAGAATAGGAACATTTATGAACTGTAGATGGGTATCGCTGTTGACTAGAAGTCTGTTCAGATTGGCTTGGTTGGAATCAACATGAAGGTTGACAATGTGACTTCATACTTCAGTTGATGGGCATTGTTCTAATTTGAGAATATTTTACTCTGTATAAGTTGAGCTCTTCATTGTTCAAACTTCAGTTGTATCCCTTGCAATAATTCAATGTACCATCGCCTTTTGAATCTTGTCGATCGTTCTTCGGACCGAAGCAAAAGATGTTTTATTTATCAACGTTCACACGAAGTTTCAAACCAAATTTAAATTTAGTAAGTGCACCTTGCACACATACGCAGACGTTTTCAACACCTTACATGTTTCAATAAGACGCTAGTAGAAAACAAATGGGTTATTTAAATCGCAGTTTTGTTCATTGGTATTGTTCTAGGAATGTCGCTAAAGATATCAATAATGAAAGTCACAAATGGTAAAGAAGTTTACCATCGAGAATCTGTACTTAGACATGTCAATGAATACTTTCGTATGCAACTACTATCATATTAACATCTGTATCTGAAATTTTGTTTCCATGTCCGATAACTGCATCCGCAAGTTTTAGATTTTTCAACTGTATATTAGCAGACTTATTTTTACTTGTTTTTCTTTGTATTTACGCGTTTATTTATTCTTCGTTTTTGAAATTGGATATAACATACCCGAAGTAAATATATGTCCAAATAGTATGAATTACACAAGGTATGAGGTTCTAATTAGAACCTCGAAATTCCAGCTATCCTGGTTCGGTTCCAGCCAGAGGCGGGATGGGACTAGAGCAAAAACCTATCCCGCTTAAAATCAACAAAAAAAAATTCAAACCAATGTAGTAAAAACAAGATCAATAGCAACAAATTAAATAGAAAACTAATTGAATAAGAAAATCAAAGAATCAATTACCTTCTACCAAATCGAGCACCATCATTAATCAATTAACATTTTATTGCAATGAATCGAAAGCCTAATTGAGTTGAGGTTGAGTCAAGCAGTGTCTCACTTAAATTTTTTCTCTTTCTTTTGATCGACATCGATAGCAAAGATGGAGACGAAAGTTTTTATTTAAAAAAAAGAAAACAAAGTTGAGAGTGATTTAGGATGGAGATATGTGTTTCTAGAGTTTGATGCTGCGTAGGATGATAATATGGCAGGTAAATAAAATACAATTGGGCCTGCCAAATATAATACGACTGGGCTAGTTATGTTAAATTAAATATAGTGTTCAATTCTAATTAATTGGTCTCCTTTGTTTTAGTAATTTAATTATAATGTTTGATCCTTATTTAAGCTAAGTAACAAACTATAATAGGGAACATTTGGCATATCTCTTAATAGGTTTGAAAATACACAAAACATTCCTTCATTTTAATTATAAGTTTTCTATCCTTATTTTTAAACGCGACAAAAAGATTTCCCTAAATACCCTTACGTCTTCGTCGAAGAAAACTCAGAACCTTTCAAATTCTTTTAATCGATTAACATCTTAAAAAAAGAAAACCCTAATCGCCTGAATTATAAATCGAAATTAGTTGCTACTTAAAAAATCGATATCTGAATCGAGTCCAGAACCGAAGAAAGTTGAGTTTCAGAAGATGAAAACAACACAATCAGAAAATCGAAGGATATATATTAAGGAATTTCTTCATTTTGATATTTATTCTATTTTAATAACTAAACTTGATAAAATTTGCAAATATTTGCTAGAAAATTTCAAAAACATTCATATACAAGTGATATTATGCATAATTTAATGCATCGAAATAGTTACATATTTTCCCAAATTAATATACAATATTCTAAATTAATATAGAATTTCCTACAAATTGTTTACAGTAGTAGAAGTTTTGTATAACTACATCCTTCTATACAATTATATGCAACAACTACAGCCATATATGCGACTATATTTAGTATTTGCAAACAAATCTGCAATTATTACAAACCACCATTGCGGTACAATTTTTTTGCAATCAAATCTGCAACTATTAAAAATAAATGCATAAAACACCACAAAAATATTGTTGACATTTACAGTGAAGCGTCTAATTATACAGTAAAAATGCAAAAAAAAATTCAGCAAATATTTTCTCATCTATATGCAGATATGTTGATTATTTTTAGTTATATGCGATTTTATTGAAAAGTTGTAGACATATATGCCACTACACCATATAAGCAATTTCGCAACACCATAGTGCGGCAAATTCACAACGGACTTAGGTCGTTGCAATATTCCAACGGCTTTGATCCGTTGCGAACCCTTTGGCAACGGCTTTGAGCCGTTGCTATATTAGAACAGGTTAGGGCTTTACGTGTGGTCTTCGAATAATAGCACGCCTTCAAAACAACGCCCCATGCCCTTCAATTTTTTTTGCTCCCGCGCCTCCTTCCTAATTTCTTCTGGCAACAGGGCGATTTCCCCAAATCCCACAAAACCCTAGCTCCACGTTCTTTCCGCTTCTCATCATCACTGCCTTCCTCCTCTCCAATACTAAACCCTAGTGCTGGAATCAAAGTCGCGCCTGTTGCCTTGTGAATTTAGCACAAACTTTAGCTTACCACAAAGCGGAATAAGGATATTTAGAAGGTATTTTGTTCATTTAGTCCCTTGTAGTTACTAAAATTTGTGTTTATTTAATTTTGATTTATAAATTAAATTTACCGCAACCGTTGGTTAATAACGGGGTATTTTTTATTTATTTTGATTTTAAAGTTGAAGCATTGCAAAGAAAGTGGAGTAGAATAATTGCAAAGTAAGTATGGCCCATAGCAAAGTAAGTGTTGTAGAATAAAACAACTCTTTTAAAATACGTTTGAATTTGTTCATTACTATATTACTTATATGTCATCCATTACTAATTTACATGTTGTCTGGTTTGTTATGTGCACCGGATTGGAAGGGTTTGGGAATGTTTTGTATATACAACTGCAAAATAAAACATAAAGTTTGATACAATAAAGTATCAATTATGATATCTTTCTGTCTTTGTATAAAAGGTAAAAATCAAGAAAAAAATTTCGATTCATGTTAAAATAAAATTTTCAAATGCAACTTATTTGTTTTCTGGTAATAAGTTTATTTTTTCAAAATTTAACTGTAACTCACTGCTTCAATCCATTATTAACATGAAAACATAGCAAAAGTATGGATACTGCAAAGTGACATACGAATGTAAAAAAGTAGGGAATTAATTTTTTTTTTCTAGAATGTTAATGGATTAACAATCTATTTCTCGCTGGAATATTTTGACCATAGTTTTAACTGTTTAGGATTATTATCTTATGAACAAATTAGGATTTGGTTCTTATATTAAATTTTTAGTCAATACTATATGTAGTATTAGTTTACGCAAAAGAAGGATGGTTACCATTAACAAATAATGGATGCAGTATACATGGGTTTGCTTATCTGTGTGTTCATATAAGCTGCAAAATATATCCATTCATGCATGGTATTAGAAATTAAGAATAATAGTGAAACTGAGGATTCTCTTCATTTTTTTCACTTTAGCTATGAATTTGTACCAATAGTATATTGATTGTTCATTACTATGCATATTTAATCTTAATCAGCTAAAATAATTATCTTTCCTGATGTAGTGACAAATATTCAGTTGATGACTTGATTCAATCAAAGTATAAAACGATAAAAACTTGGAAGGTCTTGCAACAGAGTTGCAAGTAGATCAATGTTTCGGTTTAGAAAACTGAATCGAATGTCCTTCGTAGTGTATGTTGGAAAACTTTTAATTTGCCCGGCAGAACAGCATTTTTTCCACTAAATTTTTCAGCCATTTTAATCATACAACTTTGCTTATTGGATAATTTATTGGACTTTAGTTAAGTCTTCCTTTTGAAACATGGAGTGAATTTTCTTCGTGGTGAATGCATACGATATTTTTGAGTGGATCATTGTATTATATTTAAATGATGAGAAATTGATGAGCCTGTAATGGATAGAGGGAAGAAAGTTCTTAGAGCAGTATAATTTTATAGTTCTTAGAGCCTGTAATTGATGCTCCAGCACACTTTTCATTTGGTTTTACCGTACTAATTGGTCTAGTTGTAGGACTTAGACATCCTCTTGCTTATAGTAAGCAGTTCCAAATACGTAGTAATTTATGTAATGTACTGCCGCATCTTGAGATACTGCAGGTTTATCAGGGGTACTCGAAGGGCCAACTTCGTTAAGGCCACAATTGAAAAACTAGTAAATCATTACAATATTGGTTTCAACCTAAAGATTATACTAGTCTCTTCCTTGATTACACGATGAAGAATGTTTTCTTATTTAATCAATCCTTCTCACTACAGGTAGGACAAGTTGCTACAGTATCGGTAGGACAATATCTGGTTGTTTATGGTCGGTTACAACGTGCAGATTCCTAATACAAACAAATTTAATTCTAGTGTATTTACTTGTAGAGTTTTTTTGTAAAAATATATATATATTTACATATACATAAAAATAAAAATAAGCTTAGCATTCACTAAATCTGTGTGCAAACATACACATTACATTTTTTATATATGAATATGTAGGTATATGCATTCTGTATATGTATATATACACATACATAGTAAGTTTAGATATGCAGATAGTTTAAATTTCTTCCTTCTGCTCTCCAGATTCATAGGTTTGTTCTTCTAAATGCTTTTTTGATTTGTGAATGCTTTGTTAACTGTGCTTATACATGTACATCCTTTTGAGTGGGTATATTGGTCAAGTTTGAGTTCTAATTTTTAGAAACTGAATGTGAAGTTACATTTTGCTGAAAATTGTTCTGAAAAAAAATGTAAACTGTTGTTTTTTTCCTTTTCCTAAGAAATCAACTACATGTTTATATAACTTATTATGTATATGAACATAACTACCATGGTGTTAACGCTAAAATGTGAACGCTAACACCCCGGTGTGTAAAGTGTAGTTGTGAAAGCACCACCCGATAGATCGGGAAAGAATTACAAGCAAGTAATAGCAGAAAAGCAGTAAAAAAACAACGATTTTATAGTGGTTCGGCTTAAGGGTATAGCCTACGTCCACTCTAAGTACTTTTATTAATAATCCCGTTACAAACTGATACAATTCTTCTCAAGTACAATACACTTCAAGTTACAAGTGATTTGGAACAAGTCTTAAGCTTCAATGTCGATTAAAGTTCTTAGATTCATGTTGAAGATGTGTGGTTTCTTCGTGAATTTCTTTGATGTATTCCCCTAATCTTGGAAGCTCTAAGTGTTGATGAAGTTCTCAATGCAGCAAGGTAACGGTGTGTGAAGAGAATGTGCCAAAAGTCCCTTGAATGTTGGAGATGGGTGCCTATTTATAGAGAGTTCTGATTCTGAAATTTGCCAAGTCCTAAACTGCGGCCGACTCAAGTTAAGACGCAGCCGACTTAAGGTGAGTCGTGACCGGTCTAAGGTCGCCTCCGAGTCAACACCACCTCTTCTCAGTAACATGGCATCCGGCTTATATTAGGTCGTGGACGAGTTAACTTGGTAAGTCGCAAGTCACGGTCTGAACGAGATAACTGGGGAGCTGGATCGGTTGTGGCTTGGGTCGTTGCTGAGTTAACATGCGCGTGTCAAGTAGCTGTATAGGATTTGCCTTCATTTGCCTGGGTCGTGAACGGCTTGGCATAAGTCTTAAGTCGGTTGCGACTTAAGTATAGGTCGTGCACCTTTCCATGTCCTGATCAGTTAGGTCGGCAACTCCTTTAGGTAATTAGATCGGTACTTAAGTTAGGTCAGTACTTCCTAAGTCAGCATCTCCTTGAACTTTAAGTCGGCATCTTCTAAGGCCCCTTAGGTCGGTAACTTGGTCGAGTCATTGAGTCGGCATTACTTCAAAGCGTTAGGTCGGCACACTCTTAGCAGTTGGGTCGGCAGACGATGTGAATGGCTAGGTCGGCAACAAGCTAAGGCTATTGAGTCGGAACTTCCCTTGAGCCTTAAGTCGGTCTCCTTCTCAAGCCTTTTAGGTCGGTATCTATCTTAAACCTTATGCAATTAGGTCGGTTTTCCGTGCTAAGATATTAGGTCGGGACCCCCTCGCTAAGTCGGCAGAATGTTAGGTCGTCTATCATTTTGGATCGGTGACCCACGGCCGAGGCAGGGTTAACATTTGCCCCTCGAAACATACGCCTAATAGTTAGGTCGTATGCTTCGATATCCTTTAACCCGTTCCTTTTTAGATCGGTAGGTCGTACGCGACCTAACAGTTGGTCGGCCTATGTCCCTTCAGTCCCTACCATAGTGAGATATAAATCGTCCATTTTCTTCTTCCTTCTCATTACCTATTTCTTCGATTCCGCCATTAAAAATCTTCCGGGCTCAAAAAAGACGATTTAATTCCAATCAACTACTGAAAACATCTGCTATTCATTGCGTAAGCGATTTCATTCTTTTTTCGACCATAGATTACCATTGATTCGTGAATTCTGTTGCCTAAACTCGAATCGCCTCCCTATATGACGCTCCATCACGAATCTCGTCACGTTTATAGCTGATGGAGCCTAGGTTACTCAATCCGGCTTCAGATGATCGCTGATACAACGACGGTGATTTATCACCTTAGGCTCGATGATCTCTGATGGCAGGGTATTGGATTTGTGACAACTTCGAACTATTGTATTGGGTGATTCGATAGCATGAATGAAGGCTGTTGTTGATGGAATGGTTATCGGGTTAATGGGTAGATGGAGTGTGATGTTGGTTCGGGAGCGAGTCAGTGATTTTGGGTGGCTTATCCTTTAGCCGACCTGGCTCTTAGCAACCTTAAGTCGTGGCTGAGATAGTGCTTGAAGAACACTTGCCGATTTAAACTTTAAGGCCTGAATCGTGACCGAGTTAATACTTGGAAAAGTTCCTGTCTTTCGGACCGGAGCTTACATTCTTATCTCTCCCTTGCGACCTAGAGGACTGAGTTGCCAAATTAAAATGCTTAGACTCTGACCCGCTACCGACCTAGCCTTATCTCGCGAAAAACTTTTGAACCGTAGCCGACTTAATACTTGAGCTTTAGACGACTTAATACTTGAGCTTTAGACGTGTTATCATTTAGGAGCATAGACCCACTTTGAGCATTTGTCTTGAGCTACCGAACTATATTGTTTGAATTTTGAACTGCCCCAACTTTAAACTTGCTTGAATCTCATTGTATTATTTCCCAGGCCGCATTAACTTATAAGCTGCTAACCTGCTGAAAATAACAAACAAAGAAAACCAAGGCGAAAATACTGCCATTGATTGCCCACGTCAGATGACAGATTAGTCGAAACAAGACAAGCAACTTAAATATATTGCATGAAATGTTTGTGAATCAATCAATTAAAGTTAAACATTAATGCAAAGTATCAACAATCTGGACTGATTTGTCTGCATCAACATCATACTTGTATATTTAGGCTTAAAACAATAGTCCCTGGATTTCATAACTAACAAATGCTTGCTAGTTTTTATTCCAGTTATATTTGTTCACTGCTTGATTGATTTTACACAACACTTCACACACTTTAGGAAACGTGCACCTTCATGTTTGAATACCCAGTTGTTTATGTAGAATGACTTCCCACCGAGAAGAAGAAGTGGTAACTCAAGAGGAAGAAACTTTTCCGATAGCTGTTCCCATAGAGAATCCTCCGGAGAGAACCTCAACTATTCTAACTTCGAGAGCGTTTGTCCAGCTGCGCACTCAATTTGGCTTTGCTGAAAGTGATGTTCTTCTCCCTGGGCCAAGTGATACTGCTGACAATCCTCCCTATGGCTTTGTTGCAGTCAATCGCCAAATGTGCTTAAGTGGGGCGATTCCTCCTTTTAACGACTTCCTTCGAACTCTTCTCCTTCGGTTGACAATCTCTCCGTTTCAACTTCATCCCAATGGCTATGCCATCTTGACGGGGTTATGTGTTTTGTTTAGAAGAACCCTTGATCGCCTACCGAGTTTTGAAGAAATTCGTTATCTGTGCTCGTTTGCAAAGAGTAAAGATCATCCTTCCCTCATTATTGTGAGAAGTGCCAGAAACCGCAAGCTCATTTCCGATCTTACTGAAAGCGTTCATGGATTTTTGAACCAGTTTTTCTTTGCCCGCTGTCCCTCAGGCTTTTATGCCATCTGGAGAGTAGGAAGTAAGATTAGTGTTTCTATTTTCTCCGTTTTGAAACTTTTTCGAGATCCGAACTTTCAGTTGCTAATTTCATTCTTTGTTCCTTTCAGCACTTCCTCTCCCCTCTAGAGACCCAATTCACAAGCAAGTTTTTGAGAGGTTGAGTGCCGTGGCCACAGAAGAGAGAAGCATAAAATTTCTGTTGAGGGATGAATTTCTACATCAACATGAGCTTCTACACACTTCTCGCTCTATGCATGCTCATGAAGTTCCAACGGAAGTCCCCGATTCTCCGATAAAGACTCCTGAATCTTCGCTGGTGAAGTGCTCCACTTCTGTTGATGTTGCGGGGCCATCTGGTAAACTTGCCCCGGTTATCGAGGAAGAAGAGCCTCAGGGATCCTCTCACCATTCACAAGAATCTGGTGAAAAGGCTAAGAAATCCAGTCCTGTCAAGCAAAGTAGGGACGATACCTTCGAAGGATTGAGCGACCTCTTCGCTACTTCACAAGAGATCTTCAAAGATGACCCTACTACCGCCGGGATTTCTTCTTCAGTAGTTGAAGCTACTTCTATTTTGCAACAGCCGTCGTCGACTCAAGAGTTGACGTTAACTATTACACCCACAACCACTCCCCAAATAAAGAGTGGTTCGTAGATTAATGCGCGTAGCTTGCACAACACACACACTTAGAATTTCTCACCACTTCTATGCATTTATCTTCTTGTACTTTAAAGATTTCTAAAGCTTATTATTTTAATTCCAGATTCTCCTATGGGGCGCAGCGGCTCGTACTATGACGATTTCCAGCGCTACGGGAGGCGTAGCCAGTATGATTACAGGCGTTACCTTCCTTCTTACAGAGAGTCGGATGAAGAGAGGGCTGCCCGAAAGGCTCATGAAAGGAGGATTGAAGAAGAACATCGTGAAAGAAGGGAGAGAGAAGAGCGCCATGATTCTTGGCAAAAAGGCGATGACTCCCACAAGAGAAAATCTCATGACGATCGAGGAAAAGGTCACATGGGTGAAGACTTAAGCAAACGAGCCCGTCACAGCGAAAAGCAGGCCTCTACTACTCCTGAGAAAGTTACTACTCCTGTCTCGCTCGACATTCCTTCTGACTCTCCCGCTCTTGGGAAATCAGATATTCAAACGATAATTAGCAGGCCCAAATTTCAAGTTGGACCGGGTCCTGCCACCCTGCAGAGCCGGTTTCCTCAATGGTGCCTTAAGGGAGTGAGGTTCGACCTAGACTTGGTCCCCATCGACAAGTCTTCCATGTTGCGCAATCTTGACGCCGTCAAACTTGATATCGAGAGGATGTCAAACTGGCAGAAGCTTGTCGATGAGCTTCAAAGAGTTAACCGTGCCAACATAGAGGCCATGCTTACTATGGAAAACGATAAGGCCGAATGGCAAAAGGTCGTTGAGCAACACGACACCGAAATGAGGAGCATTGCTTCTTACAATGAGGAGCTTGAAGCAAAAGTCGAGGAATTGAAACATGAGCTTGCTACTTCCTCTACTTCCTATTCTCAAAAAGAAGAAGTGCTCCTGAAACAAGTGAGAGACGCTCACGCTAGCCAAAGGGATGCCGAAGACAGGCTCTAAGTACAAAAAAGAATCAGTGAAGGTTATGCTACTGATATTGCTGAGCTCCGAAAGAAAAACAACTCACAGGAGGCGGAGATACAAATGCTTAAACTTCAGCTTGCCAAAACTGAAAGGGAGCGTGATGAGGCTGTCGCCGGCAGAATCGCAGCTGAAGAATCTCATGAGGCGACCAAAAACAGCATCAGCTCAACATTATTCGACTTCTACTTGCACAGCGTCTTGGGGCGTGGAAGCCTTGCCTTTCTAGGCCCCAAGTATGAAATCACACTGGCTGAAGTTTGGGAGACAGCACTTGATATGCTCGGTGGTAAAGGTGCTGGATATGCTGAGTCAGCCCTTGAAGAGCATTATCTTGATGACGAAGCCCGTGGCGCTCTTGCCAAGGGTAAGGAGCAGCTTGCCAGAGCGCGGGCCGGGATGGCGGAAGAGGAGCGTTCTGAAAAAGAAGTACCGCCTACCATCTCCGAACGTCCTCTAGTTTCTCCCGAGGTGGACATTACAGGCCCTAGTGCTCATTTGCCGCCTCCTACAAGAACTGGGGTAATCACCCCTACTGATGAAGAGGCTTTGGAGGACATTGGGGCTCAGAATTATGAGATTGAACTGACAAAGCCAATATCTTCAGGTAATTTCGACATTGGTCCGATTCAGGTGGATTGCCTGCTTATTCCTCAAAAATTTGATGAGCTTCTCGATTACCTCCTGAATCTCGATGAACCCATATCTCCCTTCTTTCGGGAAGATACTAACATTTTCAATTTTTCTTCTTCTGCAGTTGAAACAACAAGTGCCGTGCAGACTTCGCCTTCTCTGGTTATTCCTCCTCCATCTCTTCAGGTGACTCCTCCTTCTGCTTCACAACCTGGGTCACAAGAGGAGAAAATTGAGGCTCTTCATGGTTTGGATGACCCTGTTGCCTCGCAGGAGCAAAAAGATGAGGGACTCGAAGGAGGCGAGATCTCTCCGGAGCGGACTCCTTCTGACGACGTAGTTTTGTCCGCTCTCGTTACTCCGGGGAGTGAGTCTTCTTCGCAGAGAAGAAAGAAGCTTGGGACATCGAAGAGGAGGGGGAAGAAAATTATCACCACTGAAGAGGAACCGGAAATTGCGCCAGTTGTACCTCCCTCCCCTTCTTCCCTCATGCCTTCAGACCAACCTGGAAGACCCGAAAAGCTAACCACTCGGCCGGGTAAAGGGTCTAAAGGCGGCAAGAAGAAATGAAGAGTTGAGCTTTTTGATTCCTTTTTTGTGTAATGGTCGGATGTTGTGCAGGCACCGGCCCCTGCTTCTTATTTTGAAACCTGTATCTGCAATATCTGCAATTGAATAAAATGATTCTTTATTTGTACATACTTCTGTTTGAATTTGAGTATGCATTTATTATTCATTTTTTGCACAAGTTTATTTATGTGATATTGCAGCGGGCTTATGGTATGTTGTTTGAGTATTACTTTACTGATGCAGCTATACTATTATACCATGTTGCCTCCATACCTTAGGCTCGCTGCAATATTTTATACTTCGAGGGGACTTGCACTCTTATTTGCTAAAGAATAATTATTTTATTCTTTAAAGAAATTTTTTGTAGAGTACAACTCCTTTCGTATAAGTTTCTACGCTTTGTCGTTCGAAGAAATCACTTTTTTCTTTTGCTTATGTGCATATTTTACCAAGTGAATTCCTCTATGTGGTAAAGCGGACCTCTGAAGGGTACTTTAACTTCTTTTCTCTTTCTTTTTTTTCTTTTTTTTTTTGACGATCATTTTCCATAGTAGGTAAATTACTCTTCCTTTGAAAGTTAAAGTACGCTTTTGATGAGGATTTTTTTATACAAAGTTGTACCTCTGAGGAGGGATTTTTCACGTTTCAACACTTGGAAGTTTTATTTCAATCTCGGTGAAACGTGTACCTCCAAAGAGTTGTGCCTTTGAAGAAAGCCTTTTCACGTTTCAACACTTGGAAGTTTTATTTCAATCTTGGTGAAACGTGGGCTTCCGAAGAGGTCTTTCTTCTTGATTGTGCCTTCGAAGAGGTCTTTCCTTTGAATGGTGTCCCCGGGAGGGGGTTGTACCTCTAAGGAGGGATTTTTCACGTTTCAACACTTGGAAGTTTTATTTCAATCTCGGTGAAACGTGTACCTCCAAAGAGTTGTGCCTTCGAAGAAAGCCTTTTCACGTTTCAACACTTGGAAGTTTTATTTCAATCTCGGTGAAACGTGAGCTTCCGAAGAGGTCTTTCTTCTTGATTGTGTCCCCGGGAGGGGGTTGTACCTCTGAGGAGGGATTTCTCACGTTTCAACACTTGGAAGTTTTATTTCAATCTTGGTGAAACGTGTACCTCCAAAGAGTTGTGCCTTCGAGGAGAGCCTTTTCACGTTTCGACACTTGGAAGTTTTATTTCAATCTCGGTGAAACATGAGCTTCCAGGAAGGTCTTTATCTTGTTTTGTATTTCAACTTTGGCGAAGTGAAATTCCGAAGAGCGGTTGTTACACTTCAACTCCTGGCGAAATGTGCCCCCGAAGAGGTCTTTATTTTGTTTGCATTTCAACTCTGGTGAAGTGTAATTCCGAAGAGCGGCTGTTACACTTCAACTCCTGGTGAAATGTGCCCCCGAAGAGGTCTTTATTTTGTTTGCATTTCAACTCTGGTGAAGTGTAATTCCGAAGAGCGGCTGTTACACTTCAACTCCTGGTGAAATGTGCCCCCGAAGAGGTCTTTATTTGGTTTGCATTTCAACTCTGGTGAAGTGTAATTCCGAAGAGCGGCTGTTACACTTCAACTCCTGGTGAAATGTGCCCCAGAGATGGTTTACATTGCCTGGAAGTTACTCTCTCATGGTTGGTGGGTCATGACTCCTCCAATCTTTTTTGTTGAGTAGAGAACTTTCTTTTTTGCGGCATATGTCCCATTTGAGGTCTTTGTCCTCCGAAGAGTTGTGCCTCCGAAGAGGAGCATTTTGCCTCCGAAGAGGGCTTTGGTCTCTGAGGAGAAGCATTCGGTCTCCGTAGAGAAGCATTTTGCCTCCGAAGAGGGCTTTGGTCTCTGAGGAGAAGCATTCGGTCTCCGTAGAGAAGCATTTTGCCTCCGAAGAGGGCTTTGGTCTCTGAGGAGAAGCATTCGGTCTCCGTAGAGAAGCATTTCGCCTCCGAAGAGGGCTTTGGTCTCTGAGGAGAAGCATTCGGTCTCCGTAGAGAAGCATTTTGCCTCCGAAGAGGGCTTTGGTCTCTGAGTTTGGTCTCTGAGGAGAAGCATTCGGTCTCCGTAGAGAAGCATTTCGCCTCCGAAGAGGGCTTTGGTCTCTGAGGAGAAGCATTCGGTCTCCGTAGAGAAGCGTTTTGCCTCCGAAGAGGGCTTTGGTCTCTGAGGAGAAGCATTCGGTCTCCGTAGAGAAGCGTTTCGCCTCCGAAGAGGGCTTTTCACATTTCATCTCACAGGAGTATGTTGACCGGTTGTGGTGAAATGCGCGCCCCTAAGTAGGGTTATTGTCAGGAAGTTTGGAGTTTCCTTTTCTCGGTTGGATGGATTCTCGGGAGTGTGTTGACCGATAATTCCACGACTTTGTAATGAGAAAGACGCCTTTTTTCGGTGAAGCCCGCTTGAGGTCTTTATCCTCTGAGGAGTTATGCCTTCAAAGAAGGCTTGTGCTTCTGAAATATTCTTTTTGCTGGCTGACGCTTGCTCTCGCATGTCTCTTTGCCGTTGATTCATGTTGACAATCCCCATTGCTTCGCAAGTGTCACCATTTTCAGCTACCAGGCCTCTCCCTTACCCAAAGGAGTATATTTTATAGTTAAGCGAATTGGTGGTGGCAGATTTAGGTTCTTTAACTTGCTGTTTGTTTGTTCAAACATTTGTAGTTAACTATATATGATCTGCTTCTATCCACCTTGCTTACTTTCGTTTGAAGTTCTCCTTTTGTAGGATTTGAATATGGGAATTTTGAATGGCCCAGTGCTTGATTGCCGGATGATGTTGCGGATCGCTTGGTCTCGTGACTGGTAAGCTTTGTTTTTATGGCCTGCATTATTAAATCGTTTTTTTTAGTAACACGATTAACGTATTTCATCTGCCGAAATAAAACAAAGCAGTTTATAATAGTAGGGAACATAAGAATTGTAGTGGTTTAACCGAAACTGGGCCTATATCCACTTTATAGCTTTTGTTATTCGCCTGCCTTGCAATTGCCCTTAACAAGAGAATCATATATTTGTAAATTCTTTGCAATATCTTAGCAAAGTTTTCATGTAAAATATGGATGTAGATGGTTGCTGTTCCAAGTTCTTGGAATTGGTTTTCTTTTGACAGTTGCGAATTTGATTGATTATATTAGCAATTCCTTAGTGCCGTCTTTCAGTGTGCATCATCTTCTTCTGTTGGCGGGTGGTTTTAACTGAAGAAACATACTCTAGCCAAATCTTATTTGTTTGCTTAGAGTACTTCTTATTCAGGATTTGACCCTGGAATTCTGTTGTTTAAGGCTTGCTTTTGAATGCTACCAAGGGTTGCTTGATATAGCAGTGAATCAGCTTTGTATTGATTGCCTGCAAATTTAGATCGATAATCTTAGTGATATTCTCAGAATATTTCACATATCGAAATAAAATAAGCGACTCGTAATAATAGGGAAAGCAAGACTTATAGTTTTTATTATTTATTGGCATTGCTTTTACTACAGATTTTGAAACAAGAATCATTGGATCAGCACTCTTTTACAAATTTGAAACAAAGTGTTCAAGTAAGGTATGGAAGCAATTGTTGCCCCAGGCTTTAGGAATTGAATTTTTTGGCATAAGAGGACTGGATGGCAACATCTTTCAGAATCGAAACTTCCTTTCACTTTGAAGGTCTCCTTGGAGCGTGAGCACATCTTCCCGCCTCATCCAATTTTTCCCTGCCTGGTGAGGGCTTGCTGTGATGACACTGATGATAGGACCTTCATCTCCCTGTGCCACGGTTCTCTTACTTGAGCTACATTGTTGAGCGGGAACCAGCTGCACCTTAGAGGATGAGGAGTAGTTAATTTCATCTTTTTTCACATACTGCTGCAGTTCATTCTGCTTGATCAATTCTTCAATCTCCTTCCTTAGATGGCGACATTGGTTAGTTTCATGGCCAGGTTGATTGTGAAATTGACAGAATTTCCCATTGTCTGTCGCGCTTCTCCTCATCAGAGATGGTTTGGGGTAAACAACAACATCCTTTGTTGCCAAGAAGATACTTTCCGGAGTGTCGGTCAAGGGAGTGAAGTTGGAGGGTATGAAGCGTCGAGCTTTTTTCAAGAGTTTCTGTTTTCTCCTTCCCCCATTCTTCTCTTTCTGTTCAATCATTTCCGGTATGTATTCTTCATCGTTACCAGGACTCAATGGGTAATCATCAACTATTCTTTCAAAAGTTCGCCTTGACAAACGTTCGCGGATAGTTGGTCGTGGCCATGAATTCTCTGTTTGGGGGAATGTTCCAATAGTAATGCCAGTTGCTCGTTGAGGAGCATTCCATTCTTCTGAAACCTGGGCCTCTTTGGCAATGGTTTTTATATCACTTTCTAGTCGATGGACCTCTTCCTGCAATGCGTTCATCTTATCCAATATCCTATTGCTTTGAACTTCCATGTGTTGATATATTCCATATATCACGGCATTTAATTCAGCCCTTGTGACTCCAATACTTGAAGCTGTTTCACTTAGCGTGGGAAGAGCAATGGCATTGCTGCAAGTACCTTCAAACCTTAACAACTTTCGTTTCCTTTCTGAAGCCATGATTTCTGTTAGAATTTTGTTGAACAATGGTTGAAGTTTGCCCCTGAGTTCAATTCTCAGTGAAAGCACCAAAAATGTTAACGCTAAAATGTGAACGCTAACACCCCGGTGTGTAAAGTGTAGTTGTGAAAGCACCACCCGATAGATCGGGAAAGAATTACAGGCAAGTAATAGCAGAAAAGCAGTAAAAAACAACGATTTTATAGTGGTTCGGCTTAAGGGTATAGCCTACGTCCACTCTAAGTACTTTTATTAATAATCCCGTTACAAACTGATACAATTCTTCTCAAGTACAATACACTTCAAGTTACAAGTGATTTGGAACAAGTCTTAAGCTTCAATGTCGATTAAAGTTCTTAGATTCATGTTGAAGATGTGTGGTTTCTTCGTGAATTTCTTTGATGTATTCCCCTAATCTTGGAAGCTCTAAGTGTTGATGAAGTTCTCAATGCAGTAAGGTAACGGTGTGTGAAGAGAATGTGCCAAAAGTCCCTTGAATGTTGGAGATGGGTGCCTATTTATAGAGAGTTCTGATTCTGAAATTTGCCAAGTCCTAAACCGCGGCCGACTCAAGTTAAGACGCAGCCGACTTAAGGTGAGTCGTGACCGGTCTAAGGTCGCCTCCGAGTCAACACCACATCTTCTCAGTAACATGGCATCGGGCTTATATTAGGTCGTGGACGAGTTAACTTGGTAAGTCGCAAGTCACGGTCTGAACGAGATAACTGGGGAGCTGGATCGGTTGTGGCTTGGGTCGTTGCTGAGTTAACATGCGCGTGTCAAGTAGCTGTATAGGATTTGCCTTCATTTGCCTGGGTCGTGAACGGCTTGGCATAAGTCTTAAGTCGGTTGCGACTTAAGTATAGGTCGTGCACCTTTCCATGTCCTGATCAGTTAGGTCGGCAACTCCTTTAGGTAATTAGATCGGTACTTAAGTTAGGTCAGTAGACTTCCTAAGTCAGCATCTCCTTGAACTTTAAGTCGGCATCTTCTAAGGCCCCTTAGGTCGGTAACTTGGTCGAGTCATTGAGTCGGCATTACTTCAAAGCGTTAGGTCGGCACACTCTTAGCAGTTGGGTCGGCAGACGATGTGAATGGCTAGGTCGGCAACAAGCTTGAGTCGGAACTTCCCTTGAGCCTTAAGTCGGTCTCCTTCTCAAGCCTTTTAGGTCGGTATCTATCTTAAACCTTATGCAATTAGGTCAGTTTTCCGTGCTAAGATATTAGGTCGGCACCCCCTCGCTAAGTCGGCAGAATGTTAGGTCGTCTATCATTTTGGATCGGTGACCCACGGCCGAGGCGGGGTTAACACATGGTGACTTGATTTTAAAACTATTGTTGGAAATCAAGCTAGCGGTTCTTCAGAAAATTCTAAGAACAGCAATGTACCAGTTATGACCTTTACCTTATTGTTGACGCTAAATACATTCACGCATGCGTACATCTATGTATAGTATAGAAGCTAACAGAATCCTAAAAATACCCAAATTTCTATCATAAGAAGCAAGTGTACATGACTTAAAGTATGTACAGGAAAAACAATAAATGATCGCAAGTGAAAAAAATGATTTCAAATTTAAAAAGTATGCACTTTAAAAAGGGCTGTACTAATATCGACGTAACTTTGACTATTTTATCCAATTTATCACCATTCTCTGCCTCAATATCCTCTACCACTTACATTCAACAACCTGACCACCTAACCAAACTTTTCCATGTCCACTAATCAAACCAACCTTTGCCATATCCAGCACCTCTAGACCACACACAACTTGATTATGTCAGGTTCCTACAAGAAGAGAGCTTAGACATACAGAGGTATATTTGGAAATGTGATCAAGGAAGTGAGATTGGTTGTGACTGGTAGGGTAACAGCAGTTGGCAATAGTTGTAGATATGTGATATGGTAGGGCAATAGCAGTAGATAGAAGGAAGCAGAGAAGAGGAGCGGTGTTGACAAGCAGAGGGGATGTTGGAGGTGATATTGATGTATAGGGTGGCAGTGCAATGCGAATTGTGAAGTAATGGATGAATGGGGTAGCAGTGGAAGAAGTTAATGGCAGTAATGTGGTTTTGAAGTATGCAGTGGTAAATGTAGAATAAAGAATTTATGCAGTGAAAAGGTAGTGTGTATAGTAGCAGTTGGACGTAATTTGTTGAAGTGTTGTGATGATGGATGTTAATTGCTATGGAGTTGCTTGAAGTATTATAGGGCAGTGGCAATTTTGCATGTTGTAGGAAGGGGGGATGTGGCAGCAATGGCAATTTGTTGTAAGACAGTGGTTCACAGTGGGTATGCAGTGGTGAATGAAATAGTGAGAAGTTAAGTGGATGTGCATTGTGCACAGTTATATGCACAATTGTATGTTGAGACAGAGGGAGGGAATTGTTGTAGGGGACTGGTTAGTGAAGTTCTATATGGTTTGGATTGTGAAGTTTGTATGGTTTGTGGTTAAGTTGTAATAAACAGAGGTGGGGATGTGATGGAATGGCAACAGTGGTTGTTTGTCGGTGATGTTGATGTAGCAATCTTTTGTGGAGGTGTAGTTATGTGCAGGCTGACGAATAGTGGTTGGCAGTTCGTGTTAATGGAGAATGTGTGATGGGAGGAGCAGAGGTTATGTGGTTTGGAGGTTGATGGCAAGCAAGTGGCAGAGAAGTTGTTTAGGAGAGTTAGAAGTGAATGTTTATGCATTGTGCACTTTGCACTCTGGGAAGGTGGTAACAAACAGAAAATCGTAATATAGAAATTGAAATGGTATTTTTTTTTTGAAACGAAATTGTGTAGTTTTCGTTAAATAGAAATGCAAATGCAAAATAGAAAAGCAACAAGCACATAAATAAATGATCATTCCACAGCTAATATATTGTCATTCTTATTTATATTAACTGGCAGAATATAAGTATAAATCTGCAAAAAGAAATGTTTGGGTTATATCGTCTATGTTCCACAGCAAATATATTTCAATTTGGATAGACTACTTATTTGCATCCATTATCCTCTTTCCTAAATTATATATTGTTGCACTTTTTGAGCAAATAATAGTAAGGTTTGTGCATGTAATTATTTTTTAAGTTGCTCATACTTTCAAGTTTATAAAATGTTGTATATATTTTGGTTGGCAGATCAATAAGTCTTCAATCATAGATAAAGAGTGGATGAAAGAAGTCGATCAAAGAACGGCCGTGATATATGGAAGAAGTGCAGAAGTTTATTGATTTTGTTGTAGAAAATGGTGGTAATAAGGAAATCTATTCTTGTCCTTGCACACAGTGCAAAATTATGAAATGAAAATTAAATTAGATGAAATTCATTTTCATCTGCTTAGATGGAGAATTGTCCAATTATATACTGTTTGGCATTTTCATGGGGAAGAGTCAGCAATGAACAAAAAACAACCTGTTAGTCAAGCCATAAGTACCGACGACTCTGAACTTTCTAGGATGGAAGATCTGGTCAATGATGCTGATAGATTTCATCAATTTCAACCTACAAGTTTGTTGCCAAATAATATTGGGGATTCGCGTATGGTTGATGTTGATTGGCAGGCCAATCAAAGAAAGAAGTGTAAATCACTTTTTGATAACGCAAAAGAGCCATTGTATCCTTCATGTCCAAAAAGGATAACAAAATCGTATTTCGTCGTCAAGCTGAATAACTTGAAAACCCAGTATGGCTTTTCCGACAATGGTGTGACTGCACTCCTAGAATTCATAAAGGAATTACTTCCTGAAGGTAACACACTACCAACAAAATATCACGACATGAAGAAGATGATTAAGCAAGTTGGTATAGATTACAAAACTTATAATGCATGCATTAATGACTTGTATTGGAAGGATGATGCAAATAGAGTTTTTTGTCCAGTTTGCAACAATCAAGATATAAAACAACATTCAACGAAGAGAAAAGAGCTGCCAAAGTACCTCAGAAGACGTTGAGACATTTCCCTCTAATTCCTAGGTTGAGGAGGTTGTATACTATACCGTGGATAGCAGATGCTATGACTTGGCATGGTCGTGCCAAGTCTTATTCAGACGTAATGCGTCACCCATGTGATACTTCTCAACGGCGAGCTGCAGATTCTTTTGACAAAACATTTGCTGTTGAATCACAAAATGTCACGCTTGGATTAGCAACGGGTAGTTTCAATCCACATGCATCTCTAAGTAACCGTTATAGTTGTTGGCTAGTAGTTACAGTACCGTATAATCTTCCTCCATCCATGTGCATGAAAAGAGAGTTTTCAATGTTGACATTGTTGATTTCTGGACCAAAACAAGCAGGAAAGGATATTGATGTTTATTTGCAACCATTAATAGACGAGTTACAACTGTTATGGGAAGGAGTCGCTGCATTTGACTCATTTAATAATTCTGAGTTTACATTGGAAGCTAGGTTGTTGTGGGCAATTCATGATCATCATGCACTTGGGACTTTATCGGGATGCACAACTCATGGCTATTTTGCATGTCCTACATGTGGGGAAGACACTTGTTCTTACTATCTTCATGCAAGTAAGAAGATGTGTTACATGGGACATCGAAGATTTCTTCCTTTCAAACATAAGTTTCAAGACGAAAAAACAAACTTTGATAACAAACAAGAATATCGTCGTCCTCCACGGCCATTGAATGGTTATCAAGTTGAAGAGAATGTAGCTAATATCAAAATGAAAGTTGGTAAAGACAAATTAGAAATCGGTCAAAAACAAAAAAAGAAAACCGATGAAGACAAAGTTGAGGATGTTCGTGTATGGTATAGAAGGTCCATCCTCTTTGATTTTCCATATTGGAAAGCAAATTTGGTCCGACATAATATTGATGTTATGCATACAGAGAAGAATGTCACTGAGCATCTCATTAGCACAATTATGGGTCATAAAGACAAGTCAAAAGACGGCATCAATGCACGTAAGAATTTGAAAAACATGGGTATAAAACAAAAATTGTGGGTGAGTGAAGATCCTGAAAAAAATAAAGTAATCATACCAGATGCAACTTTCACCTTGAGAAAAGACGAAAGGCTACGATTTTGCACCATTTTGAAAAGCTTAAAAGTTCCTAGCAAATTCTCTTCCAACTTCAATAACAATGTGAACATCAATCCTCTTGAACTAACAAACTTGAAGTCTCATGATCACCACGTCATAATGCAGCAATTACTTCCGGTATTGCTTCAGCATTCTTATCCACAACATAAGGATCTACGTAATGCTATACATCGTATAAGTCTATTTTTTAACATTTTATGCTCAAAGGTGATTAACAGAGAACATCTTTTAAAAGCAAAGACTAGTTTGATAAATGCAATTTGTATGTTTGAAAAATATTTTCCACCTGCATTTTTTAACATCAGCATCCACCTTATGGTTCATTTAGCCGATGAAGCATTGATATGCGGTCCTGTTAGATATAGGTGGATGTATCCTTTTGAACGGTAATTTACTAATATCAGTTTTGTTCATCATCATTCGATTTAAATAGGTACTAGTTATTTGTAATCGATTTATATTCATAGGTTGATGAAAACATATAAAGGATACGTCCGCAACAAAAGATATATTGAAGGATGTATTGCAGAAGGATATATCGTACAGGAGGCTAGTCTTTACTACATGGAGTATATGCCAAAAGGAGGCGATGGCACACATAAACATACTCGTGAGGCTTTCTTAGACGAGGATGATGAGTTTGTTGGTGAGATGCCTCTAGATAATGGTAAAGACATAACCTTAACCTCGGTGCAGTTTGAACAAGTTCGTAGATGGATCCTCAATAAGTATGATGGATTGGATGAATGGGAGAAGTAAGTTCACAAATAAATCCTGAATCTCCACCATTGTAAGTATATAAATATTTTGAAATGTGTTTTTTGCAGGAGGTATAACATCTATGTGAAAAATACTAAATCTCAATCTCGAAATGGGGTTTCATCCGTGGAAGATTGTCAAGTTTTACTCTATGGTTACGTGGCGAGGTATATATTAAAACTTATTTAATATTTCACGCGTACTTAAAGGTATCATACACCTTATTAATCAAACTTTTCACATATTTTATTTTTTAGTTGGTAAAAACAAACGATGTTGATTCAACTCTTTGGCGCCTTGTGAATAGGCCGAAGTTCAAGGCGTGCAGTTATATGAAGTACCAAGTAAATGGGTTTACATTTTCCCCAAAAAAATACGAAGAGCGGATGGTAACACAAGACAACGGTGCATGTATGAGAGAAATCACAAAATTTAGAGCCAGTGGGAAAGATAAAAATTATGAAGAAGCTGAAACACTGTATTATGGAGTTATTCAGGAGATAATTGAGTTGGATTATATAGACTTCAAACAAACGGTTTTTTATTGTGATTAAGTAAAAGTCGAAGACAAGGTCAATGGTTGCAAGATTGATCCTGTTTCAAACTTGATAATTTAGGGAAATTGAAGACTAAAGATAGGATGAACGATGAGCCATTTATTCTTGCGTCAGAAGCGAGTCAAGTGTTCTACTCAAAAGATTCAAAAAATAGCGGATGGTTTGTGGTTTTACACACACCTAAGCGGTTGACTATAATCGTTGATGATCTTGAGTTTCCTACCGTCTATCGATTAGCCTTTGTAGATAACAAAAAATTAGAAAATCTTACCAAATGCATATGTTAATATAAAATGTATTTCTTAATTTAATTGAGTTGAATTTTAAAATGTGGATGAATTTAGAATTTTTTGATTATAAATTTAGAATTTTTCATGTATCACCATTTAATTATTATTCCAAATTCATGAAATCTGATTGATCAATTTTCAATACGTTTTTTACCATATGGAAATCCTCTATAATTTCATCTTTTTGCTCACCTCTGAGGTTAAAGTTAACTAAAGTGCTTGTTAAAGTATTCGTAAGTGAGGAATTTGGAGCAACATACCCGGTTTTTCTTCATTTTCAGGTAATAATGATTATGTGTCATATTTATTACATGCCTAAACTACGTTTGTTGTTGATCAATAGTTGCTTTTGTTGCTTCAGTTACACCTTTATTCTTTGTTCGTAACCGTATAAATTTTTAATTGATAACAATCAAATATCCTTGCTTGCTTTTATTAGACAACCTGTAAAAAAATTGTGCTTTTTCTGCAGGTTTCACTCATACAACTATTTTGCAAGTACAATTATGCTGTACAATTATGTGTTGTGTACAATTATTCTGTGAACTCATATATGTTTATTTCTGAATACTTGCAGCAACAATGTCAGAAGCCGCAGAAACGTCGATCCATTCAGTCGCGAATTCGTCATCTTCACAACCCAAGAAAGTTGAGACAAATGCATATGGTGTTCCAGTTTTTGATAATGCTGGGAAAATAGGCAGTAGACTTGGTAAATCGGTATGAATGCATGTGCCGATATCATATGAAAGTTGGGATAAAGTACCCAACAAATGTAAAGATGACGTTTGGGCTGAATTGCGGGTAAGTCATTCTTTTTTTTTTTCCACTAATTCTTTACTGCAAACTGATATTTAACTTATCCATAAATAAAAATTATATAGAAAAAGGGATGCTTCTCAATGACAATAGGCTCATATATAAATTTCCACCAAAGGTGCACTCTGTAGTAGCGGTCCTTTTGAAAGCACTTTTAGTTCATGTTGAATCCTAAAATCTGTAGTATCTAACATGTGCATACTATGATCAATGTTACTTTCAACATAACTTACAAGTGACATGCACTAATGATCTGTGTATTTTTCTTGTATTTTCTTTTTAACGTATTTTTTATCTTCAATATATACAGACATTTTATGAGCTAGAGTCGGATACAAAAGAGTTGTATTTTAAAAAAATGTGCGAATCATTTAGAAGATACAAAAGTGAATTGAGAACAGGGTACTACGACAAATTTGATAATGATGAAGCTAGAAGGAAAAACTGTCCGCCAAAAGTTAGCGTAGAAGATTGGGATGGATTCTTGAAAAATAAAGCAAAACCCGGCGCACGCGAAAGAAGAGAGCTAGGCAAAAAAATAGATCACAATACAATTATACTCATCACAGTGGTCGTACAAGTCACGCCGTAGTAGAACATAAAACGATATAGTTTTAATTTTTTGTTATTTCGTTGCATTTTACCATTTCATTGAATGAGATTGTATCGGTAGGAAATAAACTCTTCGAATAAGAATCGGTTGGTTTGATAATCGATGTTTCGGTTGCAGGCAATTGAAAATCCAGGAAAAGAAATCATACACCGTGAAGTGTGGGAGAAACTCATACAAAAAAGGATAGCACCATATCGGATTCAAATTCTTCGTACTTTGTAAGTTAATCAATATATTGTTTTAGATGATAAATTAAAAATCATTTACTATTATGACATATATGTTTACATGGTTTATCGGCCTATAACTTATATGCACGAAATTAAATTTCTCAAGTATTATCATATTTTAGGGTAAAATTGCAAAAGCAAGGGAAACAATCAATGACGACGAGGAACAAGATATGTCATTGGATGAAGACATCTTGTCACAAACGCTCGACAAAGATAAAAGAGGCCGGACTCAAAGCGTTGGAACTATAATACCAAAGACACAAGTTAAAGCATTTACTATTCCACGTAAACAACTCAGAAGGAGTAAACAAGAGTCAAATAGATTGGAAACAAGGATGGAGAAGGTGGAGGGTTCTTTGGAGAATGTGAAGGGGACATTGAACACATTGGTCGACATATTAAAAGGATATGTGAAACAGATGCCAAACATTGCTTCCAACGAAGGAGGAAGTGGTGGGACACATCATGAAAGTGTTGGAAGAACGTCAAACAATGACGATGCTGCTAACCCGCTTATTTCACATGTTCAGGAAAATCAAAAATGTAAAGTGTTGAACTTTGATCTAGAAGTCATTGCAACAGGTTTTGTATGCAGAGATTCGACGGCATCCACAATACATGGAAAACATGTACCTCCTACACATGAGAAGTTGATTGTGGACAATATACTATTACCAGATGAGCCCACAGCCAAACAAAATCATCCTCTTGCTATGACCTTTGATGATGTTGGAATCGGTGGTTATGTGTGTCATCCAAAGAGTTCAATTCGATATCTTTAGACGCAGGAGCAGGTATACATTATTATTATCCAATAAATTCAATCTGAATGGAAACCTATATATGTTCTCTGATCTGTTCTTAATATCAGAATCCTCCAATCTTAATATCAAAACTGAAAATTCTTCAAAATCGGATAATTATCTGATCTGTTCTTTGTTTCAGGTTTTAAACATTTGTTTCAGGTTGAAGATGCTTTCTCTGTGTACCTTTCTGATTTAGAAAAGCTTGATCCATGAGGTAACACAAAATTTACTTTGTTTCCCATTCTCAGATATTTCGTTGCGGGCTTGTTTACTCCATTGTTATGTCATTTGCACTGTTCTTTCACTCATGTGCAACAAAGTCTTTTCTAGATTTTAGTTATAGACCTTGTTCCAGTTTTTCTCAAATAATTTAACCCATCAAACCTAATCGACACGGCAACCTCAAAACTATAAATTTTAGTTATAGACCTTGTTCCAATTTTTCTTTTAAGGTAGGTTTTCAAAGATAATGTGTTTTGTGCATATTAATACTAATTGCATCTGATTACATCTATATGTTAGAACAAAAAGATTTCGAATTCAGTATAAGCAGAGTATTTGTTTTAACCGTGGCCAAACTTCTTCTTATATTATGTGCCAGGAAATTTCTTGATATTCCTTTGCTATAAATTCAAACATCTTTTAAATAGTATTTCGAGTCTTATTTTCTTAATGTAAAAGAAGTTGGCTATGTTCAATTACACATAGGCGTAGGAAAATGAATTAAAGAAGCATTGAGAATTAAGTTACTCCAAAGCTTCTTCCTTTTCGGATAAGAATTACTGGCATACACGACCGTAATTACACACTGAAAACCACCAACAATGGTTATAACAATGGT
This sequence comes from Allium cepa, assembly GCA_030765085.1. NCBI lineage: Eukaryota > Viridiplantae > Streptophyta > Magnoliopsida > Asparagales > Amaryllidaceae > Allium > Allium cepa. Next base: position 353,436,171 of record CM060935.1, read on the forward strand.
AATGTGCTGATAACTCTCATCTAAGATGTCAGCAGTCCAAATGTTGGCACGATGATGAATAATACTCGACTTTTTGTGCCCCTTTCATTATTGCCAAAGTAAGACCAGTGGAGGGGAGTTGGACTTAAATTTATGAATAATACTCGACTTTTTGCTATTTTGTTAATGTATTTCTCAACACATTGCATGATGACTTCAAAGCTCATGTTTATCATACTCTTATTATTAAATTTACAACTATAATCTAGAATGAAAGGAATGCTAGATTGGTCTCTGGAAAATACAGATGTCCTTTTAAGCTCCTTAGTGATACTATTCGTGCTTCTGGATATGTTATTCGCTTGCATTTTTAAAGTTTTCCATTCGAGCCTGGTTATCATGCTACTCGTGATCACTGGGATTGCTCGTGATTGTTGCTCTGTGCTCCTTGTTGTACCTTGTTCTTCTCTTTGCTCTGGGATCACTGGGATTGCTCGTGTTTTTTTATTTTATTTGTTTTATTTTTCTGGATTTTTGAGGTTTTTCTGATTCTTGTATTTAACAATATTTTATATTGATTCGAAGATTTTTATTATTTGAATTCCTACATTAGTTATTACAAATGTGTAAATTGGAAAAATAGTTCTCAACATATATCTGAAATAATTCAACACTTAAATTTAGCAATTCAGTACTCAAAAGTCTTCTCTTAAACACAGTTTATATTCCATTAATTCTTCAAGATCTGTTGAGTAGTTTGCACTGAAGATTGATTGTAATCTTTTTAGCACTTCTCTAGCTGTTGGGGTATTTTTAGTTGCTGCTTTGTTAAATCATGCTAGTTGATATCATATTTTGTGCAATTTAAGGAATAGTTCAGTATATATTTCGATGATTAGTTAACAAATTATATGAAATTTTGTATTTAATCCGAGCTGTTTGTAGATTTACTGCCTGAAAAAGAACCCTACCGCCTGTGCATCATATATTACATTTGTGATGAGTTAGTATAAAATTTTTATAGAGGTTCAAATGTGCCTAATTAAAGTATTATTATTTTGTACGTTTGCTGAAGAAATTTTGATAGGCAGAACCCAAAAATGGTTTTTTTTTTTTTTTTCTCATATCCCTCAAAGACATATAAACATGAATTAATTTTTGCAACTTCTGTAACTGTCTACTAGACGTGCAAAAGGCTTTAAAGTTTTATATGAATTAAAAAGATAAACACGTCCAGATGTTTTCGTACTTTAAAATCTGAATTATTTATTCTAATCATAAACTAGAAAATATTGCTTGTTCTGAAAAATATTAGCACTTTTTATGACAATTTTTATCAACCGTATGGATAAAAGTATTTACAGCTTACAAGTTTCTTTGATTACATGTAGAACATATTCAAATATACATACTCATAATGTCAATATCCTGAAAATATTTACCTCCATAATCAAAACTGTAAACTGAATAAGTCTCTTATAGATGGTGATGTCCTGTATTCATTTGGGTATTGTCTTTAAATGCCCATGTTCTAAGCACTTAAATATTATTATGTACATTTGCAAGTAGTTGTCTACTCTTATTTGTAACATAATAATTCATAAGTTGAGCTCTTATTTCCATTACCGAGCAGGTTCTTAATTTTTAGATCAGCATTTTTAGATTTTGCTTCTCACATGTGGGACAAAGGACTACAAGTTATTTCTATCATTGAATCCACTTTTCTTGACTCAAGTTTTTGTTTATATTCTTCAGCTTCTTTCTGCACCCTACTGCTCTTTAATTGCAAAGAATCTGTTATTTGTTTGATAGCAACTTTTCACAAAGGAATTACTTCATTGTGAACTTATTCTCTAACTATTGTTCTATTTGTCTTTTCTTCCGACTGCAACTCAATGCTTCGAATTTTAATGCAAAATATTGTGCCTGTTTTTGACGACAAAAGGTATCATGGTTCTGCCACTTTCTTGTGCTTGTAAACAACATCTTATTGCACGGTTGATAGTGCAAGCGGCAAATAAGAGTAAAAGAGTTAATTAACATTGTTTGTTCTAACTCATTGGAAAAAAAAAATTAATGCATGCACTGCATATTGCTAATTTGGAAGTTGGTTTTCCTAACGATTGTGCTTAAGGCATTAGTTATTCTTTCTTTCAACATTAGCCCTCAAGCAAACTGTTGGACTCAAGTTTGTCTAAATTTGTTCTTTCATACGTTCTTTTTTGTTTGTATTCTGATTTGGGCTCCCTCCATGTTCCAGTCCAGTATCCATACTACTAAACGAATGACAACAAAACTCTGCATCTATTACCCAGTATCCTGGTCCGGCTATGAGAATTAGTTAATGGAATTAGTTAATGCTGTCAAAGATATTAACATCCACTTCAGTACACACGGAGTATAGATTGCATTTTATTATCTGTATTCAAACCACTCCCGTTCCATATTAATATCCTTCTGGTTGATTTTTGTTATGTGCAGATGATATTAGTTTTCCAACACTTGTAGTTGAAGAGGTTATGTGCTCACTTAGTGGAGGGAGATCACTTTTTGATGGTAATTAGTTGCAGAACAAAGTGTAGAAGGTCCAACGTCATCCTTTCCCTTTTGTATATTAGAAGTAACAAATTCAGTCTTCTCCTTTCCCTTTTGTATATTTTGTTTATTATCTTTCCTTTTTCTAGAAATTCTGATTGCTGATGAACGTGTACGTTACTTTCCTCCACGTGCTTAAGAGGAGAGGTGGACTCCTCATATGACATATCCGATTTGTTGTTTTGTCCTACTTGTGAAGAGGTTAATATTTGTATTTGTGCGAGAACTCATAATTTGTATTTGTGCGACATAAGACTAATCAACCAAGGCAGGTTAAACATAAGACTGCAATGTAGTATTATGTAATGGTTCCGCTATTGTACTATATAGTGGTACGTGTTGATGTTGAACGTTATAATTCAAACATTTGTTATGTTTGTTTTTTGTGTTGAATGTATGAAAAATATTTGGTTTAATAATCTTTCTTTTTGATAGTGTTAAATATGCAAATTTTTGTATTGATTATGATAATGAAATGACTGTTACTGGTGCAGAGAAGAAATTTCGATTTTTTTTAAAAAAAATTAGTAATTAGATACGGATTAAAGCTGTTGCTAATAGTTACAACAACAGCTATACGTCTACATTTAACAACGGCTTTAAGCCGTTGCGAAATAAAATCTGGAACGGTTATGAGCCATTGCTAAATAAGATTCTGCAACGGCCCTTAGCCGTTGCAAAAATATATTTAGCAACGGACAAGAGCCGTTGCGAAATTTTTACCACTGCCCATTTCAAATAAACTATCCCAAATTATATCGATTACAAAACATATTTGGTCCATAGAATAAACCATTTCAAATTCAATATATTTCAAAATGTCAAATATTCACAATTTCATAACTAAGTTTGGTAATTACATTTCAACAATTCAATTTTGTACCATTCAGTTTTGGAATATCTTACTTAATAAATCCATTATCATTTAAATAAAACTCAAATTACAAATAACTAATATTTCCTTCAATTTATTTATACTTGAAATATTCATTTAATTCACCTTAACACAAAATCAAGTTGTAAAAATCATACCTTCTAAATTTTCAAATTTAATAAATTTCACATCAAACTTATTTGAGTTTAATTCTTAAATAAAGTCAATTTCAAATAAAACTCAAATTTATCTTCCAACCTTAATTTATTTAAATCATTATAAACTCTATATTAAAACATAATTTAAATACTTAATCATATTATCTTCAATAAAAATCAAACTTATTATTAAGCTTATTCTATATTAAAACAAACATACATAGCTTAAAAATCACGGATAAAATAACATTTATATAATATCTAAAATCCATATTTATCTAAAACCATATATTTCTTTACAAAACCATAGAAATTATTTCAAAATATTTTTATATATATATAACCCACGGTGTCTGTATAATTTTTTATCATATGGTCAAGTGATATGGATATTTATCATTTCAATCCGTAATTTTAAAATATAAATACGGTTATATATCATTTCAAACCGCAATCCCGAATGAAATAAAAATCCATAACAACTTGCAGTTTATAACAATATAAAACACAACATCCATTCATCCAATATCAATCATCAAAATTCATCACAATCATCATCCAATTCAATCAATAACATCAAATATAGAACCGAAAATAAATAACAGGTATTTACTGGCAGTTTATATTCAATAACAAATTAAATAACTATTTTATCCAAATAAATTCAAATAAACTGAGATGATGATTCAAAATATGTCAAACAGTCATGAATAAATTTCTAATCACATCATAAATCAATTTAACAAATATAAGAAATTTTAGAAGTTGTGAGTGGGTTAAAACACTCATTTTTTGAATTTAAACCCAAAATTTGAACAGTCTTAGAATTCGTCCAAACCAGCGTCAAAATGTCCGAAATTTCAATACGGTCTCAGCGAAAGAAACCGCGCGTGAATCGGACCTCGTATGAGAAAGTTATACGTATTAGAACATTCAGATTGGAAATTAAATAAACAAAATAAATGGATAAACCCTACCACTCAACTATAGCCACGTCATCACCTTCGTTTGCCCATGCGTAACACACGCACCCAGGCTCTAACCCTAGGCCGCCAAGTACACGCACGCTAGCAGCAATCCACGGCTGCTACCCCATAACGCATGTGCCACCCCATCGGTCACCTGCGCCGCTCTCACCCATGCCGACGCGCCACCTGGAGGACGCCGCGACCAACCCTGCCACCATTGGTCTCGAAAATGACAGTAGCCGCCGCCTTGAGATCCTAGACCTAATTAAATTTTACAACTCGATCCAGTCGTTAATTCGCGAAACAAACCATATAGATGAACTCCTCTCGTCGATCTCCACCAAACCCTACCATCGAACCGACGATCCGACGTAGTTCATCGATGCATGATGAACGACCGTGAACATTTCTTCAATTTCTGGACAAACAGAGCTTCAAATCGGAAAACCGAATTTCAAATCTGAGATGCGCTCGTCGAGAGCTTCAGATCGATATAAAATTTGATGTTATTAGAGGAGTTTGAATTTTTGAAGTGGAATTTTATCTCAAATTGCAATTGTAATTTTGGTTTTGCCTGCCATTGGAGTGACGATGAGCAACTGGAATTGTACGTACATAAATGAGAAATAGAAAGGCTGCTAGGGTTTATAACGACATGTATATAGGTAGAGCTGAAAATAGAGGAACGGATACGATTGGTTCACACGTTGAACGATAAATAACCCGAAAAGCCCGTTATGACTCCGGAACGAAAATGGATCAACCCATATATCAAAATAGATGTTTTTAAATATTTTAAAATCAATGGAATAGGTTTGAAGTCCAAATTCCATCGTATGAAGAAATTATGCTAAAATCAAGTTATTTCAAATTGATTTCAATTTAATTGGTTTCTAGGCATTTCGAATCCGTACGATCAAACGACAAGTCAGATTGCTACGCAACTTGAAATCCTACAATAATTCACTGTTACGGATCCAATGAAACTGGTTTCGTTGAAATCCGAGCCAATGGCCAAAATGACTATTTTTCAATTAATTAATATTGAATTAATTAAATCAAATCTTCAATTCAAAGTTAATAAATCCCAATTTCTATCATTTTAGATCTCTTAATTATTTACAATAACTTAAACAAATTTAGATGTCAAATTAAAGTTGAATAACTCAGCAATCTCAGTGTTATTTTCAATTTCATTAAATTCAGCTACTATAAATTAAAACTCCAAAATCCATTTATTAAATTTTTAAACCTTGTTATTCAAGTTTTTCATTACAATAAGGGTATAACTAACGTCGGTTTATCTCTTAGTACGTCAATGTTTCCCAATTTCATCTTAATTTTTCATTATCATAATATTTAAATATTTAATTTCATTTATTTGCCATAAATCCAATTACTATCTTTTAAATTCAAATAAATTAATAAATCTCGATTTCGCATTCTTTTTACTTAACCAATTATCATATTATGAATAAAATTAACATTATCTCCAATTATTTCCTTAATTTACACTAACATAACATTGAATTGAGATTCATTGCGATTGATTTCAAATTTTGATTTAATGGACCAAATAAATGATTAACTTATAATAATTGTTATCATTAACTCTCAATCACAGTTTTATAAGTTTATCATTTCCAAACCAATGTTATAAATTCTTACTAAACATTGATTTTATTCAATTACCATTCAATATATATTAATTCACTAATTATTTCTATATTTACGTTTGTTTTCTTATATTCAATTTATAGCCTAGTATAACATTTACACCAATTCCATAAATTGTAACATCATTCAAATAGTTAATAATTAACTTAGATTAGCATTATTACATCTCATTTAAGTTATTATTTCATTAATGAATCACAAATTTTGTTTTTCCAAAATTAGATTACAAAATTTTAATAAAATTTAACAATTAAATTATCGAAAATTTACGGGTTGTTACAACATTTCACTTATGCGGTTAAAAATTCATAAGTATTATACTTGCATACATACGTATTATAAAGTTATGAATTGTATACTTTTTAACTGCGTATATCGTATGCAGTTAAAAATTGCAGCTGTTAAATGTGTTTTTTAACTACGTACTTGATATGCAGTTAATAAATACAGCTATTAAATGCAAATTTTAACTGCATTTTACATATGCAGTTAAAAACTAAAAAGATCAACTACATTTTACATATGCAAATTTTAACTGCATTTTACATATGCAGTTATCAACACACATAAAATTCTACAATAATTCTCGATGACTGCTGAAAAATACATATTTATTTAGATAACTAAAGATTTTGATAACTACGGCATTAATACAATTACTTACAATAATTGCAGCAGAGTCTGCGGTTATTTTACTTAACTGCATAAAACTACGCATTTACATACTAGGTCAAAAATGAAATTTCTTTGAACAAAAAACATCATATTATTCGAATTACTTAATATAACTTATATTTGCTATGCATAATTATACAAAAACGTCGCTAAATTATTTAAAAATTGCAAAAAACAATAATACAAAGTCGATTGAAAATTAAATCAAGCATTTACATACAAGATGATGAAGCTATAATGAACCGCAAAAAAAAAAAAAAATAGAACAGTAGATCGAATTAAATTTGATTTCCCTACGAAGATTTCAAATCTTGATCGCCAATACAATCACACGAGAATAGTTGACATGAAATAAACGAGGATAATAGAAAAATAAAATATTATAAAAAAAGACCGGATTTACAAGTTTAAGACGGAAGGAGTTTTGGACTATTAAATTTGATTTTAGGAACGTGAGCTTAATTTTCACATTATAATATCTAGTTTAATTTTAACGTTTTATATTTAATTTCTATTCAATTTTAGGTATGTTATAGCAAATCGAACTAACATCATAGCAACCGGGACAAAAACCGAAACATTTGAAATTTCCAAAATCGATCGAAACCATGGAAATTTCAAATGAGCAAAACCGAAACCGAAACAGAGTTTTCAAACCTTTGGATTACGCTACACAAGATTCGAATTTGTGACATCACGGATCACACCGAAACATCCAACCACTGAGACAGTGGTACTTGACACGTTTATTTATTCATTTACTTGCTCGTTTATTTGTTATGACAGAAGGATTAGAAATTCAGACACACCTTTATGAAGTTTGAATAGCAGAATAAAATGTTTCTTAGACACATACAAAATGAACACGCAAATATGACAATCCTCCTAAGGCACCATGACAATTGGACATCTCAAAATAAACTAGACTCAAGACCTCGAAGAAGAATTTTGTAGCAACCCGACCATTTAACCCAACCCAGTTTCATTATTCTTAAATAGTGGATCAAAACCCATTCTATTTAAATGGATTAAAATGGGTTGACCCGAATATAAAATGGATTGGGTTATATTAACCTTTTTAATAAGTGTACCAGGTCACAAAATGGACTGGATGAATTATGACCCGACCCGACCCAATCTACTCCTATGTGCACGGTCAAGATAAGGACTATATTCAAAGTCAAAACCAAAGAACCAGGTCATGCACCAGAACCAAGATTTGGCTGACATTGATTGCAAAATACTTCCGGTTCATTGCGGTTAAGGCAGGAAATAATGATTTTGTGAAATGGAAAGTCAGCATTGTCCTTCAGAATGAGCCTTCCAACTTCGACATTCTGAATACTTTAGATGTAAGGAGGCAAAGAGTTTTATTAAACAATTTGTGAAGATTTCCCGCACCACAGCTCAAGAAAAAATTATTTGTATTTATTCACTTTTCTGATTTTTGTCACATTAGCCATGTAATGCACTATTAAGATGTATTTTCGAATCTATATTAATTAATGGTTTTCTATGCTATTCATTAATCAATACCCAAAAACGTTCGCTCATTTGCTCCGTCTAAGTGTGCGAATACACAATACTAACACTTCGCTAGCTTCCCTTCTCGTTCTCTAGCTCTGCTCAAATGCCCACTTATTTATGTACTTCGCATTTATTACCATAGTTCATGACAATGGAGTGGGTCTAGGGTCTAAATCCGATAGACCCACCCCTGTTTTGACCTGCCAAGACGCGTCCCACTGGTCGGATCTAGGATCGGGTTAGGGCTTGACTGACCCGCCCCAACACAACCACACTACTGAGATTTCATAAAATCGTTTTATTACGATAACGTAAAATCGTTTTATTACGATAACGATGATTTATTAATTCTTTTATAAATAAGCGGTTATAACATGGAATTTTTAATGTTTCGTTTAATAAGTTGTATAATTTTTATCATATTAAGTTGCATCACTAATAATTATATAATAACGTATGGTTCTTAAACCGTTATCATACAACTTATTTTATTACCTTACTTATCATTGTAAACACATTAATATTTATATTTATTTTAACATTTAGTGACAACCCCTCTTACATTGATTCATTATTATTTTATATATTAATTTGTAACAACCAATGATGTTTGCTATTTAGTATTTTTGTGGATTGGGCAATCCATACCGCTGGGCCGGCTTAGGGCTCAACACCCAACAGCCTGAGTAAGAGCTATAGAGTTGGTTTGAATTACCAAAATTCAAAACGAAGCAACTTAGTGGGTAACTTTCAAGACAAGTGTTTAGAAGACTGTATTTTTTTCAAAGCCCATATCACATAAAGTCATACTGCCGTGGAACTGGAAGTTCAAAGAACTTGCTGCATGCATGTACATATTTTAACAAGCTGAAACACTTCACATACATGTGTGTTTCTGTGAACTAATCTCATGTGCACTTGAAAACAGATATTTGTGTCTGAGTTTATCTGCAGGAAACTTGTTGGTACGAAGTAGAGGCTCAGTTTTCAATTTAGAAAACTTTATTGGAACTAAACGTCGATTTAATAGACGTTCGGTCCTACACAGGTCCATTTAACATGCAAATATGCGTCCGTTAAATGAGTCCTTACAAACATGTAATGGAAGCCTAGTTGCTGGCTTTCCACTTCAATTCAGCTCTTAATATTCAGGACTGAATGGATTGAAGATACCCTAAGGGCAACTCTAACAATACCAGTTCGCAGTTGAATGTTCAATTTGAATTATCCAATATTCAGTTTTCAATTCAGAATACTGAATTGGAACAGTACGTCTATCTAATAGACGTCTAGTTTTAGATATTAATTTAATAAGCGTCAGAGCATAGACGTTTATTAAATGAACACCCAACCGTGCATGGTTTATACACATATGCTAAATGTATGGGCGTTTATTTAATTGGTTCTTGATGCTGGACGTCCATTCAATGGGCCTTGGACACCGAACGTCCATTAGATGGAAGCCTAACCGTTGGGTTTTTCTTCTCTTTTTCCCTCAATATTGAGATAAAGCATTGAAAGCTGTTGGAGATACATTTACAGTACACCTAAACTGAAAAACATGACTTAAGAATGAAGATGCTAAGGGGGGATCATGCTCAAAAGTGCATGAAAAGAGTTAACTGTAGAATAAGATGAATGGTCGGTTCACAATCACGAGATGAAGTGTCTTGATCAAGAGGTGAAAATTCACAGTCAAAAGATGAAATTGCATAATCAAATGATTGTATACTGATATTAGTTCACAATCAAAAGATGAAATTGCATATCAAATGATTATACAGTAATAAGATTCAAAAACAGCATATATTAATTCGCAATCAAAAGATGAAATTGCATAATCAAATTATTAGATACTAAAAAGATTCAAAAGCAGCATATATTAATTCACAATCAAAAAATGAAGATTCATGATTGCAATATGACAGATATGCTTATCCTTATACTAGCTCTAGCAGGTAACAAGAAAGATGAATATTATAGTTCGCAGATAATAAATAAAACAAAGTTAAAATAATATGATACAATTTCATTCAGTAAAGAAATTGATGAGGACTACCAACAGAGCTACAGAGGCATATCATAGCATATGTATGTTGAATCATCAAAATTCCCTTGTATTATGCCACCAACAAACTCATTATTCGTCAATTGGAACAGTTAATTCACTCACAGGTCAAACGAATGCATCAAAAATCATTGCTGAGCCATATGATCAAAATGAAAATCGATGTATTAAAATACTAACAGATCTAACAGATTAGGTTTTTCGATTAAAAGAGAGAAATAGCACACTAACTTCTAATCAGAAGGCGACTTACTTCCTTAACAACGCCGGAAGATGCAGTCTTCGTGATTCTGAAACCGTGTGAGTGGTTCCCTTTGCCAGAAGCGGACACCGTCCGTATGAACGGAGATGGTGGCGTGGAGGCGAAGGAATCATGATACAGAGTGCTAATGGGCCGCCCATAAAAGGCAAAGGAAAGGTTTCTTTTTGTTCGTGGGCCAAAGAAATTGGGCTTGACTCGTAATCAGTAAGGCTTGACATTTGGGCTGATTGCAGTTTGGTTTTAAAACACAAAATCCAGCTTTGTTCACAAAGCCTGATACTATTTCACTTCTCAATTTACTGCACAAGATTTCCGCTTAAAGGGGATGTGGAATAGGCATGATACATCACTGTTGTTTTTTAAATTGATCCAATCCACCTTCAATGATACATAAACTGAGTTCACAATATATTTGCACGCTTCAAAGCAAACTACGGTATATATTAGTATATATTGTAACATCCTGTAAAATAAACAATAGTTAATTAAAAAGAATCAACAAATAATTATTAAAGCTTACAAATAGAATTTTTAAGAACGTTATAGAATTTGATTACGATACTTGCGTCATTGTATTCGTGGTGATTTTCTGCTCAATTTTCATACATGAAGTTTTACGATCGGAGTTCAAACGAAAAAGTTATTAACATTTGAAGATTTCAAATCGAAAATAACTAAAAATGTATTAAGAAAATAAATATAATTAACTTAACGTTAAAGTAAACGTTAATTAACATTAAAGTAATTCTCGCTGTCAAGACTAATAAAATCAACAATAAAAAAAAACAAAGCAAACTAAATCGACGTTTAACATAAACAACGTCTGACCACTGACCGTTGAGAGCGGTCGACCGGTTGCTGTTGTGGCGGCAATAATGAACTTAGGTCTAATGGCTCAGATTTAATATAATTTAATCTAATAGATAAAATTGATTCGAGAGTCTATAAATACATGTCTAGCCCCTCACTTTTCTTTTCAAAATTTTCGAATTAAGGAGCGAAGCTCTGCAGTTTTCTCTTCTCCACAAATTCTATGAATTGTAGTAATTAAAATATATATATATATATATATATATATATATATAAGTGGGTAATAACATAAAATAAAAGAAAAGAAGAATAGAGGTGAATCCATAATGCGAAGAAAAGGTAAATTCTAAATGTAAATTTAAAACTATGTTTAATTCAAATCTCTTCTCAAATCTATAATTTTAATTAATACTAGTATGGGCCCGTCCTTCGCACACGGGCTGTTTGTGTTATTGTCTCGTTGTTGTTTGAGCACAAATATGTAAACGGAAAGCAAGACGTTTATTGAATTTCAAAAAGATACCGAGTAAATTAGTTCAACGAATTTTCTTTATTAGTAGTAGAGATGTATGCGCTTTTGATATGTATTTTGGTGCAAAGGAAGGGAGCTAAATAAAGAAAATGCGTTTAGATCTGGAGATTTGAAAACAAAGAGGTGAGTAAGAAAATTATATGTTTTAAATAATATTGGATTTATATCATTATGAATCTGTTTCTTTTATGCCTGGATGTAAATTATGGAATTGTAGGCTTAAATCTATAAAACAAACTTGAGATTTTTGCCTATATATTTAGTATTTTGTTAATTTTAATTAAATGTTGTATACACTTAAATTTTGAATGTAAGGGTGACTGTAGTCTCTAAACGTTACGAGATAAGTCGCTAAAAAGATTGTATGTTAATTTCAGGTTTTGTTGTTTGAATGTTATTAAACTTGAATTGAAGATTATTTCAAATCAGATAGAGAATTAAGTTTATATTTAATCCATTGGAATAAAGAATGTTTGGATGTGAATTTTTATAAATTATTCAATTTTATAATTATATATATGAAATTACGTCGTTTGAAATAACAAGAAATATGCCAAAAGAAAGAGATGTGCAAAACAGGGATATTTATCGTATTTTGTAATGTCTGTTTCGATAAAAACAGAAAGGGTAATTACTTGTAATTCTAAAAACAGCACAATTTCTCTTTTTGATAATTTACGGGGAATTGCAATTATAGCGTTTCCTCTTTGGGAAGATATAGTTCCAATGCTTTAAAATTTAGAAATCCTTAAATGTAAATCTAAAAGTGTTATAAATAAGATAATAATAATCCCATTATCGATTAAATATATGCGATTAGAAATAAGTGAGAAACTAAATAATAGGCGCTAAACATAAATTAAACAATGAATTGAAGAATTAGAAAAATTATAGTAATTTAATTAAAATGGGCATTAATTGGTAAGAAGTAGTAAATATGCTTACTGTATTAATTGAAAATAAGTATTAAAATATAATCATTAATAAAATAAGAAGTAAGTTCATAGCAAATAAATGAATACCAATAATTGAAGTTTAGAGACGGTATAACTTTCCAGTTAAGATTTATATTGTCTCATAAATACATTTATGATGCGCATAAATATATTTATGATGCGTGTGGATTAGTGAGTCTAGCCAATATTTAGGTTAATTATAAATGACGCGGTCGTTAGTATGGGTTGAGATGCGAGGTTGGCAATGTTACACAACGAAGTCTGCCCTCCGTAAGGGACTACTAATAGTTGTGTATACATTATATTGATGCGAGATATCTCCGACTGTAGCACCTGTGGGTTTATAAGGCGGTTCAACTGCGAGACTATGCTAAGCACAGGTATTAACATGAGGTTTCGCGGTGTACACACAGCACTGATGTGGATGCCTGACACAGTGCATAGTCCGACACTAATAGGAGTTTCCCCCATGTATGCGATCAATTCGTCCTAGACACTGATGTGGATGCTCGGCATGATGCAATAAGTGGTGTTATACTATTGAGATGAATACATGGATGCAGCGTAACCTAAGTTGTCTTTGACGTGAGTCGGCATTGGTGGTTCCTCTTAATGTGTAAGTACGATGCGTATAATCGTAGTTTGGTTATGCGAATTTGAAAATCAATATGAAGCATTTAGATAAGTCTTTGAGACATGTTAGTAATACGACTAATTAATTGTAATGTCGTTATTAGGCTCCGACGGATGGTTCCCCTACATATGTGGGAACTCGGAACACAGATATGGATGCTTAAGACGATATGTTGTTGGGAATACTAGCGGAGACTGTATCCTTGTCCACACGGGCGACAATGATGCTTATACACACACACACTCACATACACGTATGTATCTATTTCATACCTTGGGTAGGTTAGATGTATCGTACGCGTATATGAAGTCTAAACGACTAATTTATGAATAGTAGACATAACACGTAATAGAAATCAATCGACATAAACTTGTGTTATGTATAAAGCATGTGATTTATCAGTCGCCAAAATATTGTTCCGACCACCTCTTCATTACAATCCACGTGATAGATTTAGAATGACAAACACTGGTATAAGGTGGGAATGGTGATACGACATATTTCCTCATGCATGCTCTGCACCAACAAGAGCACTAGATATCCAACGAATGATATTAGTTTCAAAGTATTAGCCTTGGTCAGTATATACATATTTTATTATATTTTATTATTCCGCTATGAGTTTTTATCGATAGCTCTTTAATATATTTATATTTATTTTAGGTTATCAAAATCAATGATCCATACCCTAATGGACTTAGGATTTTAGATTTAGCGAAAAAGTAGGCCCATTAAGATGCGGGATGTTGCATTTGATATCGGAGCTTGAGTCAGTCGATCGTAGAAACTAGGATACACTAAGTGGACGTATTTGTATTTTTATCTATAATATATATATATATATATATATATATATAATGCAAAACCCTACAAATTACGACTATAAAAGTAGTTGCGACCATATTCTAAAAAGATGGATGAATCAACTACGAATTAAAAAAATAAATAGAGTTAAAAGTACACACCCATCTTGATCACCCTACGGGTGATATCGTATCGTATGATGTTGACTTAAGAAGAGCATGAGTGCGACATATAGAAAGGTACATGAAGCTAGATGGTACTGAATCCCTTACTGGGCCTAAATTTCCCTATGATTGTGGATCTCCATTGGATTGTCGACTGATGATGTACGTTAGATCTAGATAAATGAAAAGTAAAGAATCTATATATTGTAGATATCTAGAAGCAAGAATTGAGCAAGTTCTCGAAGGAAGATGTGCAGTAATCGGTCCAACATGATAGTTGGATTTATAATGAAGATAAGTTGGTAAGTAAGCGAAAAAGAAGAAAATGCCAAAAGAAGAGATAAATAAAGCCCAATGTAAATCTGATTCCATACTCTATTTTATATTTTATTTAAATGGAATTTCCGATTGAAACTAAAATTGTTTAGACCAAAATTTCAGTTAAAATCAATAAAGAGGAATTTCCTTTGAAATAGATAGAAAAGAGAGCATATGTATAACTCGACAATTTTTCTAATTTTGAAAATTCGAAGTTTTAAAGTTGTTTTAAGTGGTCGACAGCAGGAAGTGGTATTGTTTTTAAATAGGGTGAAGAGAATAGAAGGGTGAAGATGCCAAATAATGAAGAAAAGAAGAGTGGTCCCGTACAAGGAAAATACGGAGAAAAACAACTGAAGTAGATTTATAAATGAAAAACGGACTATTTCATGTTAACGGAGAAAAGCCTAATGGTAAAGCAGTAGACGAACACACTACGATGATTCAGTAAGAAGAAGGTCAATTGAAAGGAAAGTTATATAAAAATAAGTAATTTAAATAAAAACAAGTTAGATAGAAGGAATCTAAATAGAAAAGAACATTACAAAATAGAAACAACGTTATCAATCTAATAAGAAACAATATTATAAATTGAAATCAGAAATAATGAAAAATGGTTATTTTCTATAATTGTATATATTGATTGCACATGTCTTTTAAAAGTCATCCTTATGCTGTTAAATTCTTCGATAAAGTTAAAGGTGAAAATATCCTTAGTAGTAGGAAAATAGTAGTATGAAAGTTGCTCTTGTCTACTTCAATGTTTATTATTCAAAGTTATAAAAGCTGATTTAGAAACACTATAATAGTACATTTTTGAAAAATGAGCTGGTACAACTATTTAGACTGTACATGAAAAATTTAATAAATGGTTTGAGTTAAAAATCCTAAATTATAGTTTAAAAGTTATGACATCTATAGTTAAGGTAGGTAAAATGAGAAGTTTTTTTTATATACAGACCTTTTTGGGAACTAAGCAATGTTTGAATTTAATAAAAGATTTTTAAGTTTATATTCTCAAAAAGAAAATTTGAATTAAGTATTTTATAACTATAAAGTTTAATAATTAAAAAAAAGGTGAAAATCAAATCAATATTGACATGTAGTAGATATGGATAACTGTCTAGGTAAAACGGGGTAAAGGTTAAGGTTATGAATTAAATAGCTACGATTGCACTTAGAGTAGCAACAAGGAATCCTCACAGAATATAAGGAATATTGTTATGTTCCTATAAATGTTTTATTAGCCATGTGTGGAAGCTATAAGAAGAATCTATAAAGGAATGGGGAATGACATCAAAGAACACATTTTTAGATCCTAGAGTATCGCATTAAATATTAAAGGCAAAAAAGTATATATCGAAATTTGAGAATTGTATCAAAAGATTTGGATTAAAAGAAGATAGTAATATAATTGGAGAAGAGGATAATGGGATAGCAAATACACATAGAGGATGTTGGTTGAACCAAGAAATCAAGGTAGGTGGTACGAAAGTTATTGTGCTAAGCCAATTTTCCGATGAAATATTCTAAATGCGCATAATTTGTATTCCTTGCCCATCGCAATGTGAAAATGCATCGTTTAGCCTATAATTGGTTGTAGTAATTAATACAATGGATGGATTTTATTTACTAAAAGCTAGAAAGATGAATTAATACATGTGGGTTGTAGTACTATGACATACTAAAAGTGTCCATTTATTTGAATAAGAAGCGATAGGTTCACAACATCATTAATACCAATTGAGGTTGAAGGGAAGCTTCCAATAATTATTTATTTTAGAGTTTGGATTGTAAGCATTAGCTGTCTTTATTTATATAAAAGCGTGTACGATATTTTATAAGAGACATCTCTTTTTATTACGGTGTTGATTTTCTGCATTAACAGCTATGTAGAATGGAAAACAGTGTAAATAAAGAAATATCATGAAGAAACTTAACTAATGCAAAGTAAGACTGAAACTTTTTAAAATAAATTAGGAAATTAGCTACTAAAAATAAATAATGTTAAGTCCCAAAAATATTGAAATTCTAGAGAAATTAATTTTAGCGAGCAAAGGACAAGGAAAAATTATTGCGGAACCACGGGTCACTACCCCTATATGTAACAACCCTCACCTTAATGGAACTGAATTTTGACGAAAACGAAACCCAAGCCTGTTAGGGTATGGATTGCTGGTTTTGGTAACTTGTAATAAACATAAGTATATCGCAGAGTGATCAATATAAACACATAATGGAATAAAGAAATATAATATAACATACATACTGACTAAGGCTACTACCTTAGAATCAATATTATTCCTTTTGTATCCCAAGTCCATTAGAATTAACTAAATAAAACTTTAAGATCTTTACATATCCCATACGGATTCTGCACTAGTATGAAGTGAAATCCGTCAGGATGTAACTTGAGTCTTTTCTAACATTGTTAGGTCCACTGGTGGTCAAGCCTATATGCCAGCCCTACTACCATATACCGGTTCAATAATACTGACATAAACCGTCGTAATATCGTTTAGACTAACCTAATGTAAGTCAAGGAAAAAATATCAATCCTGGTTTCTTAATACCTCTTGTTAGAAATGAAGCAGACATCATTTCCCTATTAGGTACCATCTTAGGTTATTTGAGACAACTAAGGAGGAGTCGGACCCAATGGCCATTAATACCTCATCCCATACATAAACCCATTGACATCCCTAAAGGTACTGAGCCATTTAATACTTCAAGTCCAATGCGAACCTATGGTATATTTCTCCTACTTATGCACATACGTATATCCCTTTCACATGGGTCGTATGGTTGGAGATGTCCTGCATCAGCTGTAAGTATACACAACTATTGGTATCATCTAGGTAAAGGGTAGGCTTCTGTTGTGTAACTCTACTGACCTTGCGTCCTAACCCACCAAACCGAACTAATCATACTAAGTCTAAATGTTGGGATAGGACCCTAATTCACGTTCATTCTAAACGTATAATTAAGGCTATTAATTTCCTATTATGAAAATTATATTGCCTACTAAGTGTATTTAATATATTAGCATGTACTTGTTCATTGCATAATTGTTCCTATTGTACACGCTTATTCCTTATATTCCTCGTTTCCTTCTTATATCTAATAATGTCAGTTGTCCATAATAAATGATCATTAATATTAAAATTGAACATCTCTAGTAACATTTATTTACTCGTTTGAAAATCAATGTATTACGCATATTCAACTTTCTTATAAATGTCATATTAAATTCTCTAGTTGGTCCCCATTTAATTCATTTAACTCCATATTAAGTACAAATTTATTATCCATTAAATTTGTTATTATTGTCCATAAACTTTTGGAATTGCCATTCCTTCGCTATTTAATCTCCTAGTCCAATAATTTCTATGCTACTGATAACTACTCATCCTAGTTATAACTAATATGATTACCTACGCATATTATTGATCATGCTATAAATATTTATGCTCTAATCGAAAGACGCGGAGTGATTGGGATAGGCCATTGAGGATCATGTGAGATGCAGAGTCTCTTCCCCTAATCATGATATTCCCCCTCCTCAGCTTGATGTTTATTTCTTACTTTATCCTCGAGGTATTCTCTCTCTTATATTATTTGTCTTTTTCTTTAGTTTCTCGATGCAAAGTAGAGCGGTGAGGATAATGGTCTAAGGTTGTACCTCAATGCTCGTTGATGCCTGAGCAGAGGTAGAGAAAGCATTCTTTTCCCATTATGCCTAAAATCGAGGAAAAAGGGGTGTATCAGTATCATAATACTTAAATAAGTGTGCGTGAAGGGTGTTCGTGATTGTAGAAGTATGTAAAGTGCTAATATTGCCCTAAGTGCCCTGCAGACTATGTTCGAAGGGTTCCAAAGATGGTATTTCATCTCCATTGGCTAAAAAGTCCCCGGAAGGAAAGCTGAAAAATGAAGAGTATTCTTTCAAGATGATCATCTATAGAGATGTCAAGATCGCCCAGTAAGCCAAATATTTTTGAAGATCTTGCAGAAGGAGTCGCCTCGGTGGATGGTGTTAAACTCGAACCTAAATTTAGTTCGAAGGATTTGATAACCAATATCCTTGGGCAAGACGAAGTAGGAAATTCTATGCCTTCGGGGGAGATCTTTATATATGACTTGCCTCCATTAAATCAAAATCTTCGTCATCGTTGTTACCTTTATTTTACTTCTTGCCCACGCCTTCTCCTTCCTATCCTACTTCCTCTTCTTCCCCTTATTCCACTCTTTATAGTGCTCTTCTCTCTTCCCCCATCTGTTTATGTACTTCCTCAATGATATTATCCTCCATTATTATATCTTGTCCTTCATTAAAGTTTGCTTTGCCCATAGGGCTATAACATCCTCCACTTGGAGGCCCAAAACTAACGGCTAGAGATGCTGCAGTCATCTAAGTTATTAATCCTCGGTGACTAAATACGAAAAAGTTAGATAAATTGATATACCAGAAACACATGGATAGAAAAAATTTAAAATTTTCAAAACGACTTTTACATTCTATTCCAAAAACCCATTTCAACATTCTTTTCATAATCCCACAACGTTAACCACATTTCGAAAAATATGATTATTACAATATACTTCAAGAGCGACATACGAAGATTCCCCCTTGATGATCAGAGTATATAATATGTAATAAACAATTTTGCCTTAACAAAACAACACAGCGAAATCAAATGAGAGAGAACTCAAATAACTACATGCCTCCTGCACGACTTTTGAAGCTTATTCTTCAAGAGGTACTAGAAAACCTCAAATCTCAAGCTATTCAAAATCAATTGAGTACTCGAGAGTTTGAGGGGAAAATATAAACTTCGAGTCAGACATAAAGCTGAGTATGAATAATAATCTACCATCTCAAATCATTTAGATAGTGAGACCACGTCACTTAACGGAACGAGTTTCCCTCACTAGTATCTTAAAAACCTTTATAAACAATTTTATGTGCTCCTGCATCCACAATGGTTAGATCAATTCAAAATAATATTATGCAATGATATGTAAAACAATTGAATCAATTCTGGATTACCCATCCCCATTCATTTTGACTATCTTTCATAGTTCTAGTTTCTAGGATTACTATTAACCTAATAGTTTTCATGGGTTAATCAATAACCGGTAAAAGATTTATGGACTCCTTGTCCACTTATATAATTTTCATGGGATCACTATAAACCTATTGGTAACTCCAATATCATTTCTTTTATCCTGTTTTTGTTGGCTGACTAGGAACTTATTGGCTAACTGTAAATATCTTTCTTTTACCCTAGTTTTCATGGGCTAACTAGGAACATATTGACTATCTATCAGTATTTCATTTTCTTATCCGGATATAGTTTTTCATGCGCTAACTATAAATTTGTCTAGCTAACATCTTCAATTATACATAGTTTTATGGGCTAACTATGAACCCATTGGCCCTTGCTAATATCCTTTCCCTGACCCGGTTTTCATGGGCTTATTGTGAACATATTGGTCCCTGCCAATATCTTTAATCTATATTCACTACTAGGTTAATCTAACTGGTTATTCTGCCTTTTTCCAAAGTACTGTTTTAGGTTTATTACAAAGTGAATATACATATACGGAGAAACATACAATATAACTTGGTTAATTCTTTTAACAAATTAAGACTTCTTAAAAATTCCATTTCAAGATACTTTGATCATTAATATGCCATGGTTTTTCTTTTAAATAAGATTGGGTTATTTTTTTTTGAAAACTATACTTTTGAAATCTTCGAAACCTTGCTTTCGACCTCATTGGATAGCCTCCTTTGAAAGCGTATATCTCTTTTCAAAACATTAAAATACTTTAAAATCCTTCTTTCAAAACCTTTCGAATATAACAAAGTGTTACTTAAATTAATAGAATCATTGCGAAACCATTGGAAATATCTCTTCCTAAAGGATTGAAAGTCCCCCTTTCAACATCATTGGGTTTACCTTTAAAAATGTCATTTGGGTCAAAGTAAATATAAACGGAAGTATCTCTTTTGAAACCATTCTTTACCATATAAAAATGTTGGGGAATTTATGATGGTGTCGGAACCATCCCTTTCGACGGAGTCAAAAGCATATATTAAAAATACGGAAGGATAACTTCGAAACCCTTTTTGAAGGCACAGCCTTCGAAACCTATAACCCTTTCGAAAGCATTTAGGAAGAGGCTTAATACATCTTTAAAACAACACTACCTTTCGATAGCATTGATGACTTCAATACACCCGAAAGGAAAAAAATCGGCAGCATGGCTTCGATTGTGTCGGAACCCCTTCTTTCGAAAGCATTGATTTATAATTAAAGGAACTCCTTCAAAAGCCCTTTTTCTTTTAAAACAACATGGAAACCCCTTCGAAAGCTATAATAAATCTCTTTTCAAAACCATATGTTCCGACTATGTCGAAAGCTTTAATATAACTAAGGCATGCACTGAATATTTTAAAACAAACATAGGTTTCAACTTAGTCGGAAGCAAAGCTTACGACACCATACCTTCCGCCTTTCTCCAATCCACTATGTACCACCTAGATGATATTCTGTGTAATGGTTAGGGCTTAATGGAGTTTCGAGTTGTCGAAAGAGAAAGGTAAGGGGTGAAAGATACCCTTAATAGAGGCGAACCTGTTTTTTGGGGTTAAATGTCAAATTAAGCTACTTATATCAACTAACTTGCCTACGTGTAAACTTTTTATTGGTTGTCTTAATTTTTCCCATACTTTTCAAAACTAACCGCTTTATTATTTTAGATAAGTATCAAGCTTAGAATTTACAGGTTAAAGCTTCCATTGCAAATACAATTAAATCATTTAGATCCTCTTGTCAAAATAATTTAATTTGTATATCAAATCACTTAAGAAAAATCCCTAAAAATTAAAGAAATTTACTTTGATCATGTTATATAACATATCAAAATTTCAAACCCAAATTCTCAATATATTTTTTGAAATAAATTTGTAAACCCAATGTGCTATATTTTCATTCAAAAATTCATAATAATCTTTCCAAAGCTTCGAAAATTATCAAACTTAAAACCCAACTCTAAAATTATGTTTTGCATTATATATAATTTTTCCATGGCATTTAAACATATAATTTTTGGTCTAAAAATGTATGAACCATCATTTAAACAATCTTGTTTAAATTTAAACAAACCATAATTCAAGCATATCATCATCAAACATCATATATTCAGCAAATAGAGATGGAAATTATTATTATTCACTTTAATATTTGATAAGGAATGTGGATTGAGATGAATTTGATTCCTCTCTTTAATTCTTTAAATTTTTCCTTAAATATCTTCTTCTTTTCTTCCAATCAATGGCCGACCATCTTTTTTTTGCTTACGTTTATTATTCGCGAAAAAGTGGTAATGAATGTGAATGGCTTAGAGGACACACATATACATAAGGGTGAGAGCATGAGAGGTCAATATCTATTATGCCCTTATATAATTTATTTAGTCTATAAACCATTCTTTAAGCCCATTTTTATTTATAAGCACGATCACTTAAATTTATTCAAATCTCAATCCCCTTATCACTTAACATTTACATTATTATATTTAATTTATCTAATTAAATAGCCTGAATAATGTGATTGAAATTAGGAGTGTTACAAGCTCTTCTCCTTAAAGAATTTAATCCTCTAAATTCAATAGGGACTAAATACTAATCACAGCAATCATTTGTAATAACTCCTAATAAGCATACTAGTCTATCTGGCTAATGATCATCTATATAAATCTAATATAGACATACTCTTAAAATAGATCAGGATACGTATCTTCAATCTCATCCTCTGTCTCCCAAGTATAGTCCTTTTCGTTGTCGCTCCATTACAACTTGATTGTCTTGGATCTCAATCTTTTCTTATCTCTCGCCATAATCCGAACTGGTTGTCTAATAACTGTCAAATTAGGCTCTATTATCAAATCTTCCAATTTTGTTGGAGGAATGGAAGTCTCTGGATCATGCACATACTTGAGAAGGTGAGACATATGAAATACATTATGGACACCTGCCATATTACTTGGCAGCTCTTCTCCGCATGCAAGCTTTCCAATCCTCTCTATAATCTGGAATTGACCAACATATTTCGGTGCCTTCTTCCCTGACTTTCCGAATCGTATCTGTGACGACCCATAATTTTGGACAATTTAAATTGGGATATTTAATTGATTTTAAATAGTTAAAAGTTAATTTTTAACTTGAATTCAAATATTATTATTATTTAGCAATTAAGTTATTGGATTTAATAAATTGGAATTGGGTAGATTGTTGAATCTGAAATTCTAAACCTGTTTAAAATAACTTAAAGGCTTGTAAAAGTTATATTGATAATACTGAAGATAGTAAAAGTGTTAAAATTGAATTTGGAGGTGTTTTGTTCAGTTTTGATTGAAATTATATCATATAAACTGATATTTAAAAATAGCCTTCCGAGGCACAGTCTCGGATTTCGACGAAACCAGTTTCATTGAATCCGTAATATTGTATTATTATATTTTCGTAGTCTTTTGAGTTGCCGTGCGATCGTACGATAAGTAAACCCGCTGTAATTAAGTCGAAAATTCAATTTTTTAACTGGGTCCAAAAAGCTATATCCTCCATACAATCGAATTAGGGCTCGAAACCTTTTCCATTGTATTCGGAATAGGGGTATAACATTATAAACGCCTGGGGGCATACCTCGATAGGGATTTGGGATTTTATGTTGCCATATATGAGATATTTTTAATATTATAATATATATTCAAAGTCAAACGTCATTATCTCCTAATCAGCTTATCTTCTTCTCAAAGACTCAACTCTTCAATTTTATAAAGCAAAGATTTATCTTCTTTCAGAGAACTGAAATTGAAAGACAAAAAAAGGTCGAACATAGATATTTTTGAAATTGAAATCGCGACCCCTCTTTATTCTTCCTCCTTTCTAGTTCGAAGCCGAGGCTTCCTTCTCTTTCAATTCAAATCAAAGCCGTGCCCTCTTCATTTTCAAAATTGAAAATCAATTCGATCGAATCGAACTGGTTTTTTTTATAAAAAAAGGGAGAGAAGCAGCTCCCACTCGAACGAGGGATGGAGGATAGCTCGCGACATCGCGATGGCGACGTAGTAAATTTCTAATCGAATCGCGATAGTTGTAAACTCGAGCTCAAGCTCGAGAAGCTTGGCCAAAGTCGCGAAGGTTGAGGCTCTTGTGAGGGGGAGGCGGCGCATTGGGTTTAGCGGGGGCGACTCGAGGTTGCGAAGCATCCAAGGGGGAATAGTTGGAGGAGCTCGTGCTCGACATCGCGAGGCCTAACTGCGATTTGGTGGAGGCGTCGGCAGTGTTGCAGTAAGGTGATGCCGCTGCACAGCTAGGGTTTTGGTCGAGATGGAGGCAGCTCGGTTCTGGTGAGTTCGTCGTGGTCTGGTGGTGTGATTCTCGAGCTAGCAGTGAGGTATATAGCCAATTTTAAATTTTTATTTGATTTAATAAATATTTGGAAACAGGATTCATTACAGTAAGGAATATTTAAAAAAAAATGAAATTTTTATTGCAGTAGATATAAAGTAAATTATTTCTGACATTTAGAGTAAGCAGAAGATTTGTTTATATAGATTTGGAATAGGAAAATTTATATAAAAGATTTAACTTTTGAATCTATATGAATTGTTTTATAAATATAGTTACTAAATGGAAGATACCTATATCCATTCTAAATTTAGTAGTTATTTTAAATTAATGATTTATAGTGATTAACTTGTTTAAATAAATTATTTAATTTATATTAGTTCCTGAAGAAGAAAAGATATGATTATCATAGGAAATTGGTTGAAATTAAATTATTCGTTTAAACCTAGATTATTAATTTAAAATTGAATTTGTTAAATGGTAATTGATTATTTTTTTAGTTCAAATATTAACAAAATGTATAATATTTACACAAGGTCAAAAATAATGGAGAGGCAAACCGGAATGGAAACAGGTTGCAAATTAAATCAAAGGTGAGTTAATCTCACTCATCTGGTTTAACTTAAATTTAAATGGTTGAATATAAATAATTGGTTGGATGATTGAATTGATTTAATGTGCTATATTATATATAGTAGTATATATTGGAGTGATTGATTTCTCGCATTTTATAGCGGATGAGACCCTATGCGCCGCATAATAGCGGATGATATTATATAAATCGCATATACCGCGATATTCCACCTCGAAGTGGAATTGGTATTTTATTGTGCTAACATCCGTGGATACAGGAAAACAAGTTGGAGGGATCCAACTGGATTCCTCAAAATTATTTAGATTGTTTAATATTCTGTGTTATGAATGTTTGTTATGCTGTGATGAATTATATTGATAATTGGAATATTGGTTACCATGGTTTAATTGGATATTCCGGTACGCTGGGTTATCAAAATATATAGAATTGGATTTTTGAAAAGAAATATAAGAGTAAAATTTGGAAGTGAAATAGTTATAGAATAAAAATAAGAATGAATTGGAAAGAAATGAAAGTGATTTTTAAAAACTGAAGTTAAATTGTAAAGTAGAGATTTAAAACAAGTTTTAAATCAAAAATTAAATATGAAATTCAAGTTGGTGAATCTTTGTTTTTAAACAAATAAAGTTTTTAAAATTTAAATTGTTTTAACAACTTGAATGTTAAAGTGCATTTTTAAATTGATTTGAATTTAAAAATGAATTTGGTTTTAAATTCCTTTAAACTTCCTTTATAAAATGAGTAACTAATTTATTTAATGAAGTAAATAAAAAGATAGTTAATTGCAGGGTTGAGATTAATCAAGAGCGATTAATATTGTGGTTTAATTAATGTAATTAATTTAGATTAGTATAAATTAAAATGATAAGTGATATATGAGAAATTAGTTAATATAAGTAATTAAGGATTAATGTAATTAATTATAGATAATTAATTTGTGAAGTAATTAAAGATTAATTACTGTTTTGGGTTAAGAATAATTAATTTGTGTAATTAATTAAAGATAATTACTTTAATGTAATTGAAGGATAATTAAGGGATGATTAATTAATTGATTTGAAATTAATTAACGTCAAGTGAAGGAATCTAAGTGATTGGGGTTAGTAATTCAATTTGAAGTGATTAAGTTTATTTTGGAAGTGATCAAATTTGCTTATGGATGATTGAATGGTACTGGATGCCTTGAATGAGTTGATATCTCTGATATGATATGATTTGTAGTATCATATGTTTGGAAGGACATGATATTGTGGTTATCTATCAATGACGAATCGTTGTGTAATGGGACATCCTGTATTTAAAGTTCGAAGTGTAATATATCATTTGGATAATTTGGGTTAGGATGACATGATGACTCGAAGAGACCGGGGTCGGGTCTTAGAAAATACCCGAAACCACTTTGAATTTTTATAGTTTGATATTTGAAATCAATAGGCTGGAACGAAATGATTTAAGTGAATTGGACTATTTAATCTAAATTTTGGTACTTAGAAAATTGATGTGTGAAATAAGTGATGTATACAACAAATTGTGAATTTATAAATTGATACGAGTTCCCCGGGTTTTAAATAAGTTTTATGCTTTGGTATTTCATGTTAGATGAGTTTACTCACGCTGGTTTCCAGCCTGACCCGTGTGTTATTTTGATGTAATGCTCGGGTTAGACCGAGTATTATAGATTTTCAGGTAAGGACGTTCTGGAGCTCAGGAGACGGGCTGGATGACAGGAACGTATGGAGAGTTCCCTCTGTATTTTATTGTTATATATATATCTGAGTCATGTTGATTGTATATGTATATATGTTGAAACTCTGATGTATTAAAGTGAAATTTGACAAGTATAGTTTTCCTTTGTATAACTGTTATTATTTGTTATTATATTTTATCCACTGGGAATGTAGGATGTTGGTGTTTCTGTTCTTCTTATTCTTCTATTTGTTTCTTCTTTTTCCTAACTATCTGGGATTTTTCAGGACCGAAAATTTTGGGTTGTTACTGTATCACTTCCTTCATCAGTGACAACTTAATGAAAACCCTGTTTCCAACTATGAACTCTGGGTCTTTACTCCTTTTATCTGCGTAACTCTTCTATCTGGATTGAGCTTCCTTCATCCGTTCTCGGATCAACTCAATCTTCTTTGATGCCTCTCTAACCAAATCTAGACCTAAGACTAATCTGTCTCAGGTCTCTAACCAACATGCTGATGCTTTGCATGGCCTTCCATACAAAGCTACAAAAGGCGCCATTCCTATACTAGCTTAATAACTATTATTATAGAAAAATTTAATCAAATATTGTAACAGCCCGCAAATCCGTACCCCTCGAGTCAACACTATTCTACAACAATCAACTCAAGTTGCACAGAAATACGAACCATTTGGATTTAAGAAGAAGAGATAGAAGAAGAGAAAACAAAATCAACATCAGAATCTAACCATCGCAGCAGAATAAAATATAATAGATAATAAATAATCTTTACTCAAAATCAAATACATCTGTTTACATACATTACATCATCAGAGTACATCAGTCACAGCTCACATCAATAACATACAATGGATACACAATAACTCAACAACGGAATATATATATATACACAAGTACGAGAGTACGTATCGTCCTCCTGCTCGTCTCCTGAGCTCCGCAGCATCATATCATGTATTCTATAATACTCGGTCTGACCCGAGCATTACAGTTAAATAACACCCGAGTCAGTCTGGATTACCAGCGTGAGAAAACCACACCCAATTGATTATTAAAGTTTCAAAAATCTTTTGAAAACAAAAGCATCTCGTAAGACCACGCCACAAATAAACATGTCGGGTTTTTACCTTACGATAGCTAAAACAATTTTTATAGAAATCCTCTGATATTATAATAGGGTCTATATACAAATACTTATAAAATAGCCGAAATTGTTACATCTATTAAATTCCAGCTACTAGCCACAGAGTGGGTAATATAAACAAAACTCGTACAAGGCTCGTAGGGAGAATGGATTTCCAACAATGACTAGGCACTGGGGTACCACCTGTCACAGTACGGGGCCTAGATCACCGTACCGAGGACTACTCCCTTCATCCCCTGCAACACAAGGCTGGAACCATTCCTTACTGAACAGTCTCGAACAAGATAAACCCCGTGGTTGGCGCGACCAACCACCCACTAAGCCAAAATATATAAAAAGGGACATCTAGACAGGGGAAATATCTTGTCCTGCTTGGGCATGACCCACCTAACCTTGCTGCATATCCCCTGATTTTCAGTCATTCCCGGTTGATGAGGCTTGAGGCTAAGCGTTACCTTTATAGAACATATCCCTTAGAATGCCCATCGTCCACCTGACGATGTTTCGCAAGCATTCATCCATACAAGTCCATCTCGGGTTCGAACGGAACCGAAGGCACTACTCCTACTACATCCATTTTGGAAATATCCTCAGGATTAGTAGCGACTAGCCCTTGCACTTCACTGCTCCATCTTCGACTCCGAACACGATACACGAAACGTACAAACCGGATCGAAGTGGTTTTCGAGAAATAAATCTCGATCCCGGTCTCTTAAAAACGATCAGCGCATTTGGCCAATATTGATAGTCGGTTATTTAACTATCAATTAATATTTACAATCATCCATCCAAAAATAAATAATTTCTCAAATTATTTATTAATCCCAAAAATATCTTCACAAGATATATTTCCACTTTTCAAACCCTTTTGGAAACAGTTTCAAAACTATCTTCCTTTCTCAGAACCAATTTCCCAAATAATTTCTATTTCCACTGGAATCGCCAAGCACAAAACTTAGATTTTTAAAATAATTTAAAAACAATTTACTTTAAATATACTTTTAAACGTTTAAGTTAGAACTACTTCAATAATTTACTAAAAATACATACTATATGATTTTTAATAATAAGATTACTTTATAAAATATAAAACTAGGTTTTCACGTTTAAATATAAAATACCAAGTCACCTTTAAATAGTTATTTCAATAATAGATTTGAAAAATATTTACTTAAGAATTTTAAACATTCATAAATAATTTTTTTTCTAAAATATGCTTTTTAAGACCATATTAAAACTTTTATCTTATATTTAAAATTTTCTTTTAAAACGTACTTGGCTATCCAGGGAAATATACTTCCTTCCACATTCTTCTTGAAATTCCAATTTCAAATACCTGAATCAATTTACAAATTGATTACAAATTGACTCAATTTTATCTCAAAAACCATTAATTTCAAACTTTATTTCTTACTTATTATTTAACATACTTTAACTGAAAATACAAGTTTTAGATTTTTCAGATTTCTTCTTAACCCTTTTAAATAAATTTAGACTTTGAATTTTAACACAATTCTTTATTTCTTTGATTGATCTCACTTAAGTTATAATTCATTAATTTCATTTCATTCAAAATTCCATTTCTCTTTATATTCGAAGTTATTTAGTATTATTTTCATATTACTTCTATTTCTTTTCAATTCATTCTTAATTTATTCAAACTTTCTATAATTATTTTGCTTACAAATTTACTCCTTTTTAATTTCTTTTCAACAATCCAATTCATATATCTTGGTAATTCATTATACCCAAATATCCAATCAAACCATAACATTCAATATTCCAATATAACTCATCATAGAATATCAAACAACCACAACAGATGGGATTAAATAATTTAAATAAATGTTGAGGGATCCAGTTGGATCCCTCCAACCTGTTTTCCCTGCATCCACAGATGTTAGCACCATGTAATACACCAATTTCCAAAATATCATACTGTATCACATCGATCAATTCAACCAGACAAACAATTATTTAATTTTATCATTTTAAATTTAAATTTAAACTGAGTGAGATTAACTCACCTTGATTCTTGTTTTGCAACCCGACCCAACCCGGCTTGCTTCTACCAGATTTTAACCTTGTATAACAATCAGACGATTTATTAACACTTTGAAATAGCTTGAACAATTTATTTCCATTTTCTAAATTTAATTAACCGGGGATTCTATTTTAACTAATATAATTTCAGTTTAAACTAATTCTCTTTTTAACATATTATTTTAGCAACCAATTAATTTAATATGTTAATTAAATAAATAAATTTCCAACAATACACTATTTTTAAAATAACCTAGTAAATTATAACATGTACATTTAAATTCATTCCCTTTTCAATATACCCAATATGCATAATTATAATTAGCCATTTCAAAATTAAAAACAGGATTAACTACTGTTCTTACCTTACTGAATATATATATATATATATATATATATATATATTTTTCTCTGTAACAACTATTATATTTTTCTTTAAAAGTTTATTTTCAAAAAATTCAAATACAAATAAATAAGAAATCATACCCCAAAATGAACTCGATGACGTAAATTCCCACCTCCCTGTGAACAACCCCATCTCGAAGCTCGTGCCTCCAGCCGCCCCCAATCTTCTTGAATCGAACTGTCTCCATGTCGCGCAGTCCCATAGCCACCGCGTGAGAGTGCTTCCCCTCGACCTCAATCGTGAGTCGATCGCGAGTCTCACCGCTGCAGCCACTCGCGACACACCCCACCGGTCGCGATGTCAACCCTAGCTCGACGTCACTACAGTCCCACGCCCAAACGCGCTCAAACGTACGCTCGAAACCTAGCACTCGCGAACCCCACTAGTCCAAATGCAATTGAGTTCGAACGCGAGAGACGAAGGGGAACCGGCGGCCATTAATTTGTTTCCCTCTTTTTTTTTTATACAATTTCGCGAACGAATTTGATTTGGGAAGAAGGAAAAAAAAAATTTTTTTGGGGAAAGTAAATTGCTCGGCCAAAAATTGAATTGAATTTCAAATGGAAGCATCGGCCATTATCTGATTTTTTTTTTTCAGTTTGCTTCTTGAAGGAACGAAAAGAAACAGCCTGATATGAACAAAGGAATAGGTAGCGTGTTTAAACGACTAAAGGATGGCGTATAGAGGAAGCCTAATTAATTAAATTAAATTTTATTAGGTTATTATCAATTAAATCCCTAGCACGTTAATATTTCGTATACTCACACGCTAATTCCGATCAAAACGAAATTTGGAATCCGATAATAAATCAACATTACGGATCCAATGGAACTGGTTTCGTCGGATTCCGAGACTGCGCCTCGGAAGGCTATTTTCAAATTCAGTTTAAACGATATAAATTTTCGAAACTGAACAAACAACTTCCAAATTCAATTTTAACACTTTTACTGCCTTCACCACCATCAATATAAATTTTTATAAGCCTTCAATTTATTTTTAACCAGCTTAAAATTCCAGATTCAACAATTTACTCAACTTCAAATTATTTAATGCAAAAAATTTAATTATCAATAATTAGTGATATTCGAAATTCAAATTAAAATTACTCTATTGAATACTTAAAATCAATTAAATATTCCGATTTCAGATGTTTGAAAATTCCGGGTCGTCACATTCCTTCCCCCTTAAAAGAATTTCGTCCCCGAAATTTCTAATTAGGAAGAATGGTCCAATACCCATTTACTTACCTCCAAAACCAATCAAACAATTCAACAACTTACTATCTTTTTATAAAAGACCCATTATTATTCTTATTAACTTTACAAACCTTTCCCTAGTTTGCAAACAATCTTATTTGCCCAACCATTCAAGTTTTAATCATAAAACCAAATTTGAATTATCAAAATTTTCTCAAAATTTTCTAACTCCCTAAATTCCCGAAAATTTTTGCCAGCATCTCCTTTGCGCGGCTAGCTCGGTACTACTACAAAAGGCCTCTACGGGCTCCCAAATCCAAAAAGAAAACAAAAGGCCAAGTGGCTCAATCCAAATCCAAATCCAAATCCCAATCAAATTCCATACCAAATTTAAATACATACCTTTTTGTCGGGCCATTCAAATTTATCTTCTGAATCAAAAACCAATTCTCTTTTCCCCTTTTATAATACCTGCATATCCTGCTTAGCACTAATATCCAATCACAATATCCCAAAACATTTTATCGACTTTCTTACAAAATGTCAATATCTATTCATTTCAATATTATCTTAGATTATATTTGTAATATCAATTTCCAATCTAGAATTTGACCATTCCTTTCTTAAGTTAGTATAAGCAATTTATATGTTTCTTATCTTTATATCTCTTTACCTCTTTTAGTTTATACTTATTTCTATTCAAATCGATTTCCACATTACATATGTATTTCATTTATTTTCAACTTTGAATTTTTAAATTTTATCCTTCATTTATAACTAATTTAAGTCATTACTTTAATTAGTTTCATTTACTAACTTATTTTAGTTTCCAATTCTAAATAGTTTTGTCGTTAACAAAATTTTCCAAAATTTTTTAAAAAAATTTCTAACTCCCAAAATTTCTAAAAATTTTTGGCAGAGTCTCCTTTGTACGGAGGAGCTTTTGCAATTTGACAAAAGAGATAAATATATATACATCGACCCACACGGTCGGAAAAACCAAAAACAGTTCATATTTCCTATTTTTATTGCGTAGGCGTACCTTATTTAGCATTTTAAGCAAGCAGCTTATTATTTTTAGCAAATAGCCCAACCCAAATCCAGCCACACGGCTTCCAGGTACCTGTACTTACTCAATTTAAACATGTAAGTGCCAAATATATGCAGTTTAACTACATTTCACTTATTTATAATAGTTAAAACATATGAATTCTAAAATATACTCATACTAAACATTTTCCTGTAAGCAATTTATATAGTTTCCATGCTAATTCAACTGTTCCAATTTATTTATAACCATTTTCACTCAATTCGGATGGTTTTTCGATTCATTCGTATACAACTCCATCAATTTGAATGGGTTAGAATTCATTTGCTTACTTTTAATTTATTCTTAAGCAGATTGAACTCATATTTAATTCAATTGCTTTCAAAATCAATTTATTTTACTTCTATCAACTCATAGAATT
Organism: Allium cepa; assembly: GCA_030765085.1. NCBI lineage: Eukaryota > Viridiplantae > Streptophyta > Magnoliopsida > Asparagales > Amaryllidaceae > Allium > Allium cepa. The sequence continues at coordinate 353,469,152 of CM060935.1, forward strand.
TTAATTACTTCCATTTACATCCAATGATAATTATTCTATGCAAATTTGACAAGATCCATGAGAACAAACAAATATTTATGTTTTATAACCAATTTAAATGGATTTCAACTCGATTTATACTTAATTCTATTTCATTTTCAAATTTATTCTCAATTTATATATTCTCATTTCATTGCATATCAAATTTGTATACATTCACCTGCATTTCATTTTATTAACCAACTAGTTCATTATTCAAACAAGTTCCATTCAAAACCATTAACAATTTAGGTTCATCTTATTTACCAATTAAACTTCCCTCTTATTTTAATCCATTCACAATCATTTATTTAGCTCGACACATTCCATTTAAATTTTATTTACAATCCATTTATTTACATTTTATTCCAAATTTGTTTATTCCAACTATTTTATTTAGCTCAAAACAACCAAGCCATATCATTCAATAACCATTTCTCAGCTTATTTAAACCATACCCCCTTTGGTTCTTATTTATCCCATCCACTCACTTATTCAGTATAACTAACTTATCCACTCAATTCATTACGAATTTTCCATTTTCTTAAATATTATTACCACCCACCAAGTTTTATTTCAATCCATATTTATTTTTACTTGATTCAAATTTAATCCAACATCATTAAACTTGGTATAAGTTGAATTAAATTCAACTCTCTTCGATTTATTCAGCTTAAGTCAATTTACTTCAATTTATTCAAATTTTACACTTAAGCATTTTCATTTTGCAAACAAAGTTCTCTTTTCAATTTAACTTGATTCTATTTTAATCCAATCTCATTTCAAACCACAAATTTATTTAATTAGTTATTATACACTTTAACTTCCCAGATTCAACTCATCCAATTTATTACATGGCCATTTCCAAGTTATCTGCACGTATGGATTTTATTTGCACATTCAAATCATTACTATTTTAATCCATTGACATTTTTACCCGATTCACTTCAATTATATTTAATTTGTTAACACTTCAAGCTAAAATTTCAATTTATAACTCAAGTTCTGGATCCATTATTCATTTTCAAATTACCATTCACTTTTAAATTACCATCCAATTTTATTAGCTTATATTGCAATTTCATTCACAAATCAATTAATTAATTAATTTCAAGGCCACTTTTAATTATATTTTTTTCATCGACAATGTAAGTCAAATTTAATTATAACTTGAGTTTTATTTTCAAACCTCATCATAAACTCACAATTCAATTTCATTAACTAATTTATTAACAAATTAGTTCTCTCCTATTTATAGTACAATACTGAATTTTATTTCCAAATATCACTTCATTTAATTTTCTTAGTTCACATTATGTTATAATTCAAGTTTGGGTTTTTATTTATTTTCATTTTCAATTTAATAAGTCACAACTTATCCTTTTTATACAATTAGATTTCATCATAAGCTTGAATATATTCATCTTTTATTTTTAACTCAAGCCTATTTTATTCCATGCATTTTTAATTCTTTTATATGCTATTCTGATTTATTTAACTCAATCTAACTCTTACCCAATTAATTTCTTATCCAACTTATTTTCCAGTTATCCAGGTAAGAATTTAATTCATCAATTAAATTGAATTCTTATTCCAATTCAATTTTACTTTAACTCGGATTTATTTAACTCAATCTGATTTTAACTTAATTCGAATACAACTGGATATTATTTCAGCTTATTCAATAATTTCAATCCAATCAAATTTTTATTTCCAACTCCAAGTTAATTTTCATTTCAACTTTTCTATTTAAATTTAAATTTTCGACATTCAAAGCTTGTATTTCCTTCCTGATTTAAAAGTCATCACAATTTATAAATTAACAATTTATAAGCTTACAGCTATCTCATTAGGAATTTAAAAACACCTACTTTGGTCCCAAATCATTTTGAAATCTCCAATGTCCCAAAATCACACTTCACAAAAATTTCAAACCAATCCTGGTTTTTATTTCCAACTAATTTCCTTTGAAATTTCAAAAACAACCCGGTTTTTCTGAACAAATCAATTTGGTAGCAATTCATCACTTAGAAACTCGAAAATGAACATCAATGATGCTGCAGTCATCACCGAAGTTATTTTCCAGTGACTGAAGCGAAGTCAATGCCATCTCCGTTCCAAAACCCATTTTTAAACAAATTTCCATTCAGAATTACTTCCAAAACAATAATACCATCGTTTATCATTAAAACACTTCGATAAACAATTCCAAATCTCCGGGATTTTAAACTTCTAAAGCCTGCTTAGATAAATTTTAACTATAATTCATTTGTACACTTTATTTGTACAAATTCTTATTTAATTGTATTTTAATGCATAAATTACATTTATAATTCATATTTATAAGTTTCATTCTATAATGAATTTATCCCTTAATTTTTTTTATTATATTTCAATTTCTAGTTAAATTTTCACTTAACAATGATAATATCTTAATATTATCATCTGCTAACATCCAAGCAACCATATATTAGCTAAATAGTTTACAAAAACTTTTCTTTATATCAAAATATAATTTGGGTAAAATTATTTCATTTACCCACATTTAAAACAATACCGTGTCGATTGCTCTCTTCAAGTGTTTAGAAACCCCTTCGATACAGTTATCCAGACTGTGCCGACGAAGGTTCTTATGCCACTCAACAAACCAATCAACACAATATTAAAACAATTTATATTCACTAATAAATACGCGCTCATATTTATTAATACGCTCAAACTCATTATAGAGTACTATAGACTCTATTTTATGAGTAATTCCCACCAGAGCCAAGGTTATCACCAATCTAAGCTCTGATACCAACTGTAACAGCCCGCAAATCCGTACCCCTCGAGTCAACACTATTCTACAACAATCAACTCAAGTTGCACAGAAATACGAACCATTTGGATTTAAGAAGAAGAGATAAAAGAAGAGAAAACAAAATCAACATCAGAATCTAACCATCGCAGCGGAATAAAATATAATAGATAATAAATAATCTTTACTCAAAATTAAATACATCTGTTTACATAAATTACATCATCAGAGTACATCAGTCACAGCTCACATCAATAATATACAATGGATACACAATAACTCAACAACGGAATATATATATATATATATATATATACAAGTACGAGAGTACGTATCGTCCTCCTGCTCGTCTCCTGAGCTCCACAGCATCATATCCTGTATTCTATAATACTCGGTCTGACCCGAGCATTACAGTTAAATAACACCCGAGTCAGTCTGGATTACCAGCGTGAGAAAACCACACCCAATTGATTATTAAAGTTTCAAAAATCTTTTGAAAACAAAAGCATCTCGTAAGACCACGCCACAAATAAACATGTCGGGTTTTTACCTTACGATAGCTAAAACAATTTTTATAGAAATCCTCTGATATTATAATAGGGTCTATATACAAATACTTATAAAATAGCCGAAATTGTTACATCTATTAAATTCCAGCTACTAGCCACAGAGTGGGTAATATAAACAAAACTCGTACAAGGCTCGTAGGGAGAATGGATTTCCAACAATGACTAGGCACTGGGGTACCACCTGTCACAGTACGGGGCCTAGATCACCGTACCGAGGACTACTCCCTTCATCCCCTGCAACACAAGGCCGGAACCATTCCTTACTGAACAGTCTCGAACAAGATAAACCCCGTGGTTGGCGCGACCAACCACCCACTAAGCCGAAATATATAAAAAGGGACATCTAGACAGGGGAAATATCTTGTCCTGCTTGGGCATGACCCACCTAACCTTGCTGCATATCCCCTGATTTTCAGTCATTCCCGGTTGATGAGGCTTGAGGCTAAGCGTTACCTTTATAGAACATATCCCTTAGAATGCCCATCGTCCACCTGACGATGTTTCGCAAGCATTCATCCATACAAGTCCGTCCCGGGTTCGAACGGAACCGAAGGCACTACTCCTACTACATCCATTTTGGAAATATCCTCAGGATTAGTAGCGACTAGCCCTTGCACTTCACTGCTCCATCTTCGACTCCGAGCACGATACACGAAACGTACAAACCGGATCGAAGTGGTTTTCGAGAAATAAATCTCGATCCCGGTCTCTTCAAAACGATCAGCGCATTTGGCCAATATTGATAGTCGGTTATTTAACTATCAATTAATATTCACAATCATCCATCCAAAAATAAATAATTTCTCAAATTATTTATTAATCCCAAAAATATCTTCACAAGATATATTTCCACTTTTCAAACCCTTTTGGAAACAGTTTCAAAACTATCTTCCTTTCTCAGAACCAATTTCCCAAATAATTTCTATTTCCACTGGAATCGCCAAGCACAAAACTTAGATTTTTAAAATAATTTAAAAACAATTTACTTTAAATATACTTTTAAACGTTTAAGTTAGAACTACTTCAATAATTTACTAAAAATACATACTATATGATTTTTAATAATAAGATTACTTTATAAAATATAAAACTAGGTTTTCATGTTTAAATATAAAATACCAAGTCACCTTTAAATAGTTATTTCAATAATAGATTTGAAAAATATTTACTTAAGAATTTTAAACATTCATAAATATATTTTTTTCTAAAATATGCTTTTTAAGACCATATTAAAACTTTTATCTTATATTTAAAATTTTCTTTTAAAACGTACTTGGCTATCCAGGGAAATATACTTCCTTCCACATTCTTCTTGAAATTCCAATTTCAAATACCTGAATCAATTTACAAATTGATTACAAATTGACTCAATTTTATCTCAAAAACCATTAATTTCAAACTTTATTTCTTACTTATTATTTAACATACTTTAACTGAAAATACAAGTTTTAGATTTTTCAGATTTCTTCTTAACCCTTTTAAATAAATTTAGACTTTGAATTTTAACACAATTCTTTATTTCTTTGATTGATCTCACTTAAGTTATAATTCATTAATTTCATTTCATTCAAAATTCCATTTCTCTTTATACTCGAAGTTATTTAGTATTATTTTCATATTACTTCTATTTCTTTTCAATTCATTCTTAATTTATTCAAACTTTCTATAATTATTTTGCTTACAAATTTACTCCTTTTTAATTTCTTTTCAACAATCCAATTCATATATCTTGGTAATTCATTGTACCCAAATATCCAATCAAACCATAACATTCAATATTCCAATATAACTCATCATAGAATATCAAACAACCACAACAGATGGGATTAAATAATTTAAATAAATGTTGAGGGATCCAGTTGGATCCCTCCAACCTGTTTTCCCTGCATCCACAGATGTTAGCACCATATAATATACCAATTTCCAAAATATCATACTGTATCACATCGATCAATTCAACCAGACAAACAATTATTTAATTTTATCATTTTAAATTTAAATTTAAACTGAGTGAGATTAACTCACCTTGATTCTTGTTTTGCAACCCGACCCAACCCGGCTTGCTTCTACCAGATTTTAACCTTGTATAACAATCATACGATTTATTAACACTTTGAAATAGCTTGAACAATTTATTTCCATTTTCTAAATTTAATTAACCGGGGATTCTATTTTAACTAATATAATTTCAGTTTAAACTAATTCTCTTTTTAACATATTATTTTAGCAACCAATTAATTTAATATGTTAATTAAATAAATAAATTTCCAACAATACACTATTTTTAAAATAACCTAGTAAATTATAACATGTACATTTAAATTCATTCCCTTTTCAATATACCCAATATGCATAATTATAATTAGCCATTTCAAAATTAAAAACAGGATTAACTACTGTTCTTACCTTACTGAATATATATATATATATATATATATATATATATATATATTTCTCTGTAACAACTATTATATTTTTCTTTAAAAGTTTATTTTCAAAAAATTCAAATACAAATAAATAAGAAATCATACCCCAAAATGAACTCGATGACGTAAATCCCCATCTCCCTGTGAACAACCCCATCTCGAAGCTTGTGCCTCCAGCCGCCCCCAATCTTCTTGAATCGAACTGTCTCCACGTCGCGCAGTCCCATAGCCACCGCGTGAGAGTGCTTCCCCTCGACCTCAATCGTGAGTCGATCGCGAGTCTCACCGCTGCAGCCACTCGCGACACACCCCACCGGTCGCGATGTCAACCCTAGCTCGACGTCACTACAGTCCCACGCCCAAACGCGCTCAAACGTACGCTCGAAACCTAGCACTCGCGAACCCCACTAGTCCAAATGCAATTGAGTTCGAACGCGAGAGACGAAGGGGAACCGGCGGCCATTAATTTGTTTCCCTCTTTTTTTTTTATACAATTTCGCGAACGAATTTGATTTGGGAAGAAGGAAAAAAATTTTTTTTTTGGGGAAAGTAAATTGCTCGGCCAAAAATCGAATTGAATTTCAAATGGAAGCATCGGCCATTATCTGATTTTTTTTTTCAGTTTGCTTCTTGAAGGAACGAAAAGAAACAGCCTGATATGAACAAAGGAATAGGTAGCGTGTTTAAACGACTAAAGGATGGCGTATAGAGGAAGCCTAATTAATTAAATTAAATTTTATTAGGTTATTATCAATTAAATCCCTAGCACGTTAATATTTCGTATACTCACACGCTAATTCCGATCAAAACGAAATTTGGAATCCGATAATAAATCAACATTACGGATCCAATGGAACTGGTTTCGTCGGATTCCGAGACTGCGCCTCGGAAGGCTATTTTCAAATTCAGTTTAAACGATATAAATTTTCGAAACTGAACAAACAACTTCCAAATTCAATTTTAACACTTTTACTGCCTTCACCACCATCAATATAAATTTTTATAAGCCTTTAATTTATTTTTAACCAGCTTAAAATTCCAGATTCAACAATTTACTCAACTTCAAATTATTTAATGCAAAAAATTTAATTATCAATAATTAGTGATATTCGAAATTCAAATTAAAATTACTCTATTGAATACTTAAAATCAATTAAATATTCCGATTTCAGATGTTTGAAAATTCCGGGTCGTCACAAATATAGGTGATCTTCCTAAGGTCCACCCAAATCTAATACACAAGCTCTCAACAAATCTTCAAGTACTTTATTGACTCTCTCAGTTTTGCCCATCCGTCCGTGGGTGATATGTTGTACTCATCTTGAGCTTGGTACCTAATACTCTCTGTAGAATTCTTCAAAATTCACTAGTGAATAATGCATCTCTGTCGTTGACTATGCTACTAGGAATTCCATGAAGTCTAACTATATTCTTCACGAATAACTTCTCTAAAATAGATGTCGCTCTGGTTGACTTGACTGGAATAAAATGGGCGCTCTTGGTGAATCTGTCCATTATGACCCATATGCTTTCATTTCCCTTATTCGACCTTGGCAACCCATTAATAAAATCCATGGATATAGAATCCCACTTTCAAACTAGAATCTCTAAAGGCTGAAGCAACCCGTTCAGATTCTGGTGTTCGGCTTTCACTTGTTGACATGTTAGCACACTGCCTAACCCAAAAGCCAACATCTCTCTAAATACTTCCCAATAGAAGCTCCTCTTCATATCTTGATACATCTTGTCCCCCCAGGATGAATCGTAAACTTAGATCGATGACAATATTGTAGAACTTCTCTTTTTAAGTTCTCTACATTCGAAACACATAAGCATCCCTTCTTCCTCAACCATCCTATCTGGTCGATGCCAAAACCTTTAAGATCATCGATCTCGGATCCCACCTCGAGTCTTCTAATCTTCTAATCCTCTTTCTGCTTAAAAGCTATCCTTTCGATCAGCATTGGTCGCACTTCTAAACAGACCAACATAGCGGTACTCTGACTAGAACTAGCAGTCAATCTTGACTATATACTACACATAGTCAAAGCTTCTAAATCTTTCCATTTGCCAACATATCTAACACCATATTCTGATGTTTCCTGTAAGAGCATCAACTACCTTATATCCTTTCCTGGGAGTATATTCTATACCAAAATCATAAGCTGCCAAAACCTCTAGCCACCTCTGCTGTCATATATTCAACTTCTTCTGAGAGAATAAATATCTTAAGGATTTATGATCAGTGTATAGCTCAAATCTCTCCCCTAATAGAAAATATCTCCAAATCGTCAATGCAAAGATCACCGCAGCTAACTCCAAATCATGAGTAGGGTATCTCACCTTATGCGGTCTAAAATGTCGAGAAGCATAGCCAATAATTTAACCCTTCTGCATCAATATAGCTCCCAATCCCGATCTACATGCATCGGTGTACACCAGCAACCCTTGGTTTCCATCTGGAACTACTAGCACTGATGCATTGGTCAACAAATGCTTTAACTTAAGGAACCCTTTCTTGTATTTTTCAGACCAAATGAATTTCACATCCTTCCCAGTCTACTATCCGCGAAAATCCCTAATGAATCTCTAGTAATAGCCAGCAAGTTCGAGAAAACTTATAATCTTGGTTATCATCTCTTCTAATTATTGACAGCTTCGATCTTAACTGGATCTATAGCCAAACCTTCCTCCGAAACTACATGACCAAGAAACTTGATCTCTTTCTTCCAAAAATGACATTTCGAAAACTTCGTCTTTAGCTGATGCTGCCTCGGCGTCTATGGCACTACTCTTAGATGATTTTCATGCCTCTCTCATCTTTTGAATACACCAAAATGTCATCTATAAACACCAATATGGACCTATCTAAGTACCCTTGGAAAACTCGGTTCATTAAATCCACGAAGAAAGTAGGCGCATTTATCAATCCAAATGGCATCACTAAGCACTCATATGAACCATACCTAATCCGACTTGCTGTCAAAGGAATATTGTCTTCCGCCACTCTCAACTGATGGAATTTGGTCACCAAATCCAATTGATAAAATACTCTGGCTCTACTCAATTGATCAAACAGATCATCAATTCTTGGCAAAGGATATCTATTCTTGATTGTCGTTTCGTTCAGCTTGCGATAGTCGATGCACATCCTTAACGACCCATCTGGCTTCTTTACGAAGACTGTGACCGCTCCCCAAGGTGAACTACTAGGCCTAAAAAATTCATACCTAAATCCACTAACTATGCCTTCATTTCTTTCTTCTCAGTCGGTGTCATCCTGCTAGATGGTCTACTGACAGGTCCTGCTTCTGGCATAAGATCTATTCAAAACTCAACAGCTCATTTCGATAGTAGTCCTGTGATCGGCTCAAAGACATCTGCAAACTTTCTTGCGACACAAACCTGACTTGGCTCTTCTGTTGTTTCTATGGTACTTAACAGAGCACAAACGTTTCTGTCATAATTTTTCTCTGAGAAGATGATTCAGTTATGATTACCCGAGTGTCTTACTAATATTTTCCCATCTTGGAAAATTATCCTAGCATCTTATCTATCCAACCAATCCATACCTAAAATGATCCCAAATTCTACGAAATCATAAATATACATACTACATGAAAATATATGACCTAACAAATCAAGTTCTAACCAATCACATCTAATCCCTAGAGTTGCATATCCTCTCACTAGATTCGCAACCCTTAAGGAAGAAACAAGGTGGGTGGGTACGTATAACACCCCATACCCCTTCGTACACCCAAAAAGACACAATAAAAGATGTGGTATGTTGTAAGTATAGCTAAAACTAGCAGAGACTAAGATTCACAAGACAAAAATAGATAAAAACAGCGGAATCAATTAAAATAATAATTTGCTAAAAGTCAAACTTCATAATATGGAACTATAAAACCAAATACATCGTATGTCTTAAAAATATCCATATATGTCTTCAAAAACCTCAGTCTCGATAAAATCGAAGTGCAAACCATCCCTCAAATAGTGCCGGTACAAAAAAAGAACTGAAAGCTGAAAATAAAGAAGAGAAATACATAAGAGAATCTCTGCACTGAAATCTCAAAGAGTCTGCAGTCTACCTTCCTTGCCCCTGATTGCCTATGAGGGGAAAAAGGGAAAATAGAGGAGTGAGTCAGACTAAAAGTCTAGTGAATGATAGTAATTACTAGAGTCTTTAAGCAAAGTAACGTAATAAAATTTACAACAATTCTAGTATATGAAAGAAACAAAGGAAATAGAGAGAAAGAATAAGTTGGAAATAAATACGAATTACCTAGATCAATATAATTGATTAACTTTGATTTTTTGCACTTATTTTTTATAGCTGCTTAGATTAGGCTGAATTCCTAATACTACCCTTTGATCGACCTGCTACTCCATAGATTCTAATGTGTACCGGACGCTAAAGCTCCCTACGTAGTAGACATTGGTGCCTATGAAAGGCACACACTAAGCTCTTAGAACTCATAACGATTACTGAGCATCCGAATGGAAGTCGCACGCGTAACTGCCACCATGCTCATGTTAACTGATAACCTATTGGGTTTTTTTATTACCTCAAGCTCTAACATAAGCGTGCCCCTCATCTCACTTCAGGATTATGTGAGACACCCCGTCTCACTTCAAGGTTATGTGAGACACCTCGTTTCACTTCAGGGTTATGAGAGACCTTTGTTTCACTTCATGGTTATGTGAAACACCGTGTCTATAGAAATAATAGGGGAAATGCTGTTGGTACGGGCCCGTCATCCAAACAATCTCTAGTTGCGCCCCTTGTCCAAATACCCATGATTTGGACTTCTACTTATTAACCATTTACTACCGTTATTAACATAAGCATGCCCCTTGTCTCACTTCACGATTATGTGAGACACCTCATCTCACTTCAGGGTTATGTGAGACACGTTGTTTCACTTCAAGGTTATGTGAAACATCGTGTTAATAGAAATATGGGAATGTTATTTGGTACAAGTCCTACTTTAATTCTTTGCTTATTAACTTAGATAAATTATTTAATAAGCCTTTACTTCTGTTTCTACTATTTGTGCTTATTAATTTATCCAAAGTCTTAAAATAAGCATCACTCTGTTCTATTTCTTATTATAACCTACGTTATGATCATGCTTATTATTTAAACCAAGGTCTAAGTGTAAGATAAGCTTCTTTCATCCTATACTTTTTAGTTATAATTCTAAGTTATAACTAGGCTAATTATCTTAAATTAGTCAAATTCTAACATTAATATCATTATTAGACTCAATTTCAGTCTTAATTCCATTTTTAATACAGTCTTTACAATTTACAACTTATCTTCCGTTATTCCAGTATTCTTATAATTTTAGTCCATATTCGCATTTAATCTATTCTAATCCATACGCGAAGAAGATGGAGAAATAAAAAAAAACTTAAAATATAGAAAATCCAAAGCGTAGGAAAAGGATGTAAAAAAGGCTTAAATAACAGTAAATAAATTTAAATACTGTAAATAAACTGTAATTAAATGGAAAAGCTATAACTAACACAAATAAACTCAAATCAACTGAAAGAATAGCTAATAGAAATAGACTGAAAATAATTCTAAATAATTACAATTGCTCACCTGAGACAAAAGCTAGAATCCCTTTTTTTATAGCAACCAATATTCCCTAGAAATCTCCTCTAATTTGTACAGTCTCCATCTTTTATTTGAATGTATATATAATATAATTTTATTTTATAAATGAAGAATGTAGGTAAATATTTGAGAGAGAAAAATGGAGGCTAGTTTTTTATTTTAGAGTGAAAACCTAGGTTAGTTTAGGTCCTATTTATGGTGTGCTTTCAACCATAGAATAGAATCTCTAGAAACTTATGCTGACTCATTGCTGTGTCAAATCTTGCAATGCGCCATGTCGGCGCCTTATCTTTAATTTAATTAATTACACCCTCAATAATATACAAACTATAAATAATGTTTTCTTCATTTCAAATTAAATTTTCCTACGTCTCTCTTTATTTGCATGTTTCATTTCAGTTTTCAACATCCCATTTAATTTACATGTTTACATCTGAAATAAATATATAAACAACATATCAATATCTTTCCACATTTGCATCTAAAATAAGTAAATTAACATGTCAATATTTCTCCATGTTTATGTCTAAAATAAATTAATAAATAACTAGAAATTCTTATGCCAGTATTGTACATATTCACGTTTGAATTAATTGGATGAATAACATGTGACTTTTATGTTAATATTCTATATATTCAAATCTGAATTCATTAAATAACATGTGAATTGTTATGTCTATTTTTTTTTCCATATTCACATCTATTGTAATTAGATAAATTACATATGTCCACAAACGTGTATATATGTTGCTATTAATTAGTATCCTAATTATTTACCTTTAAATTGAGCAATCCATTACATTAATTGATTGATATTAATGTTTTTATGTTTAAAAATCATATTGACCCTTATTCTTTACTAACAAAGAAATAACATACCTTATATTTTCTGTAAGAAATGTAATCTTTCCATAATACACTCTTGCATTTTCTTTTCAAAGTATAACATTTATTTTATTAAATGCATTCTTTTTACAAATATATGGTTACATTTTCTCTCATTTACAATGACCCATCTCATTTGAACATCGCCATCTAAATTTATAAAAGTGTATGCCTTCTTTTTAAATACATTGTTATACCTTTTTTTCTCTTTTGTAACAAAACAAACTCCATGTTTATAAAATCATACATATATTCAAAAATGAGAAGTTTATTTTATTTATCTCAAAACATGCATTTATTTTTATTTAAAATGTTCATTCCATTTTGACACAAATGCAGGTTCTTATATTAAACTCAACCATCACAAATTAATTCCCTTTTCCCTTTCTAATCAAAACATTTCAATAAATCTACTATCAATTAATTTCAACACTAATTTTAAACAAATTCTAATTATAACACTATTTCTTTTCACTTATAATTATTTATTAATTCCTCCTTAAATTTTGGGTTGTTACATTCTTCACTCCTTAAGGGATTTTATCCTCGAAATCTCTAAGGATAGAAGAATGAAATAAAAGTTTTCATCCAAGTCCTAAAACCAACTACTCAACCATCACCATTACATCCATTGTCCTTAAGTTTTTCTAATGCGATTTATGGTCCTTATGCAATTAGCGTAGTGTCAATGTCCCTAACTAATGCAAAATATTAGACGGTCCACTGATTCAGTTGACCTACGATTATGCAATCATGTCCATTCCATGTATCCAAATGAATATAAAAATTCCCTAATGATAACTAATAGTTCTATATGCGTGCTACAATCATCATCCAAATGCAGCAATAATAGGACAATCATCCATTTATAGCAACCATGGAATAAAAAAATTGCAAATGCGCACACATCTATATGCACATTCTTTAGTGTCCTAATTAGGTTGATCCCAAAAAGATAATAGTACCTAGTATAAGTATATGCGTCCATTAGCATCCACTAGCTAACATTTGCAACCACTAGCATCCATCATACAGAACATGTTATAATAACATGTTTACATCAAATCTTATCATCCATAGATTAAATCCTAGGTTCTACCCTCCTAAGGGATGATAAAGGACAAAACCTATTCAAAACTAAAGATGGAAACAGGAAATTCAAAATTTACTATCAAAGAGAGACATGGATAAGAAGTACGCATTTTCTCCTAATCAATTTAATCTTCTCCAAAGTCTTTTTGACCTTTGTAGACTCTATCCAATACGAAAGCGACGTGCACGACCTTCCATAAAGAGCTTCGAAAGGTGTCATTCCAATGCTAGCTGGAGAACTACTATCTTATGCGAATTCCACTAAAGAAAGATGCTTTTCCCAAGTTCTTCCAAAATCAGGAATATCCATTCTCAACCATACGTACCTTACAATTTTACTAACTCCATGCTACCGTTCTTATTTAGTCTTCTTACATGAATCAACATTCTAGGTTCTCATTAGGGTCCTATACACTCTACGGAAACTTTATTATTACTTCCAAAAGTAGTTACTCCTATTTCCTTTGTCGCCTTACACCTTTTCCGTTAACCTAGGAAATAATTCCTATCTATTTCACATTTGGGAGTTTGGTTTGGTGTTTACAGTTCCATTTTAAAAATTAAGGTATCTAAATTTTTAAAACATCAAATCCCGAAACCTTTATCTTTAAAAGTGTTATCTTTAAGTTTCTACTAAATTCAAAAATACTAGGTCACTTCAAATCTTATCTTTCTAGACTTGCATCTTCACAGCTTTTTGAATTTACATTATTTCCCAAACCTAGAGGGAAAAACTTTTAAGTCCAAAACTTATTCCTCATTTTCTTTTAAAAACCTTTTTAGTTTTCTATAAAAATTTGAATTTTCAAAATTTACTTTTATTAAATTTTCCAAACACTTATTTACTTTTTCACCAAACTATTTTCTTTTAGAATATCTTTAAAATACCCGTATGTATTTTCAAAACATCTTCTCATTACACCTAACGGTCTCATATCTTAGTGTACTGGAACCACTTTCTCCTATAAGAAATTATCAACGCTAAGATCTTCTATGAACCTTTTTAAAAGATGACTTCATGTTTAGGTGAAACTACAAGGAACTTATTTTATACTTTTTGAAATAGGCTATACAAATTATGTTACTTCTCGTACCTTGTACGTCTCTTTCATGTATTCCTTATAACTTGTACAAAACATTTTTATCGTTTCATAGAAAATTATAGCATTACTCTTTTCATTCCAATAGATTAAAGTACGTTTAATTTTTATTCTCTTATGATAGACATTTTCTAATATCTAACTTACTCTTTTCATTTCAAAAAAATTCATTTTAAAACTATTTTAATATATCCATAGCCAGGAAACATTTTCTTATACTTATTTAAATAATATCTGTATTTCACAAATCATTTTCATTTCTACTTTGAGAAACTATCTTTTAAAATTCATTTTTATTTGGGTTTAAAACCAATGTTGCGTAAAACACTGTTACTACAACCCAAAAATACTAGTGTATGGATTTAATTAAAAGTAAATACTAATAAACCTCATATACTATGTAAAAACATATTCTTTTGGAGTCACCTGCTATAATAATAGTGTTATAGCCCATGCTTCCTTTATTTTCCACGAAAGCATCTATTACAACAATAAATGTTGTAACCTATGCTTTCGATACTTAAACACTCTAGGTTTTTTTATTTAAAACTTTGCTTACCTATAAAGAAACCAGCGAGCTATATATGCTGTATAATTCTTCAAAAGGAATTTCACTTTTAACAAAATTTACATCATATAAAAACCAATTTAAATTTCATACCACTTTTTTTTTTCAAAAACCTAATATTTACTTCTTCAAAAATATTGATAGTTATATTTTTCAGTTTTTCAATTCTAACTATTTCATTTTATTGGGCTGGGTATAAAGTGCATTTTCAATTCAAAACGCACGACACTTATTGGAGATTGGATTCCATATAATGGCAGGGCTACAGGGGTACCGTCCGTCACAGTAAGTAGCCTAGATCACCGTAACGAGGATCCACCCTGATCCCCTACAACATAAAGCCGGAACCATCCCTTACTGGATAATCTCGAATAAGACAACCCCGCAGTTGGCGCTTCCAACCGCCCACATAGCCGAAATAAAAAGGACCTCTAGACAGGGAAAATATTATCCTACTTGGGTGCTACCCACTTAGCCTTGCTGCACCTCTCCTGTTTTAGCCATTCCCGGTTGATGAGGCTTGAGGCTACGATTACCTTTTAGATCATATATCTTAGAATGCTCATCGTCCTCCAATGACGATGTTTTGAAAGCATTCAATCCGTACAAGTTATCTTAGAATGCTCATTTTGGAATCACCCTCAGAGTTAACGACAATAGCCCTTGCACTCTGATTCTTCATCTCAATCGAAGGAAATATCTCCGTTAAACTCGTTTTAGAATCACCCTAAGAGTTAATAAAAATAGACCTTCCTCTTTGAATCTTCAACTTGATCTTCTCATGAGAAACACGACCTGTCGTTCAAATTGGATCAATGTGGTTTTCGGTATCCAATTTGGAAATCCGATCCCAGTCTCATCAAAATCCAAAACGATGTCTTTTAAGGCCAAGTTGTTTAAATTTAAACAATTTAATTTATTATCTATATTCACACAGATAGACGATTCACATTTTCATAGATAGATAATCAATATTATCACCATTCAACTAGAGTATCTCATATCACAGAGCAAACATATCACATATCAGAGATATCACATAATCCAAGGCACTCAATATCATTCAATCATCCATAAGCAAGATTGATTAATTCTTAATTAATTTAATTAATCTCTAATTAAATTAATTACTAACTTTAATCATTTGGATTACTTTAATCCTGCGTACTTAACATTAATTAATTACAAACCAACTAATTAATCATTCCTTAATTGTCCATCTTAATTAATCACCCTTGATTAATTTTCCTTTAATTACATTATGTAATTAAACCTTAATTAATTACACAAATTAATTATCCTTAACCATTTACATTAATTTACCTTTAATCTTTCTTATTAATTAACTGTAATTAATTACATTTATCCTTAATTAACTACATTAATTAATTAATCTAATATCACTTATGTTGATTAATTATCTTTTAATTAATCACATTAATCAACCTTTAATTACTTCCATTAATTATATTAATGAATGATTCTTAAATTACTTCATTAATTAAATATTCTTCTAATAATTACATTTAATAATTAATCTTGAATTAATCACATTCATTAATCAACCTTAATTAATCACATACAGTAATTAACTATCCCTTAATTACTTACATTAAATAATTAATTAATTAGTTAATTAATTACACTAAGTAATTAATCCTTAATTACTCCCATTGAGTAATTATCCTCGAATTACTTTCATTAATTAATTGACTCTTAATTACTTAAATTAATTAACCTTAATTAATTAAGTAATTAATTATTCTTAATTAATTAACCACTTAATTATTTTAATTAAATTACACTAGTTAATCATCTTAGTTAATCAAGTAATTATATAAATTATTTTTGTTAATAAGACCATAATTAATTAAGGCAACCCATTTACTTTAATTAAACTCTTCTTATCATTTAGATTAAATTAAATTAAATAAATCAAATGCTTGAAATTAATTTATACAAAACTCATTTGAAAAACTCTTTGATTTAATTAAAATTAATACACTTATCTAAACCACTTCTAATTACATCATTACACTTCATTTGGAACAATTAGGAATTAATTACCTTATTAACCAAAATATAATTACTCTTAAACAAACAATAGTTAAAAAATGTTTACTTTACCATCTAAATCCTTTGAATACTTGTTTAAAACTTGTTTTAAATAAATTCACTTTGGAATTCGGTTTATATGGCTTTGAAAACATATCCGTTTAAATACACTTTAAAATCAGGCTAAATATTTTTTTGGGACTAAAACATTTTAATAACTTTGTACTTGATTAAACATTTGCTTTTATATAAACAGTTCATGATTTTTGCTAACTTTAAAAACTGGTAACAAACAAAACCAAAACAACTCGAGCAAAACTATAGAAAACCCCGAGCAAAACAACGATACACTCACGAACTAACTACCACCCGACCCCTGCTTCGAGACAAACATTGGAATACCTCGATACTATCCCAAGCTGGCTCCTTCTTCCCCAAAGATAAAACAACCCAGACACATCGAAAAACCTGTGCACATGCACATACAACCCGGTCGCCGTCGACCAGTGCTACGACCACCAGCAAGTCGCCATTCCTCCCCTCAGTTGTCACGATCACTCAGATCACTGAACATCATCGCCAATCGAACTGAAATGAGTGCCTGGAAGCAAAACTCGAACGAAGGAAACCACCCCGCGACGCTACCACGGCCTTTAGACAACACGCCGCCTCGTCCAGAGCTGCACTACACCACTATGCTACTATCCCTACCCTCGTGATCCACTCCAATGCCTAGTCGACGCCGTAGAAACCCCAACCATCAACACGACCAAAACAACACCCCAAACCTTACATTGACTTCGATGATCCACCACAATCATCAGAAAATTATGCACTCATTTTTCTGGTGATCGATAGCCTTCAAACTATCTTTGACAATGAATTCGACGACTATCACCATGTCGATCGATGAGAATCGACGATAAACCCAAATCAGTTCAACCCAGATTTTCTCAATAAATTCCAAACTAAAAATCAAGATTTTTATCTCTAAATTCATTACTTGCTATAATAAATCAGATTATGAATTCAATTCAAGAAATTAAAATATTTGATTTTTCTAATTAAAATGATTTCTACTGTAAAAACATATTTTCGAAATATTAACTAAATAATTTCACCTGAAACTATTTTTAAAAAAGAATTTACATTGTTCTAATCATTTTCTTTTTTATGATCATAGCTAGATAAAGATTGGGAAGAAAGGTACTTGTTTTTGAACTTATTTACTAGCCTGTTAAACAAACAGAGAGGTGTTCTTTTCAATATGCATACAGATATATACACAAGAATAATCATATATACATGCATTCACACTCATAAACACATGCAAACTATATTCCTATAACAATCCATTCACAAGCATTTAGTTATAACCACAGATTTAAAACTGTTTTTAAAATTAAAGTTTACTCACCAATTTTAAGAATAGAGAACAACTACATGCTTCATTTCTTTCGATCTGAAACCATCTTGATGTTTTTGATTTTGATCTGGTGCTTAATTGTTGATTAGCTTGTTGAGTTGATCTGAATCTTTACATTGCTTGAAGATTTGAAAATAGTTGATGTTGTTGCAGAGTTGAATTTCAGTTTCTCTCAGGTTTAAAATTTACTTTTAACTTTGAAAATATGAAGAGAAAGAGATTGAGGAAGAAAAGAATTGAACTAGAAAATGAAAATGGCCAGGTTCTCAAAACACTTATTTTATATAATTTAATTTTTTCTAAAAACGATTATTGTCATTTGTTAATTTTCATGCATATGTGGGTTACAAATGTTGATACAAGTTTAAATCATTTTACAAATTTCTAGTGATATTTAAATATTATTCTTATGCTTTTACATAAGTATATGTTTATATTTATGTTAATTTATATTTATATTTTCAAATATAAATTTTTACAACCCTATTTATCTCATGTTAAATAAAAAGAAAGCACACAAAACAAAAGAAATGAACCACTTATTTAAATCTCATATTAATTTTTAAAAGAAAATGTACTAAAGCTTAGTAACAAATCAAATTAAGCTAAATATAATTTTTATAAATAAACATATATATATATATATATATATATATATATGTACTATCTTTGTTGTTAAGAATTATAAAGTTAAATTTTAAATAGCCTTTGAAAAGCATTATATTAAACTCCCAAATTACAATAGATATTAAATTTGAAAACATGTTTTTATTTGTTAATTTTAAACTAAAGCTTCTCTATTTATAATATATACATATATATACACATTATAAATAGAAAACATTTTAATATTAGCTTTGAAAATTATTATATTGAATTTTTAAAATGTAACTTCAAATCACCATATATACATACATATATATTGCAATTTGAAAACATAATCTTTTATTAAATTAAAACCAAAGACTTCCTATTTACAATATATATATACCACCATATACACATTATAAATAGAAAACAAATTTTATTAGTTTTAAAAGATAAATTTACCAATTAAATATTTATAAAAGAAGATTATTAAACCAATTTAAATATTTATAAATAAAGATTATCAAATTGGTATTGCCTAAAATTTCGGGACATCACATTCCTCCCCCCTTAAAAGAATTTCGTCCCCGAAATTTAAAAGCAAAGTTAATTTAATAATCCAGCAAAACTTTTATTTTCAAACAGCAAGGCATACATATTAGCTATACTAACAACCATAGCAACCAATTCATCCAAACAAACAAATCCAACTATCCAGACAAAGTTCTGGATATGACTTCCTAATAGTATTAAGAGTTTCCCAGATACAAATCACTGAGATACTCGCTCTACTGAATCTAACCAGCTACACTACTAGCTCCAAAGCTCCTTCTCATCTCGATCTACAATATGAACAGGATATCAGACCACAATTAAGTCCTGCTCAACTTCCAAATCCTGAACTGCTGATTCCACAACAAGTGATGGATCATGCACGTACTCCCTCAGAGATACGTTAAATACATTGCGAATCTCAGCCATCCGAACCGGCAATTCAATCCTATAGGTCAAAGAACTTATCCTCTTGAGAACACTGAAAAGTCCAATATACCTCGAAGCTAGCTTCCCAGTCTTACCAAATCTTACTACACCCTTTACCGGAGAAACCTCACCCAAAAACAAAGGCTTCAACTTTGAATTCCAAATTCCTTCGTCTCTTATCCACAGAACTCCTCTGACAATCCTGGGGTGCCCTCATCCTTTCCTGATCAAGTCGACCTTCGCAGATGCCTCTCAAAACAAATCTGTACCAAGAATAAGACAAATTTCTGGATTCTACTCACCAGATGGTCCTCTCAAAATCTACCGAAAATCCAGAACACAAACTCTACTTCACAATCATCAGTAGACTGAACTTACTACTCCTATCCGGGATAGCCAACACAGGAGCACTAGACAACCTAGCCTTCAGATTCCGAATGAACTTCCTGTAGAAACCCTCTAATCCAAAACAAATGCTAACTTCCGTAGGAGTCTGCGGTTGCTTTCACTGTAGAACAGCTGCCACCTTGCTTCCGCTGCGCAACTCTAATTGGAGTAGATGAGAATGTCATCGATGAACATGAACACAAACTTGATCAACACATTCCAGAAACACGGTTCATAAGATCCATAAAATAGACAACATAGAAGTTCCATGAAATCCTAAGCTGCTTCACCAATCCTCTCTCTAGGAGCTACCCTTCTACTTAGCTGAACCACCGATATTGCTCCCGAAACCAAGTCGATATGAAAACTCAATCTCCAAATGGGCAAACTTTTGACTTCCTTGAAGACATTTGGGAATTTACTAACCACTTCGATATCTCCAACTTCTTCTTGAGACGCCTCGATCCCATGCAAAGGATTACCTAAGAGAATAGTCAACTATCACCAGTCATTTTTGCGAGTCACCCAGCCTAATTTCCAAAGATATTGTTTTCTTTTCACAAATCAGAACAGCTTATGCTTAACCAATCGATTCAAAATAGGGTTAAATCCCTCAAGAACACCTTGCCAAATCAGAAGAAGCTAACGGTCCACTCTGCTGCTTTTGAACTCCACCTCTAGGAAACTGCTTAGCCAAAGACCTTCCTGTTGGCTCATAAAACACCTCCGAGCTGCACTGCTGCTACAGATGCCAAAGACTTCTTATCCATAAGCTCTTAGATTCTGAAAACCATATCAACCATTCCACAAGGAGCCTTAAGATGGGTAGACATTTTCCCAAGAAACTCAGTCCTCAAACCAAGCACAAACATCTCTCTCTCCTTAAGGGGTGAGTAAATAAGACCAGATCCGTAGAGAAAACTCTCTTGCTTGAGACCCAGAAAAATTCCTATACAGCCAAGCCTTCCCTGCAGTAGGCAAAACTGCTCCTCAAATACTTCTATAACTTACTCCAAGAGAAAACACCTTTGGGAACATCCATGGTTACTGCGTCTCACCACATTGCTACTCCTTTCTGAAGTTGCCAAAGTGCTACACTCACCTCTGCACATTCAACAGATCCAAACTCTTGAAAATCCGCTCACACGAGCGCAACCAAACTTGCACTTAAATGATGGACTTTGAACCTTTAGAAGACCATCCTCCGAGATTGGTGAAATCCTTACACCATGCTACAAAGCATACTCGAGGCGGTATTGGGTCTACAGCCTCGGTGGATACACTTCCAATCTCAACACTCAGACCTCTTCCATTAGTGGTAGTCATGCTACTCACACCGCTACCCTCAACTAAAGAACTCTTGTTAGCAAATCTGAACAGGTAAGCCAACCAATTAGGTAAGAATATAGATATATTATAGTGGAAATTAGCCACAATGGCTTCTTTAGCAAGTGCAATTAGTTTCTAGGACACACAACTGAAATAATTACTTTTAAGGACAAAATGCAAAATAGTTAGTTTCTGAGGCTTAAAATCCTATGAAGTTAAGTAATTGGACTGCTGACTTTGTCCTTAAAAGTAATTATTCTGCTAACTTAGGCCTTGAAATTAATTCATGTGGATGTGTGTCCTAGAAATTAATTAGACCGCAAAGTTTGTCCTTCTAGTGAAATGTCCCTATATATATATATATATATGCTCTTTCAAGATAGATATCACTCTAAAGCCTAGGTATTCTCTCAACCTAGCACTCTAATACCAAAATATAACGACCCACCTTTCATTCCAGAGAAAGACGCATCATTAATAAGAAAGAAAGGGATAGAAAGAGAAAAGATAAGAAAGAACTAAACAAAATCAAATCTCACAGCGGAGCGAATAAATTATATTACATCACATAGATATTACATAGTATCATATACATAAGGGTTATACAGCTTATATATCACAACACATTAGACAGTTATAAAAACTGTCTATCATACAACTCAAGATACAACTCAAGATACAACACTGATCTCAACACAGCAGAAACACTATATATCTACAAACGGTGAAGCCTCCTGCCCCATATCTCCTCCAGAATTTTGTCAAAGCTAACATGAATCCCTTGGCTACTCGTAAAAATTTGAGTACCCAAGAGTTTAAATAACAGAAAATAAACTCCGGGTCAGACATGGATCTGGTGTGAGTAAACGGGTTAAAGTTGCTTAACTTGAAAAACCTTTGAAAACGAAAGGTATCTCGTAAGACTTCCCGCACATAAACACGAAAAAGTTTTCACCTTACGATAACCAAAACATTTGATAGAAAATCAAGTTATATTATAACAGTATCTAGGGTTTTCAAGTAAAATACAGAAATAGCTGGAATGCTTACATCTCACGTTCCAACATAGTTGGTGTAACGGAATCGATTTTTCGTTGCCGAAAAACCGAACCATTATGGGTTTTTAAGAAAAAGAAAGAGGTAGAAGAGAGAAGAGATAGAAAATAGAGAGGAAAGAAGATAGACGATTTTTAGAAAACAGAGAATTTTTAAAAATAGAAGATAGAAGAATTTTAAAATAGAACGGGACAGAAGAAAACAACAGAACAACATCAGAATCTCACAATTCGCAGCGGAACAACATATAATAATAAATGAATAATCTTTAAACAAAGAACTATATCAGTTATTACATTTTATACATTTCATTTCATCATATCATCAGAGTGTACAACAACATACAACATCAACAATGCAGCGGAAAAAGAAATACTATATACTAGTAATACGCCATGCCATCCAGCTTGCCTCCAGCAACTCCAGAATATCCAGAATATCCTGATAAACCTAACTCTTAACTGCCCGTGTGGAAAATTGGTGGGCACCCAGAGTTTAGGAAGGAAAACAATAAACTCCAAGTCAGTCATGTGACTGGTGTGAGAACTCAAAACAGTTTATTTACTTTAAAATCAAAATAGAAGAATATTTTTAAATCAATTCGCAATGCTTTTAAAAATGAGACTACCATAAGGCCTCCCGCACACACACACATGCAAACGCAGAATCGGAGGAGATTTCTCCTTATGATAGTCAAAGATGCTTGATACGCATTTAAGATAACATTTGATATTATTACTAGTGCATAGTGTAGGAAAGTCATTTCAAAAATAAAGATATAAATCTTAGCCGACATAGACATTTCGAACTATGCCTACTATAGCTACTATCCAAACAGTGGTGACCACCATAAGTGAATAGCAGGTTCTACAACTAGTACCGTACAAGTTTCGTATTGGGAATTGGATTTCCAACAAATGGTCAGGCCAAGGAACTTCCCATTGCCACATGAGAATGCCTCTGGAAAGACATTCCCGAGAACCAAACCGGAACTCTGCCAACACAAGGCCGGGTTACCCCTTAACTGGGTAACTACTGACACGAGCACGCCATTCCCCGATCGTAAACGACCTTTTTCACGGGATCCCGATAACCAACAACCACAAAGTAATAACTCGTAGTAACCACATAGGTTAAATATCTGGGCTCCATACCATGATATCACCTCTATCCAGAAGGAAATGTACATACCCTAAGGGGAGCTACAGCAACCCCTAATAACCTTGCTGCATCTTTCCTGTTTTGACCATTTCCGGGATGTGAGGCTCGACGAAGTCACGTCCACAAAAACATACTTTATACAAAAGCCATGCTTTGGGTCAACAAATGATCAACACAATGATCACTAAGATAGACGATCAAATAAATGATCCTATCACAATAATCAACACAATGATCATTTCAGCATCACTCAGCATGTCACATTACCAAACTGGGAATATATCGCTGATAACTTCAACTATATAACCTCTGAGCTCATACGTCTCAGAGAAGGGTGTTAAGCAAAGAATAAATTCTCCGCCACCAACAGAAATATATTTGAAAGAAATCGGCTTTATAACTCAACTTGTAATGTCAGGCATACAATCCATACAAGTCTGTTCCGGGATCGAACAGAACCGAAGGCACTTACAAAGAAGTCCTTGCAATCCGGATATTCACAATCCTGATCGGATTTCCCATCA
The DNA here is from genome assembly GCA_030765085.1 of Allium cepa. Lineage (NCBI taxonomy): Eukaryota > Viridiplantae > Streptophyta > Magnoliopsida > Asparagales > Amaryllidaceae > Allium > Allium cepa. The sequence continues at coordinate 353,493,749 of CM060935.1, forward strand.
CTTATGGAATCTCTATACCAGGAGCTACCCAGTGCAGAGACAATCGATAGGTCATCCTATCGCTCTCGCAAATACCGGTCTTCAACACCGATCTTCAATGCAATTCACAACGACGTATCACATATTCGGAATGGGTTATACGACCCCATGGTCCTTTCCCGGTTAACCCGAATAGTGAGCGCTTATTCAAAAATAAGTGTGCATTCAAATTCAATCAATCCACATCAAATACCCATTCAAAGGGAAATATTGATAGTCGGTTATTGAACTATCAATTGATATGCACACATCACCAGATTCCAAATAATTTTCCAAATTATTTATTTTCCAAAATATCTTTATAAGATATATAATTTCAACACTTCAAAAATAAATCAATATTTATTTTCAAACAAATTTCACTTTCACATATAAATTCCATAATGAATTTATATTTCAAAATATCCATGCATATTTGATTTCAATAATTCATTTCAATTTATCTTCAAAAGATAAATTCTAATTATTCACTTCATATTGGAAAACATTTCCATACTTATCAAAAATAAGTAATCGACAAATCTTTTTATTTTCAACCTTTGAAAATATTCAATATACTTAAATCGAATTAAGTATATTATTCATTCTTTAAGGGAAATCATTCTCTTAAACATTTTTATTTGGGCCAAAATGAATGTTGCGTAAAACATCGTTACAACGTCCCAAAATCACTAGTATAGGGATTCGAATTTAAAATAGATATATAAATCCCAATATTATTCAAAAATATTTCCTTTCGGAAATCATTTACTATAACAACAGTGTTATAGTCTATCATTTCCTTTTATTTCTCGAAAACGTCTATTTCAACAATAAATGTTGAAATCTATGGTTTCGAATCTCAACATGTTTTAAAACATCGTTAGATCGTTTTAATTCTGTTTAAAACGTTCACATTCAATACATTTTCTTTAACGTATTATTCACTATTCAAAAACGTGAATATACTTCATTAACAAATTTCATCCTTTCTATTCACTTTAACTTAAAGGATTATTCACTGTTCAAAATGTGAATATAACTCTATCTCTAAGTTATAACAATTAACTTATCAAAATAAGTCATTTGCGGATTTATAAAACAACGTTTATAAATTCCGTTTCTATTTATTTATAAAAACTTCCTTTTTATAAATTCCTTTATTAACCTATTCCAGTTTATAACTCAATTATAAACTACAAGTTCATATTATAAGTTAATTACTTATAAAACGATTATTTTACAAAATCGTTCATTTAACTTCCCAAATTATTAATCTTAACTTATAAGATTGTTTATTTATCCAAAATTCATTCTTTCGATAACTTTATAAATTTTATAAACCTATTGCTTATAAAATTTCATTTATAACTTCACAGTTTATAATTTCATAAATTTCATTCATTTAGGAAATTCATTTTCACTACATTCAAACACTTGTAAAAGTTCGTTTTACAAATTCTAATGTTTTTAATTTATAAATATCGTTTTATAAATCTTTTAATATAAAACAATTTATATTATTCTTTTAAAAACATCTTCAAAGTCTTTCATAAGTGATAATCCTATTTTTTTAACTTTTTATAAAAAATCCCAGTTTAAATTATTTTATCAAATCATTAATCTCATATTCTCAAAAATCACTTTTAACTACATTCCTCAAAAATCATAATTTTTATAAAAATTATAACGTTTATTTATTTGTAATAAATCAACTCCAAAAATATTTTATAAATGTATACTTTCAAAATCACTTTAGAATCCTTTATAAATAAAAATCGTTATTTTTAAACTTTCAAAATTGGATCCGATGATGCAACACATCAATAGTCAATCACGATTTTTCAATATCATATATCGATTTGATAAACAATCAAGTATCACAATATTTAAAATCAATAAATATTTGTGAGGAATCCAGTTGGATCCCTCCAACCTGTTTCCCTGCATCCACAGACATTAGCACAATACCATTCCGTTTCAAGACGGAATATCGCGGTATATGGGATTTTATAAATATATATATCCGCTTACTAACGGCGCAATAGGGTCTCATCCGCTAAAAGAAAATGCGGGAAATCAATCAACTGCAATATATACATATGCCAATATATATATATTGCTATATATATAATATAATACCAATTCCACTTCGAGGTGGAATATCGCGGTATATGTGTGTACTAAATAACCTCCGCTTACTAACGGCGTATAGGGTCTATTCACATCCAATATTTATATATATATATATATATAACAATCATCATTCAAGCATTCAATCAACACAGTCAATCAATTTTAAATTTAACTATTTAAAATTTAAATAAACAACAGAAATTCCTTTTTGAGTGAGAAGTTCTCACCTTTTATTCCCGTTTGCCATCCACTTCCAATTCAACTTGTTTTCTTCATTTATACCTTGTATAAATATTTACACAATTTATTAATATTCGAATAAATTAAATTTTCATTTTTTTTTTTAATTATTCAATGGTTTTGTTTAAACCAGTTTCTTCTTTAAATAAATTTATTAAAACTAAAATTTACATTTCTTTTAATAAACTTTATTAACTAACTATTAAATTTCAACTAAATTCACTTAAATAAATTATTCTTTATAAATCCAAATCCTTATTTTATATAACATTTGGACAAATCGCATAATTATTTTCCTTCTACAAAATATTTTTTTTTTCATTTGAAACAAAAATTTCTATTCAACTAAAAATTTAGTTTTAAACAAATAATTTAAATTTTTAAACATATTATCTTTACTGTAAAAATTTACTTTCTGTAAAACTATATTTTATATTTTATTTTTTTTATAAACTTCTGTATATATGTATATATATTAAATTAAATTAAATCAATAATAAACATCAAAATTACCTTACTGCCAAGATCAACTGCTGCCTTCTCCTTCGAGCTCGAGCTGGAATCACGACATCCCACTTCACCTCGATTGTTGTACGCGACCACAACCCCAAATCGACCTCGTCGCCGCCAACGCCACGCCTTGCCATTGCCGCGTCTCGAGCCTCCCCCCTCCACGCTCGCGACAGCGCCGCCTTCATCCTCCCAACGCCGCGACTCCAATCACGAACGCCGCCATCCAGATCTTGCCGTGCAACCCCTATGTGAGTCGCGCCACGAGCGCGCGGCACCCGCGTAGCCCCTACGTGCGCGCGCGACCCCTCAAGCCTATTGTCGCCGCGCCTGCTTCCAAATCGCCGTCACCTCCTACGCGATACCACCCCGCTGCCACAATCGATCGCGATATTATATTATTTTTTTTCTTTTCTTTTCTCTTGAGAATCGCGGCCATTGTTTTGGGAACGAATGAAAATTGGTTTCGTTTTATGATGCTCGGCATTTTTGAATTGGAGGAACGAAAAGGAGATTGATTTTCATAGAGGGCTGCAGCCATTTTTAATTTTCTTTCGATCGAATGAATTTGGAAGAGGGAGATATTTTAAAATGGTGAAGAACGTGGCTGCACGATGTAACCAAGATTTTAGGCGTGATCTTCTGCGTGAGAAAAGGAAGAACGTGCTGTGTTCTGAAATGCAAATTTAAATGTAAATTTAAATTTAATTCGATTCAATTTCACTGCGTTGACTCACCGTGTGCTCACATAGCAACTCCAAAAATTACGAAATTTGAAATCCGGCAATAATTCAATATTACGGACCCAATGGAACTGGTTTCGTCGAATTCCGAGACTGTGCCTCGGACGATTATTTTAAATATTGATTCGAACGATTAAATTCCAAAACTGAACAAATCACTTTCAAATTAAATTCTGAAGCTTCTAAAATTCTCAGTATTATCAATATGAATTTTGCAAGCCTTTGAAATATTTTTAATCGGCTTAAATTTGAAGATTCAAATTTTTATTCACTTTCAATAGATTAAATTCTAAAATTCAATCGCCAAATTCAAAATTATATTGAAAATTCAATCCAAACCATCATTTAAATATTTAAAATAAATTAAATATTTTCAAAATAAATTATTCGAAATTCAGGGTCGTTACAATCTTTCCTCCTTAAAAGAATTTCGTCCCGAAATTACAAGTTAAGAAGAATGCCCTTATCCCATTTATTATTTTTCACAATCCAAATAGTTTTATCAACTTTCTAAAACAAATCTTTTTATTAAAGATTCACTATTATTTCAATTATCTTTCCAACTCCAATTATAGGTTCCAAACAACACTGTTTTACTAACCATTCAGATTTAAATCAAAATTCAAATTTCAAACTTTCAAAATTTTCTCAAAAATTTTCTAACACCCTAAATTTTCGAAAAATTTCGCCAGCGTTTCCTTTGCGCGGCTCGATCGGTACGACTACAAAATGGCACCACGGCCCCTCAGAATCAAAAAGAAAAGAGAAAAGCCAAGTGGCTAGAGAAGAAAGTCACCAAATCTCATACTGAAATTGAAATACGTACCTTTTTGTCGAGCAATTCAATTTTATCTTTGAAATCAAAATCTCAATTCCTTTATACACCTGTATAACCTGTATAATCTGCTGGTAGTAGCATCCAAAACCAACATTCAAACTATTTTGCAAATTTTATTACAAAATTTTCAACATATGTTTCTTATATGTTTTTACTTCACTATTGAAGTTACATATCTATTTCATTCAATTTCACCTTTCAATTCAATTCACGACTTCAAATTCATTCGAATTCAATTCTCAATTTAAATTCTATTTGAATTAAATTCTAAATTTTAAATATTGAATTCTATCGATTACTTTCATTTGCTAATTCATATTACTATTTTAAATTAGTTTTATTCACTAATTCATTTCAATATTTCAATTCATCTCGATTTTTACTTAATTATTCAATTCAATTTTTGCATTTCAAATTTTATTCCCTTGGAGATTATATCACAAATGAATAAATTATCAAGTTAATTTACTTAAATCCAATCCATTTTATTTAATTTCATATACTAATGATAATAATTCAATATTATCACTTCCTAACAATCATGCAACCATATACTATGATAATCCATAGAAAATCATTTCTTTTCTATACAAAAATAGTTTTGGGCAAAATTATCTTATATACCCGATTCAAAACAATTTTTATATTCACTAACAAATACACGCTCATATCTATTATTACACTCAAACTCATTCTAGAGTACTGCTGACTCTATCTCTAACGAGTAATACCCATCAGAACCATGGTTGTCGCTTAACCAACAGCTCTGATACCAAATGTAACGGAAGCGATTTTTCGTTGCCGAAAAACCGAACCATTATGGGTTTTTAAGAAAAAGAAAGAGGTAGAAGAGAGAAGAGATAGAAAATAGAGAGGAAAGAAGATAGACGATTTTTAGAAAACAGAGAATTTTTAAAAATAGAAGATAGAAGAATTTTAAAATAGAACGGGACAGAAGAAAACAACAGAACAACATCAGAATCTCACAATTCGCAGCGGAACAACATATAATAATAAATGAATAATCTTTAAACAAAGAACTATATCAGTTATTACATTTTATACATTTCATTTCATCATATCATCAGAGTGTACAACAACATACAACATCAACAATGCAGCGGAAAAAGAAATACTATATACTAGTAATACGCCATGCCATCCAGCTTGCCTCCAGCAACTCCAGAATATCCAGAATATCCTGATAAACCTAACTCTTAACTGCCCGTGTGGAAAATTGGTGGGCACCCAGAGTTTAGGAAGGAAAACAATAAACTCCAAGTCAGTCATGTGACTGGTGTGAGAACTCAAAACAGTTTATTTACTTTAAAATCAAAATAGAAGAATATTTTTAAATCAATTCGCAATGCTTTTAAAAATGAGACTACCATAAGGCCTCCCGCACACACACACATGCAAACGCAGAATCGGAGGAGATTTCTCCTTATGATAGTCAAAGATGCTTGATACGCATTTAAGATAACATTTGATATTATTACTAGTGCATAGTGTAGGAAAGTCATTTCAAAAATAAAGATATAAATCTTAGCCGACATAGACATTTCGAACTATGCCTACTATAGCTACTATCCAAACAGTGGTGACCACCATAAGTGAATAGCAGGTTCTACAACTAGTACCGTACAAGTTTCGTATTGGGAATTGGATTTCCAACAAATGGTCAGGCCAAGGAACTTCCCATTGCCACATGAGAATGCCTCTGGAAAGACATTCCCGAGAACCAAACCGGAACTCTGCCAACACAAGGCCGGGTTACCCCTTAACTGGGTAACTACTGACACGAGCACGCCATTCCCCGATCGTAAACGACCTTTTTCACGGGATCTCGATAACCAACAACCACAAAGTAATAACTCGTAGTAACCACATAGGTTAAATATCTGGGCTCCATACCATGATATCACCTCTATCCAGAAGGAAATGTACATACCCTAAGGGGAGCTACAGCAACCCCTAATAACCTTGCTGCATCTTTCCTGTTTTGACCATTTCCGGGATGTGAGGCTCGACGAAGTCACGTCCACAAAAACATACTTTATACAAAAGCCATGCTTTGGGTCAACAAATGATCAACACAATGATCACTAAGATAGACGATCAAATAAATGATCCTATCACAATAATCAACACAATGATCATTTCAGCATCACTCAGCATGTCACATTACCAAACTGGGAATATATCGCTGATAACTTCAACTATATAACCTCTGAGCTCGTACGTCTCAGAGAAGGGTGTTAAGCAAAGAATAAATTCTCCGCCACCAACAGAAATATATTTGAAAGAAATCGGCTTTATAACTCAACTTGTAATGTCAGGCATACAATCCATACAAGTCTGTTCCGGGATCGAACAGAACCGAAGGCACTTACAAAGAAGTCCTTGCAATCCGGATATTCACAATCCTGATCGGATTTCCCATCACTTATGGAATCTCTATACCAGGAGCTACCCAGTGCAGAGATAATCGATAGGTCATCCTATCGCTCTCGCAAATACCGGTCTTCAACACCGATCTTCAATGCAATTCACAACGACGTATCACATATTCGGAATGGGTTATACGACCCCATGGTCCTTTCCCGGTTAACCCGAATAGTGAGCGCTTATTCAAAAATAAGTGTGCATTCAAATTCAATCAATTCACATCAAATACCCATTCAAAGGGAAATATTGATAGTCGGTTATTGAACTATCAATTGATATGCACACATCACCAGATTCCAAATAATTTTCCAAATTATTTATTTTCCAAAATATCTTTATAAGATATATAATTTCAACACTTCAAAAATAAATCAATATTTATTTTCAAACAAATTTCACTTTCACATATAAATTCCATAATGAATTTATATTTCAAAATATCCATGCATATTTGATTTCAATAATTCATTTCAATTTATCTTCAAAAGATAAATTCTAATTATTCACTTCATATTGGAAAACATTTCCATACTTATCAAAAATAAGTAATCGACAAATCTTTTTATTTTCAACCTTTGAAAATATTCAATATACTTAAATCGAATTAAGTATATTATTCATTCTTTAAGGGAAATCATTCTCTTAAACATTTTTATTTGGGCCAAAACGAATGTTGCGTAAAACATCGTTACAACGTCCCAAAATCACTAGTATAGGGATTCGAATTTAAAATAGATATATAAATCCCAATATTATTCAAAAATATTTCCTTTCGGAAATCATTTACTATAACAACAGTGTTATAGTCTATCATTTCCTTTTATTTCTCGAAAACGTCTATTTCAACAATAAATGTTGAAATCTATGGTTTCGAATCTCAACATGTTTTAAAACATCGTTAGATCGTTTTAATTCTGTTTAAAACATTCACATTCAATACATTTTCTTTAACGTATTATTCACTATTCAAAAACGTGAATATACTTCATTAACAAATTCATCCTTTCTATTCACTTTAACTTAAAGGATTATTCACTGTTCAAAATGTGAATATAACTCTATCTCTAAGTTATAACAATTAACTTATCAAAATAAGTCATTTGCGGATTTATAAAACAACGTTTATAAATTCCGTTTCTATTTATTTATAAAAACTTCCTTTTTATAAATTCCTTTATTAACCTATTCCAGTTTATAACTCAATTATAAACTACAAGTTCATATTATAAGTTAATTACTTATAAAACGATTATTTTACAAAATCGTTCATTTAACTTCCCAAATTATTAATCTTAACTTATAAGATTGTTTATTTATCCAAAATTCATTCTTTCGATAACTTTATAAATTTTATAAACCTATTGCTTATAAAATTTCATTTATAACTTCACAGTTTATAATTTCATAAATTTCATTCATTTAGGAAATTCATTTTCACTACATTCAAACACTTATAAAAGTTCGTTTTACAAATTCTAATGTTTTTAATTTATAAATATCGTTTTATAAATCTTTTAATATAAAACAATTTATATTATTCTTTTAAAAACATCTTCAAAGTATTTCATAAGTGATAATCCTATTTTTTTAACTTTTTATAAAAAATCCCAGTTTAAATTATTTTATCAAATCATTAATCTCATATTCTCAAAAATCACTTTTAACTACATTCCTCAAAAATCATAATTTTTATAAAAATTATAACGTTTATTTATTTGTAATAAATCAACTCCAAAAATATTTTATAAATGTATACTTTCAAAATCACTTTAGAATCCTTTATAAATAAAAATCGTTATTTTTAAACTTTCAAAATTGGATCCGATGATGCAACACATCAATAGTCAATCACGATTTTTCAATATCATATATCGATTTGATAAACAATCAAGTATCACAATATTTAAAATCAATAAATATTTGTGAGGAATCCAGTTGGATCCCTCCAACCTGTTTCCCTGCATCCACAGACATTAGCACAATACCATTCCGTTTCAAGACGGAATATCGCGGTATATGGGATTTTATAAATATATATATCCGCTTACTAACGGCGCAATAGGGTCTCATCCGCTAAAAGAAAATGCGGGAAATCAATCAACTGCAATATATACATATGCCAATATATATATATTGCTATATATATAATATAATACCAATTCCACTTCGAGGTGGAATATCGCGGTATATGTGTGTACTAAATAACCTCCGCTTACTAACGGCGTATAGGGTCTATTCACATCCAATATTTATATATATATATAACAATCATCATTCAAGCATTCAATCAACACAGTCAATCAATTTTAAATTTAACTATTTAAAATTTAAATAAACAACAGAAATTCCTTTTTGAGTGAGAAGTTCTCACCTTTTATTCCCGTTTGCCATCCACTTCCAATTCAACTTGTTTTCTTCATTTATACCTTGTATAAATATTTACACAATTTATTAATATTCGAATAAATTAAATTTTCATTTTTTTTTTTTAATTATTCAATGGTTTTGTTTAAACCAGTTTCTTCTTTAAATAAATTTATTAAAACTAAAATTTACATTTCTTTTAATAAACTTTATTAACTAACTATTAAATTTCAACTAAATTCACTTAAATAAATTATTCTTTATAAATCCAAATCCTTATTTTATATAACATTTGGACAAATCGCATAATTATTTTCCTTCTACAAAATATTTTTTTTTCATTTGAAACAAAAATTTCTATTCAACTAAAAATTTAGTTTTAAACAAATAATTTAAATTTTTAAACATATTATCTTTACTGTAAAAATTTACTTTCTGTAAAACTATATTTTATATTTTATTTTTTTTATAAACTTCTGTATATATGTATATATATTAAATTAAATTAAATCAATAATAAACATCAAAATTACCTTACTGCCAAGATCAACTGCTGCCTTCTCCTTCGAGCTCGAGCTGGAATCACGACATCCCACTTCACCTCGATTGTTGTACGCGACCACAACCCCAAATCGACCTCGTCGCCGCCAACGCCACGCCTTGCCATTGCCGCGTCTCGAGCCTCCCCCCTCCACGCTCGCGACAGCGCCGCCTTCATCCTCCCAACGCCGCGACTCCAATCACGAACGCCGCCATCCAGATCTTGCCGTGCAACCCCTATGCGAGTCGCGCCACGAGCGCGCGGCACCCGCGTAGCCCCTACGTGCGCGCGCGACCCCTCAAGCCTATTGTCGCCGCGCCTGCTTCCAAATCGCCGTCACCTCCTACGCGATACCACCCCGCTGCCACAATCGATCGCGATATTATATTATTTTTTTTCTTTTCTTTTCTCTTGAGAATCGCGGCCATTGTTTTGGGAACGAATGAAAATTGGTTTCGTTTTATGATGCTCGGCATTTTTGAATTGGAGGAACGAAAAGGAGATTGATTTTCATAGAGGGCTGCAGCCATTTTTAATTTTCTTTCGATCGAATGAATTTGGAAGAGGGAGATATTTTAAAATGGTGAAGAACGTGGCTGCACGATGTAACCAAGATTTTAGGCGTGATCTTCTGCGTGAGAAAAGGAAGAACGTGCTGTGTTCTGAAATGCAAATTTAAATGTAAATTTAAATTTAATTCGATTCAATTTCACTGCGTTGACTCACCGTGTGCTCACATAGCAACTCCAAAAATTACGAAATTTGAAATCCGGCAATAATTCAATATTACGGACCCAATGGAACTGGTTTCGTCGAATTCCGAGACTGTGCCTCGGACGATTATTTTAAATATTGATTCGAACGATTAAATTCCAAAACTGAACAAATCACTTTCAAATTAAATTCTGAAGCTTCTAAAATTCTCAGTATTATCAATATGAATTTTGCAAGCCTTTGAAATATTTTTAATCGGCTTAAATTTGAAGATTCAAATTTTTATTCACTTTCAATAGATTAAATTCTAAAATTCAATCGCCAAATTCAAAATTATATTGAAAATTCAATCCAAACCATCATTTAAATATTTAAAATAAATTAAATATTTTCAAAATAAATTATTCGAAATTCAGGGTCGTTACAGTTGGGCACAATCAAAACATACGACACTTAGATTGGATTCCATACAATGGCAGGGCTACTGAGACACCGCCAGTCACAGTACATGGCCAAGATCACCGTACTGAGGATCCACCCTGATCCTCTACAATACAAAGTCGGAACCATCCCTTACTGGATAATCCCGTATAAGACAACCCCACAGTTGGCGCTCCCAACTTCCCACACAGCCGAAATAAAAAGGACCTCTAGACAGGGGAAATCTTGTCCTACTTCGGTGCTACCCCCTTAGCCTTGCTACACCTCCTCTATTTTAGTCATTCCCGGTTGATGAGGCTTGTGGCTACGATTACCTTTTAGATCACATATCTTAAAATGCTCATCGTCCTCCAATGACGGTGTTCTGAAAGCATTCAATCCATACAAGTTCGTTTCGTGTTCAAACGAAACCGAAGGCACTATCTCGCTACACCCTTTTTGTAATGACCCTCAGAGTTAACGACAACAGCGCTTGCGCTCTGATTCTTCATCTCAATCGAAGGAACTATCTCTGTTAAATTCATTTTGGAATCACCCTCAGAGTTAACGAAAATAGACCTTCCTCTTTGAATCTTTAACTTGGTCTTCTCTTGAAAAACACGACCTATCGTTTAATTTGGATCGATGTGGTTTTCGGATATCCAATTTGGAAATCCAATCCCGGTCTCATCGAAATCCAAAACGCCGACTTTTAAGGCCAAGTTGTTTAAATTTAAACAATTTAATTTATTATCTATATTCACACAGATAGATGACCCACATTTTCATATATAGATTATCAATATTATCACCATTCAACTAGAGTATTTCATATCACAAAGCAAACATATCACATATCAGAGATATCACATAATCCAAGGCATTCAATATCAATCAATCATCCATAAGCAAGATTGATTAATTTAATTAATCTCTATTTAAATTAATTACTAACTTTAATCACTTGGATTACTTTAATCCTACTTACTTAACATTAATTAATTACAAACCAATTAATTAATCATTCTGTAACGATCGTGACTTTTCGACGCTCGAAAATCGACATCAATACGTCCATTGTATCAACTGCCGAGCAATCGAAGGCCGGAAAACCGTACCGTTAGGGTTAAAGAAGAGGTAGAAGATAGAAGAAGAAAGAAAAAGATAGAACATAATAGAAAGAAACAACAGAAAAATATCAGAATCTCACAATCGCAGTGGAACAAAATATAATAAATAAATGAATAATCTTCAAACAAAGAACTATATCAGTTATTACATTACATTACATCATCAGAGTGTACAACAACAAACAACAAACAAAAAGCGGAAAAGAAATACTATATACTAGTGAAAACGCCATGCCATCCAACTTGCCTCCAACAACTTCTGAATTCCAGAATATCCTGATAAACCTGACTCTAGACTGCCCATGTGAAAATTGGTGGGCACCCAGAGTTTAGGAAGGAAAACAATAAATTCCGAGTCAGTCATGTGACTGGTGTGAGAACTTAAAACGGTTTATCTTTAGAACAAAGAACAGGATAATTTTAAAATAGATTCGCAACGCTTTTCAAAAATGAAACTACCATAAGGCCTCCCGGCACACACACAATGCAAACGCAGACTTGGGGGAGATTTCTCCTTATGATAGTCAAAGATGCTTACTACGCAAAATCAAATCATTTTTAATATTATTATTAGTGCATAGTGTAGAAAAAATCATTTCGAAAATAAAGATATAAATCTTAGCCAGCATAGGTACCATTATATTATGCCTACTATAGCTACCATATTAAATGGAAGGTTCTACAACTAAAACCGTACAAGGTTCGTATTGTTTCTTTGGATTTTCAGCAAATCTCAGGCCAAGGAACTTCCCATTGCCACATGAAAACGTCTCTGGAAAGACGCCCCGAGAACCTAACCGGATCTCTGCCAACACAAGGCCGGGTTACCCCTAACTGGGTAACTACTGACACGAATATGTCATTCCCCGATCGTAACCGATCTATATCCGAGGATCCTCGATTTCTAACAACCACAAACCAATAAATTTGCAGCAACAACATAGGTTAAGTATCTGAGCTCCATACCATGATACCACCTCTATCCGGAAGGAATGACATACACTAAAGGGGCGCTACCCCCTAATAACCTTGCCGCATCCTTCCTGTTTTGACCATTTCCAGGGTATGAGGTCCGACGAAGTCTCGCCCACAAAGCCACGCTTTATACAAAAGTTGTGCTTTGATCATCAAATGCTCAAAAGGACTTCGTATGCCACATCACCAATTTGGAAATGTATCACTAGTAACCATCAACTACATAACCTCTAAGGGTGTTAAGCTAATAGAATAAATTCTCCGCCACCAACAGAAATATATTTGATAGAAACCAGCTTTACATCTCAAATTGTAACGTCAGACACACATCCATACAAGTCCGTTCCGAGATTGAACGGAACCGAAGGCACTTACAAAGAAGTCCTTGCAATCCGGATATTCACTAATCACGACCGGACTTCCCATCACAAAGGGTAATAAATTTCTATATCGGAGATCAACCGATGTAGAAACATTCGACGATAATCCTTCCGTTTTCACAAATATCCAGTCTTCAACACCGGTCATCAAATGCAATCCATAACGACGTATCACATATTCGGAATGGGTTATACGACTCCAAGGTCCTTTCCCGGCTAACCCGAATAGTGAGCGCTTATTCAAAAATAAGTCTAGCATTCAAATTCAAGCAATCACAACAAATACCTATTTAAAGGTAAATATTGATAGTCGTTTATTTAACTATCAATATGCATGCTCAATATCACCAGATTCCAAATAATTTCCCAAATTATTTATTTTTCAAAAATATCTTTACTAGATATATAATTTTCCACACTTCAACCATTTGAAAATAAATTTTCAAATCACTTTTCACCTTTACAACTTTTGAAAATAAATTTCAATCATTTTCCTTACGCGGAAATACTTTCGTTTCAAAATGGTTCATTTAAACCAATTAAACAAATCCTTACCGATTTACTTTATATTTACGTTCCAAATCCGTAAATTTATTCCCACACTTCAAAAATAAATCAACGTTTATTTTTAAACAAAATTCCCTTTCTTTTATAAATTCCATAGCGAATTTACAATTCCTAAATATCTATGAATATACGATTTTCAAATCGATTTCTAATATTCATTTTCAATTTATCTTTAAAAGATAAAATCTAAAAATATTCACTTCATATTGGAAAACATTTCCATACTTATTTAATAATAAGTAACTTACAAATCCATTTATTTTCAACACTTGAAAAATATTCAATACACTTAAATCGAAATTAAGTATATATTTCATTCTTTAAGAAATCATTCTCTTAAACACATTATTTGAGTCAAAACGAATGATACGTAAAACATCGTTACCACGACCCGAAATCATTAGTATATGGATTCGAAATTAAGATAGATATATAAATCCTAATACTATATAAAACATTTCCTTTCGGAAAACATTTACTATAACAATAGTGTTATAGTCCACCATTTCCTTCTCTTTCTCGAAAACATCTATTTCAACAATAAATGTTGAAATCTGTGGTTTCGATTCATAATACATTTTAAAACATCTTTACATCGTTTTAATTCTATTTAAAACATTGCTTCCTAAAACATATCCATTTTATTTAATAATATATTCACTGTCCAAAATCGTGAATATACTACGTTAATCAAATTTAACGTTTCTACACATTTTATATAAGGGATTATCCACTGTCTAAAATCGTGAATATACTCCCTTTAGTAAGCTATAATAATTTACTTATTAAAATAAGTCAATTTCAGATTTATAAAAACAACGTTTACAAATCCCATTTATATTTTATAACTTCAACTTATAAAATCAATTTATTAACAAATTCTATTTACACCTCATTTAAATACTAAAATCCGATTTATAAGTTAATTATTTATAAATCTTTTATTTTACAAAATCTATTCATTTCATAACTTCACAATTTATAAATCTATAAATTTTATTCACTTGTGAAATCCATTTACGCTTCATTTTAACACTTAATAAAACTCGTTTCACAATTCCTATATTTTTAATTTATAAATATTTATCTTAGAAATCTTTTATATAAACCGTTTATAATAATTCAAAAATCTCAATTTAAATAAAACAATCCTTTTAATAATTTACAAAACGTTATTTAAAACTTATATAACTCCAAAATCATACTTAAGTACTATTTTCCAAAAATATAACTTTTATAACAATAAAATTATAATGTTTATTTATTTTAACAGTTCAAAATTTAATAAAATGTATACTTTCAAAAATCACTTTAAAATTCTTTTTAAAAATAAAAAATCATTACTTTAAGACTTCAAAAATGGATCCGATGATGCAACGGCACCAAATAGTCAATCACGACATCCAAATATCATATATTGATATGATAATCAACAATCATCACAATATCTGTAAATAAATCAATATTGTTGAGGAATCCAGTTGGATCCCTCCAACCTGTTTTCCTAGATCCAAAGATGTTAGCACAATACCAGTTCCGTTCCAATACGGAATTATCGCGGTATATGAGATTTATAAAATATTATCCGCTTAATAGGCGGCGCAATAGGATCTCATCCGCTATATAATGCGGGAAAATCAACTCCAAGTACATAAATAATACCAATTCCATACAAGTTGGAATTATCGCGGTATATGTTTTTAATAAATAACATCCGCTTACTAACAGCGCATAATGGCTATTTTAACAATCAATAGATAACAATTTATCATCCAGGCATACAATCAACAAATTTTAAATCTAACTATTTAAAATTATAAATCAAAACAATTCGATTGAGTGAGAAGTTCTCACCTCGGTTTCAATTCAGTTTCCGCGTTTTATTTCGAATAAAATTAAACGCGCGTTTAATTTTACCCGAAATTCTCACTAACTCCAAACGACTCCAATCCAGTTCCATAGTGTAGTGCTCATCCATACGATTCAACGCAACTGGTTTCGTCCAAAACGGACCTCGTATGAACAAGATATGATATTTTAAAGATTGAACGAATTATAATAAAATTTAAATTAACATTTTCCTTTATTATTTTTACAACCTTTAATCCCGGCCATACATTCTGCATCACGCGATCAGGGCTGCCCCTTCTCCTATCCCCCTCTTCTTCGTTCATACGTGAAAACCCATTACTGCCGCCTATCAACCCTAATGACGCGATCACCATCGACGAACTTGCCGACGATCAGAGACCATGGCCTCGAAGCCCTTGCCATGCTCCACCATCGCGCCCAATATCATGGAGCTCGGCCCCATATGTAGCTCAAGAAATGAGGACGAACTACAGTCGAACGTGCCCTCCTAGCGACCACCACAACACCCCAAATCCGATCATCACCGTATAGAATCAAAGCTCTCATCGAGCTCTTCGACTTTGTAGTTGAGAGATTTTGTAATAACGCATGGATTTGAAGAGATTAAAGGAGAAAGGTGCGAAATTTCAAGCCTTTGAATATATTGTCGGCGGCTAGGGTTAGAAGGAGAGGGTGTTTGCAAATGAAAGAAGAAGGGTTTCCTTTTTTAGAATTTCAACGAAAAAAACACTATTCACTCCAAAATCCGAACTCCAAATCTCGCGCAGTGACCGACGTTTCTAAGGTTTACCCCGCATTCCAAACACAATGGAACATGTTTCGAAGGCAAATTCGATCATCTGTGCGAGTTACGACAATAAACGATCGATTTTAAATTAAATCGATTTAAACTAATTTCTATGCGTTTTGGCTTGCCCCGGACAAACCGTAAATCCGATTGACACGAAATTTGAAACCTTACAGTAATATCGCATTACGGATCCGATGAAACTGGTTTCATCGAAATCCAAGATTGTTTGAAAATTGGCTATTTTAACTCGACGATTAAATATTAAAATATTCAATATTCACAAATTAACTTTAAATTCGATTTTAAAAGTTCTATAACATCATTCTAACTCCAATATGATATAATAAATTTTTACAAATCATTTTCAATCATATTTAACCCAATTTTCAATTATTTCTGAAATTTCACCTATTAAATTATCGATTTATTTATCCAATTAAATCCAATTATTCGAAATAAAATTATTAGATTATAAATTTCACTTATTAATATTTAAAATCAATTAAATATATAAATTTTAATTAACAGAAATTCTGGATCGTTACACATTCCTTAATTGTCCATCTTAATTAATCACCCTTGATTAAATTTCCTTTAATTACATTAAGTAATTGACCCTTAACTAATTACACAAATTAATTATCCTTAACCATTTACATTAATTCACCTTTAATTTTTCTTATTAATTAACTGTAATTAATTACATTTATCCTTAATTAATTACATTAATTAATTAATCTAATATCACTTATGTTGATTAATTATCTTTTAATTAATCACATTAATCAACCTTTGATTACTTCCATTAATTATATTAATGAATGATCCTTAAATCACTTCATTAATTAACTATTATTCTAATTAATTACATTTAATAATTAATCTTGAATTAATCACATTCAATAATAAACCTTAATTAATCACATACAGTAATTAACTATCCTTTAATTATTACATTAATTAATTAACTTCTTAATTAATTAATTCTTTAATTAATTACACTAAGTAATTAATCCTTAATTACTCTCATTGAGTAATTATCCTCTAATTACTTTTATTAATTACTTAACTCTTAATTGCTTAAATTAATTAACCTTAATTAATTAAGTAATGAACTATTCTTAATTAATTAACCAATTAATTATTTTAATTAAATTACACTAATTAATCATCTTAGTAAATTAAGTAATTATACAAATTATTTTTTCAATAAGACCATAAATAATTAAGACAACCCATTTACTTTGATTAAACTCTTCTTATCATTTAGATTAAATTAAATTAAATCAAATGCTTGAAATTAATTTATACAAAACTCATTGAAAAACTCTTTGATTTAATTAAAATTAATCCACTTATCTAAACCACTTCTAATTACATTATTAAACTTCAATTGGAACAATTAGGAATTAATTACCTTATTAACCCAAATACAATTACTCTTAAGCAAACAATAGTTAAAAAAAATGTTTACTTTATCATTTAAATCCTTTGAAAACTTGTTTTAAATAAATTCACATTGGAATTCGGTTTATATGGCTTTGGAAACATATCTGTTTTAATACACTTTAAATCCAGGCTAAACATTTCTTTGGGACTAAAACATTTTAATAACTTTGTACTTGATTAAACATTTGCTTTTATATAAACAGTTCATAATTTTTGCTAACTTTAAAAAATGGTAACAAAAAAAACCAAAACAACTCGAGCAAAACTACAGAAAAACCAAGCAAAACAACGATACACTCACGAACTAACTACTACCCGACCGCTGCTTCAAGACAAACACTAGAATACCTCGATACTATCCCGAGCTAGCTCCTTCTACCCCAAAGATCAAACAACCTAGACACATCGAACAACCTGTGCACATGCACACACAACTCAGTCGTCGCCGACCAGTGCTACAACCACCAGCAAGTCGCGACTCCTCCCCTCAATCGCCACGATCACTCAGATCACTGAACATCATTGCCAATCGAAATCGAACTAAAATGAGCGCTTGGAAGAAAAACTCGAATGAAGGAAATCACCTCGCGACGCCACCCATGACCATCAGACAACACGTCGCCTCGTCCAGAGCTGCATTACACCACCATGCTACTATCCCTTCCCTCGCGATCCACTTCGGTGCCCAGTCAACGCCGTAGAAACCTAACCATCAACACGACCAAAACAACACCCCAAACCTTACATTGACTCCGACGAGCCACCACAATCATCAGAAAATTATGCACTCATTTTTTTGTTGATCGATAGCTTTCAAACTATCTTCGACAACGAATTCGACGACTATCACCATGTCGATCTACGAGAATCGATGATAAACCCAAATAAGTTCATCCTAGATTATATCAACAAATTCCAAACTAAAAATCAAGATTTTTACCTCTAAATTCATTATTTGCTATAATAAATCGGATTATGAATTCGATTCAAAAAATTAAAATATTTGATTTTTCTGATTAAAATGATTTCTACTGTAAAAACATATTCTCGAAGTATTAATGAAATAATTTTACCTGAAACTATTTTTAAAAAAGAATTTACGTTGTTCTAATCATTTTCTTTTTTATGATCATAGCTAGATAAAGATTGGGAAGAAAGGTATTCGTTTTTGAACTTATTTCCAAGCCTGTTAAACAAACAGAGAGGTGTTCTTTTCAATATGCATACAGATATATACATAAGCACAATCATATATACATGCATTCACACTCATAAACAAATGCAAACTATATTCGTACAACAATCCATTCACAAGCATTTAGTTATAACCACAGATTTAAAACTCTTTTTAAAGTAAAAGTTTACTCATGAATTTTAAGAACAGCGAACAACTACATGCTTCATTTCTTTTGATCTGAAACCATCTTGATGTTTTTGATTTTGATTTGGTGCTTAATTGTTGATTAGCTTGTTGAGTTGATCTGAATCTTTACATCGCTTGAAGATTTGAAAATAGTTGATGTTGTTGCAGAGTTGAACTCTCAGGTTTAAAATTTACCTTTAACTTTGAAAATATGAAGTGAAAGAGATTAAGGAAGAAAAGAATTGAACTAGAAAATGAAAAATGGCCAGGTTCTCAAAACACTTATTTTATATAATTTAATTTAAAAAAACAATTGTTGCCATTTGTTAATTTGCATGCATATGTGGGTTACAAATGTTGATACAAGTTTAAATCATTTTACAAATGTCAAGTGATATTTAAATATTATTCTTATGCTTTTACATAAGTATATGTTTATATTTGCATTAATTTATATTTATATTTTCACATTTAAATTTTTACAACCCTTTTTATCTCATGTTAAATTAAAAGAAAGCATACAAAAAGAAAAGAAATGAACCTTTTATTTAAATCTCATTTTTAATTTTTATAAGAAAATGTACTAAAGCTTAGTAACAAATCAAATTAAGCTAAATATAATTTTTATAAATAAACATATATATATATATATACACACACACACACTATCTTTGTTGTTAAGAATTATAAAGTCAAATTTTAAATAGCCTTTGAAAAGCATTATATTAAACTCCCAAATTACAATAGATATTAAATTTGAAAATATGTTTTTATTTGTTAATTTTAAACTAAAGCTTCTCTATTTACAATATATATACATACATATATATACATTATAAACAGAAAACATTTTAATATTAGCTTTGAAAATTATTATATTGAATTTTTAAAACATAACTTCAAATCACCTTATATACATACATATATATTGCAATTTGAAAACATATCTTTTATTAAATTAAAACCAAAGACTTCCTATTTACAATACACACACACACATACACCCCCAATATATACACATTATAAGTAGAAAACAAATTTTATTAGCTTTAAAAGATAAATTTACCAATTAAATATTGATAAAAGAAGATTATTAGACCAATTTAAATATTTATAAATAAAGATTATCAAATTGTTATTGCCCAATATTCCAGGACATCACACTCATATTTAAAAAAAGGGAATTAGAATAAGAGAAAAGGATAGAGATGTAACAGCCATAGTTTTAGCCATTTATTTTATTTTAAATTATTCAATTTTGAAATATATTTTATATAAATTAGGTTTAACAATATAGTTTAATTAGTTTAATTTGGAGATAAATTTTATTAAATTGTGAATGTCAATAAAATTAAATAATAACTGTAAAATTTTAAGCTAGGTTTGAACCGTTTAAGCTAGGTTTGAACCGTTAAATTTCGCGTTTGAAAGACGCGTGATTTATAGGGTAAAAGTGATGTTATAAAACGTGTGTTTTTAAAAGGTTAATTTTGTGAAAATTTTTGATATTTTAGACTGCGTCTGTTTAACGTAGTGTAAAAATAATATTTTCAAATTTTTTTTGAAGAAAATTTTTGGTCAGTGGTTTTAAGACGGACGTTGGTTCGTTTTAAAGGACCATTGTTTTAAAAATTTAATTTACATACTTCTCATTTTAAACTGACTACATGAAAACGTTAACATTAGCATCTAAAAATGTCAAACTAAATCAGGTGAAACTTTAACCAAAAATCACAACATTTAAAGATTTAAAACGTTCGAACATTGCATTTTGTATTCATTCTCTCTGGAAATCTTTTAGGCAACTTGTACACGTTCATTTCAAAACTGGAACGTGCACAATCATCTCCCCTACTTCATTCATGGCCAGGCTAAAATCACAACGCATATACAAATGAATTAAGGAAACCCTGGAATTGATATTCGAACATTAATTATGCACTGGAAAATATAACTGAACATATCAACCTTCCTTCATTTCAGCCTTCAATTATCAGAGCCTCCCATTTCTCTTCTTTAGCCTCTGCATCATCAAATTTTTAAAACATGAATCACGCATAGGTGTTGAAATCAAGTTTATAAACTAGAAATAGCAAATCAACCGCATGCATTCAAATGAACATAAGTCAAAACATAAAACTGAAACCATACATCAATCCTCGCCTTTATTTCTGCCTTCAGTTATCAAAGCATAACCACGCAAGTTTTAAATTATTAAGTAACGTGTGTATTTGACTAGGCTTCATCCATGCTTCATCAGTTTCTTCATCAAACGCTTGCTTATTCCTTTGCCCAGAAGCATGCGTAAATCACGCATAATGCAAGATGGCACTAAGAAACTCTCGGCCCTTTAATTCACGCGAAAACTTTTGCATTTACTCCCTTGATTTCCTCTGGAATTTCAAGCCTCTGCCTATATATCTTTCATCCTCCTCTACATATTTCCTCTGCAATTTCAGTCAGCTTTTTTTGCTCAAAAATCAGGTAATGGTCTTCCCTTCTTTTCCCTAACCTATGTGTCTTTATTTCTTATCTTGCTCGGCCATGCCAATATCACTTGGTATTGGATCTTAGTTGTGGGTGTGTTGTCTATATAGTTTTTCCAGAATTGACATATAGGATGTTTTGTGAAACATAGGCAGTCTATAGTTTGGTAGCCACAAACCTTTTGGATAGCATGCTGATTGTATGAAACATGTAGATCTGGGGTATAAACAGTCTGGGTTGTGTGTTCTTTTTGATGGAGTCTGCATATCATTAACATAGGGTGTATTGGTGAGAGTAGCAGAACATTGAATGTGGAAACCAAACTGGAGTGGGGTGGAGGTCAGTGAATAGGCAGAAGTGATTCCAGTGCAGTTGAAAGAGTAGGCTATAATTTAGGAGTTGTCTGTATCATGATAAGGCATGTCATAAGTCATAGTAGTAGTTCAGTGCATATGAATATGATTTTTGTTTGCATCTGTAAGCATGTCCAAATATTTCAGACCCACCTTCATATCAAGTCTACACACATCTTGATGGATGTCAGTAAGGGTAATTTCCAGTTTTCATTGTTAGAGTAGGCTATAATTTTGTATAGGATTTTGTCTGCATCATGTTTAAGGCATATTATAAATCATGGTAGGAGTCTCAGTGCATATAGATATGATGTCAGTTTGCATCTGTAGGCTAGTCTAAGTGTCAGACTTACCTTCATGGCCAGTCTGCACATGTACTAGGATTTAGCACTAATAAATGCAAGAGATAAGGAAGCAAGTGACTGGAAGTATAGTTGCATATAGTTTAAGGATAGAGGAGCTTGCCAGGTCGAAAAAAATCTGGAGTAGTGTAGCTTAGAGAATGCTCCTGTGCATGTTGATGAGATATATGTGCACATGGCAGATTGATGTAGCCTGGAAGTTGAGAGGATTAAGTGGAGAGACAGGCAGGGATGGAAGTGAAGCAGGCTTGGGTTTGGAACATGGCAGATCTGGCAAGATGCATAGGTGAATGGATGTTAGGTTGAGACTCTGGTTGCTCAGTTAAGTTTGATATAGG
The DNA here is from genome assembly GCA_030765085.1 of Allium cepa. NCBI lineage: Eukaryota > Viridiplantae > Streptophyta > Magnoliopsida > Asparagales > Amaryllidaceae > Allium > Allium cepa. The sequence continues at coordinate 353,516,787 of CM060935.1, forward strand.
AGCAGTGGAAAGTTTTGTAAGAGGGGAGAGATATGACACTGTGCATATCTGAAGTGTGCACGTGCACAAAGCCTGCACACAAGTGTTGATGGGTCTGACACCTGACCATGGTGATAGGGGATGGCTGGAGACTGGTGAAGGCAGTGGTATGGGAAGCAGTGGCAGTGAAGGCCAGAGAAGGACTGAGTTCTGGAAATTTAAAATGATTCAATCATTTCCAGATATGACTCGAAGCAAAGGCAAATTGACCCGAAGCAGACTGAGTTTTGACTCGAAGCAAGGCAGGGTCTGACTCGAAGCAAAAATGATGGGAACTCGGGTAAGTGTAGTTGTTTGGTCTGGGTTGCAGTGTGATCTGAAATAAATTTGAAGGATTGTGAAAACCATTTGTGAAAAAAAAAAAAAAAAAAAAGAAAAAAAAAAATTTAGAAAGGTAGGCGGTACATAAGTATGTGATGAGCATGAACAAGCTAGGAGGAAGAAGTGGTGCTAGTACTCGTATTCACATTTTTCAGTCGTTGTTTTAGAAAAAAAATTGGTCGAGCAAGTCAAAACTTCTTTTCTTATCTTTAATTTTTCGTTGACTATAAATTCTAAAGTCGCGTTTCAAAATATTTGAATTCGTTCTAGATTTGAATCTAGACGACATCAGAAGAAATTTGATCGTTATTTTCTGTCAGTCTTTACCAGTGAATCGTCATTCAAATTTTTCTGCAACATCCAGGTGAGTATTTCTCACCAGACATACGTATTTATATTTTAGTAAATTCTTGCAAGTGTATGTGTAAAATTGTATTTCACTATTACCTATCTGTAGTGTAATATAGAATGATGGACCCCATTTAAATTGACACCTCATCAGTTATTATCTGTTGTATTATATTCTGCAGTTATATTATATTATTGTTTATTTACTGCTTAAATCCCCACTGCAAGTTCCCTGTTATATATATTGTTATAGGCTGAAATGATAGGCCTAAATGATTATCGCTGTTAAATTATGCTGTTAACTGCTTAACCGTTAAACTTGGGATTGCGGGTTTGAAATGATAGAACCCGGGGTTTTGTAAATTACGGATTGAAATGATATACATCCGTATCACTTGACCTAGGCTAGAAAACTATATACAGGCCCGTGGTCCTTATAATATTTTCTGAAATATTTAATGTTATTCTGGAAGTTAAATATTTGATTTAATATCTTTAAAGGATTTTATATTGATTTTTGAATAACTTATAAATGTTAATAAATAAATAAATATTTGAATAAAAGTTTGGAATATAACTTATTTGGAAATTCTGGATTTTTGAAAGAATAAGTTTCAGTTAATAAATAAATAGATAAATAAGTTATATTTGGAAATATTTATCAAATTTATAATCTACTACAGCATTTAAATGCTATTCTTTTGAAATTGGACTAGTTTTACCCGTAGCTTTAGGTAGCATTTCCTAAGTGCTACAGAATCTAGAATTTGATTGTTTTAAATTTTATGGAATTTGATAAATTTTATTTTATCTTAAGTTTTGGAAAAGCTTAAGACATAATATTTATAACTGGATTTTCCTTAATAAATTAAAGATGAATATTCTGGTATTAAGTAAATTTTGGAAAAATTTAATGGCTAAAAATTTAGAGTTTTATTTATGGAAATTATGGGAATATTCAAGACTAAATAATAAAACATTGATTTATGAAAGAATAAAACCCAAACTTAGTTTTGAATAGTAAATACTCCAATTTAATATATATATGGGAATTGTAATGTTTTGGGAACATAAAGTGATATTTAAATTATGGTTTAAAACTTTAAATAAAGAAATATACTTGAAAGGCTATGTAAATTATCTTCTTTACAAAGTAACCATAAAGTTAAACCATTTATTCTATATACCGTTGAATGTCCAAACCATTGTGTTTGGGAGTTATGGTTTGAAGTAAAGTTTCCAAAATATTGTCTTTTGAAGATATAATTCAAATATTTGGTCTCCGGATATTAGAAGCAGTATGGTTTTGGAAAGAATTATATTTGAATATAACGGTATCATATTGTTTTGGTTTTAAATTGATATCGTATTTATAGTTCGAAATGGAAATGTCTACTCTGTTTTAAAAGTATAAACTGTTTTTAAATGGCCACGGGTTATAATAACGTTTGGTTGGCAAAGAGACCGGGATCGGATATGGACATACTCTCTGTCGATACCGAAAACCACTTTGACTAACCGTGTACGCGGTGGAGATTCCAGAATGAAGTAGGTTGGTGGTGACGGTTTCTTGGAAGGTATATACGTGGACCCGACTCCCGTGAGTTGGCATAAGGTGGCTAAAACAGGAGCGATTCTCGGATTAATGAGGTAGCTCCTCTGATCGAACGCACTTCTTCGTATACCATTCTATTACTCTTGTGATTGTTTGGGTGCACCCTTTGATTTGGGAGTGTTGTTCGAGGTGGGCGGTTGCTGCGGCTTCGCGTTACCATCGGTCCGGATAGCAATTGGTATATCTACCCTGGCATTGCCTAGTTGTGCCGTGTCACCTACCATATCGAGCCTTGTACGAGTTTGGATTTCTCCCGTAGCCCGTGTGGTATCCTCTAGTTGCTTCCCGATCAGGAGGAGCTATGATATTGGATGGACTACTGGGACTATTACGTGTTAAGGGCTATATGGGTAACCCCTTAATGCTAAGAAATAAGTATGTTTATTTTATAAATAGACACTATTGTAATAGCGCATATACTACATAGTAAATAGTTTAACGGATCCTTAGAGGATGGGCGATCCCAAGCATCCTTTAAGTTACTTGCTATATATTACAGTACACTTGAATTAGCTTACATTATATAAGTATGTATGTCCTGACTCGAGTGTTTTGTTTTATTTTACGCTCGGGTCAGCCTGAGTTGCAGCTTCAGTTTCTCCTCCGTAGCTAGGACACTCAGTAGATCATTCGTGCTGTTGGAGGTTGTTTCAGCCTTTATCTTTTCTGGAATTCAAGACTTTGAAGACTCTATCTCCATTTATGTCTTAAAATTGTATTGAGGATTATAGACAATGTAAGTTCTGTTTTGTAAAAGTTTTAAGTGGCTTCATGAACCACTGTATTATTTTATATTCCGCTGCGAGATTCTGATATTTGTGCATGTGATTCTGTGATTTATTTACTGTATATTCTGAGCTTTGCCAAATTTATTCTACAACGCAGTATTTTGAACAATTCAAGTCCGACATGTGCGGATGCGAATGGTTGAAAATACTGGGTCGTTACAAGAGAAGAGTAATTCTTACTTGTACGGGGAATAAAACGATCTACCTGACAATTTGGATCAAGTCCTTGGTGCAGAAAGAAGTTTATCAACTATATAACACGATTGAACTGTTGCTGTCGTAATAGAAACAACTCTGCGAAGTGATTCTTGGATGGCCAATGGACTCGTGCAGACAAATCACTTATATTGATCCAAAGAATGCTTCATTTTTAACAAAAGCATACTTCGGGGGGAAGTGTTATCCAATATATAGACCAACCAGCCTCCAAGTGAATCTGGGTGTCACAGTTAAGGCCAATTGGTTCAGGAACTAAGGGGAAGCTCAAGATGGCTTTGGAAGCGAACTCTAGAAATTTGAAGTCCTAAGGTGGCTAAGTGAAGAAATCGGTACCGAGTGGTCGATAAAAGAACTCAGCACCGGGTGGTTTTCCTTATGCTATTTTGAGCAGTCATGTTGTGATCAGCTGAAAGGACTATAAAGTGATCATCTTAGGGCCCATATCTGCAGGAGTAGGTGAACAACTCCAAAGCTATGTAGAAAAGGACAAGTATTGGACGTAGACAAACCTTTTAGGTTCTGAGAGGTTCTCATATTCCAAATAGTGCCTGAAGACTTAAAGATGCAAGATGAAGTGAAGGAAAAAGTGATGATTTCAATAAGGTAAAAATCTCTTAGTATCAACATGATTTATGCCAGTACCGTTAAGTTTTATGCTACAAGATGACTTCGTCTTCCTCCCTATTCTCATGAATCTGGATCCTTACCTGGCCTTCATCAATTTGACGAATTTGGTGGGCTATTTTCCTATATATACCGAGGCTAAAGCAATTGAGAGAAGATTTTTGGCCATTCTCTTCTTCATCTTCCATCTCTACTTGGATCTTGTCGCCTAAAGGCATACTCTTACTTTTCCAAACTTGAAAATGAATTGTAAAGGCTTTGTACTTGTGAATGAACAAACTATAACAAAATTAAAATGGATGTAGGCCATAGAATTGCCAAACCACTATAAAAATTCATGTGACTTTGTTGTTTTTGTTACTATTCCAACTTAGATCTTCTTTCTTCTATTCGATTGGGGTGTTTTGCCACTTTTTGGCCCAACAATGCCGAAGGCTTAATATGTAGCATTAAAAAGCTAAGTATGTTGTTAAGGCCTATTAAGTAGTATGCCGAAGACTAAGTATGTTGTTATGGCTTAGTTAATTCAATGACGTAAGGTTAGTAGATAGATTATTATAGATGGGGCATATTAAGTATCAAGGGAAAAATATGTTAAGCACCGAAGATGAAGTGAGTTATTATAGATTGTAGAGTGTCAGTTTTGGCCAATTTACCGAAATTAAAACTTAAAGAGTGAAGCAACTGATTTGCTAAGCAGTTAATGTGCTTGCTACGTGGCATCAACTGACTGGATTTTTGAAAAGCCGTTTTTCTATGTAAAAGCATTTTGCCTTCCAACATGGCAGTATTTTGAAAATAATACTATTTTATAACGACCATTTGAATTGTATTGCTAAGATTTTCTTAACACTTATTTTATTAATTAAATAACACATAAAAGAGAACTTTCTTTCTCTTTTGTTTGTTACTTTTGCCGTAAACTCTTGCAACTTCCATTACAGTTTGAGACAAGCTCAAAATTTATCCTCTCTTCATTGAAATTGGCAATTTTTTCTACCTTTTATTCCTCCTATTTTGATCGTAACGTTTATCTCATGCTTTTATTGAGTTCCAATTCAATTTTAATTATTTCTCGTGACACTTGTGGCATTGTTGCCATTCTTAGAGATTTCTGAGTTACATAGTATTATGAAGCCATTTAATTCTTTGCCTTTAGTTGGATCATTTATGACTAATAACCTTCTGTAATCATTGATTTATAATTGAGAATTTTACTGAATTTTTAGACAATTTATTGGGTTTATGCTTGATTTGTAGTCTTACTTTTTTATTTCCAATCCCTTGGTTAGAGACGATTAACTGCATAAATTGAATTCTATTTGAATTCTTGATATGAATTTAAGCCTAATTCAACTTGGGTGCTCTGTTTATGATTTGAGCATATACTTATGCTCATCTGATTATTGATGAACTATTATAATTTTGATGTATTTATTTTACTGTTTATGTTGGACTAAACTATTAATATTTTTAGTCCTCTTAGACGAAAATGAATTCTTCTTTAAACACTCAATCAGCTCTTGATTGAATCTTATTTGATTTTGGAGTTATAGGGGTCGAGGTAATTGCATCGATACCTAAGGATATTTGGATGCCCCTTTGAAGGGTTACTTCCCATGAGTTATAGAATACCTAGCAAATGGAACCTCCCTCCTGCTACTTCGTTCTTTGAGAATTTTCTTAATTTATACAACCTCAGTCCATTTCAACTTCCCTCGGTTTTGTACAACACCATCTTGGATCTGAAAGTATGTATTGGTCAAGGGATCATGTAGGTTTACTGATGGTCAAGGTCAGTTTCTTATTTGATCTAAAAGACTCGAAGTTCATTACTTCGATCCCAAGTACTGTTTACAGATCTAGAAGAAGCAACCTTTGATTACATTTATTAGCCAAATTGTTTTAAAGAAGTGGTTTTATGTTCGATCCACCAATCCTAGGATTATAACCACTTTTCCAAAGGCTAGTAAGTTGATTTATACTTAAGTAATTTTACTTATTAACTAAAGTTCCCTTTCTAACTTTGTATTCATTTGTTATTAGGGGACTAAGGAGTCTTTAATTCGTATGAATAATGCCTTGGGCTTACACTACTACAAAACAGGCCATTTGCATCGCCTCATTTGAATCGGTTGAAGTAAAAACTGATGCAAATAGAACTATTTGCATCAGTTCTATTTTGATAACCGGTGCAATTGGTACGTGGAAAGCAATAAGTCATAAAAAAAATCAAAATTGCATCATTTCTAACCAACAACAGATGCAAATAGTTTCAATTCCCGCCGTCCCAAATTTTTTGCCGCTTATTTCCCATTCGTTTCCCCTAAAAAGATTTCGCCTGCTCCAAAACAATCAAAACCCTAGAAATTGATTTTCACAGCTTCTCATTAAATCCGACTAATGATCTTACCACTTTCCCATAGCCCTTTCCAAATGCTGCCTTTCGCTCGTTCCTTTTTCCAAGCTATTTGACGACATGCAAAATATTGGCATGGGACACCCCCACAGCTTTTCACAAATTCGAAATCCAATTAAGTTGAAGATCGAAGTCAAGCGGCAATTTGGCATACCAGTGGCCTTAGATTCACGGTTCTAAGATTTGGCAAGAAGGCCAACTAAATAGCATCCAAGTCTGTGTAAGCCTTTAATCACTGACTTTATCTGATTTTCGAACTCATCATAAAGGAAAATAATGGTTTCAGTTTCGTTTAAGTTTGGAAGGAGCATTAAAAGATGATTTGGGCACGATAGTTTCTCTGATGAGAATTTGGATTGCATTTATTAATAAATACTTGTTATCCTACTGTTAGAGAAATCGTACTAGCTGTGGACTAATTCGACAATTCATTGCTACAAGTATGAGTAAATTCTCGTTGCCTAATGCATACAGTTTATTTGTTACGAAATGGGCAATTGTTATTTGAATTGGGATCTAGTATTAAATTATTTCAGTTTTCATATCCCTGTGCATTTTTTGGGTGAGGCCAAGCATTTTAATTGAAATTCTAATTCAAAGTTTCGGTGTTTTACATCTGAGTACATTCATGATTCACACACTTGAGATAAAAAAAGGGTTGATCTGGAAGTAACACCATCTACCTTCAGATTATGGGTGTTCATCCATGGAGTTTGAACCCAAAAATAGCATGGGCTAATTTCATAAATCACAACTGCTATTAAGCAATGCAGGTGTTATGTGTTTGGTGGTGTGATTTTCTTCCAGATGGCTTGTGTGACTTTCGAGATAATGAAACTCATCAGTAACTATTCAAAGCGGTGAATTTAAAGCAGTATTTCGACGGTAGGAGCAGGGTTTCAGTTTCCATTTTGAAAACATTCGAGCATAGTGGGGTTTCATCAATCTGATATAGTCAACAAAATGTTTTACTATTAAGTGGGCTGAAGCGGAGTGGGCTGGTAGTGCCGATATCATTAAATCTACGCTGAAGCAAGAATAGAAGTGCTGGATAACTTGGGTATGGATTCGATCAGAGCAAGGAACAGCATCGCTGCATGCAAAATGCACAGGCTTCACAGTGTAAGTCCCTCTAATATTTCTATAGCTTATGCTTGCTAATCCTACTGCTGATGACTGGTTCTTGCATGTGCTTCTATCACAGTAGAATTGATCAATCACAATAGGTGTTTGAACATCGTACATTCTAATGTTACTGAATAAGATTCCATACACCGAGCCTGAACCACCTTGCCAAGTTTTTATTCTGACCCCAGTCATTGTGTCATGCATGTCAGTGTCTACGACTGTAATGTAACATGTTGGCCAGATACATTTAGTATCCCATTTAGAGCTTTCTTATTTCTACTGCCTGACATTTATGAATAAATTTTTTTGTGCATTGGACCCCATCTTCAACCAGTTAATTTTAGCTTTTTGTTGATTTTCAATGGCATGATTATACAACGTACATTCTAGTTGAAAAGGATTATCTTTATAGTCTTGCATGACCTTTTGATCTGAGGTATTTTCTAGCAGCAGTTGATATGATCTATTGTTATTTTCCCGTAATTGATTTGTAACATTATTTAGGGTAAATTTTCCTTTATTCCATTGCTTGAGTGATAATTTGACTTGTTTCAGTTTTTGCAATAATTTAAAAAGTTAGTTAGCTACATTATTAACTAACCAAACATTTTCTAACATGTCTTTATAACCAGAAATATTAGGCCACATATTATTGAATTTGAAAGGGATATTTTTCTGGTTTGTTCCATCATTATGTAACTGAATGAACGCTGGACAATGGTCACTTGTGGAATGTGGCAAAATGTAAGAAGTAGTGCTAGAAAAAATAGACTAGAACTCGAAATTAGTGAATATCCTGTCAATTTTGCTATGTGTAGAAATTTTTTTACCTCCTCTCTAAGTAAATTTATTACCCACCCCCTGAATTTCCAGTAGTTTCACTATTTGAATAGTGTCAAAAATCTCATCATCAGCATTTCTAGAGTCATTAGATGGACCAATTCTATTAGAGTTATAAAGTACTGTACTGAAATCTCCTGAAGTAATCCAGGGGACAGAGTCATATTGTACAGTAAATTTAATGTGATCCCACAGTTCCTTGCTTTGTGCTTGTGAATGAAGTCCATGTACTGCAGTAAAAATAATCTAAAGACCCCCAAGATTTTGTAAGATTCCAAATATAGCTTGCTGCTTTCTGGAAATTACGTTAAATTACCAATAATTTGTGTCCCACATAACACATATTGTATTCTTCTCAATAGAGTAATCATTTAAACGGAAAGATCAACCAAGATTATAGCCACTGATAAAAACTTTGATATCCTTATCAGACAATTTAAGTTCAAGTAGCCAAGGACATTTTTGGAATTTTAAAAAGACACCGAGTAAATAGTTGAACGAATTTTCATTATTAGTAGTAGAGATGTGTGCTTAAATCAGATATTTAATTTGAAGTCTTTCTCGATTTTTTGATAGTTTGGAATAGAAATATTTAGTAGGGAGATCATCTTCAAGAAGACTTTTGATTTTTGTCTTTTGCTTAATATCCACACCTTGTTTATAAAGCAATAGTTCAAGCTCTCTTATATTGTCCTGATATTGTTGTAATAAATTCAGATCATCAGGGTGCTGAAGGATATAGTTGTATATGCCATTGTTGTTTACCCTCATCAGATCAATTTGCTTTTTAATACCGATGTTGCTTCTGTTCCAACTCTTGAGGTAATCCTTTATCAACTTTAATTTATAAATAAATTGATATAGTTGATTTCCTGCCAGTTTCATTTTCAGAATTGGAGAGACTAGATCATGATAACCAGGTTGATAACACCAAAAGTTTTCATACCTGAAAGGGGGTTTCTTGGCAAAAGGTAAATCATTTTCTTTACAAGATAAATAGAGCAAAATGGTAGTGTGATCACTAGTTGAGTGTTCTAGATAAGAAACTCTCATCTTAGGGAACAAAGAGGCACATTTTTTATTAATAAAAATTCTATCAATACGAGAATGTGTAGAAAAATTCAAACCACCCCTCCAAGAGATAAAAATTACCTCTAATTATCCAGGCACTATTAATTTTATTTTTAACTTGCAGTAGATGATTCCAGAGAGCCTGTCTTTGATGAGAGTGATTAGCCCCATATACAGATGATATGAAAATATGAAGACCACCAGTGTTAATAAATTGACAGGTAATATATATTTGCTGCTCTTCTTCTTGCTTGTTGTCATTTCTGTTGAATATGATGATCAGTTTGTTGGAAATAAACGCTCATAACTGATCACTTTTTATAGAGATTGATTACATTCAAAATTTGTGTTAGTGGCTCTATAAAGTAATTAGTATTAAGAACCTCGATAAAGCATAAAAGCAACTTTGTTACTTGTCAGTTATAATGTATCCCCTTAAACTACTTATTGTAACAAGTGTTTTAATGTTCTACTACACGTAATAAAGCACCTTTCTAAGTGAAAAACATACGTAGACTATATCCATACCTACAACATACAAACATGAAAACCTTGGGTTGCAGAAATTGCATGAAATATGAGACTTACGCAAGACACATGAAGTAGCAGACGAAAAGTCTTCAGTTGAAATAGATTAAGTTCATAAAATACAGCAATTCCCTTGTAGACTGCATGAATCAGTTATCAAACTTTATCCAATTGTCCTTCTCATTTATTTGACAAATTAAGAGGTGATAACAATGTTTTATTTAACAAAAATGTCATGTAATTCTTTAAAACATAATAACAGAACAGAAAACAACACTACTATATTTAGTAAGAAAGAAAGAAATAAAGAATATGAAAGCAAATGATATGATACGTTAATAATTCCTTCTTAAAATCCTTGACCAATTGTAATTAAATTTGGATATGCAACAGGCCAAAAAGTCAACTTGTTACAAAGCAATAAAACCATGTTGTAACTTAAAATTTAGTTGAACAAATATTTAATTTCAAAATTCACCCTCGAAAAGTAAGCATGAAGCAAAGACCCAATCTTTTTCGCAGAGTCAGAGCATTAACTTTGAAATGTCTGTAGCCTTGCCTTCAGCATCAATTTCTTATCGCTTCACCTAAACGGTACGCGATAAATTCGAGCAAAAAATTGTTCAATTCTCATGTGAGTTTCAGACATTTCTTTTACAACCACTGCTGCAGAGATGCATCGATCTTGATTGTAGTTTTTGGAGATGTTCCTGGATTTCACACCACCAGGAATGTTATATTCCTCTTTAAGTTTTCTATTTCTGGACCTGGTTTTAATCTGCAATAACAAATTGTTCCACTTGGGGTTTGTTTCAACAAATGGTTCTCCTTCAATGAATACCTCATCTCCACTACAGTTATTTAGATTAATTTTGCCCTTTCTTTTTGTAGGACTATCTGAAGCAAAATCTAATTCTTGCATGTTAGTGTCTTGAGGATGCAAGGAGTTATTGTATGTGTACAGTGTTTGGTTAAGGAACAGTGCTGTGTCTGTTGAAGATGTTGAAGTGGCAGGCAGATGGATGGATGGATGTGGATGGTTGAAGCAGCAGTAATGAAATGGCAGAAGTGGTTTTACGGCAAGGTGGGTAGTGAGGTGGTCACACTGGAATGTAGAGGATTGTTGAATGGTGATTGTGCTCTGTTGTTGATTGAATTGAGAAGTTGTAGGATAGCGGCTATGGGGTGTGATGTTGCTGTGATATGGTGAAATTGGTTTGGAGGGGATAGTGTAATGAAGTGGTGAAATTGGTTTGTAGGGGTATTGATTGTTGTAATAGATGTAGTTGGTTGAATGATAGAGGAGGCAGGAAGTTGTTCACAGTGTTTTTGTTTTACTGGTTTGTAGTGGCAATCTTTTCACAGGAGACACTTAAGAGGAGAATGGTGTGGTGATTTTGTTTGTCGTAGCAGATATAGCGAAGAGAGTGTTGTATTCAGTAGTCAGTAGGAAGATGATGAAGAATGATAGGAGTGAGATTGTGAACAGTCGAGTATGGTGACAGCAGTGGTATAGGCAGTGTGAGAAAAAATGAAATCTGGCAGCACAGGGGTTCAGGTAAGCGGATGAAGCTGTGTGGATGGGTCAGACTTGTTTGTGGTTGTATGTATGTATGACAGTGATATACTGAAAATATTTTTTTTCATTCTTTTGTAGAATTATTAAATCTGATTATGTATTTGCCATCAAATTTAATTTTGAATGATTGTAATATTGCATGCAATAATTGTTTGTTATAATTAATAATATATATATATATATAGTCTATTTGAGTACTGTAATAATGGTTTCTAAGAATGACTTTTTTGCATCGGTTTTCAACAACCCATGCAACAAGTTCCTTTGTTGCTCGGTTTTCATTACAACCGATGCAATATGGGGGATGTGTCCAAGCAACCAACCATGATATTTTGCATCAGTTGTTAGTAACAACTGATGCAAAAAGTAACAACTGATGCAAAAAGGACCCTTTTGCATCGGTTTCAGAACTGATGCAAAAGTGTTAGGCCTATTGCATCGGTTGCATATGCATCGGTTGTTGAACTGATGCAAATGGGGGGTAAACAACCGATGTAAATGGCCTGTTTTGTAGTAGTGTTACCAAAAAGTCAACATCAACACCACTTGGTGTTGACTGTGCATTATATAAAAGCTTATGGTTTCATGCTCCCTAGTGCTTTATTTAGGGGGTATTCATAATTAGAATGTCTAAAAATTCTTCCAAAGTGATGGTCAAATAGTCAAATTTGAAGGAAGGGTATGGTTCTCATGCCTTGAATTTCTCCAGTTCATCTAAAACTGATACCAAGGGTAGACCTTGGGCCAAAACCTCTAATCTAAAAAAATTAAGAATAGTTTTCACTTTTACTTTAGCTTCAAGTTAATTATGTTTTTACTTAATTTCATTGTTTGATTGAATAAATAGATCCTAAAGTGATGAAAAGAATTGGTTTCATTTTATTGTCTTGAAACAAACCTGCTTCTGCAAAGTCTTCTGTATCAAAGCAGTCCCCTTCGCCTAAAGGAATTATAGATCTAACTAGGAAGTGGAAGAAAAATGCTCTTGAAAACACACCTTTCAAACTTCATGTTGGTGTTGTCTCTTCTTAATCATAAGTTTCCATCCTTCCCTTTCTAGATTATCCTTGGCTTTTGATAAAGGGACCTTAAAATGGTCATACAGGTTTTTGAATCCTGAATGACTACTACTATTATTAAAGTTGGGATTGAAATACTTGTTCCCATCATGATTTTGGGAAGTTTTTGGAGTACAGCCTCTAAGAAAGCACTAAGATGTGTTGTTTTCCGATCTCTGCTTTTTAATACATACATACATATACATACATACATACATACATACGTACGTACATATATATATATAATTTAATATACTTTTGTATGCTTATACACTTATATTTACACATACATGTTATTGATAAGTTATCGGTTCTCAACATCGACATGGAAGCTTTAAAGAAACCATATAAGGAGAAGAACTTGCCACTTTACTGCAACAATGTAAGGACTTAGAGAAGAAGGCTGCGAATGCCAAGAATTATTTTTAAGGGAAGGTCAAGGAACTTGAAGCTTGAGAAATTTTGTTTGATGTCGAAGAGGCCAAGTTCCGAGCTAATCTCAAGGCTAAAGATGAAGAGCTGGCTAAAGTAAATAAGGAAGCTGGAAGTCTCCTGACCCTGGAGCAAGTAATGGAAAAGGCTTGTATAAAAGCCTTTGAAATTTTATACAAGAATTACATTGAAAGCCAAGAAGAATGCAACCCTTTGACCTTTGGTTTTCTTAAATACAACGCTCCTATATTCGAAGCATAGTTCCACCGACAATACGAAGAATCTTAGAAGGCCAAAGGCTTTTCTTTTAGTACTTTTAAGTAGGAGATGAACCTCTTTTAGTGAATGCTGAATAGATAGAAAATTCGTAATATTATTTTGTAGTTTGTATATCTTAACATTTCATATGTTACTTTTACTTGGCTTGATGTTTTGCTCATGTTTCGGTTATGTTACATTTAAACTTTTAGTACTTATGTAGACTAAGATGAAGAGGTTGATCCCAACCCCTATATCTCAATAAAAATTTTATGGAGTCATAGCAAGACAAAAATTATCAGTTGATGAAACTATTAGTACTCTTAAGAGTTGTCTTTAAGGAAGTAGACTTCATAATATGAATATAGCCGATCGTCTTCAAGATGTGAAGGATTCACATGATAAATCTTGCGCTAGACTTATCAAATCTCTTAGGAATAAATTATCTAAGCAACAAATTGAATCTTGAATTTGACTGACCAATTAAGTTTGCCAAACAACATCGAGATAAGGTTTTTCAAGAATTTTGGAAGTTACTAAAACAACACCTGAGAGATAGGGTAGTAAAAAAGATTAGAATTACTTTATAAGTTTTATGGTCCTAATCTGAATATTACTCTAAAGGTTGTTCCTAGTTTTAAAGCATAAATCCTTCTCCCTTGGTAGCTACCGAAAAAAGATCCACTAAAAGTGGTTCTGAATAAGTTCTAAGGCATGTTTCAATTAAGATTATATTGCCGAAGCTCGAGATTCTTCTCCTTAAGGCTTTCCATGCCTAAGGCAGGGTTAGGTAAAACATCTCATCTTTCAATATGGAAAAGACTTTGGGAACTCTCACTGAAGCTAAGTCTACAGGTTTTAGAATAATTTTGAATATTAACGAAAAGTTTGGCCTTTATGATTTTTAAGTACTTCGTATAACTTTTATGATTTTAGCATTTGTAATCGTACATTGTCATAATCAAAAAGAACTTTTACCTTTCTCATCTTATTTTGGACTTTATATGTTATCAAATTCTTCTAGGATTTGACATGTCTAAATGGTTTAAGCAATAGATATGCCAAAATCTTTACTCAAAAAGCTTATGACAGTGAATTTGCCAAGATTCAACATCTCAACATGGAACTTGAGGGATTAAAGTTTTGAGTTAATTTTCTTCAATCTCATTGAGGCTCATAACTTTTGAAAGATAATGAGACACTTGGATAAAAATTGGAGGATCACCGGGTCAGTTTTAGAAGCTACTTCACTTTCGAACCAAGCTTCAGAAAAGCTTGTTTTAGACTTATTTGACTCGGTATTTAATCTTAGACAATAGTTAGATAGTGCCAATAAAGAGCTTTCAAAGATAAAACTTAAAGAGATTGAGACCGAGGAAATCTTAGGTAGTTACTGTGGCCAATGCTCCCTCTCAAATAAGAGGAAGGGTTTGAGGCATGATTTTGTTTAGAATACCCCATTCTCATACAACTAGAGTAATTTTACAAGGTCATGGCTTTGTAGGAGGTCAAAGAAACTAGAAGGGAGTTCATCTTTGACTCCTGAGATTTCGGCCGATGTTATGGCTAAACTTAAAGAAGGGAATATTGTCCTTTTTAAACTATATAGGAACACATGGTTTAGGAATATGTATGATTTCTTAGAGAAGCATTTTAAAAATATTTAAGATGAGGCCAATGGTAAGGTTGAAAGCCAAGAAAATCAGATGCATGATGGCATTCTTAGGCTTGAAGGTTATTATGAGTACGTACTCGAGTCTTTAGTAGCTTATAGGGCCCCTTTGGATTTATCTGGATGAGGAAAAGCTTGACCATATCGTAATAATAGTATGGGATACAAGGCTACATATTGCTACATTTCCCACTCCTCATTAATTTATGATAGGTCCTTATATAGTCAACTAAAATTTTATCAGACCTAGGGGAGGTCTAGGTTATAGGATATTCACCCTCGAAAGTGATGAAGAAATCTTGGGTCATGGAAAAGCCATGATAGAAGAACAAGCTCTTGTTTATACAATTTTATTTTCGATTGTAAGCATGTATTTTGAAATAACTTCATGATATTTGCCTATGTGTCTTTCTTTTTCGTGTAATATAACGTTCTTGAAGTATATTGATGTGGTTTTACCAATTCAACAGTTTGTATATGTATCATCATTTCATAACATTGAGGAGCTCTGGCCCCTTTGAAATCATTTTTCTTCCGTGTAATTTTCTTGTCAATTGTACTTTAGATTCGATCAAAGCCGGTGAGAAAACTTTGTCTTTTATAGTTCCTCTTCGCTATCATAATCGAGATCTCAAATATATCATTTATTTAGGAGGCACTATAGCCAACATTATTGGGTCTTGAGTCATAACCATGGAAACTTTAAGAATCTGTAATATCTCTGTAGTTGTTATGACAATTTTGATTTTGGGATCTACCTAGACCAATATTCTGCTTTTGGGCCTCTTTTGTCCCTTATATGATTTTATAATTTAATATAGCTTCAATATAACCAAGCCTATCTAATTAGGTTTTATGGTATTTATCCTTCATTGGGAATTTACCCACTAGGGATTTAGGATCACTACATAAGCCTTTTCTATTTGAATGGGAATCTACCCGCTAAATACTTGAGTCCAAACCCCAAGGCTTTCTATTTGGATGGCAATATAAATGTTAGGCACTTGAGTCTGAAACCTAAGACTTTCATTAAATGAGAATCTACTCGCTAGGAGCATGAGTCTAAACCCCAAGGATTTCTTAGTTACATGGTACTACTTGACCATGGCTTGCTCTTGCATGTATGCATCTGCCATCCGTTAATGAAACCTAGGTTGTATGGCCTTCTCTTACTAGCAGCTTTGGTAGGAGTTTTGTTGAGGGCACATCACAATAGGGGTAATTGGGAATGGATATCTCCAGAGTTCGAACTGAGGTTGAACAACCAACATTCAGTAACTCTATATCAATACCTACTATATGGTCCCAATAAATAACCTCTTAACCAACTTGAATTAACATTCAAATCATTTATAATACACTTACACACAGGGGGAACATCGTAAAGCCTAGGCTTGGGCCAAGTGTACTACCTCAATGAATTATGTCCTACAAAAACATTTATATTACCTCCTCAATGGTAAATGTGTCCTATGCAGTTTATCATTGAACCAAAAACTAAAGATATCACTATAGCTATTCCTTAGATTCAACCACCTCTCGGCTATATAGCCCTATTATTGCAGACGTCTTCGTCTTCCTACCCCGATCCAACATGCTTAACTTGTGACCAAGCATGCTCCAATAACAATTAGAGCTTATAGTAGTACTGGTATCGCATGCCTTATCGAGTTCCATGTTATGCCCAACATGAAGTGTGAACCTAGGTATGTCATCCAGTGTAGAATTGATACTTCTTGTTGCACCTTCTCCATGAAGCGACGTGAACTTAAAGTAAAGAAAGTGGGGACAAGTCCCTGTTTTTTGCCCTACATGGCATGCACCAAGTATGGGTTCAACCTGGGCTTGCTGAAACAATTCAGACGTCTAAAAATTTATTTCAAAAGTGCGACCCTCATTTAAAATATATATTTTCCAAGCTTTCAGACTATGACTTTCTTTCTCAAATATTTGACTTTAATTCCGGACATTGAAAGAGAATTCACAATTTTAAATCGAGCTAAATTTGTAGCGGTTTCTCTCATGTTAATATTTTATGAAATCCAGAAGTCTGAATTCTTAATTCAGAAGTTTTATTTTCCCTTCAAAGGTCAAGTTATGTTGTTTTTCCAGATATTATAATGTTTGTTTATTTTTTTTTTACTTTTTTATCTTCTTCGTGGATTTGAATATCGACTTAAGGTTCACTTTTACTTTAATTGAATTTTGTGTAAAGTCTTTATCTTTATTTACACAAATTCAGCTTGCTAGTTCCAATGATTACACAAACACACACCTTAAGTACATACATACATACATATACATATATATATATAACTTCTTATTTAACTACCTAAGTGTTTTCAAACGAAAAGTCTATGTGTATTTCAAGTTTTATAACCAATTCAAGGTGAAATAAAAAGGTATTCGATTTCTTCCATTTATCTAAATTAACCCAAAACTTTACCACACGGAGGTTTAAATTTATAGAATTTAGGGTGAACAACAACATACGTTACAGGAAAAAGTAATATACCTAGACAAACATTAAAAAATTATGAATTAAAGTTATTACAAAATACATGCTTATAATCAAAAAAATAGTACAAACAAAGGCATATTCTTCTATAGCAGCTTTTCCACGGCCTAATACTTCTTCAGGAACATCCAATCTAGGTCTCCTACAATTGTAGTTCGGCTCAACCTCTAGGGGCCTAGCATATTTGAATAAGAGGTAGGAAATATAGCAATCTGTAAACTTGTATTCACTACTATTCTCATAATATGATCAATCCTCACCATCCGAAACGAAGGATAAATCTACGGGACTCCTACAAGCGATTAAAGACTCGATTACATATTCATAATAACCTTCAATCCTGACAAAATGATCAAGCATATGATTTGTTTAGATTTCGTCTTTATCAATAGCCTCATTCGAAAATGCTTCTCTAAGCAATCATACATAATAATAAACCATGTTTTCCTATATTGTTTAAAAGGGACAACTTCCCCGTCTTTAAGTTGAAACATAGTATCAGCTGAACTCTTAGAAGGAGTCGAAAGTGAACTCCCTTCTAGTTTCTTTGACCTCCTTGCAAGACCACAACCTTATGTAATTACTCTAGTTGTATGTGAACAGGGAAGCTTAACGAACCCCTGCCTCGGCCCCTTCCTCTTTCCCAAGTGGGAGCAATGGCCATGGTAATTGCTTTAGACTTTTCCCCATTCTTAATCTCTTTCATCTTAATCTTTGAAACCTCCTAATTGGCACTATCGAATTATTTCCTAAGACTAGATATCAAATTAAATAAGTATGAAATAATCTTTTTTGAAGCTTGATTTGAAAGTGGAATAACTTCCAGGACATATCCAATATGTTTTCTAATTCTTTCGCTTTTTCTTTAGGTGCCTTATTCTCTTTTAAAAGTTCTAAGTCACAACAAACTTTAAAGAAATCGTCTCAAGCCTTTAATGCCTTAAGCTCCATTTTGAGAAGTTGAAATTTGGTAGCTTTACCGTCATAAGCCTTTTGAAATGAGAGATGGGCATGTTTATTGCTCAAATTTTTTTGGACATAACGATTCCTGATAGAATTGAATAATAATAATGTCAAAAATAATATGAGAAAAGGTAAAGTTTCTATTTAATTACAACAATGAAAGATTACAAATACTAAATCATAAAAGCTATATAAAGCACTTAAAAGTCCCCAAGGCCATACCTTTTTTAGTATTCAAAATTATTATGAGGCCTCCAGACCTATCTTCGACAAGCTTCTCCAAAGGCTACACCATATCAAATGACAAAAGATTACTACCTAACCCAACCTTAGGCACCAAAAGCTCCAAATGGGATGAATCTCTAGGCTTCAGTCTAGGAATAACCTTCAGAACACGATGTGGAACTTATTGTAAGACAGAACCACTCTCAGTTAACCTCCATTCGATAATAGCCAAAGGAGATAGAGCTATGCATTTAAACATAGCATACCCTCCAGAGTTATGTTCAAATCAGGACTATAAAACTTATGAAGCAATTCCAGTCTTTCCTTTTTTTAGAACTCTATCTCTTGGGTGTTGTTTTGATAACATAAAAAATTCTTCAAAGACCTGTCCCGATCTTGTATGGCAAACTTAAATTAATTAGTGAAACCCAAAATTTGGTACGTCAACCTAGAATCCTTATTCCTAAGAGATTTGACAAATCTAGCACAAGATTTATCATGCGAATCCTTCGCATCTTCAAGAAAATTAGCTAAATTAACATTACTCGGTCTACTTACATGAAAGATGCTTTTAATAGCACTAATAGTTTCCAAAAACTTATAAATTTTGTTCGTGTTAAGACTCCATAAAACTTTGTAATGGGAGATAACTTCGAAAGTGGCTTACTTTAGTTTAGTCTAAACAAAAATAAGCATTTCAATAATGGAATAAAATATGAGCAAAAAAAAGCATCTAACCCATCACCATAACCAAAACAGGTGTCAGAGTTACATAAAAGCATATTAAAAATTAAGATTATCTGACATAAGTTTGATTAATATTATCATTGGAAGGAATTTCTTTTTCCTCTACCTCGGTACCCTCAAAAGAAAGGGCAGATCCACCTTCAGCTTCCTTAGACTATTCATATTGTTGGCTGAACTATGCCTCAACCATAACTACATTATCGTAAAAAAACCAAAGGTCAAAGGGTAATCTGTTATACGTCTAGTATACCAAAACAGAGAATAATCAAATATAAACTCGTCGCACAAGTTTATAACTCAGATTTCCACTACACTGGAATTCTGTAGTAAATATTATAACAATATGAACGTTGTAAATGAATTACAACAACAGCGTTATACTATTTTGAATAAATAGTATAACAAAATAGAAGAAAGAATTGAGAATTCTAACCGGATAATGTCCGAGGCTCGTCGTAACGATTTCCTTAAGAATTTTATTCAAAATTCTCCCAAGATACAACAAACGTAATCTGCACGAGATTGTGATGTGTATGATCTTCTGTGTGATAGGACTGAAGATGATTTTAAGAGATGAAGGGATAGAAGAGATAGTTCGGTTTGGAAAAAAATGAGTGAGGAAAGTGATCAGGTTTCCTCCTTATTTATAGTCGAACTCCCAACTGCTGCATCCGTTGGAAAAAGCCGCATCTCTTCATTTGCAATGTCAAAAAAGCGTTACTGTTCGCAACAGTCACTTTCTTTCATTTGCAACGCTCCAGAACTGTTGCTGTTTGCAACAGTCGTGTCCATTCATTTGCAACGGTCCAGAAGTGTTGCTGTTTGCAACGGTCACTTCCTTTCATTTGCAACGCTCCAGAACTGTTGCTGTTTGCAACAGTCGCGTCCGTTCATTTGCAACGGTCCAGAACTGTTGCTGTTTAAAACGTCGCATCTCTTCATCGTTCATAAAACCTGCATCTATTCGAACAGTAAAACTGTTCACTTTTATTTACCAAAAATATAACCGGGTCGGGTCCGCTCATATTAGACCCGCACCCGCACCCGGCCCGGTTCGGTCGGTCGGACGGGCGGGCAGCGGCGCGCGCGTGTGTGTTAGTTCATGGCCATATAGGTCCTCCCCCTCGCACAAAATATACTTGACCCTAAGGGCCAATATAGGGGATGAGAGTATATAATATATACAAGAAAATGGACATATTTTTGGTGATGTGGGATATATCTCATTCACCATCTAAAAGGAATTCCAACAATCCCCCACATGAATGATGATATATCTCTCCCCCACACAAAGTGTAATATCACACAGTTCATATGAAAATAATGCTATATCGAGGATAAGTAGATATTTCACTTTGAACTTTCCCTAGTTAAAACTTATCGGATATACTTGGCTAATCGGTGAATTATTTCATCTTGAACCGTCAGCCGTTATTGTATAACCAGACAAAAAGCGTTACAAAGCATTATTTCCCTTCACATCCAATCTCTTGGTTGTGTTCATTTTGGTCCTGAACAATTTTTGGTTCTGCGAGTGTTTTTAGAGAATAAAAGCCTTTGAATATTCTCATAGAGCCGACCCAGCTCACACTGACATAGGTGATCGCAACCATTAAGAGTATCCTACATATACCCCACTTGTTATTGTCAAGATATGGTCATCATTAAAAAACATAGTTTTAACCTTTAAACACCTCTGTAGGCATGCATTTATATTTTGCACCATAGGAATGGAGTTGGACTATGTCCACGTAAATGCATTACGTCTTGAGTTATTCAGAACTGGTTTGCCTATTGATCCTAGTCCGTGGGATCTCCAGTCGCTACGATAGGTTTCCGTATAAGATAACTCTTGATGGTTTAGGCTTTTATGCCCATTCCCCTTGATGCGCAGTCAATTTTCTCTCTTGATAAACCTTTAGTAAATGGATCCGCTAGGTTATCATTTGTTCTCACATAATCTATGGAAATTGTTCCATTTGAGAGTAACTGCCTAATTGTATTATGGCGTCGACGAATATGTCGTGACTTTCCATTATACACAAAGTTTTGCGCTCTGCTTAGCGCTGCTTGGTTATCACAGTGTATGCATATGGCCGGTACAGGTTTAGGTCAAAACGGAATATGTTCTAAAAAGTGACGAAGCCATTCTGCTTCTTCGCCTGCTTTATCTATTGCAATGAACTCTGATTCCATAGTGGATCGAGCTATGCATGTTTGCTTAGTAGATTTCCATGACACCGCTGCCCCTGCTAGGGTAAAGACATAACCACTCGTTGATTTTGATTCCTCTGAATCTGCAATCCAGTTTGCATCACTATATCCTTCTAAGACAGCAGGATATTTTCCATAATGTAAGGAATAGTTAGTGGTATTTTTTAAATATCCAAGCACTCTCATTAGTGCTTTCCAGTGTTCCTTCCCTGGATTGCTTGTATACCTGCTCAATCGACTTACTGCATAAGCTATATCTGGTATTGTGCAATTCATGAGATACATGAGACATCCTATTACATGAGAATATTCCAGTTGCATTACACTCTCATTAGTGTTTTTGTGCAGTACTTCTGATGGATTAAAAAGTGTATTTACTCCTTTAATTTCAAAATTTTGAAATCTTTCAATCACTTTGTCTACATAGTGTGACTGAGACAATTCAATTCCATTAGGAGTTCTTATTATTTTGATTCCCAAAATAACGTCTGCAACTCCTAAGTCTTTCATATCGAAATTGCTAGTTAACATTTTCTTTATGGTCTCTATGACTTGAGTATTTGGACCAAATATTAGCATATCGTCTACATATAGACAAATCAGCACATATGATTGTCCAATTTGTTTATAATAAACACACTTATCGCATTCATTTATACGAAAACCATTTCTTATCATGACACTATCAAATTTTTCGTGCCATTGTTTTGGAGCTTGTTTTAGTCCGTATAATGATTTTACTAATCTACAGACTTTGTTTTCATTTCCTTTGGAAATAAATCCCTCAGGTTGCTCCATGTAAATCTCCTCATCGAGATTTCCATTTAAGAATGCTGTTTTTACATCCATCCGATGAATATCTAGATTATAGATGGATGTAATTGCTATTAACATTCTTATAGAGGTTATTCGTGTTACCGGCGAATATGTATCAAAAAAGTCTACTCCTTCTTTTTGACGATATCCTTTGGCTACTAATCTGGCTTTATACTTGTCGATAGAGCCATCTGCTTTCATTTTCTTCTTGAAAATCCATTTGCAACCAATTGGTTTTATTCCTGGTGGAATATCAACAATTTCCCAAGTTTTATTACTTAGAATTGAATCAATCTCACTTTGGATTGCTTCTTTCCAACATGAGGATTCAGAAGATGACATTGCTTCCTTGTACGTTTGAGGTTCGTGTTCTAACATATAAGTTAAAAAATATGAACCAAATGTTTTGGAAGTTCTTGCCCTTACGCTTCTTCTTGGTTCAACCTCCTCGTTGTCCTGATGAGTTTCATCTTTACATGTCTCATCTCTGTTATCTCTTGTCCTTTTTGGGACAGGATTTCCATCGTTTCTTTTATGTGGGAACACATCTTCAAAGAACGAGGCATCTCTTGATTCCATGATTGTATTTACATGAATATCATTTATATCAGACTTGAATACCAAAAATATGTAGGCACTACTATTTTGGGCTGGCCCAAGATAATAACAATCTACTGTTTTTGGTCCAAGTTTGACTCTCTTGGGAGGCGGAACAGGAACTTTTGCCAAGCACCCCCACACTTTGAGGTATTTAAAGCTTGGTTTGTGTCCTTTCCATATCTCATATGGAATTGTTCCCGTTTTATTGTGAGGAACTTTGTTTAATATGTGATTAGACATATTTAAGGCTTCCCCCCACAAGTTCGTCGGTAGACCAGAAGTTAAAAGCATGGCAGTAATCATGTCTTTTAACGTTCTGTTCTTCCTCTCGGCTACACCATTTTGTTGTGGTGAATATGGAGCTGTTGTTTGATGAATTATACCATTTTTGGCACAGAACTGTTCAAATGGTGATTCATATTCTCCACCTCGATCAGATCTCAATATCTTGATCTTTTTATTTAACTGATTTTCTACCTCAGCCTTGTATTTTATAAACGCTGTTATTGCTTCATCTTTACTAATTAAAAGATATACATAGCAATATCGCGTATAATCGTCAATAAAAGTAATGAAATACTTTTTCCCACCTCTTGTAGGTAGTGACTTAAAATCACATAAATCTGTATGTACCAAACCTAATGGTTCGGTGCTTCTGTTAACAGATTTAAATGGTTGTTTGACCATTTTTGCTTCTACACATGTCTCACATTTGTATTTTTTTATCTACTTGGAATTTTGGAATTAATCCCAAGTTTGATAATGTTTTCATTTTACGGAAATTTATGTGTCCCAATCTATCATGCCAAAGTAAAATTTCGTGCTCAAATAAGAAACTTCAATTTTATTAATAGCACAATCAGAATACATAGTTTTATTGCCGATAACGGCTACATTTTCCTTAAATAGGCCATCACATAAATATCCCCTTCCTATATATATTCCAGCTTTGGACAGACCATCTTGTCTGATTCAAATACCATCTTGAATCCCTTCTTTGATAGGACTGCACCAGAGATGAGATTCTTGCGTATGTCTGGAACGTGGAGCACGTCATTCAACTTGACAGTTTTTCCAGAAGTAAACTTGAGGATTACTGTGCCACTGCCTTTGATCATGGAAACTGCAGAATTACCCATGTAGAGTTTTTCTTCGTGGTCGAATTTCTGATATGTAGAAAACATGGTTTTATCAGAACAAACATGACGAGTAGCGCCCGTATCTACCCACCATTGGTTAGGATTCTGAACCAGATTGCATTCAGATACCACCGCCGAGAAGTTGGACTCGTCTACTTCCATGTTATCCACTATATTTGCCTCTTTATTGCGTTCCTTCTTGTGTCTGCAATCTTTAGCGGCATGTCCAACTTTTCCACAAACCCAACATTCGCCATTAAACTTCTTGGTTCGTTTGTTGTCTTTTGATTTGTTGTCTTGAGCTTTCCTTTTCTTCTGGAAACTCTTCTTTTTGTTTTTGGTCTTCGACCCTTCAGCCACAAATGCCTCCTCGCTTGATTTTGTAACTGCACGGTTGTCTGCCTCAACTTTTAATCGGACTATGAGATCCTGCAAAGAGATTTCCTTCTTTTTATGCTTTAGATAATTGCGGTAATCTCTCCACGACGGCGGCAGTTTTACCGTGATGGCTTCAACCAAAAATGATTCTCCAACCTTATGACCTTCCGCCTCGAGTTCATGAATGATGATTTGCAGTTCATGCAGTTGAGCGGTTACTGGTTTGGAGTCAACCATCTTGTAGTCCATGAATTTGTCTGCAATAAATTTCTTAAGACTGATATTATGCGTCTTGTATTTTGCGGTAAGTGCATTCCAGAGTTTTTTTGACGTCTTTAAAGGCTGATATACTTTGTATAGCACCTTGTCGAGACAATTCAGAATATAGTTTCTGCATAAAAAATCGGAATGCTTCCACATATTCACCTTTGCTTCCTCGCCTGGTGCAGGAATCGGTTCCTCCTCGTCGAGGTACTTTTGTAGACCGAGCGTGGTGAGATAAAACAACATCTGATTCTGCCATGTCAAGAAATTTCAATATTCAGTCAATGGTAGCCTTTGGCGTTTATACTTTCAAACCATCACTGTATTATGAGGTTAGACTTTCAAATTCTCACTATGCGATGAGATTAGATCTTCAAAATTCTCACTATACAATAAGGATAGGTTTTAAAAATCCATTTTCAAAACCCTTTGTATACAACAAGGTTAATTTTCCAAATTCCATACATTCACTATAAGGTTAAATTTTCAAATAGATTTGCAAGCCCTCACTATGAAGTTAGATTAAATTCATTTTCAAAACCTACACTACACAATGAGGTTAGAATTTCAAATCTTCACCATATGATGATGTTAGATCTTCAAAACCTAGAATATATTATAAGGATAGGTTATCAAAACCCTAGCTATATGAGAAGGTTGTATTTTCCAAACTCAAAATCCTAGCTACGAGATTAGATTTTCATATTAATTTTCAAACCCTCGCTACGAGATTAGATTTTTAAATTCATTTTTAAAAACCTTATATACAATGAGGTTAAATTTTAAAACCCATATAAAAAAACTTTACTATACTAGGGGGTTAGATCTTCAATTTTCAGTCGGACATTGATCAGTTTGGTACTTATGAGAACTAATAAAACTTAGAGAGAGAGTAAAATAACAAAGCACAGAAGTATGATCTAACTCTCCCTACAAAATTCAAATTTTCACTTCATATTCATCACGCAAAATAAATTCTGATAGGTTATACCATAATTTTTACTTAGTTATATTCAAGCTAAAATCCAAAGGGGAAGTTCCTAAATATCCATTGCACATGAATACTGAAAGTTTTAATCCTTCGACTTAAGCTTTGAAGCTCTATTATTTGTTAACTTCCTAAAAGATAGTGAATATCAATGTGAACTTTGTATATGGCTTCATATAGATGATTTTAGTATTTCAAGTATAAAGGATAAGTTTCAATATTGATGCATATGTAAAGGACTGAAGGTATCACCTATACCAAAGGAACGGTCGCCCAACTGACCTCAAACCGAAAGCTCAGACCTCAAATAGGTAGCAACAGAAAGTCTAAACTAAAATAATGTCTCAAAGCCAAAAGCACTTCAACATGCTTACACGTGTCATGGCTCGAAAAGCCTAAAGTAATTACAGCATATGCTGTTTAAAACGTCGCATCTCTTCATCGTTCAAAAAACCTACATCTATTCAAACAGTAAAACTGTTCACTTTTATTTACCAAAAATATAACCGGGTCGGGTCCGCTCATATTAGACCCGCACCCGGTTCGGTCGGACGGACGGGCGGGCGGCGGCGCGCGTGTGTTAGTCAATGGCCATATAGGTCCTCCTCCTCGCACAAAATATACTTGACCCTAAGGGCCAATATAGGGGATGAGAGTATATAATATATACAAGAAAATGGACATATTTTTGGTGATGTGGGATATATCTCATTCACCATCTAAAAGGAATTCCAACATAATCTTTGTCTTGGCTTTCAATATAAGCTTTAAATAAAACTTCAATAGCTTTTATACTAGCCTCTTCCATGGCTTGCTCCAGGGTCATAAGACCTTTGGCTTCCTTCTTGACCTTAGCTAGCTTTTCGTCTTCAGCCCTTGCACTCAGTTTATAACTTGGCCTTCTCAACTTCAAATAAAATTTCCATAGCTTCAAGCTCTTAGACGTTCCCTTTTAAAGAAACCTTAGCATGCATAACTTTCTTGTTTAAACCATCACATTATTGCTAAAAGTGGAAGCTTCTTCTTTAATGGCTTCGGCTCCTTGAATTATTTCTTTGAAACTTTCGTTAGTGACTAAGGACTGACAGTATAGTGACACTCTATACATACACAAAAATATAATCATACAATAGTACATTAAAATAAAATGCATGTATAAACAAGTAAAGATCAAAAAACAGCATACCCTAATGCTTTCTTAGGGGAAATACTCTAAAACCTTCTCAAAATCCCTATGGGAATCGAGTATTCGGTAGTAATAGTAGTGATATGACATTCAAAAGCCAATTTAGGCACATTAAGAGCCCGACACTTTTTACTGGAGCCAAGGAGAACATAGAAGCAGAAGGATGGAACCTTCTGATGGTTGAGAAGAGACGGAGCCGGTAGGAAGTTCAAAAGGCATGTTTTTAAGAGAGCTTCTCTTCTGCTTCCTAGTTAGATCCACAATTCCTCTAGAAGGGAGACTTTCTGGTAGCAAGTTTGCTTCCAAACAACAAATCGAAACCAATCCTTTTCATCATGTTAGGACCCTTATCAGCAATCAGACAAGGGAACTAAGTAAAAACCTAATAAACTTGAAGCTTAAGGTAAAAGAGAAAACTGTTCTTGAGCATAAAATTTAAAGGTTAAAGGGTTAGGCCTAAGGTCAACCCTCAATATCAGTTTCAGATGAATTAGAATGATGGAGGATGTGAGTTTCAGCCCCTTCCTTTGAAATTGACTTTTCAGCTTTCACTTAGGGTGAAGCTTTTGAGATTCTAGGCTATGAACACCTCTTGAATAAAGCATTAGGAGGCATTACTCTGCAAATCTTTAAGCTGTCTATAGTTAACAACCATTAACATTGACATTGGCTTTCGGGTAAGCCAATGACATTTTCAAAATGAGTTTAAAACGTCTCAGTCTGCTAAGCCCTTTCAGGTCTCACTAATTATAAATGAATACCAAGTTAGAATGGGAATTTCAGCTAACAAATAAACTCACATAAGAATAATTCCAACTTACCAGCCTCCAGAAAGGCAGTAACGACCTGAGGATTTGTGGATCGGATGTAAACCATTTCTTTACAGCAATTTTGCTGAGAGGTATAACCAGAGTTTGTTTTTCTAGATTTATAAATAGTATATAGGAACTAGAGTAGTCGACTTTGAGTCTTTCAAGTCAAATAAAAATTTAACCTTAACCATAGAGAAACTCGTATAATCTCTCTCCGACTACATAACTTTCAATGCTAAAAGAGTGTTACATGAAACGGGTGGATGTTAAAATGTATTGAGATTATAGAATTCAAGAATTTGACAAAGAAAGGAGCCAAAGGGAGAGCCAAAATTGCACATGGAAAAAACCCGTCCTAGGGAGAATCCCAAGTATCTTTAGGTTTTGAAGTAATAGCCTCAACTCCCGTACTAAAAGCCCATATAAAACCCTATCGAGAACCACTTGTGTGTCCAAAGAAAAATTCATTTTGGTCAAGGAGGACCAAACATATTAACAGTTCAGTTCAAACCACGTAACGAAAATCGAGCCATAAACTTATGGCAAATAATCATTGTCAAAGAAACATAATTATAAACCAAAAGTACGAACAACCAAATATAAGTAAGTTCAATTTTAAATCAATAATCAAACAGGAGCTTAAAATCCAAGACTATAATCTAGCAACAGTCTTTAAATCCTAGGAGAGTTCAACTACAGGCTAAAAGAACGTCTACAAAGCAATTTATACGGGTAAAATACAGCTAATCAATTCCAAATCGACAGACATAAATCAGTCATTGGTTCAACAAAAGTGGGGAATCATAAAATTAATAGCTTCACGTTGTTCAACAAGCAAAGGTTTGTTAATGGTGAAAATGCATCACAGGTTATGAAAATCAAGCAGAATATTGTATCACTGTCTAACAAAGGAATAAGAAGAACATTGTGATCATAACGAGAAGTAAAAAAAAAAGCTTATTATTTTTATTGAGAATAAGAGAAAATTTTGAGATTGCTTTCGGCTTTGATGGCATAGCAAAAAATTCTTTGTGAAAATAAATCGAAGAAGAAGAAGAAAAGCACTTTTATACATTACTATTTAGTAAATAATATAAATGTTAAGGAAATCTCAGCTATACAACTCAATGACAATTGTAAAAAATATTATTTTTCAAAAGCTTCCATGTCAATTAGAAAAATGCTCTTTTCAAAAAAAAAGAAACCACTTTGTATATGGACCAACCATATAATGCCATATGGCAATGCATTTAATGCATGGATCTTAAGTCGCTTCATGTCAAATTATAAAATTCAAAAGATAACTGAAGTAGATGCTCCACAATATACGAAGCTCGCTTTGTCCTCAACACCTAAATTTAACTAGCCTTTGGCATTTAATGTGCTTTACCGTCGGCACTTAACATACATCGCTTTCAATACTTAATATGCCTTGTCGATGACACACAATCTACTAAGCCTTCCGCATTAGCCTTCAACATTGAATCTACTAAGCCTTACGACACTCTACCTATTGAGTCTTACGGGACCCAATC
This sequence comes from Allium cepa, assembly GCA_030765085.1. NCBI lineage: Eukaryota > Viridiplantae > Streptophyta > Magnoliopsida > Asparagales > Amaryllidaceae > Allium > Allium cepa. The sequence goes on from CM060935.1 coordinate 353,546,111, forward strand.
AATCAAGCCATACCACACTCCATTTACTAAGCCTCTTGGCATTCAATCAACTAAGCCTTACGAATTTTATCAACCAAGCCTTGCAATATTCGATCTACGTCAGCCCTACGACATGCAATTTACTTAGCCGTACGAACTCAATCAACTAAGCCTTAACGGTATATCATAAATTTATCCTTCGACGATCAATCACCAAGCCTTACGACATTCAATCTACATAAGCCTTACGACATACAATCTACTTAGCCGTATAGCATGGTGTCTGTATAAACCTTCGACCTGTAATAAACCAAAATTTCAACATTCAGTCAATGGTAGCCTTTGGCGTTTATACTTTCAAACCATCACTGTATTATGAGGTTAGACTTTCAAATTCTCACTATGCGATGAGATTAGATCTTCAAAATTCTCACTATACAATAAGGATAGGTTTTAAAAATCCATTTTCAAAACCCTTTCTATACAACAAGGTTAATTTTCCAAATTCCATACATTCACTATAAGGTTAAATTTTCAAATAGATTTGCAAACCCTCACTACGAAGTTAGATTAAATTCATTTTCAAAACCTACACTACACAATGAGGTTAGAATTTCAAATCTTCACCATATGATGATGTTAGATCTTCAAAACCTAGAATATATTATAAGGATAGGTTATCAAAACCCTAGCTATATGAGAAGGTTGTATTTTCCAAACTCAAAATCCTAGCTACGAGATTAGATTTTCATATTAATTTTCAAACCCTCGCTACGAGATTAGATTTTTAAATTCATTTTTAAAAACCTTATATACAATGAGGTTAAATTTTAAAACCCATATAAAAAAACTTTACTATACTAGGGGGTTAGATCTTCAATTTTCAGTCGGACATTGATCAGTTTGGTACTTATGAGAACTAATAAAACTTAGAGAGAGAGAGTAAAATAACAAAGCACAGAAGTATGATCTAACTCTCCCTACAAAATTCAAAGTTTCACTTCATATTCATCACGCAAAATAAATTCTGATAGGTTATACCATAATTTTTACTTAGTTATATTCAAGCTAAAATCCAAAGGGAAAGTTCCTAAATATCCATTGCACATGAATACTGAAAGTTTTAATCCTTCGACTTAAGCTTTGAAGCTCTATTATTTGTTAACTTCCTAAAAGATAGTGAATATCAATGTGAACTTTGTATATGGCTTCATATAGATGATTTTAGTATTTCAAGTATAAAGGATAAATTTCAATATTGATGCATATGTAAAGGACTGAAGGTATCACCTATACCAAAGGAACGGTCGCCCAACTGACCTCAAACCAAAAGCTCAGACCTCAAATAGGTAGCAACAGAAAGTCTAAACTAAAATAATGACTCAAAGCCAAAAGCACTTCAACATGCAACTAAGATCAATGGCTAAGAGAGCACTTACACGTGTCATGGCTCGAAAAGCCTAAAGTAATTACAACATATGCAGATCAAGGCATCTCAAATGCTATATATAAAATACATTATCAGCAATCTATGTCAATCGGCAGGTAACAAATATCAACATGTATCTAAATCTCAACCCTTCATGCAGGACAAGTCAACAGCCTAAGTAAAAGTTCACCACCAATAATCAAGCTATAAGATACCTATAAATAAGCTTAGATCTAATGCATCAATGATCTTTTGGGGGTGCATCTGCATAATTCATGTACTAAGAAAATTGTACTTTTCTACATTAGAGTTCCTAGCGTAAACTCATTAGCGGCGAACTAGACCAATTCAATATTGTAATAGCTTTCGGATACAATATTGAACTCTAAAGAAGGAATGGACAAGATGGACATAGGGATTCAACAAAAATCGCTATGAATCTCGATGCATTTACTTCATGCACACACTTACTTCTAGTTCTATTTAAAGTATATACCTCAGTCTATTCAACACATATTCCTCTCGATGTTATCCTAGAAGACTTAACTATACTTCTAACAATTGCCTTAAACTTCAGTAGTCAACCTATTGAAGTACTTAGAAAATGAACTAATGGAAGCTTGCTCTTCAATTTTTAGGGTGCTGTTGTTTGACAAAAATCCTACAAACACTAACCATAATTACAACCAATATTGAATCCAAACTTACATAAAACATTGTGATCTAATACAAACATCAATACATAAATGTGTATATTTTTTACTTTTGTAATTGCAATGATTACAGTTTGAAAACAAATTAGAAACTTGCAACTGAATTTCAATTGTTAATAAAAATCATTTGAAAATGTGTTTGACGATACAAATATATGTACAGGGATGGTGACATATGTAAATTAAGATTTAAAGAATTACCTAAGTAGATCTAGCTTTTTGAAACACCTTGATTAGAAAATTTGTCCTTAGATTCCTAGAATCAACACCCAATTTGTAAGGATCGAATGAAACACTTGTTTTGATTTTATTTGATTTAACTTTGAGTAGTAGGAACACAAAATTTTAGCCTTGAGCGGGGCTAGGTTTAGCGGCCATGGTTTGGAAGAAAGGGAAGAAAGAGAGATTTTGAATAATAGGAACATAACATTTCCATTTCTTTCTACTAAACTTCCCATCTTTGATTCCTTAATTAATTTTTGATTAGATCCCATCTAAATCCTTTCCTTTCTCTAGCATAGCTGACCACGCATTTCCCTATATAGGGAAAACTTTCTAGAATATTGTTCAGTAAAATACCTTATTCAAAGCATGTTTAAATGTATACCAATTTCATATATCGATATTCGCATATATAACTTCACTATAACAAAAACAACATTTTCTAGCATTCAAAAAATGCCCCAAAGCCTACCATGGTCTTTTAGTCCCACTATTAAACGACATGCCATTGTAGATCAATACTCTACTATGCATTTAAAAAATCCTACCAAATACATTGACTCGATAGCATTCAAGAAACACTATTGAGAATGAACGCTATAAAAATTAACTATATAAAATTGCATTCAGAAAATGCTATGAAAAATTAAAACCCTATGAAATAATACTGCGTTTTATAATGTTTAAGAAATGTTGACAAACATTGTAGAAAGTTGTCACTTTCACTAAATGACCACAACACAAATTTTTAGTAGTATTTTTGAAATTGCTGCCTCTTATAACGTTTGCAAGATGCCATTATTGTTTTTGCATTATTTTGTTAATTATCCACCTCTACTTCTCCATTGCATATAACATTTCAGGTATACTAAACAGTGTAAATTCGAACAATAATCAAATTAATTCAAAAAATAATACCAAAAACACGATTAAAAATAGAACGATTATCAAATATCTAACACAACCAATATTTCTTCATATATATATACACACACACACACACACATATATATATATAGTGTACAAAAGTACATAGAAGAGAATATATTGGTAACATTTATGATACTATTAATAACTTCTAAAATTTCAACCAATAATTCAATTCATTTAAGCAACAATGTCAAGATAATATATGATCCTCAATTGGTGCAAATAATTAATTGTACCTCCACTCTTCATTCTAGTGTAGTTGGACATCTAAAATCTAAACAATCATTAATCCTATGCTCCTGTATATATACCTCGCCATAGAAATGAGTCACGAACTCACGATCAAGGACTATTAAACGAAAGATCTTTCGGTTGCTAGATGATGAAATAGTTAAATCAAGATCCTTTAAACCTATGTTGGAAGGAAACATAAAAATGACCATAAGAGTTCTTTACACATTTAGGGCACGTCTGACATCCTTAGTTAAACTTTATTTAAATTTAAATAATTTTTATAAAACTTAGTTAACTTAGTTAAATTTTTATAAAACTTGGTTAATTCTTATAATAAACGTATTTAACTTTTATAAAACTTAGTAAAATTTTAATAAAACTTAATTAACCTTTATAACCTTTTTTAATATTTATAAATTTATTTAATTTTTATAAAATTTGGTTAAATTTTATAAATCTTAGGTAATTTTTAGAAACATAGTTAATTTTTATAAAGCTTGGTTAAATTTTTTATAAAGCTTAGTTAACTTATTTATAACTTTATTTATGTTAAATCAAATCTATAAATTATCTCAATAGCTAAAATTTAAAATGTCTTAACTTTATTTATAACAATTAAAATGTCATAACTTTATTAACTTGGTTAATTTTCCTAAATTTGCTCAAATTTATAAATTTCTCATCATCTTAGTTAATTCATTGATATTGTAATAAACTTAGTAAATTTTCAAAAATTTAGTTAGTTTATTATTATTATTATTATAAACCTAATTAATTTTTGTAAACATTTAATTTTTATGAAAGTTAGTTAGCTTAGTTAGTTTTTATAAACTAAGTATATGTTTATTATTATTATTCCTAAAACTTAGTTAACTTAGTTAATTTGTTATTGTTGTTGTTATTATAAACTAGATTTTTATCGAACTATAGTTTATTACTATTATTATTATAAACTTGGTTAATTTTTATCAAACTTAGTTTATAATAATAATAAACTTGTTAATTTTTTAAATATTAGTCAACGTAGTTAAAAATTTATAATACTTAGTTAATTCTTATAAACTTATTTAATTTTTATAAAAATTTAGTTAATTTTATATGAATTGATTTTTTGTAAATTTTGTCAGTTTTTATGGAAGTTAATTTTTTTACAAACGTAGTTTTTATAAAACTCGGTTAACTTAATTAAAAATTTATAAAAAATTGTAAATTTTTATAAATTTATCAACGAATCAATATAACCTTGTAGCAATATGGAGAGCTATAACTAGCCTAGATTACCTAGGCTAGCTGCTGGTTTTTATTTTCTACAAAAACTTGTAACAAGATTGAAAAGTGAATTTTACATGTATAAAATGCATCAACAGGAAGTTCTTTGAAAAATAATTCTATGATTTTACTTAAGTGACATTTAAAACAACATCAACATGAATATTAGCCTTTTCTCTTTTGAATACAGGATCCTCTCAATACCTAAAATACATTATTAGGTAGGTATTTAGTCGTAAATATCAATGCCACTTAATGCAATTTTACAAAAAAACTAAGAAACTAACCTCTATACCAACTATAGATCTTTATGTTAATTTTAAGTGTGTCATTATTATCATCTCCTATAAAAATAAGAACTAGGGAAGTGTAATTATGAAAAATTTAAAAATATTTAACTATGAGATGAAATTCATCTAAATAATAAACATCCTTGGCTTTTTCATTGTAATAATTAAATTCATTAAAGCAATTGCCTCGATATTGACTAAGATAATTGCCTTAATTGGTACACCAAGGAAAATCAATTTCACTGAGGCAACCACCTCAATTGATACATCAATGCAAATGAAATTGCCTCAATCGATATTAAGGCAATAACCTCAGTGAAACTGAAGCTATTGCCTTAACCATCTCGCTCTATCTTATGGATGTCGTATTTTCCACATTTGTTGTATAAAATTTCTTCACTGCCTACAAGCAATATAATATAAAATCATTTGTTGATTATCTTTTATTTTGCTTTGGTTTAAGAATGCATACAAGCTATATATATAGGGATGTTTGGTCAGTCTTGTAGACAGTTACATACCTTTGCATCTCATAGGAAACTACTCATTATCTGTAAAACTGCAAAATACAACTAGTAAAATTTATATTTTTAAGAAAAAAAACAGTACTGATTATACAAATACTCATAATTGGACCACTATATTGTTTACCATTAAAATCTTAAGGAACAACCTAATTAAAATGACATGTGGGTAAAATTAATATATTAACCGTTCATGACAATAAGAATATCAAAATTAAATATTGATAACAAAGACTTACGGCTAAAAAAACTGCAACTCATGCTCCCATTCAATCACGACAAGAATCTATATATAAAATACAACAATAAATGTGTTAAACATGTATTATCAATCCCAAAAAATATAATTAACTCTTATGATGTTAATTTAGATATAAATATTAAACATACCTCTTTTATTATGACCTTATAAACAGTTACAATAAAAGTTCCCTCATGGCAGGGCCCTACAGTCAAATAAGAAAATTCCTGCAACAATAAATATTTGCACACCAAAGTAATCAATATCAGACGGTTAGTCAGAGATTTCTTCAAGTAAATATTTTCTATCTTGGTCTAAATACCCCTAGCAGTGTTCTCACTGCTAGTCCTTAAGATAACATTCTCTCTCATAGCTGATTATAAAGTAGTAAATGCTCATTTCTCCATCTCCTTCCTTTCCACGTCTGAGATGTCAGCCGTCAATTCCTCAGGGACAAACACTACTAGGAGGACTTCATTCCTCATTAGAACAGCCTTCATCCTCCATTGCCACTTCTCGAAGTCTTTATCCCCATTCCATTTTTCAATTGCCAACTGTGATCCTGACGCGATATACATCCCTTTAGTATAAGGTCTTGTAACAGCTGGATTTGCTTCGTCTCCTGTCATAGCCTCTAACATTCCTCAATCAACCTTGCAACTTCGATACCAGACTGTTAGGGAAAATCCCTTCAGATGATCAGTCTAAGGAATTAAAACCCAATGCAGTAGAAAACAACTGGATCGTGATTGTAATGAGACAAGACAAACAGAGATAAATACCAAAACAGACAGTCACAGATCTATGCAATGCGAAAAAATAAATGATACCAATATTTATAGTGGTTCCACTACCGCGAGGCAGTATACGTCCACTTGGGGAGAGGATATTTTATTAACCACTGAAAGATTAGAGTTACAAGATTGATTCACTTTGGAGGCTATGCATAAGAAGAATTAACAATACAGACAAAATTCTATAGAGTTTTAGCTCTCTAGGATGGCTGCTATTGTTGTCCAAAAAATCCACTATTTATACCGTGAAGATATGATGGGGAGTAGCTGCTATATAGTAGTCCTAAGGTTTGGTTCGGCATACCTTATCTGGTTCGGTAGCACACTTCACAATCTGGTCCAATATGAACATGTTCATTTTGGTCCAATGTTAGTTTGGTTCAATCCTCCTCAATGCCGAACGAAATACATGGAGCGGCAAAGGAAACTTTCACCGAGCCGAATCACCAAACCAAAAATCACCGGACGAAACATATCCCTTCTCATCCACTGTTGAATCATTATCACCGAACGAGATCATGACCATACCACAAATCTGGTCCAACAATTGCTACTCCACCTTCGAATAAGATCACCACCTCCATCGAACAAGATTATTCGTTTGGCTTTCATAGCCACAACACCGAGCCAACCCCTGAACGAAATATCTCATTCGGTCTCCACCCTACACTGCTCCAGCTCCACTGAACCAAAATAGTGGTTCGGAAATTCTAGCAACTTCTTGGAGGTTTCTTCTGCTTCTATGATTAGAGCTTCCTCCTTCCTCATCGACGCTTCTCCAATGGCTTCTTTCCGAATTCGGGTATTGATTTCTAACAACTAATGTTTGACTAGCATTTAAATGTTTAATTCATCATTTAATGAAAACAAATGAATATATATATATATATATATATACCCAATCAAATGCAAGTGATGAAATAGTGAGAGTTGTGGCAGTTTGCAGGGTGACCAAATTGGAATTAGGGTTAATCGGGAAGTTAGCGGGTAACCTAATCAGAACTAAAGTTGTTTGATGGAGGTTAAGTGAACTAGCTAGGCAAATAATTCAAAATTAGGGTTCAAGCATAAGGAAAAACGTGTAGGGTTCATGCACTTGAAATAGGTTATGGAGATGCAATAGAATTAGGGTTCAAGCACATGCAATGTGCAGAATTTCTCAAAGATGGAGATAGCAACATTTTTTTCTTTTAATTTCATTGGAAAAGAGGAATGAAGATAATTTAGGGGAGTAAATGATATGCATAGGATTATTTCACCACCTAAAAAATTAATATCCCGCTTTATACCTTTCCTAATTTTTTTATTATATTAGTATATTTTGTATACTTTTATAGCATAAAGGCTGGAAACACATGAAGTGGCTACTGCAAATAGTCTATTTTGTTGTAGTGCTTTTTTTAGTATGGCTAGCGAGGTTGACTAGTCCCCTACTGGTTTATTGTAAACACAATAATAAGTGAATCATAACATGCTATGATCTAGAAAGAGAATAAAAAAAGACAAAAGCAAGGGAAGAAAAGAAAGAAAAAAATAAGGACTAGACAAAAGCCCTAACACCAATAGTTTGGAATATGCTCATCATATCCAAACTTACTTGCAGCAATGCCATATTTGATTGCCTAAACAATATCACACCAAAATTGCATTTCAGTTTTCCTCTTTTCGTTAAATGCTCTTTCACTCCTTTCTTTCCACATAACCTAAATGAATTTTTTGAGAATTAGCAGAGGCAGATAACTCTGTCTGTCTTTCCACCTTGTAGCTTTATATATAAGGTCCCATCTACTAGCACTTTCCTTATTCATGTTGTTTTTGCTAGCTCTAAACATCAGACTGTTCCACATTGGATATATTATAGAATGATTAAAATATAGATGCAAGTTACTCTTCTTTTCATCAAAACAGAAGATACATGCACCATCCACATTAATTCTCTTCTGTTTCAGTCTAGCCTTAGTGTGTACGGCATTCCTTATAACCTTCCACGGTAAAATATTATCACTTTCCTTACATTTAATATTCCGTATTCTTCTATTCCAGGAAAAAGGCTGAAGATTGGAGCTTCCAATAATATATTTATAGATTATGGAGATGTTGTGGATAAAACACTTCTCGGACCAAATAGCAATTTCAACCTGAGATAAATGATAAGGGTTTTGTTGTATTTCATTCCACATACTTCTTATTACCTGATTACTTATGTAAGGCATTAAGAGGGATACCAGACTGGGTCACCTGATTATATGATAGTATGCTCTTTAAAATAAGGCCACGCTCAGCCTAAGGATCTAACCACAACTTTACATCCCCATCAGCCACGGTATTTTATTCTCAAGTAAGGTAGCACATCAGGCCTTAACCTTAAAATAAAACTCCAAACCTAGCACTGTAGGCCTTAACCAGATTATATGACAGTATTATCATGTGAGGTTGCAGTATTTGTTGTAGTGCTTTTATAAATACATCCAAATAATTACTAACAACAACCAAACATCAAATAAATAATAACTAATGGTTCTTATATATTAATTAATTTAATTAATTTATAACACTTTATCCACTAGTTAAATCGTGTGAATTTGATCAGCTATTAATATTGTACAATCCAAATATCAATATCCACATGTTACTTAGCTAGTGCTGTGGCAATTTGGTTGAGTTCATCACTTACAAATCTTTATGATAAAATCATATTTTATATTAACTTTAGCGGTGCTAATGGTAACAATAATTTATACATGTTTCTCTTCGTCAAAACTAGGATATATAAAATTTGGTATTGGTCAAAATTCCAATACCGTCCAAATTCAACTTGGTTAATCCGAAAACAAAGTACTTTGTCCAATAATAATATTTACTGGTAATATACTACTCTAATTATAGATTTTGACTTTGAGTTAACTATAATTGACCATAATGCTAACCTTATACAACTGAAGAGAATAATTCTCTGCTGAATAGTGCTTCACTACCAATGCTTCAACTTAGACTCAACTATAGTCACTTAATGGATTGCCAAGCTATGATTTAAAAATAATTAAAGTGGAGCACTCACATTGAAGTTACATAGTATTCTTAAGTCGATGGAACTAACATAGTAGCATTGAGATTTCCCGTTTGATCTAGTTGTTATCAGCTAATAAGAAACTCTCGAGTGAGCCACTCTATGATTATCTAATAACTACAAGTACGTAAATACTTGGTACACCAACAGCCATGAGTAATACAACATTTGAAGAGCTTTATGCATACTAGTCTTAACCAATGAATCGATATCCTTTCCTCAAAACAGCTTGACTGGAAATATTCAAAACAAAATGCCATTTTATTTTCTGATTAATTATTCACGATTGCAACTATTTGCATGTACAATCACATAACATTTTATTTAAGGATTTTCTTATTATATACTTCAAATTATTTATTTAATTAATTATATCACAATATAACATAGTATACAAAAGAAAGCAAACACCGTTACTACAAACAAAATTGACCATGGAGTTGGATATATGTAATAAATAACGTAACTGACCCTAGGGCATACTACTAACTCTTTCAGTACATTACCCCTACATGGGAACGATTTGGGATATTAGAATACTAAGAATGAAAAAAAGAATGCATATGACATCTGTTTAGCTACTCATTTATTGACTATTTTTGGAAATAAAATATACATATCTCATTTATCACCAAAAGATAATTCCAAGATGATGTAGGACATTGGGGTCATATCTTGGGGTTTCAAAATGGGGGGTGTTATAGTTGGAATCAAAGGTTACATTAGGGGACTTTTAAGTTAAATAGAGCTAAGTAAAAGTGTAGGTAGTAATTATATAGAATAAAATAAACACTATTGGGAGGGTTTACGCTATTATAAAATGAGCTTGTATTTTTCTATATAGATCTATAGGTTATCTATCCTTCTATTATTATTTCACTCTCTTTCTTTTCATTTCTAATGTAGATTTTCCTAACAAAAAAGCAAGAATAGAAATTAAAAGTGGAAGGATTGCGAAAGGAGGAGCAAATACAAGAAGAGAGGCCGAAAGCACTCAAACAAATAGGAGAATGATTGTGAAGTGTCACAAGAAGACAAAAACAAAGGTATTTTACCTGAATTCCATGGATATGGATGTGAGTGATTTTTTTAACAACTATTGTTGCAAATGATAAGGGAGAACATGCTAGAGGTTTCTGAGTTGAGACCTATGGAGATGGAAGATTTCTCCAAGTTGAACCAAGACTATTAAAATTTGGGTGGCAAGATGTTTACTAGAAGAAGACAATGGTCGAAGTGGTTAAGGTTTTGCGAGCATATCTTTGGAGATCTAATATTGAACGATGCAAAAGTAAAGAATGGCTTCTAGGCAGTTATATGAAGATGTTATAGATTGGTGGGAGTTAGTAACTGTAAAGACCTCTAAAGAGGAGATTACTTGGAACTAATTCAATGAAAAGTTTGAGGCTTAGTTTATTTCAATTTCTCAACGAAGTGTGTTGCTCCAAGAATTCATTGATCTGAAGTAAAGAAATCTTTCGATAGAGAGTATATTTAGACTTGCATGCATTAGTAAAGTATGAACACGATATGAATAATACACCACTGAAGAAGAACAAGAAGTTCATTTGAGGGTTAAAACAGGGTTAAAACTATAAGGCGACGGTACACATAACATTTTCTTTTGAGTTCATTATAGATATGGCCCAAAGGTATGACATCATGTACCAAGAGGAGGAGGCAAGACCAAGCCCAAGGAGAGCAAAGGAAGAGATTCACCCTTAATTAGAAGGAAATGAAAGGCCAACTACATAAAGGAAAGGTTAAGGAAGGTGAAGCGCTGAAAGATGTAGGTGAGGTCAATTGTTACGATTGTGGTCAGAATAGGCACAGTGCATCTATAACATCCACAGCCAGCCAAAATTGTTAACGTTAATTGTTTTAACTATGACAAACCAAGGACATAAAGGAAGAATTTCCTTGAGCTAAAACCAACATGGGTGTTCTCTTTGGAAGGATCATCAGTTGGGCTATCTACTAAGGAGAAGGGAAAAGTTTTATTTTTGAAGGTATAACTTTAATCTCTAATATTTCAATTATGATATTGTTTGATACCAGTGCTACACATTCTTTTATAGTAAAAGACTTGGCCGATAGACTTGGGTAGAGGTTACTTATTTAGTCACTTCTATTCGTGTAGTAAATCCAATATGGGTTATGCCACTCTTAGATTTCAGTGCATTAACTTATAAATTTAGTTATGTTGGTGTACGTTTTTGTATGATCCATGTGAGTTTTATTTCATAGCCATTGGATTCATTTTGGGAATGGATTGGTTGGTATGTTTCAATACAAAGGTATACTGTGCTGAAAGGGTTACAACCTTAAATCACCCTGGCCGAAGCACAAAAGCACTTATAGTTTCAAAAAAAACCAAAACTCGAGTGCAAAGATGTACCGATTGCTTTATCTTCAAAGGAAGCAAGTATCGGAGAAGTGTGAGTAGTTAGAGACTTTCTCACTATGTTTGAACCAGTTTCGGAATCTCCATCCTCGAGTGCTGTTGAGTTTCATATTGAGCTAGTATCGGGAGCTAAGCCTTTAGCCGACCTTGGTAGAATGCCATTAAGGGAAATGGAGTAGTTAAATAAGCAACTAGTGGAATCTAAAAGCAAGATTTTGATACGGCTAAGTAGCTCGTCGTAAGGAGCTTCAAGTGTATTTGTGAAGAAGTTTAATGGTTTGTTGAGACTATGTATTGGCTATCGGAAGCTGGACGAGAAGAATAAGAAGGTTGTGAAGAATAGATGTCCCTTTTTAAAGATCAAATTTTTTTTTGATCAGTTGATTGGAGCCTAGATATTCTTGCAGCTAGATTTGGCTTCAAGATTCCATCAACCGAGAGTTATAGAGGAGAATGTTCTTTTCACTGCTTTTAGAAGGTATGGTTTGTATGGGTGGTTGTTAATTCCACTTGGACTAAATAATGCACCTATGATCTTTGTGGATGTGATGAATCAGATCTTCCAGGTCTAGTTTAATCGATACATGTTGGTGTTTATAGATGATATCTTGTTATACACAAAGGATGAGAGAGAGCATGATATTCACCTAAGGCTTGTGTTAGGGACAATGAGACGACATAAGTTAAAGGTGAAATTTTCCAAGTGTCATTTTTGAAAAAGGAAAGTTAAGTTCCTAGATTATGTAGTCTCGAAGAGAGGTTTGGCCGTACACCCTTTGAAAGTTGAGGCTGTGAATAGTTGGAAGAGACCCAAGACTGCCATGGAGGTTGGGGTTTCTTAAGATTTATATGATACTATTAGATATTCATTAAGGACTTCTCTCAAATAGCGGGGCCAATGACGAGACTTAGTCGAAAGAATGAGAATTACGTTTGGGCAAAGGAATGTGAGACATTATTACCAGAGTTGAAACTTAAGTTAATGAATGCTCGTGTTTTGGTTATACCGAAGGGGAATAAAAATATGATTGGATATGTTGATGCTTGGATTTGGAGTTAGGAGCAATGTTGATGCAAAGAGGCAAGGTTATAGCTTACTCATCAAGGCTATTATGGCCCTATGAGGCTAGATATCTGATACATGACTTGGAGTTGGCAGTTGTTATCTTCACATTGAAGATTAAAAGACATTATCTTTTGGGAGAAAGGTTTTAATTATTAAGTAACCATGGTACTTTGAGGTACTTGTTCTCTTGGAAGGAATTGAATATAAGGTAACAAAGATGATTAGATTTTTTGGCATCTTATGATTTTGGGATTGAGCATACCATAGGGAAAAGAACTAAGGTAGATGATGCTTTGAGTCAAAAGCATCAAAATCTTGTTTTGGCTATGAAAGAGGAGTGGAGTGTTTTGGAGACATTAGCTTCTTGTAAGGTTCGTTTTTGATTGAGTGCTAGTTCAAGTAGAATTTTTAGGGAACTATCATGCTTGGAACTTTGGTCAGCTTCCATGGAAAAAATGGCTAAGAAGTAAAGAGAAGATCAACTTTGTACCAAAAGAGTTAGAAGCTTAAAGGCTGGTGCCAATATAGAAGAGTTGAGTGGTTTCAGAGTAAATGTAAGGGTTAGCTTCGGAAGAAGGGAAGGTTATATATTCCAGATATAGTAGACCTTTAAAAGGAAGCCTTGAATGAATGCCATTGTTTGAAGTTTGTTATTCATTTAGAAGGCACTAAAATGTACCGAGACATGAGAAGAAGCTTCTTCTGGGAAGGGATGAAAAGAGACATGAGGAATGTGTGAAAAGATGTTTTGCATGCCAATAAGTTAAGGATGAACATCAAAAGCTAGGTGGACCTTTGCACCCTTTAGAAGTTTCGATGTGGAAGTGGGACTCAAGTTCTTGTTTTTATGGATTTCATTGATGGTTTGTCGAGATCGAGGGATAGGAATGACAACATTGGTCATTCTTGATAGACTGACTAAGAATTTCCATTTTATGTCTGTGAAGTTTATAAGAATGACAACCAAGTTATCTGTGACTTATGTGAAAAGTTTAATAAGACTGCATGGAGATCCGAGTACTTTAGTTGGTGACCGAGACCCATTGTTTGCTAATGATTTATGGTGAATCCTATAGGGTTCTTTAGGTGCCAAGTCCTGCATGAGTACATTTTACCATCCTCGGATAGATGGTCAAACCATAAAAGCTAGCAGTGAGGGTTTGTTGCAAGCTTATGTATTAGATTTCAGTGGATCTCGGAAGACAAATTATACTTAGTGGAGTTTTCATACAATAATAGTTACTAATCCATTATTAGGATGACACCTCTCGACATGTTGTATGGAAGACCTTGTAAGTCACCGAGATGTTGGTGCAAGATGGGAGATATGCTCTTGTTGGAACCGGATCTCGTAAGAGAAGCTTTAGAAAAAGTTGAGTTGATTCAACGAAGAATAAATGAAGTTCAATTGAGCCAAAAGAGTTACGCCGATGAGAGATGGAAAGCTCAAAGATCAAGTGTTTTCCAAATTTCGTCGATGTATAGCACTATAAGATTTGAAAAAATAGGAAAGTTGGCGGTAGGTATGTTAGCCCATTTTCAATACTTGAGAGGATATGTAAACTGGCTTATAGGGTCAAGTTACCAAGTTCTTTTGCAGGGGTCTGTAATGTGTTTCATGTATCATATTCAAGGATGTGTGTCTATGGCCCTGATGGAGTAGGTCCGAGAGCTATGGATGACTTGGTTGTTAAACCAAACATGACTTTGTGCAATGAATTTTTGAAACTATATTATCACTTATATAATATACATTGTTTACATAGCTAACTTTGAAAATCATACTATAACATTTATATTGTAATTCTTATTTTAAATTTAACTTTTACATTGTAAATCTTTTACTAATATAAAAAAATTTGAAATCACATTATAATATTTATAATTTATTTCTTATTTTAATTTAATTTTTAAAACAATTTTGAAAACAATCCCAAGGCCGAATTCAAATTGGAGGGGCAACCTTTGTGCTTACTTCGTTTATCGAGTCAGGTTGGCAGTCAGGGAAGGAAGTGTATTTGATTGCTCAAACTCATGCCTAGAAACTACTTTTCTAGACTCCATACTAAATTGATAAGCTTAATTAGTTAGTCATAACTTGATTAATTTAGACAGTATAGACTATTCGACTCTGATACCATTGTTGGAACCAGGCCAGTCGAAGGCGGGAAAAATAGGTAAATTTCAAAAAAAAAATCTGTTTTAGTTTTATTGGGCTTGTGATGTCTAAATGGATTTTAGATTCGATCTAATAAATTTTAAAACAAAATTTTATTTTATTTAACTATGTTTGAAAAGGTTAATATTTTATATTTTAATCAATATGGGATGTTTTTGTAAAATAAAGTATATGAAATATACTCTTATGTATAAATGTGTGTAATGCTTACATGTTAAAATTAATTTATAAAAGGAAAACTTTCATTTCTCTCTTAATTTATACAATTAAGTAAGGGAATATTTTTTTTATTTAGAGAGAAAATCTTTCATCTCTCTCTTTAATTAAATTGATTAACTTATTAAATGACATTTATGATCAAATTCATGATGTGCATAGATTGTAAGTATATCAAATATATTCCAGTGTAGGATTTGTAAGTGCAACATGGAACATCTATAACATATTCATTACCTATTTATATGCACAATAATTGTTATAAAAGAATTTAAACTTACATTGAGATTTTTACAGAAACGCGCACACATAACAAAATTAACTTATCGATTAAAAGAAATGAATAATTCAATGTTTGAATGGATTTTAAACAAAAGGTCTAAATAAATGGGTAGTGGTGCATTTAAGCGACATTAAGAGAAATAGTAAAAGGCTTTAAATGACAATTAAGGAGGTGTGAAGATGGAAATCGTTTTGCCTTCTTTTAAGCTTTTGTTAGCTTATATTGCAAACACTTTAAAATTATTTGTGTGCATATCAAAACTAATTTATATATTAAATGAAATAAACCATTTTAACTATTTGAAAAGATTCAACTAAGATTCAAATTTAAAATCCAAAACATTTAATGATGCCAAGTAAATAAACTTAAGTATCAAATTGAAAATAATAAAGAAGTTGAAGATACTAAAAATATGCAATATGTGTGTGTGTAAATAAATTTTTGTAACATAAAAGTAGCCCAGACACTATCAGCATTATTTTAAAAGGACAAACTATTTAAAAATTACATTGTGTGATATATGTATTAATAAAGTTATCAATGTATATGTATATTATAAATTATTTGGTCCCTTTTTTTTAATGCAAAACTCTAACGGTATTATTTGCAATGTATAAAAGATTCAAATATATATTTATATATGCAGATTTAAACGATTATATGTGATAATATTTGCACATATAAAATCACTGTAAAATACAAAGGATATAATCACACTAAGATGATATGATATATAATTGAAATTGAGATTAGACAATTACCATAAGAAGTATCCTAAGAAACACACCTTAAAAGAAGGTATCCCCTCGGAACTCCAAGATTCACATCCAATCCTTACAAGAGATGGATGAACTACTTGTGTTTTTTTATTATTTTATTGATGTTTGCATTTGATTTGGAGTTGAAACATTTTAGAAATCTTTATTGAGTTTTCTACCACGGAAGGTTAGGAGGAGAGAAGAGAAAATATGAGAAAGAATGAATTATCTGTAGGAAATGAATTAGTGGATTTATTTTAATTGAAAGAATAAAAACTTTCTCATTCTTTAATTAAAACTTCCTTAAGTAAATCCCTCGATTTTCTCCCTCCCTCCACTCTTCTCTCTTCACATGGTATGGTGGAAATTGCATGCTATCAAATGACATAAAATTTCCATAAATCATTTCATGCAATTATATTTTAATTAAACTTGGTTTTTTAAATACACCAATATCGTATATTAATGCACACACGAATATAAATTTTATATACGCATTCGAATAATTGCAAACAACTCCCATACATCAAATAAATTAAATAATGATTAATATTTTCTCAAATATTAATCAATTTAATTAATTTATAAAATTTTATAAATCAAGTAAATCGTGTGGTTTTTCAAAGAATTCATTATTAGAGTTGTGTGGCTCAAAGATGTAAATTCAATTAGTTATTACTATCAAACAATTCGAATATTAATGTTCACATGTCACCTTGGCTAGTGGTGTGACATTTTGGCCTAATTTATTGCTTATATTTCTATTCGATAAAATCTATTTTACTATTATAAGCGGTACCTGGTAGTAACTATTATCTATACCAATTTACTTTATCAAAACTATATCACATTAGGACTTATGGAATTTTGTTTTGGTCTAAACTCCAGCATCATCTACATTCAACTTTGTAATTCCAAATATAAAATTCTTGGTTCAATAATAACAATTATTAATAACCATACTGATCAGGCCAAAGACTTTGATTTTGAGTTGATTACAGTTGACAATGATACTAACCCCGTATAATCGAAGAGATGAATTATCTTTGAATAGTATTTCACTTCCAATGCTTCAAATCGTACCAATTATTGTCATTCAAAGGACACTATGCCACGATTTAGCTATAATCGAAGTTGAGTGTCCACATTGAAGTTCCATAGTATTCTCGAGTCAAGGGAATCATGTAACATCATCACTTCGAGACTGTTTGTTTAATCTTAGTTATATTAACCAACGAAGAACTTTCCCGTGAGTCATTCCATATTTATCTAATAACTATCAGTACGTAACCCCTTAGCACCCCTACAAACCATGAGAAATGCACTGCCAAATATTTGGAGAGCGTTATGTACTCTAGTATCAATGGTTGAATCGATATCCTTTCTCCAAACATCTTGACCGGTTTTAATCTGCTTTTTAGCAAAGCAAATTTCAACTAGATTTAAAAGATTCAAATGATGATGAAACAACTTACAAACTTGGAGCCATACTTAAAATGACTAAAGAATTGAGGTCAAAAAAATCTGGACGAAAAATACACTTAAGGAGAGATGTCGGTACCGATCTCTCATGTAGGTACCAATCTTTCATATCAACTCCATAGATGTTGCGACTTCTTGAGACACCTCCATATGGAATTAGAAGAGTGCTGTAAAAAGCACAAGCCATTTGAAGCTAAGGAAAAAAGTCACCATCGACCTCATTGGCAAAAAGGCTGATACTGGGCTGTTTCGGTGAGAAATAGATGATGACTTGTTTTGGATAACCAACGATCGATGGGAATATGATAGGACACCTTGAAATGAAGTAAGAAGAAGGCTGCAAGAAGACTCAAAGTGATTCTAACAATGGTGAGAAGTTAACCAAGACTTGAGAGGTCGACACCGACCTTCGTGATTAGCTCGAGAGATCCTAAAACTTTTCACACTACTTCTGGCTGATATTTGGACCCTTCCCTAGGTGGATTTTTTGCCCAACACGACTGTTTTCCCTATAAATGCAAGCCATAGAGAAACCAAAACAAGACCAGAATTCTCTAACCACGGAGACTCTATCATTTCTTCATCTCTAATCTTCCTCCATTAAAGTCACATAGGAAGCTTCTATTTGCTGTTCTAGGACTTAGATTAACAAATTTTTAGTACTAGATTCATCAATAACCTAGAAATTCTATTGTAGATCTAAGATCCACTAGATTGTGGTCAGATCTGATATAAATAGCTGAAATCTAGAGAGAAAGAAACTTATAAAAATATTGAAGTGGTCGTAGGCCGGAGATTATGCGAACCACTACAAAAATTGTCACTTGTCTTATTGCTTTTCTGTTTATTTAATTCAAACTTGCGCTTCATCTTGATTCTGGGTATTGATCCAATTTTGGGTTAACATTCTAGTGCTTTCACGGAGAACAAAACTAGATCTAAAAACTTGAAGCTTGAATATCATATTTGGAGGAGATGAAGAGGCCTAATTGTAGATCTAAAATCGAAGCAAGTCACCCAGAGCATGGCGCAGCGAAGAGTTATCCCCAAATTCTCGCCAGTCTAATTATTTGACCAGAGAAGAGATGGAGAGAATGACGAAGGAGATATGGGATGAAGTGATAACTAGATAATTGAAAATGCTCGAAGGATCCTTCCAAAGGATGGGACCACAAAGAATAACTAGAGCTGTTGGAATTCAGAATCAAGGATAAGGAGCTAATGTAGGAACATCTTGGGTTGGAGAAAAACAAACTGAAACAATGCCCCCACAAATAGAACAACTTGGTATCTACCTAAATCAACTTGGTACCGAGAGAACTACACTTAGGAACAATGTTAATGTGATTGTTGGGTTGCTGGGAATGGATAACACCAGGGCTAGAAACGTAAATCAGAATGTGAATGCACAACAATTGGAGGAATATACGCCAGAGCTAACCTATGGGAACGGAGGACAAAACAAAACCAGAGGAGGAGCAGATAGAATGCAAATGTGCAGCCAGTGGAATATGTGCAAGAGCCAATGACATGATTCGATGCAGCAGCAGTCGTAATGGACAAGCCGGATCGATCATTAATCCTAATGGCAGTATTATATGGAGTCGCTTGCAAGACCAACTTCAAAGGTGCACTAAAAAGGGATCCAATTATTAATCTTGCAGAATTCTACCGTGGAGCTGAAAGATATTTGCGGTAGGAAGGCACTGAAGTTGAAGATGAAGTCAAGAATGTTGAAGTTAACGCTATGGATGATAAAGGACTGTCTAGAGCAGGAAATGGAAAAGACAAAGGAAAAAGGAGAACTGATGGCAACTTCTGGGAACCAAAATGACAAAGGAGGCAGCTAAAGTTTTCTTCCTATACTGCCCTGACCGAAACCCCAAAGAGGATATATCTGGACATTAGGGTGTTGATCTTCTATCGAAATCCAATAAAAAGAGAGCTACTAATCGAGAGAAAAGATCAAAAAAGTTTTGCATCTTCCATGAGCTGCATGGACGTGAAACGAACGAGTGCCGACACCTTCATGATATGATAGAGGAATTGGTTCAGAGCAACTAGCTGCAATAGTATGTGAGGAGCTGAACCATATTGGTGTTGTCGGAGCTACCACCACCTGCAGTGAATGCATCAAGGAACAACTATGGATTTGGTCCTAGACTTGAAATCCCATGATCGGGATGAATAGGAGTCGAATATGATTCCCACGCTAAGCTTTCTCATTTCTTTTTTTTTCTTTTTCCTTTTTGAATTTAGCAATAAAGACAATAATAACCCTAGACCACTTAGACATGCACAAAACTAAGATTGATCTCTAGTCACGCTCTAAATTGGACGTCTGGAGTGATTTATTAGGATAATAATAACCTCGGACCGCTTAGACGTATATGAAACCTAGATCAGTCTCTAGGCATGCCCCGAGTTGGATATCTAGGATAAACATTTTGGATTTCCACTTTTTTCTTTGATTTGGTTTGAATATTTGAAAAAAAACCACTTTGAATGAGGTAACTAATATTGATCACCTTAGAGTCTTGACTGGAGAGACGAGATCAGAGTGCAAGGTCCAAGCTACCTTGCCAGAGAGCGAGTGGATGGGCTTATATGAAAAATAAGTCCCCTTACCAAAGAGTAAGCAAATGGTCTTGCTTGGTCTTTGGGTTTCTTTTTTGGAGAGCAAGCGGACCCAGCAAGGATCCTGAGAGATCGTCTCCCTTAAATTAAACATTAAACAATCCAGAAAGATCATCCTCTTAAATGATAAACGATCTAGAGAGATCATCTCCCTTAAATTAAACATTAAACAATCCAGAGATATCATCCTCTTAATTCAAATGGTAAATGATTGGAAGTGATCGAACCTTAGAATGAAACGAACATGATAAAAGGATCTGAACACTTTGCAGGTGGCATAAAACTGATAAATTCGGGATGAACACGGGACAATCTTGGATATGTGATGTAATAATTTTAAATGAAATCAAATATGTGATATAATAAGAGATATTTGATGTAATAACTCCAAATGAAATCAAAATGATTGTGGTGTATAAATTACACTTAGGTAGAGTCTAGAGTCTTGGATTTTAACAGGTTTGTAACGACTTATGATTAACAACAGAATCCCAAAAAACTACAGATTCACTAAGATTAAGTAGCTAAAGAGCTCGGCTTTTGAAGATTAATTACTGGAACTTGTTCTTAAGCCATGCACACCTCACATTCGGAAGGCGTACGATGGGGGGCAAGTTAACCCCCTTTTTAGCAAAGCAGATTTCAACTAGACTTAGAAGATTCAAATGAGGATGAAATGATTTGAAAACTTGGAGGCGCACTTAAAATGACTAGAGAATTAAGCTCAAGAAATTTGTATAATCCACTAAAAAGAGATGTCAGTATTGACCTCTCATATTGGTACTGACCTCTCATGTTAACTTCATAAATGTTGTGACTTCTTGGGACACCTCCATATGGAATTAGAAGAGTGTTGTAAAAAGTACAAATCATTTTGAGCTAAGGAAAAAAGTCATTACCACCCTTTTTGGTAAAAAGGCTGATACCAGGCTGTTTTGGAGAGAAGTTGACAATGAATTATTTTGGACAACCAACGATCGATGAAAATAGCATAAAACACCTTAAAATGAAGTAAGAAGAAGGATGCAAGAAGGTTCGAAGTGATTCGAACTATGGTGAGAAGTCAACTCCGATTGAGAGGTCGGCACCGACCTATGTGGTGAGCTCGAGAGATCCTACAATTTTGCACACCCTTCAAGCTGATATTGGACTCTGTCCCAAGTGGATTTCTGTCCTAACACAACTGTTTCCTTTATGTCATGGAGAAACCAAAATAAGATCGGAATTCTCTGACCATGGAGATTCTATCATTTCTTTACCTTTAATCTCTCCTTTATTAAAGTCACCAAGAAAGCTTCGATTTTCTATTCCAGGACTTAGATCAGCAAATTGTTAGTACTAGTTACTTACAAACAACCTATAAATTCTGAGACCCACTCGATTGTGATCAGATCTTATATAAATAGTTCTAACCAGAGAGAAAGCAATTAATAAGAAGATTGAAGTGGACATAGATGGGAGATTATGCCAAACCACTATAAAAATTATCTCTGGTTTTACTACTTTTCTATTTATTTAATCTGAACTGGTGCTTTCATATTGATTCTGGGTGTTGATTCATTTTTTGGATTAACAATTGGAAACATTTAAAACAATATGTTATTTTCATTATAATAAAATTATCATGATCAAAACACTTTGTAATTACTATCACATAATATATCATTTAAGGATTTTCCATCTACACCTCTAAATTAATCGGTTAATTATTAATATCACTATATAACAAGTACATGATAGAAAGAAAAACACTTATTATTTTGAACAAGATTAGTCATAGAGTTACGTATACGTAACAAACTACATAATTTCCCCTAGGGTATATCTCTGACTCTATCGTGCTCGGCAACTATAAAGTATGCAAGTAATATATTAATATATGAAAGGTAAAGAACAACCTTATATATTATAGATGCATAATCTTTAATATATACATACATTAGAGTTATATTGATTTAGAGAATAATGTATTTCTTACCAAACACCCTCATGATTCGAGTGTCAGGCACATCTGAAATCATGGTCTACGTGTAATACATATTGTTTAATCTAAGTTTAGTTCATTTATAATTGTTTATGATTTAATTAACTTATATAATATTCATGTGTATATCATTAATTAAATCATATTTAATTTAAATTAACTAAATAATTAATTTTTTTATTTTATTCATCCTAATTTAAGATGAATATTAAATATAACATTTGTAGTTTTGTATACATATATCATTATTCACGCCTTTATTAATTAATATTTAATTAATTAATTTTTCAAATAAATTTTTTACTTAATTAAAACAATTTTAATTATATAATTTTAATACATTCAAAATATTATTTTAATTTACCTTAAATAGTTTTAATTAAATATGTATATATTGAATGTAACATTTATATATACATGCATATATATTTATACAAACGTTTATTTTAATTAATTAACGTTTAGTTAATTATTTATTCAATGAATCCAATTAATTAAATATTAAATAATTTTTATTGATATTAAATTCATTTCTAAAAAAAATTTGAAATTTTTTTATAACTTTTATAGCATTTATTTTATATTATAAACTTAACTTTTAGATTTATAATATATTTTAAATTTTAAAACAGAATTTTGAAAATAAGCCTAAGGCCCAAATCAATTTGGGTCTTTATACTTGGGCCTACCTTTTGAAATTACTCCACCTGCTGGGTTAGGCTAGTAGACGAGGAAGGGAGAGTGCTTGATTATCCAACCCTAAGCCTAGACACTATTATTTTATACACTTATCGAATGTGTAGGCTTTATTAGTTGACGCTAAAGTTGCTAATTTAGATCGCAAAGATTATTTGGGCAATGATACCATTAAAGTAACCAGGCCAGTCCATAGTAGGACAAATGGGTAGATTGTTTTAAAAAATAAATCCTATTTGGATCATAATTGGCCCATGAAGTCTAATTAGTTACACTATATCCAATCTAGGTAATTATGAAAAAAAATCCAATTTTATTTAATTATTTTGATTAATTAATAAATGAGATGATTAAAATTGATTTTGTATAATATTTATCAGTATATCATTATATATAATATGTGTACAATGTGCATCTACAACATAATTATGTGTACATAGTCAATGTATATGTATATAAATGTTTAGGTCTACATCTACAATGTATATATTCATTATTCATATGTGAATTAGTTATCTCAAAATATTATTGGTAAATACATACATACATACATATATATATGCACAAGTTTTAAAATTTATTTATATATGTAACGACCCAGAATTTTTGATAATTTAAATTTGGATATTTAATTAATTTTAAATATCAATAAGTGGAATTTTTAAGTCGAACAATTTATTTATCGGATATTTGATTTAATTTGACAATAAATCGATAATATAATGGTGGAAATTCCAAAAATAATTAAATATTGGGTTAAATATGATTGCAAATGATTTGGAATTTTTTTTATATCATATTGAAGTTATGGAAGTATTTTAGAACTTGTAAAATTGAATTTGGAGATAATTTGTAAAAATTGAATATTTTAATATTTAATTATCGACTGAAAAATAGCCAAATTTTGAACAGTCTCAGAATTGAATGAAACTAGTTCCATTGGATCCGTAATAGTTAGTTATTATCAGATTTCAATTTTCGTAGCAATCGGAGTTATCGTTTGACCGTGGTAGCTCGAAACGCATCGAAATTGTTTTTATAATTATTTAGCGAGTTAAAATAGCCATTTTCCAAACGGTCTCGGATTTCGACGAAACTAGTTTCATCGGATCCGTAATGTGATATTATTGTAAGATTTCAAATTTCAAGTCAATCGGATTTATCGTTTGTCCGGGGCAAGCCAACACGCCTAGAAATCGTTTAAATCGGTTTTAATTTAAATTGATCGTTTATAGCCGTATCTCGCACAGATGATCGAATTAGCTTCCGAAACCTGTTCCATTGTGTCTGGAACACGGGATAAACACTAGGAACGTTAGTTACCGCGCGTAAATCGGAGTTCGGGAACCCCGGATGAGTAGTATTCGTTGTTTCGTATAAATAGCCTTTATTCACAAATTAAATATAAAAATAAAGGGGCTAGGGTTTGAAATCAATGCCGGACGCCTCCCCAAATACGAGTGGCCAGAACTTCACCGTCTTTCTCCCTCATTAACTCCAAATCCACGCATCGATTCGCAAAAGTTCCAACATGAAAATCGTAGAGGTCAATGAGATCTATCATATCAACGGTCAAGATCGCGAATAACTTCACGAATCAGCGGCAAAGTGGCTCGAACGAGAAGAATTCGGCCTTGGTTTTCATGATCTAGGCTCGACCGAGCTCCTTGCTCCTCCGGCCGTGGGTAGCATTCAAGTGAGGCTTCGAAACGATGTAGATTGATCGATGCAAAGATGCTCGTATGGGTTGCGTTGATCTAGGGTTAGCGGGTGGCACTTGGGTTCTTGCGTTTCGTTGTTAACCTGGAGGGAGCGATGTTTTGGGAAGATGAAGGAATCGCGTGCGGGCCGATCGTGTACCCAGGGAAAATCAACGGCATAGATTAAGTGAGGTTTTTTTTTAAATTAAATAATTTGTAAATTGTTATATTAGAAATTGTATAAACTTTAAACTGCAATATCTTTTTGCTGCGAGGTCCGATTGGGACGAAACAAATTGCGACGGGTCCGCATTGACGAGCTCTTTGCGATGCAACCAGTTTGGAGTCAATCGGAGCTCGTGTGAATTTCGGGTAAAATTAAACGTTCATTCGAAACGAGCGCTGAAATCAGAAATAAAATCAAGGTGAGAACTCCTCACTCAATCAAACAGTTCGGTTTAAAATTTTAAATAGTTAATGTAGATTGATGATTGCTGTTTGATTGTGATATTAGATATAATAGGATATATCTATATATAGCAATATATATATATTGGCATATGTATATATTGGATTTGATTTCCCGCCTCGTATAGTGGATGAGACCCTATTGCGCCGCCTATTAAGCGGATAATATTTTATAAAATCCCATATACCGCGATATTCCACCTTGAAGTGGAATTGGTATTGTGCTAACGTCTGTGGATGCAGGGAAACAGGTTGGAGGGATCCAACTGGATTCCTCACAAATATTTATTTGTTTATAAATATTGTGTTGATTGTTAACTACCATATCGATATATGATGTTTATTCCCGTGATTGACCATTTGATGCTGTTGCATCATCGGATTCATTTTTCTAAAAGTCAAAAATAACGATTTTGAATTTAAAAAGGGTTTTTAAAATGATTTTCCAAAGTATACGTTTTATTAAATTTTTGTATTGATTCATTTTAAAATAAATAAACGTATAAAATTTTATGTTATAGGAATTAATATTTTTATGAAATATAACCAAAAGGAAAATTTTAAATTAAATAGATTTTTAAAATAGTCAAATTGGGATTTTGGATAATTTTTATTAATAGTTTATATAAAAGATTTTATGAATTGATATCTATAAATTAAATTTATGGGAATTATGAAACGAGTTTATAAAGTGTTAAAAAGGTGTATAAAATGGGTTTCACTAAAAAACCATAGATTTGTAAATCTTGAGGGTTATAAAATAAATAGATGTTGAAATAAAGGTTTTATAAGTAATTAACTTATAAAAATGGATTTTGGGCATTTAAAAGGGGATATTTATAGAAATTGTTAATAAAGGAGGTTTTTATAGGTTGAAACTATTATAAAACTTAAAGGAATCTTATCAGTAATAAGATTTAAGAAATTGTGAAGTTTTAAAGGAACGGTTTAGTAAATAAATAGATTATAAGCTCTTGACTTATAATACGAATTTTTGGTATAGAAATTGGGTTTATAAATTGAATTGGCTTAATAAAAGAGATTTCTAAACCGAAGTTATTAATAGAAACAGAATTTATAAACGTTGTTTATAAATTTGAAATCAATGGAATTTGATAAATTGAATTTAGAATTTGTTAAAGGAGTTATATTCACTCTTTTAAACGATGAATATATTATTAAGTCAAATGGGTATGTTTTTGGGAGAAGAATGTTTTAAAGGGAATTTTAAAACGATTTAAAGATGCTTTAAAATGCATTAAGTATCGAATACATAGATTTCAACATTCATTGTTGAAATAGGCGTTTTCGAGAAAATAGAGAAACGGTGGACTATAACACTGTTGTTATAGTAAATGGTTTCCAAATGGAAATATTTTGTGTAATATTGGAATTTATGTTTCTATTTTTATTCCGAATCCCTATACTAGTGATTTTGGGTTGTCGTAACGATGTTTTACGCAACATTCGTTTTGACCCAACTAAAAGTGAATAAAAGAATGTTTTCCTTAAAAAGAATGAAATATATACTTAATTGAGATTTAAGTATATTGAATATTTTCAAATTGTTGGAAATAAATAAATTTGTGAAATACTTATTATTTAATAAGTATGGAAATGCTTTTCCAATATGAAATGAAACGTTTTTGAGGATTCCTCTTTTAAAGGTAAATTGAAAGCGAATAATTTGAAATCGATTTGAAAAATCGTATATCGGTAGATATTTGGAAATTTGAAATTCACTATGGAATTTATAAAAGGAAGGGAAATTTGTTTAAAAATAAATATTGGTTTATTTTGAAGTATGGAAATGAATTTACGAATTTGGAACGTAAGTTTAAAATAAATCGGTAAGGATTTATTTGATGATTTGAAATTTGTTTTCAAAGGGCATAAAGGATGAAAGTAATTTGAAATTGGTTTTCAAATGGTTGAAGTGTGGAAATTATATCGTGTAAAGATATTTTGGTAAAACAAATAATTTGGGCAATTATTTGGAAGGTGTATATATATATATATATCTTGTGAAGATATTTTTGGGATTAAATAATTTTGGAAAAATTATTTGGAATCTGATGATGTGGCGCATCTTTATTGATAGTTAAATAACCGACTATCAGTATTTACCCTTGGATGGTATTTGTTGTGTTTGTTTGAGATTGAATGCTACACTTATTTTTAAAATAAGCGCTCGCTATTCGGTTTAGCCGGGGGAGGACCTTTGTGTCGTATATCCCATTCCGAATATGTGATACGTCGTTATGGATAGCATTTGAAGACTGGTGTTGAAGACCGGGTATTTGTGAAAACGATAGGATGACCTATCGATTGTCTCTGCATCGTTAGCTACGATATGGAGATTTCCTTTGTGATGGGAAATTTTATCGGGATTGTGAATACCCGGATTTGCAAGGGCTTCTTTGGAAGTGCCTTCGGTTCTGTTCGAACCCGGAACAGACTTGTATGGTTACGTGTCTGACATTACATTTTGAGATATAAAGCAGATTTCTTTCAAATACATTTCTGTTGGTGGCGGAGAATTTATTCTCTTAGCTTAACACCCTTCTCTGAGACGTACGAGCTCAGAGGTTATGTAGTTGAAGGTTATCAGCGATATATTTCCAATTTGGTAATGTGACATGCTGAGTGCTGCTGTGTGATGATCATTGGTTGGTCATTTGTGATATGATCATTTGTTTGATCATTTATCTTTGTGATCATTGCTTTGGTCATCTGTTGACCCAAAGCATGGATTTGTTGCACAAAGCGTAGCTTTGTGGACGAGACTTCGTCAGACCTCACTCCCTGGAAATGGTCGAAACAGGAATATGCGGCAAGGTTATGAGGGTCGCGCCCTTTAGGGTATGTCATTTCCTTCTGGAAAAGGGTGGTATCATGGTATGTCATTTCCTTCTGGAAAAGGGTGGTATCATGGTAAGGACCGGGGGATGACATATTCGTGTAGTAGTTACCTAGTTACAGAGGTAACCCGGCCTTGTGTTGGCAGAGATCTAACCGTAACGTTAGTTTCTCGGGACGTCCCGCCAGAGGCGATCCCATGTGGCAGTAGGAAATGCCTTAGCCTGACCATTTGTTGGAAATCCAATCAAAACATTACGCGCCCTATACGGTTTTAGTTGTATAACCTGTCATTCACTTATGGTGGCACCCCACTGTTTAGATGGTAGCTACAGTAGGCATAGTTCGGAATGTCTATGCTGGCTAGGATTTATATTCTACTTTCGAAACTGTTTTCTACACTATGCACTAATAATAATATCAAAAATGATTTGATTTATGCGTAGTAAGCATCTTTGACTATCATAAGGAGAAATCTCCTCCAATTCTGCGTTTGCATTGTGTGTGTGGCGGGAGGCCTTATGGTAGTTTCATTTTCCAAAAAGCATTGCAGATTTCAAAAATTTAAATTTTCCTGTTGCTTGTTTAAAGATAAACTGTTTTGAGTTCTCACACCAGTCCCATGACTGACCTGGAGTTTATTGTTTCCTTCCTAAACTCTGGGTGCCCACTATTTTCCACACGGGCAGTCTAGAGTTAGGTTATCAGGTTATTCTGGATTCGGGAGTTGCTGTAGCAAATCTGGAGGCGAGCAGGATAGCGTTGTATATTACTAGTATATAGTATTTCATTTTCCGCTGTTTATTATTGTACACTCTGATGATGTGATGTAATGTGATGTAATGTATAAAATGTATAAAATATACTGCTCTTTTGTTTAATGATTATTTATCTATCTATTATATATTATTCTGCTGCGATTGTGAGATTCTGATATTGTTATCCTGTTCTGTAGTTTGTTTCTGTTTCTTCTATCTTTCTCTCTCTTCTTCTACCTCTTTCTTCTTCTTAAACCCTAACGGTTCGGTTTTTCGACAACGAAAAATCGCAAACGTTACATTTGGTATCAGAGCATATGGTTAAGCGACAACCATGACTCTGTTGGGTATTACTCATTAGAGATAGAGTCAGTAGTACTCTATAATGAGTGTGAGTATAATAATAGATATGAGCGCGTATTTGTTAGTGAATATAAAATTGTTTTGTATTGTGGTGATTGGTTTGTTGAGTGGTATATGGATTCTGGTCGGTATAGTCTGTACAACTCTATCGATAGGGATCTCTAAACACTTATACAGAACAATTCGACACGATATTGTTTTAAATTGGGTAAATGAAATAATTTCACCCCGATTATGTTTTATATATAAAGAAAATAATTTTTCAAGAATTATTGAAATGTGTATATAATTGGTTGTTTGATTGTTTGAAATATAAATATATATATGTTAATTAAAAGTTGTTGAATAAGCTAATGAAAGCAATAATTGTAAAAGGAATAAAGGTATAAGCTAATGAATTATAAGTATGAAGTTATAATTAGAATGACTTACAATTGTAAAATAATCTTATGCATATAAGAAGTGAAATTTTATAAGTAAGATTTATAAATGTAATTTATAAATAAAAGAAAACTTTTTGAAAGAATATTTAGCACTGATTTCACTATTGTCACTGGGAAATAATAGGGATGATGACTGCAGCATCATCAGTATCATTTTCGAGTTTCTATGTGATGGATTTGCTACAATAATGAATTTAAAATTGAGGTTTTGTTGTAATAAACAAATTTGAAATTAAAATTCAACTTGAAGTTAATAAATATAAACGAAATAAGTTTTGAACTTATAATATGATTTGGAAGTTGAATAATAAGTTGTATAACTTATAGAATGGGAAAATGTAAGTGAAACCAATTATTGAAGTGGTTAAACAATTAAGTTAAGTAAAATAAATTTTAATTGGAATGTCAATATAAATTTGGCTTAAGTAAAAGTTGAATAGAATTTACTTTAGAATTGAAAACTGAATTGGATTGACAAGTGTAAACTTAAGTTTAATTAACAAATGGTGTTAAATGGAGTATAACTTAAGCGAAGTTGAATAGGAAAATTGATTTTGTATCGAAAGTAAAATAATCAAGTGAATTAAATGATGTGAACTTGAGTTATATAAATGAAATTCAATTTTTATATGTAAAAAGAATTGGCAATTGAATTAAAGTATGGATTGAATGTTAATCAATCGAATGTGAATAAGTTGATATGAAATGATGCATGTAAGTGTAAATTCATTTGAAAATAGTTGAATAATTGAATGAAAATCAGTTGAGTGTTAAAACCAAATTGAATGTAAGTAAAATAAACAAATTTGGTTGTATTGGATATACATTGGTTGTTATTTGCTTGTTGGTTGATTTTATGTAAATTCATTAAGTGTTAATGAAATTGAATTAGCGAAATTGAAAGCTATGTAATTGAATTCAAATTGAAAGTGAAGTAAACGAATTTGAATATGAACTGAATTTGATCCAATTTGGAAGTAAACTAATGTGAATTTAATTAGTGAATGTAAACTAATTGGAAACGAATGAAAACGAATATGTAACTTCAGTAGTAAAGCTAAAATTGAGATAAAAAAAAGTAAGTATCGAAATTTTGTAAATGGATTTGGCAAAAAAGTTTGAATGTTGGAATTGGATACTACTACTAGCAGGATATACAGGTATATAATGGAATTGGGATTTTGATTTTGAAGTAAAAATATTGAATTGCTCGACAAAAAGGTACGTATTTCAGTTTTAGTATGAGATTTGATGATTTCCTTCTCCAGCCACTTGGCTTTCTCTTTTCTTTTTGATTCTGAGGGGCCGTAGTGCCGTTTTGTAGTCGTGCCGAGCTAGCCGCGCAAAGGAGACGCTGGCGAAATTTTTTGAAAATTTCGGGTGTTAGAACAATTTTGAGAAAATTTTGAAAGTTTAAAATTTTGTATTTAAATTAAAATTTGAATTGTTAGTAAACAATGTTGTTTGAAACCTATAATTGAAGTTAGAAAGCTAATTGAAATGATAATGGATCTTCAATAAAAAGATTTGTTTTGGAAAGTTGATAAAACTAATTGATTTTGGAAAAGTAATAAATGGATTATGAATTATTCTCCGTAACTTGCAATTTCGGGACGAAATTCTTTTAAGGGGGGAAGATTGTAACGACCCAGAATTTTTGATAATTTAAATTTGGATATTTAATTAATTTTAAATATCAATAAGTGGAATTTTTAAGTCGAACAATTTATTTATCGGATATTTGATTTAATTTGACAATAAATCGATAATATAATAGTGGAAATTCCAAAAATAATTAAATATTGGGTTAAATATGATTGAAAATGATTTGGAATTTTTTTTTATATCATATTGAAGTTATGGAAGTATTTTAGAACTTGTAAAATTGAATTTGGAGTTAATTTGTAAAAATTGAATATTTTAATATTTAATTATCGACTGAAAAATAGCCAAATTTTGAACAGTCTCAGAATTGAACGAAACTAGTTCCATTGGATCCGTAATAGTTAGTTATTATCGGATTTCAATTTTCGTAGCAATCGGAGTTATCGTTTGACCGTGGTAGCTCGAAACGCATCGAAATTGTTTTTATAATTATTTAGCGAGTTAAAATAGCCATTTTCCAAACAGTCTCGGATTTCGACGAAACCAGTTTCATCGGATCCGTAATGTGATATTATTGTAAGATTTCAAATTTCAAGTCAATCAGATTTATCGTTTGTCCGGGGCAAGCCAAAACGCCTAGAAATCGTTTAAATCGGTTTTAATTTAAATTGATCGTTTATAGCCGTATCTCGCACAGATGATCGAATTAGCTTCCGAAACCTGTTCTATTGTGTCCGAAACACGGGATAAACCCTAGGAACATTAGTTACCATGCGTAAATTGGAGTTCGGGAACCCCGGATGAGTAGTATTCGTTGTTTCGTATAAATAGCCTTTATTCACAAATTAAATATAAAAATAAAGGGGCTAGGGTTTGAAATCAATGCCGGCCGCCTCCCCAAATACGAGTGGCCAGAACTTCACCGTCTTTCTCCCTCATTAACTCCAAATCCACGCATCGATTCGCAAAAGTTCCAACATGAAAATCGTAGAGGTCAATGAGATCTATCATATCAACGGTCAAGATCGCGAATAACTTCACGAATCAACGGCAAAGTGGCTCGAATGAGAGGAATTCGGCCTTGGTTTTCGTGATCTAGACTCGACCGAGCTCCTTGCTCCTCCGACCGTGGGTAGCATTCAAGTGAGGCTTCGAAACGATGTAGCTTGATCGATGCAAAGATGCTCGTATGGGTTGCGTTGATCTAGGGTTAGCGGGTGGCACTTGGGTTCTTGCGTTTCGTTGTTAACCTGGGGGGAGCGATGTTTTGGGAAGATGAAGGAATCGCGTGCGGGCCGATCGTGTACCCAGGGAAAATCAACGGCAGAGATTAAGTGAGGTTTTTTTTTAAATTAAATAATTTGTAAATTGTTATATTAGAAATTGTATAAACTTTAAACTGCAATATCTTTTTGCTGCGAGGTCCGATTGGGACGAAACAAATTGCGACGGGTCCGTATTGACGAGCTCTTCGCGATGCAACCTGTTTGGAGTCAATTGGAGCTCGTGTGAATTTCGGGTAAAATTAAACGTTCATTCGAAACGAGCGCTGAAATCAGAAATAAAATCAAGGTGAGAACTCCTCAATCAATCAAACAGTTCGGTTTAAAATTTTAAATAGTTAATGTAGATTGATGATTGCTGTTTGATTGTGATATTAGATATAATATGATATATCTATATATAGCAATATATATATATTGGCATATGTATATATTGGATTTGATTTCCCGCCTCGTATAGCGGATGAGACCCTATTGCGCCGCCTATTAAGCGGATAATATTTTATAAAATCCCATATACCGCGATATTCCACCTTGAAGTGGAATTGGTAATGTGCTAACGTCTGTGGATGCAGGGAAACAGGTTGGAGGGATCCAACTGGATTCCTCGCAAATATTTATTTGTTTATAAATATTGTGTTGATTGTTAACTATCATATCGATATATGATGTTTATTCCCGTGATTGACCATTTGATGCTGTTGCATCATCGGATTCATTTTTCTAAAAGTCAAAAATAACGATTTTGAATTTAAAAAGGGTTTTTAAAATGATTTTCCAAAGTATACGTTTTATTAAATTTTTGTATTGATTCATTTTAAAATAAATAAACGTATAAAATTTTATGTTATAGGAATTAATATTTTTATGAAATATAACCAAATGGAAAATTTTAAATTAAATAGACTTTTAAAATAGTCAAATTGGGATTTTGGATAATTTTTATTAATAGTTTATATAAAAGATTTTATGAATTGATATCTATAAATTAAATTTATGGGAATTATGAAACGAGTTTATAAAGTGTTAAAAAGGTGTATAAAATGGGTTTCACTAAAAAACCATAGATTTGTAAATCTTGAGGGTTATAAAATAAATAGATGTTGAAATAAAGGTTTTATAAGTAATTAACTTATAAAAATGGATTTTGGGAATTTAAAAGGGGATATTTATAGAAATTGTTAATAAAGGAGGTTTTTATAGGTTGAAACTATTATAAAACTTAAAGGAATCTTATCAGTAATAAGATTTAAGAAATTGTGAAGTTTTAAAGGAACGGTTTAGTAAATAAATAGATTATAAGCTCTTGACTTATAAT
This sequence comes from Allium cepa, assembly GCA_030765085.1. Taxonomy (NCBI): domain Eukaryota; kingdom Viridiplantae; phylum Streptophyta; class Magnoliopsida; order Asparagales; family Amaryllidaceae; genus Allium; species Allium cepa. Next base: position 353,580,305 of record CM060935.1, read on the forward strand.
ACGAATTTTTGGTATAGAAATTGGGTTTATAAATTGAATTGGCTTAATAAAAGAGATTTCTAAACCGAAGTTATTAATAGAAACAGAATTTATAAACGTTGTTTATAAATTTGAAATCAATGGAATTTGATAAATTGAATTTAGAATTTGTTAAAGGAGTTATATTCACTCTTTTAAACGATGAATATATTATTAAGTCAAATGGGTATGTTTTGGGAGAAGAATGTTTTAAAGGGAATTTTAAAACGATTTAAAGATGCTTTAAAATGCATTAAGTATCGAATACATAGATTTCAACATTCATTGTTGAAATAGGCGTTTTCGAGAAAATAGAGAAACGGTGGACTATAACACTGTTGTTATAGTAAATGGTTTCCAAATGGAAATATTTTGTGTAGTATTGGAATTTATGTTTCTATTTTTATTTCGAATCCCTATACTAGTGATTTTGGGTTGTCGTAACGATGTTTTACGCAACATTCGTTTTGACCCAACTAAAAGTGAATAAAAGAATGTTTTCCTTAAAAAGAATGAAATATATACTTAATTGAGATTTAAGTATATTGAATATTTTCAAATTGTTGGAAATAAATAAATTTGTGAAATACTTATTATTTAATAAGTATGGAAATGCTTTTCCAATATGAAATGAAACGTTTTTGAGGATTCCTCTTTTAAAGGTAAATTGAAAGCGAATAATTTGAAATCGATTTGAAAAATCGTATATCGGTAGATATTTGGAAATTTGAAATTCACTATGGAATTTATAAAAGGAAGGGAAATTTGTTTAAAAATGAATATTGGTTTATTTTGAAGTATGGAAATGAATTTACGAATTTGGAACGTAAGTTTAAAATAAATCGGTAAGGATTTATTTGATGATTTGAAATTTGTTTTCAAAGGGTATAAAGGATGAAAGTAATTTGAAATTGGTTTTCAAATGGTTGAAGTGTGGAAATTATATCGTGTAAAGATATTTTGGTAAAACAAAAAATTTGGGCAATTATTTGGAAGGTGTATATATATATATCTTGTGAAGATATTTTTGGGATTAAATAATTTTGGAAAAATTATTTGGAATCTGATGATGTGGCGCATCTTTATTGATAGTTAAATAACCGACTATCAGTATTTACCCTTGGATGGTATTTGTTGTGTTTGTTTGAGATTGAATGCCACACTTATTTTTAAAATAAGCGCTCGCTATTCGGTTTAGCCGGGGGAGGACCTCTGTGTCGTATATTCCATTCCGAATATGTGATACGTCGTTATGGATAGCATTTAAAGACCGGTGTTGAAGACCGGGTATTTGTGAAAACGATAGGATAACCTATCGATTGTCTATGCATCGTTAGCTACGATATGGAGATTTCCTTTGTGATGGGAAATTTTATCGGGATTGTGAATACCCAGATTTGCAAGGGCTTCTTTGGAAGTGCCTTCGGTTCTGTTCGAACCCGGAACAGACTTGTATGGTTACGTGTCTGACATTACATTTTGAGATATAAAGCAGATTTCTTTCAAATACATTTCTGTTGGTGGCGGAGAATTTATTCTCTTAGCTTAACACCCTTCTCTGAGACGTACGAGCTCAGAGGTTATGTAGTTGAAGGTTATCAGCGATATATTCCCAATTTGGTAATGTGACATGCTGAGTGCTGCTGTGTGATGATCATTGGTTGGTCATTTGTGATATGATCATTTGTTTGATCATTTATCTTTGTGATCATTGCTTTGGTCATCTGTTGACCCAAAGCATGGCTTTGTTGCACAAAGCGTAGCTTTGTGGACGAGACTTCGTCAGACCTCACTCCCCGGAAATGGTCGAAACAGGAATATGCGGCAAGGTTATGAGGGTCGCGCCCTTTAGGGTATGTCATTTCCTTCTGGAAAAGGGTGGTATCATGGTATGGAGCCCAGATATTTACTCATGTTGATACACTATATCTATTACTGTGTGGTGTTGTTGGTATCGAGCGCTAGGATAAAGGTCCCAAAGGACCGAGGGATGACATATTCGTGTAGTAGTCACCTAGTTACAGAGGTAACCCGGCCTTGTGTTGGCAGAGATCTAACTGTAACGTTAGTTTGTCGGGACGTCCCGCCAGAGGCGATCCCATGTGGCAGTAGGAAGTTCCTTAGCCTGACCATTTGTTGGAAACCCAATCAAAACAATACGCGCCCTGTACGGTTTTAGTTGTATAACCTGTCATTCACTTATGGTGGCGCCCCACTGTTTGGATGGTAGCTATAGTAGGCATAGTTCGGAATGTCTATGCTGGCTAGGATTTATATTCTACTTTCGAAACTGTTTTCTACACTATGCACTAATAATAATATCAAAAATGATTTGATTTATGCGTAGTAAGCATCTTTGACTATCATAAGGAGAAATCTCCTCTAATTCTGCGTTTGCATTGTGTGTGTGGCAGGAGGCCTTATGGTAGTTTCATTTTTCGAAAAGCATTGCGGATTTCAAAAATTTAAATTTTCCTGTTGCTTGTTTAAAGATAAACTGTTTTGAGTTCTCACACCAGTCCCATGACTGGCCTGGAGTTTATTGTTTCCTTCCTAAACTCTGGGTGCCCACTATTTTCCACACGGGCAGTCTAGAGTTAGGTTATCAGGTTATTCTGGATTCGGGAGTTGCTGTAGCAAATCTGGAGGCGAGCAGGATAGCGTTGTATATTACTAGTATATAGTATTTCTTTTTCCCCTGTTTATTATTGTACACTCTGATGATGTGATGTAATGTATAAAATGTATAAAATATACTGCTCTTTTGTTTAATGATTATTTATCTATCTATTATATGTTATTCTGCTGCGATTGTGAGATTCTGATATTGTTATCCTGTTCTGTAGTTTGTTTCTGTTTCTTCTATCTTTCTCTCTCTTCTTCTACCTCTTTCTTCTTCTTAAACCCTAACGGTTCGGTTTTTGGCAACGAAAAATCGCAAACGTTACAATATATTAAATAAAAAAAATAAAAAATATCTAATAATATTTATCAGTATATCATTATATATAATATGTGTACAATGTGCATCTACAACATAATTATGTGTACATAGTCAATGTATATGTATATAAATGTTAGGTCTACATCTATAATGTATATATTCATTATTCATATGTGAATTAGTTATATCAAAATATTATTGGTAAATACATACATACATATATATATGCACAAGTTTTAAAATTTATTTATATATTAAATAAAAATAATTAAAAATATCTAATAATATTTTGACCAAGTCAATAAAATTTAAATTCAAATTCAATATCTATAATATCTATTTTGACTTGGTAAAATAATTTAAATTTTAAATTAAATTCTATAAAATATATCAAATTATCTTCTAAAAAAGTAAACGTTTTGTATTACCAATAAAAATTTATCATTGCTAAATAATTTTTTAAGATGAGTAAACTATTTAAAATACAAAAATATTCAAAGTATGAAATTTTCAATAAAGCTAAATTTTATATTATTTTATTCTTTCCAACCATATTTTATTAAATAAAAATCCAGAAGTAATTATAATATTTGTAACATCCTATAAAATTAACAGAAAATTAGTTAAGAAAAATCAATTGATTAATAATAACGCTAGGAATGGAAATTTAGCAAACTTAGAATTTGGCTACAAAATTTGCACCATTGTGTTTGTGACGATCTTCTAAGTAACTTTCATATATAGAGCTTTGCAATCAGAGTTCAAACGTAGAATTCATCAACGTTTGAAAATTTCGAATTGAAAATAATTCAAAATGAATTATGGCAACAAATATTAAAATAGTTATTGTTAAATAATAGCTTAACATTTAAATTAACATATCGTAACCATTAATAAAATCTTTAATGTTAACGGTAATTAGCAGTTGGACCACCATTGGTCGATAGCCTATAGGCGAGCATGGCCGACTGGCTTAAATCGGCGAGCAGTCGATAGACCGTGCTATAACGGTTAGGGTTTTGAGCGGCCTGAACAGAATGGATTTAAAATTATTAAAAGATTCTTGAACAGATGGTTTTGACACGTCCAAGGAACTACAAATAAGAGACTAACTCCCTTATTCTTTTCACACAAATCTAAAGTCAGGAAGGACAATCTGCCTATTCCCTTCCTTCGCAAAAATCTCTTTAACTCAAAATAAAGAATAAATATATATCTTCAAGAATTAGGAGAAGATCTAAAAGAATCAAGCCAAAGAGAAAGGTAATAAATTATATATGTATATGTATATGTATATGTATATACATATATATGGAGGCGGCTTTTTAGACACAAAATTAGACACAAATTGGGAACACAAAGCATCTCACCAGTTAGATATTTTTGTCCTTATATGGAAGGTGGAAATCAGAGGGAAATCTAATGGTGAAAACCAATAATGTCCATGTTTTGTGTCTAAATAGACTTTCCCTATATATATATATATATATATATATATATATATATATATGGAATCGTGAGTGTGTGTACGCATCTTCCCTAATCTACAAATTCCAAATCTAATATGTATAAATAAAATGGTTTTATGTCATGTAAAAAATAGAGGAAAATTGGAGGAAGAGATAAGGCTATCGCAGGAAGCAAATCAATGGAGATCCATTGGGAACTCACCTTTCTTCTCTATTTCACAAATAGGAAGTTAGAGATAAAATTAGGATAACAGAGGAGGATCACCATATATAACACAAAATTTCTCCTCCAATTTTTTATAGTCTAGCTTCTCGATTTGTCATTATGCCTCGAGAAGTGGAAGAATTACAATTCCCATTCCACCTGAAATCTTAGGAATTTTTTATAGTTGGAATAAATTCGTAGACCAGGTCGACTTATACGTTTTAAAATCGTTTTATATATTCCTTTCCTAGTTCTTTAAGGCGCAAGGTTGAAACCAAGAAATTTTTATTACTTTCCTGATGTTTCCGAACATTTTCAATGAAACCCTCTCGTAGGAGTATTTTAACAATGTTTTTCGGTGATATTTGTGGATACTATTCGAACCGTTCCATTTTTACTCATGTTAGCATTTCTTATAGAAGTTATTATACCAGCAATAGTGTCTTTGCCCCTGACGAATTATAATTATTGGTGCTTCTTAATTTTGATATAATCAACATGTTTTTTTATTTGAATACTTCAAAGTATTCATTATTTAATTAAATTTGAAATTTTTTATTAAATTAATTATTAAATTTAGCAAAAGTATATGCGTGAGACACAATCTATTAATTGGGTTTATTTCAGATATCCTACTAGAAAAATATCCTAATTTGATATATGACTATGAGTCTTTGATCTATGACTATGAGTCTTTATAATACCTCGGGAGCTAATGAAACTATTTTAGTAAAATTCAACTGTTTCAATTCCCGAGCAATCGAGCCAAGAACTCGAGTTCCTTTTGGATTTCCTTCTTGATCAATGACAACCGCTGCATTGTCATCATATCGTATTATCATACCGTTGTCACGTTTGAGTTCTTTACATGCACGTACAATTACAGCTCTTATTACTTGTGATCTTTCTAGAGGCATACTGGGCACTGCTTCTTTAATTACAGCAACAATAATGTCACAATATGAGCATATCTATGATTACCAGCTCCTATGATTCGAATACACATTAATTCTCGAGCTCCACTGTTATCTGCTACATTCAAAAGGGTCTGTGGTTGAATCATATCTTTTTTATTTGAATTTTTTATTTCAATGCAAAGAATGAGGAAAAAGAAGAAATAGTATTTATCTAGAAATAAAGAAACTCGTGGTTGTTTTTTCATCCCTTTTTTATATTTAGTTCTACACCCCTATCCTGAAATAACCAATTGAGTTTTTATAAGCATTTTGCAACACAGCTATTGAAATTGCTGCTCTGGCTACAGTTCTGAGACTCCGCCCATTTTGTAAAGTATTCGACCGGGTTTAAAAACAGATACCCAATATTCGGGAGATCTGTTTCCCGACCCCATACGTGTTTCTGCGGGCCTTACTGTAATAGTTTATCGGGAAAAACACGTACCCATATTTTTCCACCACAACGTGCATATCGTATCATTGCTCTTCGTCCTGCTTCTATTTGTCTAGCGGTAATCCAAGCGGGTTCAAGTGTCTGAAGAGCAGATAGGAAATCTTAATTTTTCCCTAATAGTACTGCATAATTTGATGTTTGGATTCATATTGTTCCTTGGGAGATTTTGTATGTGAAAATTTATCATCCCCAGAATCTCCCATAATATGTAAAATTTGAATTGTTTATAATCTTAGTTGTTTTATTTTAATTGTAACACCCCATAAAATGAACTTTAAAAAATAAAGTAAATTGAACTAAATATGATAAAGTCTGAATATTGAAATTTTATGAAACTTGGAATTTGACCACGAAAGTTATTCCATTATGTTTGTGGTTAAATTCTTATTTATTTCCATATATAATATGCTAAAAAATGGGCTTAAATGAAGAAGTTATGAGCATTTTAAGTTTTTAGATTTAAATTAATTTAGTTGGAATTTAAATACAAATGAGAATTTAAATTTAGGGTTTGAATTTTAAAAATTATGTTGGGGTTAAGTAAACGTTTAATCAATTAACGTTAAAGTTCATTTGGACATAAAATTAATTAAAAAGCAATGGAAATAAAAACATTCCTAAAACAAACGTACGGCCGACCATTGGGATCGGTTAACCATAGCGGTCGATCAGGTGAAGAGAAGCAGTTGATCGGTCAAAACCATATCTTGGCCGTGGCAACTTGGGTTTGAAGGAGTGGGCTATTTATTTGTATGATCTTGATTTCTCCGTTATAAACTCTTTTCATCTTAAGGTTATAGTGCGTTTCAACCCTTATAAATAGAACCTATCCTCTCCACCTTTTATTCATGTTATTTTGGGTAATATAATGAAATTCTGCCATTGCTATTTCTCTAATAAGATATAGAAACTCCGTACAGAATTCAGGTAAGAATTCAACTTATTTCTTATTTGTTTCTTCTTCCTCCAACCTATTCTTATCATATTCTTCTCCAGTTATTCTGAATCTAACGAATTTATATACATCTTCTCTATTCTATGTATATAAATCAAAAGGGAGAGATTCTACAAGAGATTGAAAGGCTACAAACCCATTTAAGTGAAGCTAAGGCTAATCCGTGCGTGGAAACAGGAGTATTTATTTTCAGTAATGTTTTGTGTGTTTCTCTTTGGATTTGAATATGCCTTAGAGATTTTTAGATTTCAAAAATACGACAGATAAAATTCCTTAAAATTTCTTTTTATTTTGAAATCTCAATTCTATGTTGAAAATCTCAATTATTTACATTAACTTGATGGAATTTGTTTCGTTTATGAAAATTTTGATAATTTCAAAGTCAATTCCACTTCTCCTTCTTACATTGTGGTCCTCAATAAAATAAGGTGTTTAGATTATGAATTATATTCATAGTTTGCACCACTTGTTCTAATCTATTTCTTTGTAAAAGAGGAGTTGAATATAATATGGAGTGTAGACCACAAATCTTACTTTTTTGGATATTCCGTTGAATTGGTGTAATAAATTGAGATCCTACTTTATTTACAAGTTTGTTATTGCAGATTTGGTTATGAGTATTTATTTCTCGATTTGGAAATTAGAATCCATTATTTTGGTATGTTGAAATCTTGAGAATTTGAAGAAAAATGACTTATAGTAATATTTGGTTAGGGAATTGACATTTAATGCTAGTTTAGAGCGTAAAATTCTTGCATTTAGAACTTATTAGACACGAGTATTTATTTATCTATATTTTTTTAATTATCATATAATTATTGCAAACACGGCGTAGTTAATTAGGCATTTATTTTCATTCAATTTCCCCCATCGGGAAGGTAATTTATTTATAGGCTTAAATAAGAGGAAACTCTTATATAACCTGATTATTATTTTAAGATGTAATAAAGAAGACTCCATATAAGGACTTATTTATGAAACGGTGGAATGAGAGTGTATATGTGTGTGTATGGAGAGTTATTGTAACTCATAGGGATGCGAGGTCAATAGAGTTACATGACGAAAGTATGCCCTTCACTTTGAGGCAACCAACAGTTGAGTACACTTTGATTGATGTGATATATCCTTATGATAAATATTTGTAATGATATGAGGTTAGCCTTAAATTATATAGGGGAAATCTATCCGGCTAATCTGACCATCAGTTCCTATGAATATCGGACTAATGTGAGATGCCATTATGAGTGTGGGCCATAAGATGAAGGGCCTGGTTCGGAGTCTTGAGGTATTAAGTGGTTATATGAAGGCCCGCCTCTTTTATTCAAACGAAGTATTAAATGGCCAAGGGGTTGAGTTAGGTGGTATCTCGATAGGGGCTCGCTTTTGGAAATAGGTGTTAAATGATGAGGTTTGCCTTAATTAAGATATTAAATGACCAGAGTCTGCCTATTTTCCACAAGAAATTATTAAGTGGCTTAAGAGATTTCATATGATGTCAGCTAGTACCATTAAGGAGCGTGCCTTGGAAATAGGTATTAAATGATGGGATCTGCCTTAATTAAGGTATTAAATGAATAGAGTCTGCCTATTTTCCAGTAAAAGGAATTAAGTGGCTTGGATACCGTCTCTTACATTATTAGTTGTTTATGATGTATAATTGGTATATGTGATTCTAGAAACCTGCTTCTGGAAGGGAAGGTGTTAAGTGGTTAGACCCGCCTTCTTTCCTCATAAAGAAGTATCAAATAGTTTAATGGTCTAGTTTTGTAAATATATTCTTATTTTGAGATATACTGCCCAAGTACTAAAAGGGTAAGATTCGACGTTTTTATACACTAGATATTGTTGTTCTGACTCCCTTCTCATTACAATCCAGGTTAAAGATGTTGATGGAAAAGTGATGCCTGGAGATGGAGGTGGTGGACTTGCGACGATATTTAAAAAATTTATTTGCTTTCATATGTACCCATGTTTGCAGACCATTCTTATAATGAATTATGTTACGGTTTGGTTGTATCTTGTATTTTAACATTGTTATGAATTTGAAATACATGGGTACACTTCACTAATATATTTTGTTCCATCTACTTTGAGTTCTAAAATTTTAATTATGGCTCTGTAATGTTATTTCTTTCTTACTACCAATAGCTTACCTTAGAGTGGATCTAAGTTTCGATAGGCCTTTTCTAGGTCGAAATTTAGGCTTGTTCTAGGGCGGGTAATTACATTTGGTATCAGAGCCTAGATTACCCTATCAGTGGGAAAAAACTATACGTGTGAGAGACGTATTTGTTATTTTGAAAAAGGTTTTTCAAAAATAATTTTCAAAATTCTATATATACCCAATTTTATGGAAGATACGCATGTACACTAGGCAACCCTTTTCTTTTAGCATACTATCTTTCACTATAGGTTTAACCTACATATGGTTGATGTGGCTAATAATCAACCTTCTTCCGAATAAGGGAATCCTACCGGCGGAAGACCACCCATTCATGAAATGCCCAAATGGTTTAAGCAATATCTTAGTGCTGTCGATATTCCTATTCCTCCAACTGCACCGTTAGCACTCACTGCCTCTCCCGCTGATGCAGCACCCCATCCTGTCGACTTTGCTAAGTTATGTAAGGACTTTCACAATATAGAAGGGAAAACATAATCTAGAACTGAAGGATATATGAAAGTGGAAGCTTGGACTAGTAACTTCAAGAAGATATGTAGAGAGCTCGTTCGATATGATCAACTAAGAAGAAGAATAACAACTTGGCACCACAGGGAAGAAGCCTTGAATTGGTGGAACTTTGTGGCTGATTAGCACACTAGAAGGATATTCTCTTATGATGAATTCAAGGACCGGTTTGAGATCTGAATCATGTCTAAAGCAGAGGTTAGCTTGCAATTGGAAAAGTTCATTTAGTTGAGACAAGGAGATTCTAACCTTAAGGAGTACATAGTTTGTTGAATTGGCTAAATTCGGGATGAGCCTAGTAGACACACCTATGAAGAAGCCATGAAGTATATGAAGGGCTTAAATTCCCCACTAAGAGGAATGTGGTTGACCCAAGTACCTGTTGGGGAAATGTATGAGATGTTGGTAGAAATGGCAATGCTGCACGTGGCCAATGAGGAAGATAAGGGAATGGAGAAGGAGAAGTCTGCACCGACCCAAAAGTAAGGAGGGTCCAAGAAGGGGAGCTTTTGGGTCAATAAGAAGTCGAAGGGGAAGTTTAAGAAGGATGGAAAGGTGTATAAGAAATGCCAAACGAAGGGCCATGAAGCTAAAGATTGTAGGGTGAGTTTGATGAAGGAGGCCTTTAAAAGGTAGGTGCTTTAACTACCACAATAAAGGGCATCACAAGAATCAGTGTCCCAATATGGCTAAGGAAAGATCAATCAGACAGGCCTACATTATTGAAGTCATCCCTGTTGCTAGTAAGCCACCAAGAGACCAAGGAAAAGCAACTCTAGAAGGTTTACTCTTATTTTTACGGTTACAATTCGTACCATATTTGATTCAGGGGCATCACATTCCTTTATAGCTAGGAATGTAGTATGTTTCTTAAAACTTCAAACCTAGATGCCCAACAGCCCAATTGAGGTTTCCAATCCCATTGGGGGTTCGACCCATCTTTCTCTTATTTGCAAAGACCTAGTGTTAGACATATGTGACGTTGATTTCATATGTACTGCGCACGTTCTAAATTTTGAGGGGTATGGGCTTATCTTGGGTATGGATTGGTTATCACATTACGGAGTCATTCTTGACTATAATAAGAGGGTAGTATGATTAAGAAGTTATGGAGGTCATGACCTAGAAGTTCTTTGTACACCCAAAGATTTAGTTTAGTTTATACTCACTAAGTCTATCTGTTGTTGGAGAGCCATCAATTGTACCCGTAGTTTGTGAATTTATTGATGTCTTCGAGGAGGTCTCAAGTCTCCTACCCTATAGGTAGATTGAGTTTTGAATCGATTTAGAGTAGGATGCAAGGTCCATTCGCTTTTCCTTTGAGACATATAGCCCCTAAAGAAAGAAGGGGATTTGATAAGCAAGTATCAAAGCTATTGAAGAAAGGATTCATTCATATGAGTACCTTTGAATGGGGAGCCCCTGTTGTTTTTGCTACTAAGATAGATGGTTCTTTGAGACTTTGCGTCAATTATAGAGAATTAAACAAGTTGACAAGGAAAATAGGTATCCTCTACCTAGAATAGATGACATGTCTGGCCAAATTATAGGAACTAAAGTCTTTTCCCAATTAGACTTAGCAATATGATTCCATCAGTTGAGAATTACAAAGGAAAGCAAGCCGAAGACCACGTTCTGTACTTCAGATGAGCTCTATGAGTGGGAAGTAATGGCATTTGGACTGATGAATGCCCCAACATACTTTGTGGATCCGATGAGTAGATTATTTAGAGGGCAATTTAATAAATTTGTCATGGTGTTTGTTGATGACATCTTGGATTTCTCTAAAGGCAAGAAGGAGCATAAGGACCACCTTAGGGAGGTATTGGAGACCTTGAGAAGAAACCGACTCAAAGCCAAGTTTTTTAAATACCACTTTTGGAAAAATGTGGTTAGGTTCCTTGGGCATATTGTTTCAGAACAAGGATTGACTATGGACCCTGCTGAAGTAGAAGCTGTTCAAGGATGGAAGACTCCTAGTAATGCATCTGAGGTTAGGAGTTTTCTAGGGTTGGTAGGCTAGTATAGGATGTTCATCAAGAACTATGCACAAATAGCTGCCCTTTTAACTCAATTGAATAAGAAGAATCTAGTTTTTATTTGGGATGATAGATAACTAAGACAACTGAGAAGCTTTTGGAGTCATTGACTAGTTCATATGTGCTTACTATTTCAAATGGAACAAAGCCATTTGCGGTTTTCGCAGATGCACGTAGCATAGGATTAGGGGCAGTTCTTATGATAGAAGGGAAGGTAGTTGCCTATACTACTGGGCAACTGAAGGACCATGAGAAGAGGTATCCAATGCATGATTTGGAATTGGCAGCCATTACTTTTTCCTTAAAGATGTGGAGTCATTATCTCTTGGGTGAAAGATTTGAGTTATTCACTGATCATAAATCACTCAAATACCTATTTTTCCAAAAAGACTTGATTCTTAGGCAGCAAAGGTGGATGGAGAATGTAGCATCCTTTGACTTTAGTTTGCAATATACCCCTGGAAAAGGGAACGTAGTCGTCGAAGCCCTTAGTCGGAGACATGCTACCCGAGGTGCTATATATGAATGAAGACAGTTGAAGTTTCTCTTGAATTTTAACCGCCAATCATCAATGGAACTCATCTAAGGTTTTCTAGCAACTATGGAGATTATACCAGCCTTGATAGATCATATAAGGCATAAGTAAGTGAAGGATGAGGGGTTATTAGGGATTTTGGAGAAATTGAGAAAAGAAGAGCATTTTCTCCATTCTAGGAGGCATTCAGTTGATGAGAAGGGATGTTTGAGAAGAGATGGACATCTTTGTGTTTTGATGATCGACGACAGATGTGCTTATGGAGTATCACCACTCGAGGATGGCCATTTATCCCGAAAGAGATAAGGTGTATAAGGACATGAATAGAATTTTCTCTTGGGATGGAATGAATAGAATTTTCTTTTGGGATGGAATGAAGTGAAGCATAGATGAAATTGTTGCAAGGTGTTTAACATGTCAGGAAGTAAAAGCCAAGCAAGAGAAGCCTGGTAGATTATTATTACCTTTGGAAATTGCAACTTGAAAGTGGGAACATATTTCAATGGATTTTGTGGAAGGATTGCCTAGAAGTTAGAAGGGCAACAAGGCTATTTGGGTTGTTGTGGACGGAGTCACTAAGATGGTCATTTTGTTCCAATTAAGAGAAATAGGACTGGTGCCTCTCTTGCATAGATTTATATTAAGAGGTAGTTCGTCCACATGAGATTCATGTAAGCATGGTCGGTGATAAGGACCCCTTGTTCACTAGCGAGTTTTGGAGGAGCCTACAAACAACTTTGGGAACTTCTTTGAACCGTAGCATGGCATATCGACCACAAACTGATGGACAAACGTAGAGGGTGAATATGATTTTGGAGGACCTGTTGAGAGTTTGTGTCTTGGATTTCGGAGGAAAGTGAGAGCATCACCAATCTTTAGTTGAATTCGCATATAACAATGGCTATCAAGCGACGATTGGTATGGAACCTTTTGAAGCAGTTTATGGGCGGCCATGCAAATTTCCTACTTGTTGGTGGAAAACAACCGATAAAGTATAACTCGGACACGATTTGATCCGTGATACCATGAAAAAAGTAGAGTTGATCAAGCAAAGGATGAAGATAAAGCAAGACCATCAAAAAATTTATGCGCATAAAAGAAGGAAAAAGGTTGAATTTTAGGTTGGAGATATGGTGTTTGTTAAAATCTCCCTTCTTAGAATAGTTGTTAGGTTTGGCAAGTCTGGAAAATTAGCGCCTAGATCTATTAGGCCATTTAGAATTCTGGAAAGAATTGGAAAATTGGCACACCATGTGGAGCTTCCTGACAAGTTGGCACGAGTCCACAATGTTTTCTATGTTTTTGACCTTAGAAAATGCCTTAATGACGCTGCTAACAGAATAGAGTCTGATCGGTTAGGGGATTTTGAGATGGAGCCATAGTTCCCCATGCCACCGCATGCATTATGGAGCATGGTACTAGGAGATTCCGCAATAAAATAATTAGTCTGGTCCAAGTACAATGGGAGGGCAATCCGATGGAACGCACATGGAAGATTGAGGAGAAGATGAAGAGCACTCACCTATAGCTTTTCCTTGGTAATTTTTTCTCTTCAAAATTAGGATTTTTGTTGCATCATGGCTGCTAGATTGGATGGTAGGAGATGATTGTTACACTTTTTCACAACCACGTTACACTCATGTAGAAATTTTTATGCATTTTTAGGATATTTGCATAAACACTTTCATGATACAGTTACACACTCACGCTAGGATTAAGCTCATTTTAGCATGTCTACAGTACATAATCACATTACACTATGGGTTGAGTAGATGGTTGTGTAGAGAACTTGGTTGTATAACATGGATGTTATTGCACGTTACGTTATTCGCCCCTTGGAAGATTTCAGGACGAAATCCTTTTTAAGGAAGGACATTATAACACCTCGTAAAATGAACCATAAATAAATGAAGTAAATTGAATTAAATATAATAAGGGTTGAATATGGAAATTTATAAAAGTTATTATTTGACAACTTTGACCACGAAAGTTATTCCGTTGCGTCTGGGGTGAAATTCTGATCTGTTTCCATATACAATATGATGAAAATGGAGCTCAAACGAAGAAGTTACGAGCATTTTAAGTTTTCAGATATAATTAGTTTACTTGGAATTCATATACAAATGAGAATTTAAATTTTGGGTTTGAATTTTAAAAATTAGCTTGAGGGTTAAGCAAATGTTTAATCAACAACAGACATTAAAGTTAATTAGGGTATAAAATTAATTAAAAAGCGACGAAAACAAAAACAATTCCAGAACAAACGTACCAATCGACCCCTTTAATATGAGAAATTGACCAACTAAAGAGAGCCGGTCGGCCAACCGGTCAAAGCTAAATTTTGGCAGTGGTGGCTAGGGTTTGAAGGGGTGTGCTATTTATTTAGACGCTCCAGATTTCTTCGTTTTAAATATTTTCATCTTACGATTCTGGTGCATTTCAGCCCATATAGATAGAACCATATCCTCTCTACTTTTTATTCGTATTATTTTAGGGAATACAATGAAATTCTGCTATTGCTATCTCTCTAGTAAGATTTAGAAACTCCATAGAGATTTTAGGTAAGAATTTAACTTATTTCTTATTTGTTTCCTCTTCCTCCAATCTATTCTTATCATATTCTTCTCCAGTATTCCGAATCTAATGAATATATATACCTCTTCCCTATTATGTGTGTGTATATGTTAAAATAGAGAGATTTTGGAAGAAATTGGAAGGCTACAAATCCATTTAAGTGAAGCTAAAGCTGATCTATGAGTGAAAACCTTAGTGTTTCTTTTTGGATTTGAATATGCCTTAGGGATTTTTAGGATTTCGAATCCCCCAAATTCCGTTTTATTCCAAAATGTAAATTCTATGTTGAGATTCTCAATTATTTACATTAATTTTACGGAATTTGTTTCATTTATGAAAATTTTAATAATTTCATAGTCTATTCCACTTCTCCTTCTTCTTTGGCTCAAATTGTGAGTCTTCAATGCAATAAGAGGTTCAGATTACGAATTCTATTCGTAGTTTACGCCACTTATTCTTATCTAGTTCTTTAGAAAAAATGAGTTGAATAGAATATGGATTTCATATTGCAATTCTTATTGTTTGGGATATTTCATTGATTTGGTGCAATAGATTGAGATTCTATGTTATTTACAAGTCTATTATTGCAGTTTTGATGATGAATATTTATTCTCTATTTTGGATATTAGAATCCATTATTTTGGTATGTTGAAATTTTTGTAATTTGAAGAAAAATGACTTGTAATAATATTTGGTTAGGAAATTGACATTCAATGCTAGTTTAGAGGGTAAAATCCATGCCTTTAGAACCTATTGGGCAGAAATATTTATTTATCTCTATTTGCATAATTAACATATAATTATTGTGTATATAACGTATCTAATTGGGCATTTATTTTTATTTATTTTCCCCATAATGAAGGTAATTGATTTGTAGGCAGAAATAAGAGGAAACTCTTATATAGCTTAATTATTATTTTAACGCGTAATAAAGTAGACTCCTTATAAGCCCTTATTTATGAAATGGTGGCATGAGTGTGTGTGTATTAATATATATATATATATATATATATATATATATATATATATAGACACACACACACACACACACACACACACACGGAGAGTAATTGGTGTATGGTTAAATCATAATGATGCAAGGTCAATAGAGTTACATGATGAAAGTTTGCCCTTCACTTTGAGGCTGTCAGAAGTTGTGTACACTTTGATTGATATGAGATATCATTGTGATAAATATTTGTAATGACGCAAAGTTAGTCCCAAATTTTGTAGGGGGAATCCACCCATTTGTAACAACCCTGAATTTTGAACAATTTAAATTGAAAATATTTAATTAATTTTAAATATTTGAATGATGGTTTAGTTTGAATTCCCAATATAACTATGAAATTGGCGATTAAATTTTATAATTTAATCTATTGAAAATTGAATAAAAATTTGAATTTTCAATTTTAAGCTGATTAAAAATAATTTAAAAGCTTAGAAAATTCACATTGATAATACTGAAGATAATAGAAGCTTCAGAATTGAATTTGTAAGTGATTTGTTCAGTTTGGAATTTTATCGTTTAAATTTAATTTAAAAATAGCCTTCCGAGGCACGATCTCGGTATTTGACGAAATCAGTTCCATTGGGTCTGTAATGTTGAGTTATTACCGGATTTCAAATTTCATTTTTATTTGAGTTGATATGTGAGTACACGACATATAAACGTGTCAAAGAGAATTTATACAAAACAAATCGTATTTGAAAAAAAAATAAGAAAAAAATAATAATAATAAAATAACGTGATATTCTTTTATCAGCATCCCATAACTCACGCCTTTGTTTCATCCTTCACTCATGCCTTTCATCACGCCCAAAATCGTGCCTAAAATCATGCAACCTTTCCCTTCAAAGCATGCCGATACCCCTTTCCTCCATTTCAAAGTAGAAACAAAAAAAATCAAACGAGAAGAAAAAAAATGGCGGCCTCAAATTTCTTTCGTTCGCCGTTCCTCTTCGCTTCCAAATTAGGGCTTTTGAAGCCGCACCTGTCTTGATCGATTCTCTGGCTTGCGGCTGCTTCTTCTTTGCGTCGATCTCGGCTCTTCGTTTAAGGTGAGTAATTAAATTTACTCACATCTAATTTAATCTTAGTATAGGGTTTCTGCAAATTCGATGTTGATTTGATTTTGTGTTATCGGCCTTGAATTTCTGGTGTTTCGACTTCGGTTGTTTTGATTTCTGTTCGATGTTCATGATTTCTGATTTATTCATATCGAATAAGTTTGTTTTCTCGTCCGCGACTGCTCCAATTCGATGCTAAGGTGAGTGGTTAGCCACTCACATTTAATTCGAGTCAGTTTCAATGATTTCTGTCTTGTTTAAATTCTTGATTTTGGATGTTGCGATTCCTTGATTTATTTGGCTTTGATGATTTTGAACTGTTTGCATTTCAGTGTACTTGTTGTTTTCATGTTCGATCACTAAGCACTTGTCATGTTGCACACTCTCTATTGCACTGAGTCTTGATATCACTTGAACCTTAGTGTAGTTGTTGTTGGTTTTGGTTCACTATTTGCATCACTGGTCTTTGATGTTCGGACAGACCTGAACTTTGATATTGTTATGGTCTAGTTGGTTAGTCGAGTTGCCTACATGTGCTCTTGTAGTCGAGTCTGCATATGTGTATTTTGTAGCAGCTTGGTCTAGCACTTGTATTAAATCTGGATTCTTTTGGAGTCCAGTTCCATTCTGGTTTATGTTTTTGATCGTTGAGACAGTTTTGACTTATTTCAGTTTGAAGATTTGTCTGGTTACAGAACTATTTCTTGTTCCTGGTCTTGATGGTGCATTGTTACACTATCATCTGGTTGCATTTGTCTTTGTTAGAATCTTGAAGTAGTCTTCATTGTTGCATTGTTTTGCTTCGAGCATGTTGTCTGCAGATGCTGGGTGCATTCATGTATATTGGTTCAAATTTGTACTGAACTTGTTTTTGTGTCTTTCTTCCATTTTCATCTGTGAATATTGTCGAGTCTGATTGTATAGCATTTGAACATGTGTCTTGTGATCTTCATATATGAGTCCTTTGCATTCATGTACTTGAGTCATTTGAGACATTGGATCTTTGCATTCAGTTTATTTAATTTGTTGAAGCTTTGCATCCATATACTTGAGTCTTTGCCCTTTGGTCTGCATCATTGCTTGACCTGTTGCACTGTTGTCGACACTGGGTTGCATACCTTATTGCATTCACTCCAAGTAAGTTGATTCTCTTGACCATGTGCATCTGTAGTTGTTTCACCTGTTGCACTTCATTGTGGTTTCATGTCTGTAGTTGTCTGCATTCACTCCAGATATTCTTCACTTTTGTCTATGTTGATACTGTATGCTTGCATATCCAAATTGCATATGTACTGTTCTTTGATGGATGATCATTTGTATACATACATTCTTGTATGTATATATGTGTATGGCCACTGCATTCTAAAAATCTTGAGTTTGGTTTGTCTACACTCACTACTGCCTTTATAGTTGATCAATTTTGTTTGAACTGAATCATGCAGTTCCATTTTGTTGCATCTTTGAATTTTATTGTCTTGATGTTTTACTGCCATCATGTACAGTCTACTTTTGTGTTTGCTACTCTATGTAGTAGCCTTACTTGTGCACTTGGTGTAGCAGTTTCAATGTTGCATTCATGTGTACATCATTTATCACTGGCTTGCATTGTTTTGGGTATGACTGCCTTTGTGCACTTGTTGTTGAACTGCAAGTTGCCTTAAACTTTGAATACTTGGTTTTGATTTGGCCTGACAGTGACATGTGTAGTCGTAGTGTTTCAGTTCTTAACTTGTGTTGTTCAGTTGAGTTCGGCACTTATGTTGTCGTTGCTCGACTGTTTAGTTTCGAGGCAATTTGCTTGTTTCAACTGCAGATTCTATGTGCAGTTGTTTCTTGCTTTACTTTGATAATTGCAGTTTTCCCCTGTTTGGTTTGGGTCTGCACATCCATGGGCCTCCTCTGTTGCGTTGTGCTTCCCCTGTGTTGCCATATCTTGGCTGCATCTGGACTTACCTTTGGTTGATTGCATGTCCACTTCATTGAAATACTTATTCCAGTGGGCCATGCCTTGTGCACTTGGTCATTTATTGTTGCCCAGATTTTTTCTTGGTTTTGCTGTTAACCTTGGTTTAGCTTCGCAGTTGTGTTGAGTCACTGACTTGACCTCTGCAGCTTCGACTTCTGTTAGTATTCACTGTTGTGATGATTTCACATGCTGTTGTGGCGTGGCCGTACACGCGTGCGTGTACTGCAGCCACACGGTATTTATTTTAATTGATATTTCTTTTGCTTTTGATCCATTGATCCTTTGCGTATTTCATATGCCGTATTGGCGAGGCAGCGCACGCGTGCGTGTACTGCAGCCAATCAGTTTTGATGTTTTTAAGCAACTTCTCAATTATTTGAATTGATTTGGTTTAAATTGATGATTTTGTTGTTAAATGCCGTTTAGGCAATTTTGATGTTTTTCTAAATTATCTTCATAAATAATCCCTTCATCTATCTTCGTTGATAATTTGAAACTACTTATTTATTGTCTAACACTGTTAAGTGTTATATTTACCGTTATCCGATTTCTTGTTAAAGGATCGGATAGGTGAATTTATATTTGACTATCGTCTAATTGTTATTTATTATTATTGCCTCTATGCACTAATAACTGAGTTTGAATTAGACTGACCTGTGTATTATTTTCTTTTGAATGTAATACTCGGGTCAGACCCAGTATTTTACAGCTTGAAGATTTTCGGGCAGCGAAGTTAGAGAGAGAGGGATAAAGCTCACTTTAATTCATTGTTATATTTTTGTACTTTAAAGAGATATTCCGCTGTATAAAAATTAATTCATTGTATAAACTCTGATATATGTACAAAAATTCATTATGTGAAATATAACTATTCTGTGTTTCTGTAGCTGATTCTGTTTAAACACTATAAACTGAATAACAATCCGTCATTTTGAACGTTTCGAGTTGGTTTAATTACCGACTAGGGGCGGTCAGAAGGGTGGGTCGTTACAAAAAGTGGTATCAGAGATTTGGTTTATACAAAGCTCAGTTTATGATGTTTAATATGAATAGTTACTAGAATCACTTTAAAGAAAACGTTTTTCAAATCTAAAGAAGTATAAAAAAAATTGTTGTTTTTGAAAATAAAAGGTATTTTGAAAATTCAAATCTTTTTCGGACAATCCCCCTCTCTTTTGTAGCTCTCTAATTTTAGGTTTGCGATAGTTTCTTTTCGGTAAAGTCTCCTTAGATTTGAGTCCCGATCATTCGAAAACCCATTATCGAATTGCTGAGATTTATGAAAAAAAAAAAGTGAAGCGAATTAATGAATTGGTTTAAATCCAATATTCTGAATATCTCCAAAATAATAAATTGTGAAATAAAATGACGTGTCAATTTAGTATAGCCAAGGGGATCATTGAACTATAACTTGGGAATTTGATTCTGAATTCTTTTGAAAAATTGATTTCAAATGTTTTGAAGAATGATTTAGTAAATAAATGGATTATAAGTACTTAACTTATAATATGGACTTTTGATATATAATTGAGTTATATAAATTGAATTGAATTAATAAAGGAGATTTATAAATCGAAGTTTTATAAATAGAAATGGAATTTGTAAAGATTGTTTATAAATTCGAAACCAATTGAATTTGATAAATGAAACATAGAAGTTATTAAAGGAGATATATTTGTGATTTTGGACAGCGAATTATCCTTTATGTTAAATATTGTGATAGTAAATGTTGGTTGGGAATTTTATCCACGATTTTGGAATGTGGATAATCCTTTAAATAAATGGGTAGAAACATTGAATTGAATAGATAAGTATATTTATGATTTTGGACAGTGAATACAATATTAAAGGATATGTCTTGGGAAAATGATTGAATAATCCAACCTCTACTAATAAGGATTGCAAATATTGATAGGAAACTTCGAAAACATCTTGTTAATTATAATGGCGAAAACCGAAGCACAAAAAGCAAGCTATAGCCCGACCAGCTAGAGCGAAAAGTGTAATGGTGATAGATAAGGATGGAAACATCTCACATTTTTGCGAGAACTGTAGGGATTGGGGACATGTAGATTTTGAATGTGTTAATTCTCCTTTAATACAACCTGAAATAGTGCAATCCGAAGATGAAAGTTTGGCAAAGATGCGTACTACCAGACAGGAAGTCGATAGTCCTTAATAATACTGAATCTTAAACCAATCAGTATATTTGAAGCAATCAATATATTTTGTAATACTCTCTTTTGTAATCCACAATCTTCTATGTACGTCTTTTAAAAGTATTAAGCTATGTATAATTTTGTACGGAAGGAAATATTTTAATGAAATAGCATCTTGGGAAGGAAGTTTATTTGTTGACTTAACAGTAGGAATCAAACTAATTTTGATGTAAAGCTTATATTTCAAGTTTAAACTAATGCCTAAAATGGTTAATGTGGAAATAGAAAAGCAAATGCAAAGTTCAAATAGAATTTAGATTTCAAATTTGAAGTTGTCAACATGATAATCCATAATAGGTTTAATAAGTTCAGTGATGAATTTGAATTTAAACGTGCGGAAAATTAAATTAAGTGAAAAACTTAATATTGAAAAGTTTGAAGTCGGTTTAAAATTAATATTGTGAAAAGTATGAGGAATTCAAACTATGAATTAAGCTAAAGTTGAAAAAGTTAATGGTTTTAAAGATGTTTTAAAATATATTAACTATCGAAACCATAGATTTCAACATTCATTGTTGAAATAGACGTTTTCAAGAAATAAGGAAATGGTGGACTATAACACTGTTGTTATAGTTTCTAAAGGGAAATGTTTTATATAGTATTGGGATTTATATATCTATCTTAAATTTGAATCCCTATACTAAAGATTTTGGGTCGTCGTAACGATGTTTTACGTAACATTCGTTTTGACTCAAATAAATGTGTTTAAAAGAACGCTTTCCTTAAAGAATGGAATATATACTTGATTATGATTTAAGTATATTGAATATTTTCCAAGTGTTGAAAATGAATGGATTTTTGAATTACTTATTATTAAATAAGTATGGAAATGTTTTCCAATATGAAATGGAAAGTTTGAAATTCTATCTTTTAAAGATAAATTGAAAAATGAATATTTGAAATTTGTTTCAAATGGTTAAGTGTGGAAAATTATATATATCTTGTAAAGATGTTTTTGGGAAATTTGGACAATTAGTTCAACTTGAACTTTTTTCAAAAAAAAAGATTGAATTTTGAGTTAAATTGAGTTTAACTTCGACACCAAAAACAATATAAGTTGAGTTTTGAATTTCGGATAGTCGATTGGGATTGTATGTCTAACATTGTGAATTGATGACATAGCAATTGATCTCTATTAAATATATATCTGTGGTGGCGGAGAATTTATTCTTTTAGCTTAACACCCTTCTCTGAGACGTACGAGCTCAGAGGTTATATATCGGTAGACATCAATTATGTGTTGAGAATTGACGATGTAACGTGAAATCCAAATCGAATGTGAAGTCGATAATGAATTGGATTATGTATGTGAATTGGGTTTGAGATAACCTTAAATTTTCAAATCGATTTAGAGGAAAATTTTAAATTGATAACGAGATGGAAAATTTTGGAATCCTCTATTTGTTATGAATGTGAATTGGGTTTTCGAGACTTATATATGTGAATGTAATAATTCGAAAACCATCAGTTTGGAAAGTCATTATTATGAAAATCCTATGCAAGTTTACATAGGTATGATATGTATGAAATGTGAAATGAAGTACTATATGTATATGACATATGTTTTCTAAACTGAGGATATGGAAAAGTACCTTCCATTTAAAATTTGTGAAGGTGATTGGAACTCGGTGTGAGTGTCCATTTGAAAATCGTAGCAACGTAGAATTTCCATTAGTGGAATGCCCATTGGGACTGGAATCCCCCACGATGGAGCATCGTGTTGGGATCATGTGAATTGATGATCTATGCTGGCGTAATTCGTGGGGCGTGATGCCTACAGTTACAAGCGATTCTACTGGGATAGTAGCGCAACCGCCGCATAAACTGCGATCTAGAGGCCAAAGCGTAATTTGAGGGGCGAGATGCCTACGGTCACAAGCGTTTCTACTGGGATAGTAGCGAAACCGCCGTGTGAACCGCGATCTATGGCAACAACCATGGCGAAATTCAAGAGAGATGAGAAATCTACGGTTACAAGCGATTCTACTAGGATAGTAGCGCAACCGCCAGGTAAACTGTGATCCATAGGGGAACGTGCTTTCCATATCCATTTTTGAAAGAAT
This sequence comes from Allium cepa, assembly GCA_030765085.1. Taxonomy (NCBI): domain Eukaryota; kingdom Viridiplantae; phylum Streptophyta; class Magnoliopsida; order Asparagales; family Amaryllidaceae; genus Allium; species Allium cepa. The sequence continues at coordinate 353,603,461 of CM060935.1, forward strand.
TTTTTAAAAGTATTTTCACTGGGAGTTGAAGCAAGTATATTTAGTACTTGGAGATTTTTAGTCCTGCGCCTGGCCAGCGTATGCCTAATGTCTGTAAGAACGACGATGGACTTGTTAAACTTCGAGTTAGCAAGTATTTTCAAAACTTTAGATAGCAAATCAATAGTCTGAAATTAGAATTACATAATTCCAACCTAATGAACTAAGGAAGAAGATCTTTAAAATATCTTGAAAGCCCACAGCTTTGAAAAAAAAATATGATATGCAAATCTCTAGCATGAAGAATTGCAAGTTTAAATTTGAATTTTGTAAGTCGAAAATTTTGGTAAAAGACTTTTACATCTTGATTTTAGAAAATAATGAACAAAGCTAGTGAGATAAAAAAATGGAATGAATCTAATATTTATTTATAAATTTAGAACTTGGTAAAATTGTGTAGGGTATAAATATCGGTGAGATTTTAACAATCATTTTTTTCCTAACTTATAATTTCGGGACGAAATTCTTTTAAGGAAGGAAGATTGTAACAACCCTGAATTTTGAACAGTTTAAATTGAAAATATTTAATTAATTTTAAATATTTGAATGATGGTTTAGTTTGAATTCCCAATATAACTATGAAATTGGCGATTAAATTTTAGAATTTAATCTATTGAAAATTGAATAAAAATTTGAATTTTCAATTTTAAGCTGATTAAAAATAATTTAAAAGCTTAGAAAATTCACATTGATAATACTGAAGATAATAGAAGCTTCAGAATTGAATTTGTAAGTGATTTGTTCAGTTTGGAATTTTATCGTTTAAATTTAACTTAAAAATAGCCTTCCGAGGCACGATCTCGGAATTTGACGAAATCAGTTCCATTGGGTCCGTAATGTTGAGTTATTACCGGATTTCAAATTTCGTTTTTATTTGAGTTGATATGTGAGTATACGACATATAAACGTGTCAAAGAGAATTTATACAAAACAAACCGTATTTGAAAAAAAAATAAGAAAATAATAATAATAATAAAATAACGTGATATTCTTTTATCAGCATCCCATAACTCACGCCTTTGTTTCAGCGTTCATTCATGCCTTCCATCACGCCCAAAATCGTGCCTAAAATCATGCAACCTTTCCCTTCAAAGCATGCCGATACCCCTTTCCTCCATTTCAAAGCAGAAAGAAAAAAAATCAAACGAGAAAAAAAAATGGCGGCCTCAAATTTCTTTCGTTCGCCGTTCCCCTTCGCTTCCAAATTAGGGCTTTTGAAGCCGCACCTGTCTTGATCGATTCTCTGGCTTGCGGCTGCTTCTTCTTTGCGTCGATCTCGGCTCTTCGTTTAAGGTGAGTAATTAAATTTACTCACATCTAATTTAATCTTAGTATAGGGTTACTGCAAATTCGATGTTGATTTGATTTTGTGTTATCGGCCTTGAATTTCTGGTGTTTCGACTTCGGTCGTTTTGATTTCTGTTCGATGTTCATGATTACTGATTTGTTCATATCGAATAAGTTTGTTTTCTCGTCCGCGATTGCTCCAATTCGATGCTAAGGTGAGTGGTTAGCCACTCACATTTAATTCGAGTCAGTTTCAATGATTTCTGGCTTGTGTAAATTCTTGATTTTGGATGTTGCGATTCCTTGATTTATTTGGCTTTGATGATTTTGAACTGTTTGCATTTCAGTGTACTTGTTGTTTTCATGTTCGATCACTAAGCACTTGTCATGTTGCACACTCTCTGTTGCACTGAGTCTTGATATCACTTGAACCTTAGTGTAGTTGTTGTTGCTTTTGGTTCACTATTTGCATCACTGGTCTTTGATGTTTGGACAGACCTGGACTTTGATATTGTTATGGTCTAGTTGGTTAGTCGAGTTTCCTACATGTGCTCTTGTAGTTGAGTCTGCATATGTGTATTTTGAAGCAGCTTGGTCTAGCACTTGTATTAAATCTGGATTCTTTTGGAGTCCAGTTCCATTCTGGTTTATGTTTTTGATCGTTGAGACAGTTTTGACTTATTTCAGTTTGAAGATTTGTCTGGTTACAGAACTATTTCTTGTTCCTGGTCTTGATGGTGCACTGTTACACTATCATCTGGTTGCATTTGTCTTTGTTAGAATCTTGAAGTAGTCTTCATTGTTGCATTCTTTTGCTTCGAGCATGTTGTCTGCAGAAGCTTGGTACATTCATGTATATTGGTTCAGATTTGTACTGAACTTGTTTTTGTGTCTTTCTTCCATTTTCATCTGTGAATATTATTGAGTCTGATTGTATAGCGGTTGTACATGTGTCTGTGATCTTTATATATGAGTCCTTTGCATTCACGTACTTGAGTCATTTGAGACATTGGATCTTTGCATTCAGTTTATTTAATTTGTTGAAGCTTTGCATCCATATACTTGAGTCTTTGCCCTTTCGTCTGCATTATTGCTTGACCTGTTGCACTGTTGTCGACACTGGGTTGCATACCTTATTGCATTCTCTCCAAGTAAGTTGATTCTCTTGACCATATGCATCTGTAGTTGTTTCACCTGTTGCACTTCATTGTGGTTTCATGTCTGTAGTTGTCTGCATTCACTCCAGATATTCTTCACTTTTGTCTATGTTGATACTGTATGCTTGCATATCCAAATTGCATATGTATTGTTCTTTGATGGCTGATCATTTGTATACATACATTCTTGTATGTATATATGTGTATGGCCACTGCATTCTGAAATCTTGAGTTTGGTTTGTCTACACTCACTACTGCCTTTGTAGTTGATCAATTTTGTTTGAACTGAATCATGCAGTTCCATTTTGTTGCATCTTTGAATTTTATTGTCTTGATGTTTTACTGCCATCATGTATAGTCTACTTTTGTGTTTACTACTCTATGTAGTAGCCTTACTTGTGCACTTGGTGTAGCAGTTTCAATGTTGCATTCATGTGTACATCATTTATCACTGGCTTGCATTGTTTTGGGTATGACTGCCTTTGTGCACTTGTTGTTGAACTGCAAGTTGCCTTAAACTTTGAATACTTGGTTTTGATTTGGCCTGACAGTGACATATGTATTTGTAGTGTTTTAGTTCTTAACTTCTGTTGTTCAGTTGAGTTCGGCACTTATGTTGTCGTTGCTCGACTGTTTAGTTCGGAGGCCATTTGCTTGTTTCAACTGCAGATTCTATGTGCAGTTGTTTCTTGCTTTACTTTGATAATTGCAGTTTACCCTTGTTTGGTTTGGGTCTGCACATCCATGGGCCTCCTCTGTTGCGTTGTGCTTCCCCTGTGTTGCCATATCTTGGTTGCGTCTGGACTTACCTTTGGTTGATTGCATGTCCACTTCGTTGAAATACTTATTCCAGTGGGCCATGCCTTGTGCACTTGGTCATTTATTGTTGCCCAGATTTTTTCTTGGTTTTGCTGTTAACCTTGGTTTAGCCGCGCAGTTGTGTTGAGTCACTGACTTGACCTCTGCAGCTTCGACTTCTGTTAGTATTCACTGTTGTGATGATTTCACATGCTGTTGTGGCGAGGACGTACACGCGTGCGTGTACTGCAGCCACACAGTATTTATTTTAATTGATATTTCTTTTGCTTTTGATCCATTGATCCTTTGCGTATTTCATATGCCGTATTGGCGAGGCAGCGCACGCATGCGTGTACTGCAGCCAATCAGTTTTGATGTTTTTAAGCAACTTCTCAATTATTTGAATTGATTTGGTTTAAATTGATGATTTTGTTGTTAAATGCCGTTTAGGCAATTTTGATGTTTTTCTAAATTATCTTCATAAATAATCCCTTCATCTATCTTCGTTGATAATTTGAAACTACTTATTTATTGTCTAACACTGTTAAGTGTTATATTTACCGTTATCCGATTTCTTGTTAAAGGATCGGATAGGTGAATTTATATTTGACTGTCGTCTAATTGTTATTTGATTATTATTGCCTCTATGCACTAATAACTGAGTTTGAATTAGACTGACCTGTGTATTATTTTCTTTTGAATGTAATACTCGGGTCAGACCCAGTATTTGACGATATACCTGTCTAACTTCGAAGTACGAGCTGTTCGGGTAAAAAGAAAGAAAAGAACATCAGAGTTACGCAAATACAACTTCATCCAGGGACAGTTATAACTGCCTGTCCAGCAAATGCTGACACAAAATATACACATACATAGCAGAAAAATAATAAGTAGCTAGATAACTGCAAAGCCACCTGCTTCATGCTCCTTCAAAATACATCCATAAAAAACCTAGACTACGTGGCTGCTCATACAAATTGAGTACCCAAGAGTTTTGTAAAAATAAAATAAAAATCTAGATCGAACATGGGTCTGGTGCGAGTAAACTCAAAACAACTGAATAATTAAGCTTATGAAAGTCTTTCAAAATGAAAGATATCTCGTAAGACCACGTCGTACATAAAAACGGATGAGTTTTTACCTTAAGATAACCAAAACATATCTATAGAATATCCAATGATATTATAATAAGTTCTAGAGTTTAAAATAAATTATGAATATAGCTGAAATGCTTGCATCTCACATTCCAATATATTTGGGCACAACTAAGTCTATATGGCACTTATTGGAAGTTGGGTTTCGTCAACGACAAGGCTATTAGGATACCGCCTATCATAGTACACCTCTAGATAAAATATACCGAGGACCTCATATTGACCCCGACCAACACAAGACTGGCCTATCCCTTACCGAATACACCAAATATATCACCGCCTTGATTGTGATCAACAACTGTACCCGGGTCACTAGCATACAAAATCTAAAAATATCGATCTAGATCGGGTGTGACTACACCCTATGAGTGCGATCCACATAGCACAGCTGCATATCCCATGTTTTAGTCATTTCCAGTTGTGAGGATTGAAAATATGGAATCTCGATGTCAATGACAACCCATATCAAGTGTTAACTTTCCTTTTAGCTTACTATACTCATACATAAGCTCATATATCCAAACATATGCCATAAGCTACATACACAAATAAAAATTACAACTTACAACTAAAATTAAACCTATCGACTTATTTTCCAAGTCTAGACAGCCAAAACCAATGAACACATGTATGTAAGCATAAGCTACACTATTTACATTCAAACAACCATCACATACTTTTACACATAACGTAACGAGTCGGTATTTTCAACCATTCGCATCCATTATAAGTGCATAGGCAGACACTCATGCCGGAATTGAATTGCTCAAAATACCGTGTTGTAAATAAAAATTTTGGCAAACCTCAGAATATACAGTAAATAAAAATCACAGATCACAGACACAGAGTATATAAAAATGCAGCGGAAGAAAAAGAGATAGTAGTTCATGAAGCTACTATATAAATATGAGATACATCAGAGTTAAATAAGATACAACAGAAGAGTAACAGGATACATCAGGTACAAATCAGATACATCACTGAACCACTGGATACTGAAACAAAATAGATGGCTGGATCTTCAAGGAAAGCTCCAACGCCGAAGGTGAATCTTGAATGCTAACTCAATCAATCTGACCCGAGCGTAAAGCGAAACACAAAACCCTCGAGTCAGGACATAAATACTTATAAACTGTAAATCAACTCAAGTGAACAGTAACAAAATGCATCAATAACTTAAAGGATGCTTGGGACCGCCCATCCTCTAAGGATCCGTTAAACTATTTACTAAGTAGTAATATACGCTATATACGGTAGTGTCTAATCAGTAAAGTATAATCATATAGAAAATAGCGTTAAGGGGATGGTGAACCTTAACGTGGTCGGATCTTTAAAACCAAAATCGTAGTGGGCTCGATATAAGGATATGACACGGCACGCGAGGCAATGCCAGGGTGGATACACCGTTTGCACTCCCGGACCGGTGGTGACGGCAAGCCAGCAGCTTCCGCCCACCTCGAACAATACCCCCGAATCAAAGTGGCGCCATCGAATCGAATCACAACAGTAATAAAATGGTTTCCGATGGAGCATGCTCGATGAAAGGGTGCGACCCTTTGTGTAGCCCGGTATAGCTCCTGTTTTAGTCATATATGCCAACTCACGGGAGTTGGGTCCACGTAATATACCTCGAGAACGTCGCCACCATCCTACTTCATTCTGGAATCTCCACCGCGTATACAGTTGTTAAAGTGGTTTTCGGTATTGGCCGGCTATAAGACAATATCCGATCCCGGTCTCTTTAACAACCAATCGTTATTATAACCTGTAATTATAACTTTAAAACAATATTTTATACTTCAAAATAAAATATCCTTTTCAATCCAAATCTTTATCAAAATAAAGATTAAATCATTTCCAAAACCATTTCAATATATCATCGTAAAATATCTTTCAATTCAAATATTTATCAAAATTAATATCAAGTCATTTCTAGCCATTTCAATATATTAAATTTTCATACCCTTTCAACACTACCTTTCAAATCATTTTAATATATCAAAATATCATAACCTTTCAAAGTTTCAGTTCCAAAATATCATATCTTTCAGGACTTCTTTTTAAATCATGTTAATATCAAAATGTCCTATCTTTCAAACTCCGTTTTCAAATCATTTAATATCAAAAATATCATATCTTTCAAAACTTCGTTTCAAATCATTTTAATATATCAAAATATCATATCCTTTCAAAACTTCGTTCATTTCAAAACAGTTTATATTCCAAAAATTCTTTGTTTATCATTTCAATGAAGTTATTATGTTTAATAATTAAATTATTAAATTTCCAAAAATTTCAACTTACAAGGTTTATTTATTCACTTAAGTTTATCAAAACCGTGAAAATTCACTTTTCGCATCATTTAGAAAACTTATACGGAAAGTTACATTCAAAACAGTTCAATTTAACAAAAGACAGCATTTTAAAATGTTATACTAGGTTTACTTAAATTTCGAATAACTTAGTTAAATTCAAAAATTATAGCACTTACAAAGATTTCTATAATAGCTTTTAATTCAATTTAGCTTTTTAGTTCATTATCATCAAATACAGCGTTTACAAATGCTGTAATATCATTTACATTGTAATTAATAGCATTTCAAAAATGCATTCAATTAACTTCAAATATTCAATAAAATTTCTCAACCAATTATATTTTTATTAAAAACATTTTTAACTTATAAAATCATACATTTTCACATTTATAAGCATCGTTTAATTTTCCTCAAGTTCATGATTTTATAAAGTTAAATTTCCATTCAAAAATCAAGATTTAATAATAATTCACTTATTAAATTGCAATGTTCAATTTTAAATCCATTACATTAAATTTCAACTTAACACTTAAGTTCAAATTCTCAAATATAACTTAGTTTTATTTTTATTTTCTTAACTAAAAGTTCACTTTTACGTCAATTTCATAAATTTCCAATTTTAGTTATATTTCAAAATTTCAACATACGATATGTATTCATTTCACATTTCAACTTTATTAAAAATCATTAATATGATATAAAATCACTTTTAATTCATTTAAATTCAAATTATCATAAATTTATCATAATTTCATATTCAATTAAATTTCCAATTAAAATTAAATCAAAATTTCCAAAATAACTTACGTTCAAAATTTCTAACTTTTTCATTAATTCATGTCACTTACAATTATTCAGAAAATCAATAATAATTTACAAAATCCTTTTTTTTATTAAATTAAAAATAAAAATATTATAATAATTAAACTTCTAAAATATTTAAATTTTTTAGAAAAACATACTTTAACTACGGGCCTGTATATAATTTTCTACGCTAGGTAAATTGATACGGGTAATATATCATTTCAACTCATAATTTACAAAGAAAATCCGGGTTTTATCATTTCAAACCCGCAATACCAAGTCAAAATGAATAATTTAAAACCATTCAGGCCTATCATTTCAGCCCATAACATTTTTTTCTAACAGGGAACTTGCAGTGTGATCATATACAGAAATAATATAAACAAGGTCAATATCACAATATACAGTCATATATCAGATGTCAGGTGAAAATTAACAGTTTTAACATGGTAATAACATGGCATAGCATATCATATGATCATCATTATCTTGCATAAACATTTTATATTACTAAACACTTGTCATCAATTCACTTTTCATAAGTATAAATGTCAGAGTGAGAAAGACTCACTTTTTCAAGCTGAGGACCAAAACAACAAACACAAGAGCGGTTCCAAAAGTATGACAAGCACGATACAGCACGACTTTTGATTTGAATGAATGGAGAGCCTTGATATTTGTCTTGTAAACAATAACCAAAACAAGACAATACACACATAAATATTCAACGCAAAACAATGTTGAAACAATGAAAATACGAAGCAACAAAGGAATAGATTACTTGACCTTGCTTTAACCATTCAAATGCTTGGCCTAGGAGGTTATTGGGTTCAGCCATGATGATGATATAGCTCAGGTTTGGCATCATAACTCACGGCTAGAAGGAGTATGTAGTGGTAGGGTTACAACATGAAGCATACAATTGGTCAAGGCAACATATATGAAGTTTTTGAGCACAACAAGGCTCGGCCTTGGGTCAAGAGGGGTAGCTGGTGATGATGGAAAGTAAGAGGTGTAGGAGGTGGTGGCCGTGGCTATGAAGGAGAGGCCAAGCAATACACATGAGAAAACAAGGCAAAATATAAGAAAACAATGGAAAAAGAAGAGCAAAAAGAAGAGGAAAAGAGGAGTCATTACCAAACCTTTCTAGCCGTGAAAAATGAAGTGGAGAGGAATGTTTTCACGTGAAAATGAGGTAAGAAATGCACGGCTACAATAAAGAAAGGAACGGTCAAAGGAAATTAAATCTATTAATTGGAAAAGAAACGGAAGAAGAACCGTTAAAACGGTTTTACGTTTCTTTGCTTTCAAACCTTTTAAACTTCCTATATATATTCATATACATCTTAAATAACTGAAAATACTTATAAATTTCAGTTAGAATTCAAAAATATAACAGATAAACAAAATATTAATAATTAATTATTAATTAGATATGATTAAAATAAGAAAAATGACACAGAAAAATGAAAACTAGACTTAGGAATTAGAAATAACTTCAATACACTTTGGAAAAAATTTCTTGAATTTAAATACATTTAAAATGAATAAAATAAAGTAAAACATAGCAATAAAAGTGAATGTATAAAATAAATCAATAAATTGATGTATTAATTGCAAAAAGAAACGGATAAAACGCCTTTACGTTTCAGGCTTTTAAGATCTCTTAACTTTCTAAACCTTTTGCATTTCCTTTTCTTTTTAATGTTATAAAAACAAAATAAACTCAGAAATGTTATTTAAAACCGAAACTAAGTAAGAATAAAATAAAATAAATAATTTATTTTAAGTAAAATAGAAAAAGGAAATAAGAAATTGCTTAAAAATAGCAACCCTGACATAAAAATTACAAGAAAATCTCCAATGACTTTGGAAAATTTATTACTGCACAAAAAAAATATTTTAACACAAAATTTGAATTAAAAATGGTTTTAAAAAAATTTCAAGGTAAAGTAATAATTTAATTTTTATTAAATAGAAGGTTAAATAAAGAAAAATGCAGTAAATACCAACTAGGCTTTATAAATTGAAATAAATTCAAATAAACTTTAGAAAAATTATATTATCATTTTAAAAATACTTAAAAGTCAAAATATACATAATATAACATATTATCACATATTAACATAAAATAAAACCAAGAAGAAGTAATTTATACAATTTAAAATAGTCATTGTTAAATAACCCTATATACGCACAATATTGTAAAGGGTATAACTTCCACAATTTATATCCGATTTCAACGAAACGAAAAGTGGTGTTCTTAGAATTTTATGTAATTTCATAATAAAAGAAAAATTAAAATTTTAAACTTTTAAAATTTTAAGTTGAAAGTCACAGTTTGACTATTTTGACCAAAATCAGCATTTCAGGCAAATATTCAACTTACACAAGTTTGGAATTATAACTCATATAAAATCAAGATTTATATTTAAATAATAAAATTTAATCATTCCAAATAAGTAAAATAAGTTTTAAATCAAAGTTTTATATTAAAATAATTAAAATATACAATAAATAATTACAAAATACAGGGTTGTTACACTCTCCCCCACTCAAAACTTTTCGTCCCCGAAAAGGAATGAGGTATGGAAGGGCACAGAAAAGATAGAGTGAAATAGGATTAAGGTAAGATGATAAGAAGATTGAAGTTATACCTGATAACTGTTGTTATAGGTAAGTTTTACAAGGTGGAGGTGATCTTTCCAAGATCCTCCAGAATCAAGAACGCAAGCACGAAAAAGGTGGATTCAAAATGATTACCAAAGGTCTATCAAGATTATAGAAAGATTTCTAAACAGAAAGATTATAGAAAGATGCCTATACCGGTCTATAGCAAGATAAGGATAATAAGGACAACCAAAAGATAGTTTGAAAAACAAAATAAGGAAATAAATTTGAAAGCATGGAAATTTCAACTTAAATAGAGAATAAATCTTTACGCAAGTTAAATAAATCTTAACTATCTCAAATTTCATTATCTTATTATCCAATCATCTAAAATTAACCATTTTTAAAACCATGGGTTTGAAAAATAATCATTTATTACACTCACATTGTACTTAATAAATTTAATTCTTCCTTGTTCCTAAATAAAACTAAATTTATTCCTCTCACTATATTTATCACTTATGTTAAACATACTTACACTTATTATAACTACTTTGTTTTATTCTTAGTTCTCTTAAAATTAATTTATTGTAAGTTATTCAATTACCCTTTATTATATTTACCCTGTTAATCATTTTATAATTAAAATTTAAGTGTATAACATTTATTATAACCACTCAAATTTCATTTATAAAATCTTTTTATATCGTATATTATCCAATTACATTTTTAACTTCTGAAATTTTGGTAATTTATATTTGAATGCAATTGTATTATACAAATAAAATTTCTAATTCAATCATTTCAAGCTTAAATCATTTATTCAAAATTTTTCTTTTTTTTCTTTTTATAATTGAAATTATTCTTTAAAAATAGAATTTAAGAATTAAATTTCCGATTTCTTCAAACCATTTAGAGATAAGAAATAATATATATACATATATAATATGTCAAATCAAATTTCAATCATATATCTATATATATTAAAATCAAGTCATATTTTAGAAATTCAAATCAATTTAATTTCCCAAAACAAAGCTGTAGCAAGACTACAGAACAGTCTCTTAACTTCGACACTCGAAAATGAACGTCGATGATGCCGCGATCATCACCGAAGTTATTTTCCTGCGATAAAGAGAAGAGCACTAATTTTAAACCATTAAAATTCTTTGAAAACAAATTCTATTCAAAATACTTTAAATAATATAACCTTTTAAAACTTTAAACCAAAGTTCGAAATAATCGGAATTTAAATCCTCAAATTCTTGTTTTAAATTCATTTCAGTTCCCAGATAAATTTATAAACAAATATTTATAGATCTATTTGTAGAACAATAAATGATAAATCAAGTATTGTCATTTCAAATTATCAATTTAAATCATTTCATTAAGTTCCATAAATGTACTTATATATCAAAATTTATTTCATTAACCAAATTTTTTTTTAAAATATATTGTGTCCGTTTGTTCTGTCAAAGTGTTTTAGAAATCTTATCGATGGCGCTAATCAGACGTATCGATCAGAAACCCAAATCAACATCAACAACTCAAACAACACAATATATAAAACATTTTAATTTTAAATATTAGTTTACAAAAACACTATACATGAATAGATTTTCAAAGAAGGATAGAGATTCAAATTTTTGATTAACACAAATCAAAGGAGATTATGATTTAAAAATAAGTTGGAAACAAGGATGACATGATTAAATAACAGAATAGGAAGATGGATAAGCTTATATAAATCACGGACAACCTTAACCGGGTCAACCGTGACTTAAAGAATAAGATCGATGTGGATTTTCTAGGGTAAATCTACATTCGACCTCAAGAGTTAGAGTTTGGAATAACAAAAGATATTAGCATCTAAACCAAGGATAGATAAGAATCTCTGGTGAATCGATGCTAACTGCAAAGGAGTTTTCCCCCATTTTCAATTAAATTTGAAATTGGCGTCACCGCCGACTCACTAGAAAGATCATTCGAAGCGGAGTTATGGAATACTCCAGAGTCAAAAGAAGATGAATAGTGAGGGATACGAATGGATTTTGGAACCGTAGGGAATGTTCCAAAATTCAAAGGAATCGAGTCAAAAGGGAGAGATTCAAACTCGAATGAAAGTGATTCTATAAATACATTCACTCCATATGCTGAGTTTTGCCTAGAGCTACCAAAGCACTGATACCAACTGTAACGACTCGGTATTTTCAACCATTCGCATCCATTATAAGTGCATAGGCAGACACTCATGCCGGAATTGAATTGCTCAAAATACCGTGTTGTAAATAAAAAATTTGGCAAACCTCAGAATATACAGTAAATAAAAATCACAGATCACAGACACAGAGTATATAAAAATGCAGCGGAAGAATAAGAGATAGTAGTTCATGAAGCTACTATATAAATATGAGATACATCAGAGTTAAATAGGATACAACAGAAGAGTAACAGGATACATCAGGTACAAATCAGATACATCACTGAACCACTGGATACTGAAACAAAATAGATGGCTGGATCTTCAAGGAAAGCTCCAACGCCAAAGGTGAATCTTGAATGCTAACTCAATCAATCTGACCCGAGCGTAAAGCAAAACACAAAACCCTCGAGTCAGGACATAAATACTTATAAACTGTAAATCAACTCAAGTGAACAGTAACAAAATGCATCAGTAACTTAAAGGATGCTTGGGACCGCCCATCCTCTAAGGATCCGTTAAACTATTTACTAAGTAGTAATATACGCTATATACGGTAGTGTCTAATCAGTAAAGTATAATCATATAGAAAATAGCGTTAAGGGGATGGTGAACCTTAACGCGGTCGGATCTTTAAAACCAAAATCATAGTGTGCCCGATATAAGGATATGACACGGCACGCGAGGCAATGCCAGGGTGGATACACCGTTTGCACTCCCGGACCGGTGGTGACGGCAAGCCAGCAGCTTCCGCCCACCTCGAACAATACCCCAGAATCAAAGTGGCGCCACCGAATCGAATCACAACAGTAATAGAATGGTTTCCGATGGAGCATTCTCGATGAAAGGGTGTGACCCTTTGTGTAGCCCGGTATAGCTCCCGTTTTAGTCATATATGCCAACTCACGGGAGTTCGGTCCACGTAATATACCTCGAGAACGTCGCCACCATCCTACTTCATTCTGGAATCTCCACCGCGTACACAATTGTTAAAGTGGTTTTCGGTGTTGGCCGGCTATAAGACAATATCCGATCCCGGTCTCTTTAACAACCAATCGTTATTATAACCCGTAATTATAACTTTAAAACAATATTTTATACTTCAAAATAAAATATCCTTTTCAATCCAAATCTTTATCAAAATAAAGATTAAATCATTTCCAAAACCATTTCAATATATCATCCTAAAATATCTTTCAATTCAAATATTTATCAAAATTAATATCAAGTCATTTCTAGCCATTTCAATATATTAAATTTTCATACCCTTTCAACACTACCTTTCAAATCATTTTAATATATCAAAATATCATAACCTTTCAAAGTTTCAGTTCCAAAATATCATATCTTTCAGGACTTCTTTTTAAATCATGTTAATATCAAAATGTCCTATCTTTCAAACTCCGTTTTCAAATCATTTAATATCAAAAATATCATATCTTTCAAAACTTCGTTTCAAATCATTTTAATATATCAAAATATCATATCCTTTCAAAACTTCGTTCATTTCAAAACAGTTTATATTCCAAAAATTCTTTGTTTATCATTTCAATGAAGTTATTATGTTTAATAATTAAATTATTAAATTTCCAAAAATTTCAACTTACAAGGTTTATTTATTCACTTAAGTTTATCAAAACCATGAAAATTCACTTTTCGCATCATTTAGAAAACTTATACGGAAAGTTACATTCAAAACAGTTCAATTTAACAAAAGACAGCATTTTAAAATGTTATACTAGGTTTACTTAAATTTCGAATAACTTAGTTAAATTCAAAAATTATAGCACTTACAAAGATTTCTATAATAGCTTTTAATTCAATTTAGCTTTTTAGTTCATTATCATCAAATACAGCGTTTACAAATGCTGTAATATCATTTACATTGTAATTAATAGCATTTCAAAAATGCATTCAATTAACTTCAAATATTCAATAAAATTTCTCAACCAATTATATTTTTATTAAAAACATTTTTAACTTATAAAATCATACATTTTCACATTTATAAGCATCGTTTAATTTTCCTCAAGTTCATGATTTTATAAAGTTAAATTTCCATTCAAAAATCAAGATTTAATAATAATTCACTTATTAAATTGCAATGTTCAATTTTAAATCCATTACATTAAATTTCAACTTAACACTTAAGTTCAAATTCTCAAATATAACTTAGTTTTATTTTTATTTTCTTAACTAAAAGTTCACTTTTACGTCAATTTCATAAATTTCCAATTTTAGTTATATTTCAAAATTTCAACATACGATATGTATTCATTTCACATTTCAACTTTATTAAAAATCATTAATATGATATAAAATCACTTTTAATTCATTTAAATTCAAATTATCATAAATTTATCATAATTTCATATTCAATTAAATTTCCAATTAAAATTAAATCAAAATTTCCAAAATAACTTACGTTCAAAATTTCTAACTTTTTCATTAATTCATGTCACTTACAATTATTCAGAAAATCAATAATAATTTACAAAATCCTTTTTTTTATTAAATTAAAAATCAAACTATTATAATAATTAAACTTCTACAATATTTAAAATTTTTAGAAAAACATATTTTAACTACGGGCCTGTATATAATTTTCTACGCTAGGTAAAGTGATACGGGTAATATATCATTTCAACCCATAATTTACAAAGAAAATCCGGGTTTTATCATTTCAAACCCACAATCCCAAGTCAAAACGAATAATTTAAAACCATTCAGGCCTATCATTTCAGCCCATAACATTTTTTTTCTAACAGGGAACTTGCAGTGTGATCATATACAGAAATTATATAAACAAGGTCAATATCACAATATACAGTCATATATCAGATGTCAGGTGAAAATTAACAGTTTTAACATGGTAATAACATGGCATAGCATATCATATGATCATCATTATCTTGCATAAACATTTTATATTACTAAACACTTGTCATCAATTCACTTTTCATAAGTATAAATGTCAGAGTGAGAAAGACTCACTTTTTCAAGCTGAGGAGCAAAACAACAAACACAAGAGCGGTTCCAAAAATACGACAAGCACGATACAGCACGACTTTTGATTTGAATGAATGGAGAGCCTTGATATTTGTCTTGTAAACAATAACCAAAACAAGACAATACACACATAAATATTCAACGCAAAACAATGTTGAAACAATGAAAATACGAAGCAACAAAGGAATAGATTACTTGACCTTGCTTTAACCATTCAAATGCTTGGCCTAGGAGGTTATTGGGTTCAGCCATGATGATGATATAGCTCAGGTTTGGCATCATAACTCACGGCTAGAAGGAGTATGTAGTGGTAGGGTTACAACATGAAGCATACAATTGGTCAAGGCAACATATATGAAGTTTTTGAGCACAACAAGGCTCGGCCTTGGGTCAAGAGGGGTAGCTGGTGATGATGGAAAGGAAGAGGTGTAGGAGGTGGTGGCCGTGGCTATGAAGGAGAGGCCAAGCAATACACATGAGAAAACAAGGCAAAATATAAGAAAACAATGGAAAAAGAAGAGCAAAAAGATGAGGAAAAGATGAGCCATTACCAAACCTTTCTAGCCGTGAAAAATGAAGTGGAGAGGAATGTTTTCACGTGAAAATGAGGTAAGAAATGCACAGCTACAATAAAGAAACGAACGGTCAAAGGAAATTAAATCTATTAATTGGAAAAGAAACGGAAGAAGAAACGTTAAAACGGTTTTACGTTTCTTTGCTTTCAAACCTTTTAAACTTCCTATATATATTCATATACATCTTAAATAACTGAAAATACTTATAAATTTCAGTTAGAATTCGAAAATATAACAGATAAACAAAATATTAATAATTAATTATTAATTAGATATGATTAAAATAAGAAAAATGACACAGAAAAATGAAAACTAGACTTAGGAATTAGAAATAACTTCAATACACTTTGGAAAAATTTTCTTGAATTTAAATACATGTAAAATGAATAAAATAAAGTAAAACACAGCAATAAAAGTGAATGTATAAAATAAATCTATAAATTGATATATTAATTGCAAAAAGAAACGGATAAAACGCCTTTACGTTTCAGGCTTTTACGATCTCTTAACTTTCTAAACCTTTTGCATTTCCTTTTCTTTTTAATTTTATAAAAACAAAATAAAATCAGAAATGTTATTTAAAACCTAAACTAAGTAAGAATAAAATAAAATAAATAATTTATTTTAAGTAAAATAGAAAAAGGAAATAAGAAATTGCTTAAAAATAGCAACCCTGACATAAAAATTACAAGAAAATCTCCAATGACTTTGGAAAATTTATTACTTCACAAAAATAATATTTTAACACAAAATTTGAATTAAAAATGGTTTTAAAACATTTTCAAGGTAAAATAATAATTTAATTTTTATTAAATAGAAGGTTAAATAAAGAAAAATGCAGTAAATACCAAC
Organism: Allium cepa; assembly: GCA_030765085.1. Lineage (NCBI taxonomy): Eukaryota > Viridiplantae > Streptophyta > Magnoliopsida > Asparagales > Amaryllidaceae > Allium > Allium cepa. Next base: position 353,620,261 of record CM060935.1, read on the forward strand.
TAGGCTTTATAAATTGAAATAAATTCAAATGAACTTTAGAAAAATTATATTATCATTTTAAAAATACTTAAAAGTCAAAATATACATAATATAACATATTATCACATATTAACATAAAATAAAACCGAGAAGAAATTATTTATACAATTTAAAATAGTCATTGTTAAATAACCCTATATACGCACAATATTGTAAAGGGTATAACTTCCACAATTTACATCCGATTTCAACGAAACGAAAAGTGGTGTTCTTAGAATTTTATGTACTTTCATAATAAAAGAAAAAATTAAAATTTTAAACTTTTAAAATTTTAAGTTGAAAGTCACAGTTTGACTATTTTGACCAAAATCAGCATTTCAGGCAAATATTTCACTTACACAAGTTTGGAATTATAACTCATATAAAATCAAGATTTATATTTAAATAATAAAATTTAATCATTCCAAATAAGTAAAATAAGTTTTTAAATCAAAGTTTTATATTAAAATAATTAAAATATACAATAAAATAATTACAAAATACAGGGTTGTTACACTCTCCCCCACTCAAAACTTTTCGTCCCCGAAAAGGAATGAGGTATGGAAGGGCACAGAAAAGATAGAGTGAAATAGGATTAAGGTAAGATGATAAGAAGATTGAAGTTATACCTGATAACTGTTGTTATAGGTAAGTTTTACAAGGTGGAGGTGATCTTTCCAAGATCCTCCAGAATCAAGAACACAAGCACGAAAAAGGTGGATTCAAAATGATTACCAAAGGTCTATCAAGATTATAGAAAGATTTCTAAACAGAAAGATTATAGAAAGATGCCTATACCGGTCTATAGCAAGATAAGGATAATAAGGACAACCAAAAGATAGTTTGAAAAACAAAATAAGGAAATAAATTTGAAAGCATGGAAATTTCAACTTAAATAGAGAATAAATCTTTACGCAAGTTAAATAAATCTTAACTATCTCAAATTTCATTATCTTATTATCCAATCATCTAAAATTAACCATTTTTAAAACCATGGGTTTGAAAAATAATCATTTATTACACTCACATTGTACTTAATAAATTTAATTCTTCCTTGTTCCTAAATAAAACTAAATTTATTCCTCTCACTATATTTATCACTTATGTTAAACATACTTACACTTATTATAACTACTTTATTTTATTCTTAGTTCTTTTAAAATTAATTTATTGTAAGTTATTCAATTACCCTTTATTATATTTACCCCTGTTAATCATTTTATAATTAAAATTTAAGTGTATAACATTTATTATAACCACTCAAATTTCATTTATAAAATCTTTTTATATCGTATATTATCCAATTACATTTTTAACTTCTGAAATTTTGGTAATTTATATTTGAATGCAATTGTATTATACAAATAAAATTTCCAATTCAATCATTTCAAGCTTAAATCATTTATTCAAAAAATTTCTTTTTTTTCTTTTTATAATTGAAATTATTCTTTAAAAATAGAATTTAAGAATTAAATTTCCGATTTCTTCAAACCATTTAGAGATAAGAAATAATATATATACATATATAATATGTTAAAAATCAAATTTCAATCATATATCTATATATATTAAAATCAAGTCATATTTTAGAAATTCAAATCAATTTAATTTCCCAAAACAAAGCTGTAGCAAGACTACAGAACAGTCTCTTAAATTCGAAACTCGAAAATGAACGTCGATAATGTCGCGATCATCACCGAAGTTATTTTCCTGCGACAAAGAGAAGAGCAGTAATTTTAAACCATTAAAATTCTTTGAAAACAAATTCTATTCAAAATACTTTAAATAATATAACCTTTTAAAACTTTAAACCAAAGTTCGAAATATTCGGAATTTAAATCCTCAAATTCTTGTTTTAAATTCATTTCAGTTCCCAGATAAATTTATAAACAAATATTTATAGATCTATTTGTAGAACAATAAATGATAAATCAAGTATTGTCATTTCAAATTATCAATTTAAATCATTTCATTAAGTTCCATAAATGTACTTATATATCAAAATTTATTTCATTAACCAATTTTTTTTTTTAAAATATATTGTGTCCGTTTGTTCTGTCAAAGTGTTTTAAAAATCTTATCGATGGCGCTGATCAGACGTATCGATCAGAAACCCAAATCAACATCAACAACTCAAACAACACAATATATAAAACATTTTAATTTTAAATATTAGTTTACAAAAACACTATACATGAATAGATTTTCAAAGAAGGATAGAGATTCAAATTTTTGATTAACACAAATCAAAGGAGATTATGATTTAAAAATAAGTTGGAAACAAGGATGACATGATTAAATAACAGAATAGGAAGATGGATAAGCTTATATAAATCACGGGCAACCTTAACCGGGTCAACCGTGACTTAAAGAATAAGATCGATGATGATTTTCTAGGGTAAATCTACATTCAACCTCAAGAGTTAGAGTTTGGAATAACAAAAGATATTAGCATCTAAACCAAGGATAGATAAGAATCTCTGGTGAATCGATGCTAACTGCAAAGGAGTTTTCCCCCATTTTCAATTAAATTTGAAATTGGCGTCACCGCCGACTCACTAGAAAGATCATTCGAAGCGGAGTTATGGAATACTCCAGAGTCAAAGGAAGATGAATAGTGAGGGATACGAATGGATTTTGGAACCGTAGGGAATGTTCCAAAATTCAAAGGAATCGAGTCAAAAGGGAGAGATTCAAACTCGAATGAAAGTGATTCTGTAAATACATTCACTCCATATGCTGAGTTTTGCCTAGAGCTACCAAAGCACTGATACCAACTGTAACGACTCGGTATTTTCAACCATTCGCATCCATTATAAGTGCATAGGCAGACACTCATGCCGGAATTGAATTGCTCAAAATACCGTGTTGTAAATAAAAAATTTGGCAAACCTCAGAATATACAGTAAATAAAAATCACAGATCACAGACACGGAGTATATAAAAATGCAGCGGAAGAATAAGAGATAGTAGTTCATGAAGCTACTATATAAATATGAGATACATCAGAGTTAAATAAGATACAACAGAAGAGTAACAGGATACATCAGGTACAAATCAGATACATCACTGAACCACTGGATACTGAAACAAAATAGATGGCTGGATCTTCAAGGAAAGCTCCAACGCCGAAGGTGAATCTTGAATGCTAACTCAATCAATCTGACCCGAGCGTAAAGCAAAACACAAAACCCTCGAGTCAGGACATAAATACTTATAAACTGCAAATCAACTCAAGTGAACAGTAACAAAATGCATCAGTAACTTAAAGGATGCTTGGGACCGCCCATCCTCTAAGCATCCGTTAAACTATTTACTAAGTAGTAATATACGCTATATACGGTAGTGTCTAATCAGTAAAGTATAATCATATAGAAAATAGCGTTAAGGGGATGGTGAACCTTAACGCGATCGGATCTTTAAAACCAAAATCATATTGGGCCCGATATAAGGATATGACACGGCACGCGAGGCAATGCCAGGGTGGATACACCGTTTGCACTCCCGGACCGGTGGTGACGGCAAGCCAGCAGCTTCCGCCCACCTCGAACAATACCCCCGAATCAAAGTGGCGCCACCGAATCGAATCACAACAGTAATAAAATGGTTTCCGATGGAGCATTCTCGATGAAAGGGTGCGACCCTTTGTGTAGCCCGGTATAGCTCCTGTTTTAGTCATATATGCCAACTCACGGGAGTTGGGTCCACGTAATATACCTCGAGAACGTCGCCACCATCCTACTTCATTCTGGAATCTCCACCGCGTATACAGTTGTTAAAGTGGTTTTCGGTATTGGCCGGCTATAAGACAATATCCGATCCCGGTCTCTTTAACAACCAATCGTTATTATAACCCGTAATTATAACTTTAAAACAATATTTTATACTTCAAAATAAAATATCCTTTTCAATCCAAATCTTTATCAAAATAAAGATTAAATCATTTCCAAAACCATTTCAATATATCATCATAAAATATCTTTCAATTCAAATATTTATCAAAATTAATATCAAGTCATTTCTAGCCATTTCAATATATTAAATTTTCATACCCTTTCAACACTACCTTTCAAATCATTTTAATATATCAAAATATCATAACCTTTCAAAGTTTCAGTTCCAAAATATCATATCTTTCAGGACTTATTTTTAAATCATGTTAATATCAAAATGTCCTATCTTTCAAACTCCGTTTTCAAATCATTTAATATCAAAAATATCATATCTTTCAAAACTTCGTTTCAAATTATTTTAATATATCAAAATATCATATCCTTTCAAAACTTCGTTCATTTCAAAACAGTTTATATTCCAAAAATTCTTTTTTTATCATTTCAATGAAGTTATTATGTTTAATAGTTAAATTATTAAATTTTCAAAAATTTCAACTTCCAAGGTTTATTTATTCACTTAAGTTTATCAAAACCGTGAAAATTCACTTTTCGCATCATTTAGAAAACTTATACGGAAAATTACATTCAAAACAGTTCAATTTAACAAAAGACAGCATTTTAAAATGTTATACTAGGTTTACTTAAATTTCGAATAACTTAGTTAAATTCAAAAATTGTATCACTTACAAAGATTTCTATAATAGCTTTTAATTCAATTTAGCTTTTTAGTTCATTATCATCAACTACAGCGTTTACAAATGCTGTAATATCATTTACATTGTAATTAATAGCATTTCAAAAATGCATTCAATTAACTTCAAATATTCAATAAAATTTCTCAACCAATTATATTTTTATTAAAAACATTTTTAACTTATAAAATCATACATTTTCACATTTATAAGCATCGTTTAATTTTCCTCAAGTTCATGATTTTATAATGTTAAATTTCCATTCAAAAATCAAGATTTAATAATAATTCACTTATTAAATTGCAATGTTCAATTTTAAATCCATTACATTAAATTTCAACTTAACACTTAAGTCCAAATTCTCAAATATAACTTAGTTTTATTTTTATTTTCTTAACTAAATGTTCACTTTTACGTCAATTTCATAAATTTCCAATTTTAGTTATATTTCAAAATTTCAACATACGATATGTATTCATTTCACATTTCAACTTTATTAAAAATCATTAATATGATATAAAATCACTTTTAATTCATTTAAATTCAAATTATCAAAAATTTATCATAATTTCATATTCAATTAAATTTCCAATTAAAATTAAATCAAAATTTCCAAAATAACTTACGTTCAAAATTTCTAACTTTTTCATTAATTCATGTCACTTACAATTATTCAGAAAATCAATAATAATCTACAAAATCCTTTTTTTATTAAATTAAAAATCAAAATATTATAATAATTAAACTTCTAAAATATTTAAAATTTTTAGAAAAACATATTTTAACTACGGGCCTGTATATAATTTTCTACACTAGGTAAAGTGATACGGGTAATATATCATTTCAACCCATAATTTACAAAGAAAATCCGGGTTTTATCATTTCAAACCCACAATCCCAAGTCAAAATGAATAATTTAAAACCATTCAGGCCTATCATTTCAGCCCATAACATTTTTTTTCTAACAGGGAACTTGCAGTGTGATCATATACAGAAATAATATAAACAAGGTCAATATCACAATATACAGTCATATATCAGATGTCAGGTGAAAATTAACGGTTTTAACATGGTAATAACTTGGCATAGCATATCATATGATCATCATTATCTTGCATAAACATTTTATATTACTAAACACTTGTCATCAATTCACTTTTCATAAGTATAAATGTCAGAGTGAGAAAGACTCACTTTTTCAAGCTGAGGACTAAAACAACAAACACAAGAGCGGTTCCAAAAGTATGACAAGCACGATACAGCACGACTTTTGATTTGAATGAATGGAGAACCTTGATATTTGTCTTGTAACAATAACCAAAACAAGACAATACACACATAAATATTCAACGCAAAACAATGTTGAAACAATGAAAATACGAAGCAACAAAGGAATAGATTACTTGACCCTGCTTTAACCATTCAAATGCTTGGCCTAGGAGGTTCTTGGGTTCAACCATGATGATGATATAGCTCAGGTTTGGCACCATAACTCATGGCTAGAAGGAGTATGGAGTGGTAGGGTTATAACATGAAGCATACAATTGGTCAAGGCAACATATATGAAGTTTTTGAGCACAACAATGCTCGGCCTTGGGTCAAGAGGGGTAGCTGGTGATGATGGCAAGAGGAGTTGGCCGTGGCTATGGAGGAGAGGCCAAGCAATACACATGAGAAAACAAGGCAAAATATAAGAAAACAATGGAAAAAGAAGAGCAAAAAGAAGAGGAAAAGAGGAGCCATTACCAAACCTTTCTAGCCGTGAAAAATGAAGTGGAGAGGAATGTTTTCACGTGAAAATGAGGTAAGAAATGCACAGCTACAATAAAGAAAGGAACGGTCAAAGGAAATTAAATCTATTAATTGGAAAAGAAACGGAAGAAGAAACGTTAAAACGGTTTTACGTTTCTTTGCTTTCAAACCTTTTAAACTTCCTATATATATTCATATACATCTTAAATAACTGAAAAAACTTATAAATTTTAGTTAGAATTCGAAAATATAATAGATAAACAAAATATTAATAATTAATTATTAATTAGATATGATTAAGATAAGAAAAATGGCACAGAAAAATGAAAACTAGACTTAGGAATTAGAAATAACTTCAATACACTTTGGAAAAAATTTCTTAAATTTAAATGCATGTAAAATGAATAAAATAAAGTAAAACACAGCAATAAAAGTGAATGTATAAAATAAATCAATAAATTGGTGTATTAATTGCAAAAAGAAACGGATAAAACGCCTTTACGTTTCAGGCTTTTAAGATCTTTTAACTTTCTAAACCTTTTGCATTTCCTTTTCTTTTTAATTTTATAAAAACAAAATAAACTCAGAAATGTTATTTAAAACCGAAACTAAGTAAGAATAAAGTAAAATAAATAATTTATTTTAAGTAAAATAGAAAAAGGAAATAAGAAATTGCTTAAAAATAGCAACCCTGACATAAAAATTACAAGAAAATCTCCAATGACTTTGGAAAATTTATTACTTCACAAAAAAAATATTTTAACACAAAATTTGAATTAAAAATGGTTTTAAAACATTTTCAAGGTAAAATAATAATTTAATTTTTATTAAATAGAAGGTTAAATAAAGAAAAATGCAGTAAATACCAACTAGGCTTTATAAATTGAAATAAATTCAAATAAACTTTAGAAAAAATATATTATCATTTTAAAAATACTTGAAAGTCAAAATATACATAATATAGCATATTATCACATATTAACATAAAATAAAACCAAGAAGAAGTAATTTATACAATTTAAAATAGTCACTGTTAAATAACCCTATATACGCACAATATTGTAAAGGGTATAACTTCCACAATTTACATCCGATTTCAACGAAACGAAAGTGGTGTTCTTAGAATTTTATGTACTTTCATAATAAAAGAAAAAATTAAAATTTTAAACTTTTAAAATTTTAAGTTGAAAGTCACAGTTTGACTATTTTGACCAAAATCAGCATTTCAGGCAAATATTCAATTTACACAAGTTTGGAATTATAACTCATATAAAATCAAGATTTATATTTAAATAATAAAATTTAATCATTCCAAATAAGTAAAATAAGTTTTTAAATCAAAATTTTATATTAAAATAATTAAAATATACAATAAAATAATTACAAAATACAGGGTTGTTACACATAAAGTCTACAATTGTACTTAAAAAATTTGAGCTTACTCACCAAAAGCTCAGAAAATATAACCAAACTTCTGCTACACTCCGAATCGACCTAGATCTTGGATTCTTCTTAGCAAAACTAGATTTGGACCTTGGAAAGGGGGTTTAAGGTTCGGCCTAGGGGCATAGGAGCTCGGCCATGATGATGTTGAAGGTTTTTTCAATTTTTTGAGAAGAAAGAGGTTGTAGGAAGGAAAAGAGACGTGTATTAAACAAGTTTTAAAAGTTTAAAGTGGAAAATGAAGGATTTTTGAATTTAAAATTTTAAAAGAAGTCATGGATGGAAAATAGAGTTTTTGAAATGAAGATGAAGAAGGTTTTGAAGAATGGAAAAAGTGAAATGAAGTGAGATATGGGGAAAAATGAAATTGTATTTTATGTAAAATGACATAAGGTATTACCTTTTTTCCCCTTGTCTTTTTCCCTCCTTAAACTCTTGCCACATCACTACTTCATCCCCCTTCCCTTGCCGCACATGCAACCAACAAGGCTCTGCCCTTTTGTCCAACATATAAAATCCTCCTTCGTACTATGATGTTAAGTAATAATGTGACATTACCTTTTTAATTTGTTTTATTTAAATTTTTGGATAAAAGTTACATCTCATTTTCTTTTCACTTAAGTAATTATATATTTACCATATTATTACCTTAATTATGAATATGTTATAAATATATGCGTGTGTCAATGCATACTAAAGTGTTTACAACATTCTGACAACTTTGACATGATGAAACATCAAAAATTCAGAAAACGATTTTCGGTTACGTTTTCTATTTTTCTTCGAACTAATTATTTTTTGTAAACAAATTCTGAAAATCATTTCATCATCACCGGGTTTTTACTTAAAATCTATTTATTTGAGTTACATATTTCATAAATTAATTATTTAAAAATGATTTAAATATCTACATTTAAAGTGATTAAAATTCTGGGTCGTTACATTTTTCTCTCTTAAAAGAATTTTATCTTGAAATTAGCACAAAATAAGATAACTCAAAATAACTCAAAAGGGCATATATTATATTTCATGAAACATATACAAAAAATACATACTATGTAACTACATCACAACAATGCATACACAATCCATACAACAAGCAAACAACTATCCTAGTAACAACTCAGGATGAGCTTCCCTCGTACTATCCTCATACTTGACCTTAACGAATCTCACTACCTTATTTCGCAGTCTCTTCTCATCTTGATCCATAATACAAACTAGATGCCTAATCACTATCAAGTATGGTTCCACCTCCATATCTTCTTGCATACATGGCTCCACAATCAGCGATGGATCATGCACATGCTTCCTCAGATAAGACACATGTGAAACATTATGGACCCTCGACAACCTCTTCAGCAACTCAACCCTCTAAGCAAGCGGCCCACTCCTCTTAAGAATTCGAAAAGCTCCAACATACCTCGATGCCAACTTTCCATCTTTCCTATAATGTATAACTCCTATAATTAGCAAAATCTTTACAAATACGAAATATCCAATAAAAAATTCCGAATCCCTTCGCCTTCGATCTACATAACTCTTATGTCGATCTTGGGCTTCTTTCATCCTCCTTTTGACCACTGCAACCTTTTCCATAGCCTCATGAATCATATCTGATCGAAGCATTAGTCAACCACAGGTCTCCACCGAACATCCTAGTGACTTGCACGGCCGTCCATAAAGATCTTCATAGGGCGCCATGCCAACTCTAGCTTGATAACTATTATTGTAGGAGAATTCCACCAAGTGCAGATAATCTTCCCATGATCATCCAATGTCCAAGATGCAAGCTCTCAACAGATCCTCCAAGATTCGGTTCACCCTTTCAATTTGACCATCGGTTTGAGGCTGGTAGGTAATGCGTAGACTTAGATTTGTCCCCAAAGCTACTTGTAACGCCTCCCAAAACTGATTGGTAAAGGTGGGATCATGATCACTCAAAATAATAATTGAAACTCCACGTGGCCTAACGATCTCCCTAATATAGAGCTTTGCCAATAACGTTGCAGTATTTAACCACTAAACTGGAATAAAATGAGCACTCTTGGTTAGCCGATCTACTATGACCCACACACCTTCATGCCCTTTTCTCGATCGAGGCAACCCATTGTTATCTGTTCCCACTTTCAATTTGGGATCTCTAGGGGTTAGAGCAACCTAGCAGCCCTTTGGTGGTCGTCATTCATCTACTATTAGTTCGCACACCTGCTCACACAGATAAAGATACCCCTCTTCATTCTAGGCCACCCAAATACTCTCTTCATATCCTTGTACATCTTATTAAACCCTGGGTGGACACTCGACTTTGATTTGTGGCATTACGTCAAAACTTCCGGTCTAAGTCCATCAACATCTGGAATATACAATCTTCGATTCATCCTTAGAGTACCACATTTATCAATCTTAAAATCTAAACTTCGAACCTCTACAATTCCCTAAATACAGTCAACCAGAAATTGTCTTCCCCTTGTTCGCTCAACCTCTCTAGAAGAGTCAGAGTAACTTAACTTCCAAGAGAACCAAAACTGTGTTCCTGCTCAGAGCACCTGCCACCGCATTTGATTTCCATGGTGTATAGAGAACATCTAAATCGTAGGCCGCCGAAATATTAACCACCACTACTTTCTTAAGTTCACATCCTTTTGAGTGAAAAGATACTTCAGGGACTTGTGATTCATGAAGAGCTCAAGCTTCTCAACTAGCAGGTAATGTCTCTACATCTCCAAAGAAAACGCGACTGTTAACAATTCCAAATCATGTATAGCACAATTCTTCTCATGGGGCTTAAGTTTCTTACTAGCATACGCAATAATCTTCCTGTTATGTATCAAAATTTCACCTAATCCTACTCAATAAGCATCAATGTACACCATCAGTCCTCCACTTCCATCCGTAATGGCTAAAACTGGAGCAATGGTCAACCTCCTCTTCAACTCAACAAAGGCTTCCTCGCACTTTCGAGTCCAAACAAACTTCTAATTCTTCTTTGACAACTTAGTTAAATGTAAGGTGATCTTGGAGTAATCCCGAATGAATCTCCTATAGAATCTGGCCAAGTCTAAGAAACTTCGAATTTCGATAAGAGTCTGTAGTGTCTTCCATTCTTACACAACCATAACCTTTGTTGGTTCAATTGAGATACCATCTCCCTCCATATTAAGTCCTAAGTACCTTACTTATGACTTCCAAAGGTGACAATTAGAAAATTTTGCCTTTAGAATGTTTTTCCTTAAGTTTCTAACACCACTTCCAAATGGTGTTGGTGCTCTTCCTCGGTCTTGGAGTAGATAAGGATATCATCTACAAAGGCCAACACGAGCTTACTGAAAACATACCTGAAAATGTGATTCATAAGGTCTACGAAATACGTGGGTGCATTGGTTAGCCCAAAAGGCACAAACAACCAATCAAAGAAAAAGTTTGGCCCTCTGAACGTAATTAAGGGTTTAGCATCCTCTGCTATTTTCAGTTGATCCGGTAGCCAGGTCCATCTGGGAGAATACTCAAGAGCCGTGAATCTGGTCAAAAAGGTCGTTTATATAGGGAAAGGGATACTTATTATAAATGGTATACTTATTTAACTCTTGATAATCCACACAAAGTCTTAAAGAACTACCCGACTTTGGGACAACAACAATAGTTGCTCCCCAATTTGAACGACTCGGTCTTATTAGTCCTCTTCTCAACAAATCATTGGTCTGATCTATTAGCTCCTCCCTCTTTTCGGTGCCATCTTCTGCATAGGTTTGACAATAGGTCTTGCATAGGGAATGGAACTCAATCTTCCAATGTGGTGGTATATTATTAACCTCTTCAAAGATATCAGGAAAATCCTTAACAATTTCTAACGACCCTACCTCTTCTTAGGATGATTCTAAGGCATAAAGGAAACTTGTCATATGCTTGTCTGGGTCATCACACGACACTTTAACAAAATTCATCAACTTGGTTTTCAAAAATACAATTCTTCCAACACAATCTAAAACAACTTCATTCTTTGACAACCAATCCACACCGAGTATAATATCAAAACCTTTAAAATCAAAGACAAATAGGTTACAAGAAAAATGGTGGGTAATCTAAGAAATTTTCACATCCTCACGAATCAAGCATAGATCACTAGTACCTCATATAGGGTTTGACAAACAAATACGGTTTCTACAAATTTTGGGAAAGTTGCAATCCATTTACCAATTCTTTAGAAACAAAACTATGAGCAGCCCCGATATCAAACAATACTTCAACAAAAGTTCCATTAATCAATAAAGTAACTTTAGGAACTCCCTTTCCTTCACATCCGCCGAAGTCGATTGTTCATCCTTGATAACATACACTTTAACCTGCTGTCCCTTCTTCATAAGTGGGCCATCCTTTACCATGTGCCCAGGTTGCTGACAGTTTTAGCAAAGAATTTTCTGAATAATTAGAGATATGGGTCCTCCTTGCTACTTCGAGGCTTCATAATTGTTACAATACTTAGCTAGATGGCCCTTCTACTTGCACTAATAGCATTCAACATTCTTGAGCTTGTTCCTTAGTCTCCTACCAGCTTCCTTTTTCCCTGCTTCTTCCAGTTCAGTTTAAACTTTCTCTTGTTTGGATAACTGCTATTTCCACTAAGTACTTATGCTGGCTTCTTTTTCTCAAGAACCTAATATCTCATAGCCATATCTACCAAATCCACAAATAATTATTTCGTTCTTCTTTAGAGGCATATCAATTAACTTAGGTCCAAAACGAGATAGTTCATTACTTTGCCTCATACTCAACCACTAACAAGTTTACTTGCTTAAGGTTCAAGAAATTCCTGTACAACCAATCTTTCCAGCTGCGAGCATGAACTGATTCTCAATACTTCCTTAAATTTGTCCTAAGAAAAATCATCTTTCGGCACATTAGTTGTAACTGATCCCACCATGCTGCCACTCCATCTTGTAACTATGAAGATGCTAAGAACCGCTTCTTCTCATCCAAATGATCAAGACCTTGAAAATCTTCTCACAAGATCGAAGCCAAGCTTGAATTTCGATGATGGATTCCGTTCCCTTGAATGACTTACCTTCCTGATTTGTATAATCCTTTCATATGGTTGCAAAATTCACCCAGTGCTGCATTGGTGCTGCCTCATCAACAATTCATACTCTTCCCAGTATTCGAAGCTCGACCATTGGTGGTCGTGGTGCTACTAGCTGCTCTACCTCGTCTTGCTGTATTTCTTATTTATTGCTACTTGGATATAGTAAGATAATTCTTAGAGTACTTCGGCGATACAAATCTTAAGGAAAATGGTAACAAATCAAACATACCAAAGCTGATCTAACCAACTCGAATATATTTATATATATATAAATGAAAGATACAAATATACGCTCTCAGAGACTAACTCATTATAGGGTGTTACTAACCTTATCTCTAATGAGCTAACCCCAACCAAACCTAGGTGTTCGCTTAAACTAAGTTTTGATACCATGTCTAACAATTCTCCTTTCTTATTCCAAAAACGAGCCGTTGGGGTAAAAAAAAGATAAGAAGAAAGAATCACAAAATCTAACAATGTAAGGAAATCACATATAATAGTCAACATAAGATAGTACATTATATTATTTCCAAATGAACATCAGAATTACACAAATACAACTTCATCCATGGACAGTTATAACTGCCTGTCCCTACAAATGCTAACACAAAATATACAAACACACAATAGAAAAATATAAAAACTAGCTTGATAATGAAAAATCCACCTACTCCATGATCCTCCAAAATATATCCGTTTAGACTACTTGGCTACTCATAAAAATTTGAGTACCAAGAGTTTTAAGGAAAGAAAATAAAACTCCAAGTCATACATAGGTCTAGAGTGAGTAAAATCCAAACAACTGAATTACTAATAATAATGTTTGGAGCATATAAACACGGACGGGTTCTTACCTTACGATAACCAAAACATATATATAGAATATCCAGTGATATAATAATAATGTCTAGGGTTTAAAGTAAATTACGAATATAGCTAAAATGCTTGCATCTCGCATTCCAACATATTTGGGCACAACTAAGTCCGTAAGGCACTTATTGGAAGCTAGGTTCCATCAATGCCAAGACTACTGGAGTATCTTCTTTCACGGTACACCTCTAAATAAAATGTACAATGGGCCTCATATGGACCCCCGCCAACATAGGATCGGCCTACCCTTACTGGATAGTACGGAATATATCACCACCCTGGTTGTGATCAACAACCATATCTGGGTCATATCATATAAAATCTAAAAATATCGATCAAGATTAGGTAGTGAATATACACTAATGAGTGCGACCAACATAGGCCTGCTACATATTCTACGTTTTAGTCATTCCCGGTTGTGAGGCCAGAGGCGGCGTTTTTTCATTTTCTTTAGCAATTCCACTTGAAATGCTAATACTGCCCTTCAAGCAACAATGCAGCGCTAGCATTCATCCATACAAGTTATTCAAGATATAAACAAATTGAAGGTACTACTTCTACTACATCCAGTTTAGAATCATCCTTGGGATTAGTAGCAAATAGCCCTTACACTTCAAAGATCTTGATCTTTGATTCCTTCATCTTTCAAATGTTATCAATTCAAACGCCTGTGTTGGTTCGAAGTGGTTTTCGGATAACTCAGGCTATATGATCCTGATTTCTTTGAACCAATATTCAATAATTTTAAAAGGGTCAAGTTATCGATAGTGGACAACTCTCTATCAGGCGTGAGTATAGATTTGCATATGAAAATAAGACATCTTATATTTATCCCCACCTTTTGATTTCAAACAGTACTATCCCTTGGTTAATAATGAAGTTGGACAAGTTAGAAAAACTCGACATACATTCTTACTTCTCGGGATAGAGATGAGTTTCCATACCTTGGAATTTGGTTTTAAGTATATGATGAGATATCATTCATATACTTAATTTATCATGACCCATTTATCGAAATTAACTCCCACACATTTATCACGTTTTCGACATTTCAACTTCTTTATTCCTTGCCTAGAAACAAGTTATAGATCTCACAGATAGAGGAAAGTTTACTCATCGAATTTTAGTGCTAAATAGAAGACAATTACTTTCGATAAATGTGTCAATGTTTTAGTATATTTATTCATATTTGTTTGACTACTTAATGGCACAAACAAAAAGAATCCCATATTTTTAAACTCATTCACTTATAAAAGAAAGCTGCCTTTAAATAAAATTGATCCTTATAAATAAAGTAATTTAAAACAAAAACCTTTATTATAATAATTAAACTCCCAATTTAAACTTAATCAAACCTTAATTGAATCTTAATTAATAACTAAATCATACCGGATTAGTAACTAATAAATAATTAAACTCTAATTAATTAAATAATCAAACCTTAATTAAATAAACATTAATACTTAATTAACTCTTTACCTAATTAATAACTAACTAAAACCCTATTAACTAACTAATTATAATTATCTTACAAAATTAATACTTATGTGCTAATTACCTTTACTTAATTACAAATTTCATACTAATTATTTAGCTTAATAAATTAATTAAATAAACATTAAAATTTATACCTAATTAATAAGCAGTAATTACCTTTTTATACTTAAAGTATACTTTGAAAATAATTTCAAAAGTACTCAAAGAGAAAACACTTTAAGTTTGCAAAAAGTATTCATTTTCACGAATTACATCCATAGCGACTATCGCTATGGATATCATAACTTATAAACTAGTTTACTTGCCTAAGACCCTCCATGTGTCCGCCTTTTGTTTGACTTACTTAAAGTTTTAAATAAATGTTTGGAAAACCAAAAGTAAAGTTTAAAACTTATAAACTTTTAAGGAAACGTATAAGTAAAACAAGTTTGAAAACATGGGATCTCGATGTCAATAATAACCCAAATCAAGTACTAACTTTCCTTTTAGCTTACTATACTCATACGTAAGCTCATATATCCAAACACATCCATAAGCAACATACATAAACCAAAAATACAACTTGCAACTAAAACTCAGCTTTTCAACTTATTTTCCAAGTCTAAACAGCCATAACCAATAAACACAAGTATGTAAGCACAAGCTACACTATTTACATCCAAACTACCATTACATACTTTTGCACGTATAAAGTATACAACTTTATTTAAAAAACATGAGCTTATTCACCAAAAGATTACAAAATCAAACCAAACTTCTACTACACTCCGAATAGACCTAGATCTTGGATTCTTATTAATAAAACTTGATTTTGGACCTTGGG
The DNA here is from genome assembly GCA_030765085.1 of Allium cepa. Lineage (NCBI taxonomy): Eukaryota > Viridiplantae > Streptophyta > Magnoliopsida > Asparagales > Amaryllidaceae > Allium > Allium cepa. The sequence continues at coordinate 353,636,329 of CM060935.1, forward strand.
AAGGGGGTTTTGGGTTCGACCTAGAGGCATAGTGGCTTAGCCATGATGATGCTGAGGGGTTTCTGAACTTGTTCTGAGAAGGAGAGGTTGTAGGAAGGAAAAGAGAGGTGTTTTAAACAAGTTTTAAAAGTTTAAAGTGGAAAAATAAGGATTTTTGAATTTGAAATTTAAAAAAAGCCATAAATGGAAAAGAGAGTTTTTGAAATGAAGATAAAGAAGGTTTTGAAAATGGAAAAAGTGAAATGAAGCGAGAGATGGAAAAAAAATGAAATTGTATTTTATATAAAATGATATAAGGTAAATTACCCGTTTGCCCCTTGTCGTTTACCCTCCTTAAACTCTTGCCACATCACACTTCCTCCCCCTTCCCTTGTTGCACACGCAACTAGTAAGGCTCCTCCCTTTTGTCCAACATATAAACTCCTCCTTAGTACTAAGATGTTAAGTGATAATGTGGCATTACCTTTTTAGTTTATTTTTATTTAAATTTTTGGATATAAGTCACATCACATCACTACAGCAAAAAGACCCTACGATAGCGCCAAAAAACACTTTAAAGCCTATACTAGCGGTTTAATAAATGCCGTATAATGACATGTTATTAAAAACAGTGAACAATTTATAGCCCATAATAAGCTCTATAAAAAGTATTAATATAGTAGCGCAGAAAATCCGCTATTTTAAACATTTTTATAGTGGCAAATCATGTGTTATTGATTACTATAATAGCGATATTTGTCCGCTATGAAATTTCGTTATTGTCACAAAATACTTTTTGATTTTCTAAGATAGCGCTAATAGTTTGCTATAAAAATATTAATAGCGGATTATGAGCGTTGTATGTGGACATGTTATTGTAGATGTTGTCTTGTCACAACACCATTATGCTGCTATAAAGATTCAACTACAATAGCTCTTATACTCTATTATGATACGTTCTTCTATAGCGCTTACTGACCTATTATTCATCATTTTTATAGCGCTTTTTATAATACCACAGCGCTTTTTCTATTACGCATATGTAATACCGATAGATTTAATAGTGGCCATTCGGCGCTTTAAATATTTATAGCGGTTTTCAAATGCTATGGTTTAGTTTCACAATTCGATAATTTTTTGCATCCTATTCATAAACTACGGTATTAAATACCAATATCAAAATGCACAATAATAGTCATTTTAAACATAAAATCATTTAAATAACGAAAAAATCATAAAAGATAATAAATATAGAGATATAACACATTGCATGAAACATATCAAATATTCATACACATAATATCTTATAGCTTAAACCACATAAATCAAAACGTAGTAGCAAATGTTTTAAGCACACCCCAGCAAAGTTTAACGAAAAAACAAGTACATATTTGATTGTTTGCATTAGAATAAAGACCACAACTTTCGCGTCCTTCTTCTTTCACACACCTGCAAATAAGATAAATATTTACATTAGGAACAAATATGAATAAAACACTAACGAAATTTGATTTTTAGACAGCATAGTGCAGTATGTGTGCATAAAGAGATGATAAGTTGAAACTAAGGCCTTTTTTAACTTGACTATAAAATACATCCAAGCCATAGAATAAATGTTGTTCCAACTTATTTATAAGTCTAGTAGTTTCCAAGAACAAAGGGTCAATTTTGTTTTAGCTTCTATTTTTCATTGCCGGATTAAACTTCTTATATGTTTTTAGTCAACCCTTTGTGGTTTTGATGAATCAAATAGCACTAAGAGACAAATGACCCATTGCAACTGAGATTTCCTCCTGTGCACTCTTTATTAACGAGTTGAAAATTCCATACAAATCCTTATGACTATGAATTTATTCACCATTTTTGTGACTAAACTCCTTTTCATTAATCTACACATTTTTTTAATTTTTAAAAATTCAAAAGTTGACACTCCATTCGAAGCATTAAAGTCAGTTGGATTATTTATAAATAATAATAAATAGTGCTTTTATGGATTATTTAAAATAACTAAAAATAAATTGGATTTATCCATTTTTGTTAGGTTTTCGAGCAATTCAGCAAAAAATTTGCAAGCATGCTGTAGAAGGATGATTACAATATATCAACCAACCACCGTAATAGCTGACCATTAGCATTAAAATGATATGGGAGGAGAAACGTACAAGATGCAACACTCGAACCTACAGTTAGAAGACTGATTTGCATCTCCACGTGCACAGTTGTGCACGTGAACATGAACAACTCAATACTGATATAACTGTTAGGCTTTGTTCTTCAAATACGAGAAATTATCATATTTGTACTCATTGATTTGTGTGATTTAATAGAATTTATTTTATTTTTATTTGAAATTATGTTACCTGACTACAATGGGGGAAGCAAAGATTGATATTCAGCCAATAGTTACAGCCGGTTTGACATTTGATGATGCAGATGTTCCTAAATATTTCACCAAAGACTATCACAAATCAGCATCCTAATCCAATAGCTCATAATGTTCTTCACAAGCCTGTTTGTGCTTGTTTTTATCCTAATGCACATTCCCAATAGCACTATGCATATCAGCACATCCAATTAGCCGATTTGCCTTATCTACCAATATATCATCCCGATCATCCAAACTACCTGCCACCACATCTAAACTTTCAAAATCTTCACATTAATCTCAGCAACATCAGTCACTGACCCTAAAGAAACAACATCCTCACCAGCACTTGAAGCAGGTTCATTGTCTTCAAAACTATCGATAACCAGAAACCATAATCACCTTCACAGCCTACTCCATCTCTAGAATCTCTTATACAACCAAACCCCATTAATTCACCTTCATTCACCAACTACAGCAACTCTCTGTACACAAACATCACCTCCTCCTTCTACCTTACCACAATAACACAACCACATGCAACCACCAAACAACATCCATATCCAAAACACTACATACTCTTCCTTCAAATCATCATCACTGCTCCGACAACCACCCAGTCTCCTCCATAAGTTTGCAACTTCTGACATCACCAGACCTTCCACCTACAATAGCTTCAAATCCGTTGCTTTGGTCAAGCTACAACCCCAAACCTGCTACCTCAGTTCCCTCATGACAACCATCATTCAAACACCATCGCCACACATACAACACATCAGTCAAACACCCGACACCCCCAACCTCAGCAGAAATGCAAACATCCAAAAACTATAGACTCCCCTGTCACATCCTTACTGGAAGTCCTCATCACAGCAAACCAAAACGCAATTACAACTTTCTTTAACTCCTCGTTCTCCAAATAACACATTTCCAGAAAACTGCATCACTCTGAACTCTCCCCACTTCAATTTCATTAAACTTTACAAAACTATAATTCAACCCGTCTCCTTCAGATCCCCAAACTGCAACAAATCTACAACCAACAACTAACCATCAAGCTACCGAATGACAAACCCAACCACTCAACACTTGAACAAACTACTCCATCATCCAACCTCCATCAGCCTCTTCCCTCATCTTCAACCGAACCCAAACTCCAATTCGTCACCACTCGACTTCCAAACAACCTCATCGCGACATCACCCATCAATCAACAAACTTCAAATCCGAACAGAATCAACCTTCACTACCCAATCGAAATCGTATTCCTCAAACCAACCTTAACACGCAAATCGCCTTAATCCAAAGCCAACCACCCTTAGCGAATCATCTACATCACAATACCAAACTTCAATCACCATGCACCCAAACCACCTCCTACGTCGCCAAGCCATCTTCAATCATCGAAACCCAAATTCCAAGCTCAAACCCACAACTCTCCACAACAACCACAACTTTAACATGTAATCTAATAAGTGATATTTTACTATATATTTTTAATCATGTGATAATTAAGATCCAATGTGTGTATATTAACTAAAGGGTTATACTTATCTAAGATATATATATATATGTGTGTGTATGTATGTATATGCTTATAAACAAAGCAGATTATACTTATTGAAAATTCATGTCATTACAACATGCGCAGCAGGCCAAGCTATTATAGAACTAATGGCTTCTTCCATGTATTGTAATTCAGATGTTTATCTCCATAGCACCGCAGTTGGATCTTTGACAACCTCAATGCAAACTTTAACTACATTTGGTCTTAGTGGCTTAAAATGGACCAGTGCTTTTGGATCAGTTGACTCTACATGTCCTATAACAACTATTTTTTCCTTTTATGATAAATCCATCGGCCTGCATCTGTTGTTCGTTTTTGAATTTTCCGTCTGTAAATTAACAAAAAGGAATTGTTGTAGTTGGTTTATGTTGATAAAATAGATTAATCATTGTAAAATCATAATTTAAAAGATATGCCAGTGCATAAAAATCAAGTACCATAAATGTTTGCACTATGGTCTAAGGCGTAGGAAATGCTGGAACATTAACCATCTCAACAACTACTTGGGACTCATGCCATGCTACCTTCCTACTGATAGCTTCTTCAACACGTATCATAGCAAGGGCTGGCCTTCACAAAAAGCCATCTTTTTCTATTGGATTATCTATCCAAACAATCTTGGTGCATGGTCCAAGAGCAAGATCTTTAATAATTTCATTTGAGTCACTCAAGTGTAATCGCCATTCAGCCACTAATCTTTGCTCCCTCCCCAATCATAAATCTTGCATTTGCATTCTAAGTTTCCACTTTTACCCTATTTGAGACAAAAAATATTTATTCAGTAAAAGTTCAATATTTTAAAATAGTATGTCAATTGCAAAAGATAAATGTTTACCATGTTCTCTTCTTCTTCAAGGTGATCACCTGGATGTAAAACAACTCTATTCGCTAGCCATGCCGCTAGATCATCCTTTTCTTTCCCAATAAGTGTGAAACTAGATATAGGCCTCCATAAAAAAACATCTGGCTTTATTGGTAAGTCTATTAGAATTACCATCGCATCCGGACCTAAAGGAATATTATTGACAAGCTTGTTTGGATCCTTTGACACAACTCTTCCTTCGGCAATAATTTCTTCATTCCTTCGCCAATCCAATAAATCACATTTTTTGGAGGTTTTAATCATGCTTGCACTACAATTAATCAAAGGAATAATATATTAATTATTGGAAAAATAAAAATAAAAATGATGTGAAACCAATAGTACAGCGTACATGAGGTGGATTTACTTCCGTCCAACTGTCTCTACCTTGTAAAACTAAAAAAATAAATTGTTATAACATTAGTTTACCCTTCAACGCTTAATTATAATAACATGAATACAATTATGAGAACAACTAGCAAATATTGGCATCGATCCTCAATAGACGAGATATTTTACCTGATTTTTCATCATCACGAGAAATTTTTTCTATAACTCTAAAACTTTCCTTTCAAGTTGCATTGTTTTCTTATCCTTAACTTGTGCTAAAGTTTCCCTAGTGGTGTTCATATTCCTTCCTATTGCACTTAATCGACCCGGTCAATCTTGTCCCAGTTCTAAGAAAGTGCATCTTCTTTGTAATTGATTGTCGAGCTTGATTGTGGAACACTTTCAACTTGTTTTATCTTTATCTACAAAAGTTAATGAATGTAGATTATATAATGGTACATTTATATACTAAGAAAGTGATATATCTGAAACTGAAAGAAGTAAAATTCCACACTTGTGAGAAATTATACAAGCTAAATTATGCTTTAAATGAATTTAAAGTGCATTATTGTAACCAGTATAAAATGAGGATAAAATTTTAAATTAGAGCAGACCATTTTTAAAATTAATTTTGTATATATTGTGAGTTTAGAAAGCATGCCCCATTAAAAAATTACTTCATATGATACAAGGATTAGTCGACAACTGCAGCCACTGAAGCTAAGCTGATACTGAAATGCAGTTGATAATTATGCTAAGATATAGATGTGCATTAACTTTTCTAATAACTTGGGTGATAATTAAAAAGATGATACTGAACTGCAGTTGTAACTGTGAAGGGATCATTCCTTTTCAGCTTGTAGATACTTAGCACAATTCAAAGCGAACCAGCTCAATAGAAAATCAACAAGGAGATGAGTATAGCTAGAAGAGTGAGAAAAAGACTCAAATTTATAGACCACAGGAGAACAGCTGAACAGGTTTCACTTTATTTCAATTTAGGGAAAGCGCTGATTTGAAACATTGATTTAACCTGGCCGCATCACAGCAATATTCATACTATAATTTTGAGTCTTATAATACGTTTATTGTTTATGATATCATTTCAAGTCAAAAAATATATTTTCCCATTCATTTCGTTTTAAGGGATCCTTTTTGAGATACATTAAAATCTAATTATATACCGGTACGCATTTGTACGAACAAACATTCAAGTTGTAAATGTACATATCAAATGTCTGCTTAAAGACAAAATTTAAAATGCATGCTCGTAGAATAGGAAAACAAGGCGTATGGCTATGTGCATGCACATATATATAATAAGTTGAGATCTGAACATAAAAAATAAAACTTTGAAGCATAATTCTTGACATTTCAAGTGGACATTAGTAAAAATCAATAAATGTTAAAGGATAATTAAATAAGTACAATGGGTATTAAAGTCAAAAAGTTTTTATCAACTCAATAAATATTTTAATGGCCAAAGTTTATATTAACATTTATCTAACAAACTAATTTAAGTAAGATAATTTTGAGTTTGAAAAATTATTTTCTTTGGTAAATGCCCTGACAGTTGAATAGGGATGAAAACTGTAACATGTTAGACATAAGGCATTCATAGCTTATATTTTCCTTAGTTCTTAAATACTGTACTGCGTTGTATCTATGGTGTTATTTGGTTTTTTAACAATATGCAATTGCAATGAACATCAGTTAAAACATCTTTTGTATTTTGAGAACATACCTAGCATTGGACAATGCAAACACATCGGCTATCCATCACCAAATTAATCAAGAGGGTCCTTTTTTTAATGCGCATAGCAGCAATAGCCTACTTGTTGTGATGCCAATTGTTTTCCTTTTACTTGAGTTTGTTTTATTTTTCTTTCAAAAGGATTAAGATGTGCAAATAGCACTGCCTTAAAATTTAAGTTATGAACCATCTTACCATATATTTTCAAAATACATGGATGATTAGGATGTGCCATTTCCTAATTGAACTTGTGAACTACCTTGCCGCATATTGGTCAAAATCAGTTTACTGTAATTTCATAAGGAAAAACAATTTTTGATCAACTTATTATTGTATCTACAACTATTATATTTAGTAGTTCATCATTTTTCCGTGTGCGAGATTTGATCCAAACTTAACTTCTAATGACGGAAGAGCAATCACCATTTTGCTTTTTCTACATTAAAAAACATCAAATAACAAATTGTATTAAGTGATAAGTTCATAAATAATATAGTAGATAAAGTTGCTCTTTTTCTTACCATATCTTCAGCTATTCGAGCCATTCCTTTACGACCGTATGTATATGCAATTATTTGTCTTTAATAGCATTGTTCTTCATGCTTAATATGTAACAATCTACCTTTTTGGACGGTTTAAATAGACAATAAGACACAAACTCAAATTCAAATCATTCAAAGGGGCAGATTGTTATGGGGTAAATAAGAAAAAGCAGAAAAAGAAATAAAACAAACATAAAATCTCGCAACGGAATGACAAAAAATATATAATAAAATAAACAGTTCATGAAGCTATTTACAAATACATTGATTACACTTTTATAATACAGATTAGAGTTACATATAACAAGAATAGATAATAAATAAATGCAGCGGGATAACGTGATGCAGCGGAATAAATAAAAATAATAATAATGTTACTATATCTTCGTCTTCGTCCTTCAGAAAGCAGTCTTTAATAAACTGAAAAGCTCAGACTGACCCGAGTGAATTGAAAAACAAAGCACTCGAGTCAGAACTAAAAGAACTTACATAAGTTAAATCAACAATAAATAAATATGAGTATAATGGCGTCAGAGATGTTTACGAGGTTTGACACCTCTTATCCAGTGTCTAATGTGGGTGCAATAACTTAAGAGATGTTGGGGATTACCACCTCCTAAGGATCTATTAAACTATCTACTATGTAGTACAATACGCTATTAAAATAATGTCTACAATAAAGTAAATTATTAAAATAGCGTTAAGGCGTTACCTATATCCCCCTTAACACATTTTATATATTCTCATAGTCTATACATCACCGTAAGCTCCACCAAACCGGTGGTTTACCCAAAGGGCACCCTATAGGTATGGCACAAAACAAACTCGTAGAAGGCGCTCTAGGGCATGTGAACACAGCACATGAGGCAATGCCAGGGTAGATATACCAATTGCAGAACTGAGCTGGTGGTAACGTATAACAGCTACTACCGCCCACCTCGGAACACACTCCCATAATCAAATCGAGGGGTGGCCACCAAATCATCACAAAATCATAATATGATATCGAAGAAGCGTGTGCAATCGGAGGAATGACCTCACTTGGCCCAGGCAAAGCTCCTGTTTTAAACACATCTAAACTTACTCACGGGAGTCAAGGTAACGTAAATACCTCATACAGAATCATTCGCCAAACCATCCTAATTCATTTCTGAAATCTCCATCATGTGATGACCCGGAATTTTAGATATTTGAGATTGGGATATTTAGTTGATTTTAAATATTTAATAGAGTAATTTTAACTTGAATTACGAATATCACTATTTATTTATTGAATTTAATAATTGGAAATTGGGTAAAATATGAAATCTGGGATTTTAAGCCTGTTAAAATATAATTTGAAGGCATATAAAATTTATATTGATAACACTGAAGATAATAGAAGTGTTAAAATTGAATCTAACAGTGATTTGTTCAGTTTTGAAAATATATATTTTAAATTGAATTTAAAAAAAATAGCCTTCCGAGGCACAATCTCGGATTTTGACGAAACCAGTTCCATTGGATCCGTAATATTTTATTATTATGGGATTTCAATTTTCGTAGTGTTTCGAGTTGTTGTGTGAGCATACGATACATAAACGCCTAGCAGCACGCCTCGATGAAGTTCGAGATTTTTAGTTGCGTGAAACGAGAAGTTTTAACATTTTGGATAATATAATATATTTACCTTAATTTACGGCGTTCATATCAATGTTTTTCCCTTCTTTTCAGAGATTTAATGTTCCTTTTCAAACATGCTAACATTCCATATTCAAGCATGTTGTCTAGTGTCCTTATCTTACTACTACCCCGTCTTCCTTTGGAAGCCATTCGATCTTTTGAATATAGTTATGTTGACCGAACAAATCAGTTCGATTTCGAAAAAAACAAATCAAAACAAAATAATAAAAACAGAAACTAATGGCCGACACCAAATCCTCCTCCTCAAATTTGAATACCAGATTTAGGAACGTGTTCATCTCTTAGACTTGCCTGCAGAGATCGAGTTTCGGAAGCTCGCGCGCGCTCGCGTAGGGGACAGCGTCGAGACTCGAAGTCGCGATATGAGAAAGGATTGTTTTCGAGGCAATGCGATTCGAGGCTCGTGATTTCTGGAGGGGTCATCGTTGGCAATCGAAGGCCGATGTCATGACGGGGGCAGTGAGGTTTGGGCTCGTCTCAGGGATGGTTAACTGGAGGAGGGGAAGGCGCGGAAGGGGGAAAGGGGCACTCGATGGTCGGCGCAGTCGAAGTGTTCGAGCACGATGGTATCGTGTAGCTGAGGATGGACGGTGAGGCTCTTTTGCGTGTATGGGTGGCCAGAGACTTGTCTGGGATTGCTGTTGCGAATAGGCTGTAAGGTATAAGATTGATTTCATTCAAATTTAGAATTTTGTTATATATATGTATATATTCAAATGCAGGAGAGTAAGATAGTTCCATTTTAATTTAAAAACAGTAAATTTTAAATGTGTTTAATCCTAATTTAATTTATATATATATATATATATATATATATATATATATATTTACGGGAAATAGGAAATTATTTTGATAAATTGGGAAAAGAGAATAAATAAATATAGATGACTAGTCTAAGTTATTAGTTTTTATTTATTTATTTACAAATTGGAAAATATGTAAGGTTTAAAGCAGGAAATTCTTTTTAGTCGGAGAAATAGATACAGTCTAAAACAGGAAATTTCTGGTTGGAAAAGAACAAATAAATTGAAGTTATATACTATTAAAATGAGGTTATATACTGTTAATATAATCATGTTAAACCGAAATATTTTATAGTAAAGATTTATACTGTTTTGAAAAAAAATTGGATTTTTGGAATCTATATATTATTTTATAAGTATGTGCGTATATATATAGGATCTTGGAAAATAAGGGGATTTATGTAAAAGCTAGATCTTTGAAATCTATAATTTTGTTTGTAAAATCTGACCCATTTTCTCATCGAGCTAGGGGTACGAAATAAATCAGATTGATTTTTCGATCAAAAAAAGTACTATGTGAAATCTTCGGTTTCTTCCTCTTCTTACTTGGTGTAGTTTGTTACATGGGTCGTGAATGGGAACTTAGTTTTCGTCTGGGTATGCGTCCTTGGATTGCTGTTGCATATTCAGCTCCTGTTGCAGCTGCTACTGCTAAAAAAATAAGATCAAAAAATCAAATCACACCATCTCTATAATAGGTAAATGCTTTTTTCCTCCTGAAGTTGTCGGAATTATTAGTATTTATAAAAATATATAGGTAGTCTCCAAATGAAAAAGAAAACGTATATAAGGATTTTTAATGCCAAAGAATTTTATAAAGGGCTAGATGTCTGAATCTATAAAAAAAATAGTGTATATTTTAAAATTAATTTATTTAATTAACTTATTTAATTATTTGGATGCTAAAATATTCTATTAAAAAGGAAATTAGTTTAAAATAAATTTACTTGTTTAAAAATGAAATCACTGGTTAATTAAATTATAAATGGAAATTTAAATATTCAAATTGACTCAAATGTTGATAAAAAATTATGTAATATTTATACGAGATTATAAACCGGGAAACCAAGTCAAAATTGAAGTGGACTGCAAACAAATGCAAAGGTGAGTTAATCTCACTCAGCCGAATTTTAATTTTATTTTAAATAGTTAAATTTAAATAATTGATTGGATGATTGAATGGATTTATTATTCTATATTATAATATATAATATACCTTGGAATGATTGATTTCCCGCATTATATAGCGGATGAGACCCTATGCGCCGCATAATAGCGGATGATTTATATTAATCCCATATACCGCGATATTCCACCTCGAAGTGGAGTTGGTATATATGTTGTGCTAACATCTATGGATGCAGGAAAAACAGGTTGGAGGGATCCAACCGGATTCCTCAACATTTATTTAAATTATTTAATATTTTCTGTTGTGATTATTTGTTATTCTATGATGGATTATATTGGAATATTGAATGCTATGGTTTGATTGAATATATTTGGGTATAATGAGTTACCAAAAATATATAAATTGGATTTTGAAAAGAAAATAAAAGAAGTGAATTTGTAAGCGAAATAATTATAGGAAATTTGAATAAATTAAGAACCAATTGAAAAGAAATGGAAGAGATATTAAAATACTAATAAATAACTTCGAGTATGAAAAAAAAGATTTTGAATAAACAGAAATTAATGAATTGTAAAATTTAGTGATATTATTTTAGAGGAAAGAATTATTTTAAAATTTAAATTTTAAATTTATTTAAAAGGATTAAGAAGTAATTTGAGAAATGTAAAATTGGTATTTTCAGTAAAAGTATTTTAAATCATAATTATGGAATAAAATTTAAAATTAATGGATTTTGGAATAAAAGGGAGTAAATTGGAAATCAATTTGGAAATTGATTCAAGTGTTTGAAATTGGAAATTTAAAGGAGAATGTGGCTATGGAATTTAAAAACTGGGTTTACAAAACAAAGTAATATATCAGCGGATATTTGGGAAAATAAATTCACGATTGGAATTTATTAAAGGAATAGGAACATTTGTTTAAAAGTAAATAGTGAATTATTTTTAAAGAATGTGAAGAGAAGTATATTTCCTGGATAGCCAAGTACGTTTTCAAGGTAAATTTTTAAATACAAGATAAAAGTTTAATTTGTTTTAAAAAGCATGTTTTAGATAATTTATTTGCAACGACCCAACTTCCAAGCTCCAGGAAGTTGCATCGCTAATAAGAAAGAAAGGGATAGAAAAGAGAAAGAAAGATAAGAAGAAGAAACAACACATCAGAATCTAAACAGCGGAACGAATAAATTATATTAATAACGTAAAACATTACATAGTTTACAAACACTATCAGAGTACACAGATAATACAACACATACTAGACAGTTATAAACACCTGTCTAGTTATTACAACACGGTACAACATCACAAATAACTCAGAGATACCAAACACAGCGGACTACTATATAACTACAACACAGAAGCCTCCTGCTCCATTTGCCCCTTCATAATTCGTCAAAGCTAACCCGAATCCTAACCTGAATCCCTTGGCTACTCGTAAAAATTTGAGTACCCAAGAGTTTATGGAAAACAAAAATAAACTCCGGGTCAGACATAGGTCTGGTGTGAGTAACAGGTTAAAGTTGCTTAACTTTCAAAAACCTTTAAAAGAAAGGTATCACGTAAGACTTCCCACACATAAACATGGAAAAGTTTTTACCTTACGCTAACCAAAACATTTGATAGAAAATCCAGTGATATTATAATAGTGTCTAGGGTTTTCAAATAAATAAGAAATAGCCGAAATTGTTACATTTATTAAATTCTAGCTACTAGCCACAAAAGTGGGTAATACAATCAAAACTGTTGGCACTTATTGGATTTTGGATTCCATACAATGGCTGCGCTACTGGGGTACCGTCCGTCACAGTACGTGGCCTAGATCACCGTACCGAGGAGTACTCCCACTCCCCTGCAACACAAGGTCAGACCCATTCCTTACTGAATAGTTCCGAACAAGACAACCCTGGTAGTTGTCGCGACCAACCACCCACACAACCGAAATAAAAAGGGACCTCTAGACAGGGATCAATCTTGCTCTCTAGTGGGAGCTACCCACGAAGCCTTGCTGCACCTCCCCTGTTTTAGCCATTCCCGGTTGATGAGGCTTGAGGCTACGATTACCTTTATAGGACATCAAATCTTAGAATGCTCATCGTCCACCTGACGATGTTCTGAAAGCATTCAGTCCATACAAGTTCGTTCCGGGTTCGAACGAAACCGAAGGCACTATCTCGTTGCACTCATTATTGGAATCACCCTCAGAGTCAACGACCATAGCCCTTGCACTCTGATTCACCATCTCGAATCTATAAGCACTATTCCGTCAAACTCATTACGGAATCACACACAGAGTTATACTGACGTATAGCCCTTACACCTCGAGTCTTCACTTTCTCCACTTGGATTAACGACCTAACGTTTAATTGGAATCGATGTGGTTTTCGGATATCCAAATATGGAAACCCGATCCCGGTCTCATCGAAATCCAAAGCGTGTCTTTTAGGTCCAAGTTGTTTTAAGTTTAAAAATAATTCAATCTAATTACCCATATACACACAGATAGATAATTCATATCATCACAATAGATAATCAATATTATCATAAACAGGTAATCATCACAAATTGATAATCTATATCATCATCATCAATAGATACTTATATCATCATCACAATGCAACCAATGCATCCATATCACACAACACTATTCTCATATCTGAGATTCAAACCATTCAGGGTAAACCATATCATCCATTCATAAGCAAAGATCTAAAATCACACCATCTATAATTAATTTAAAAATGAATTAAATTAATTACTTCTATTTCTAATTAATTTAAAGTGAATTAAATTAATTACTTACCTTTAATTAATTTAAAATGAATTAAATTAATTACTTTCTCACTTTAAATCTTGCTTACTTAACCATTAATTGATCACAAATAAATTAAATAATTATCCTCAAATTAATCATCTTAATTAATCACCCTTGATTAATTATCCTTTAATTACATTCAAGTAATTATCTTTAATTAATTTACAAATTAATTATCCTTAACCAAAAGTAGTAATTAACCTTTAATTACTTCATTAATTAATTAATTATAATTAATTACATTAATGCTTAATTAATTACATTAATTAATTACTTCCTTAATTACTTATCATTGATTAATTAATCTTAATTAATTAATGCTTAATTACATCATTAATCAAATTAATTAATGATCCTTAATTAAATTTAAATTAATTACTTTTTTTAAATTAATTACATTATGTAATTAACCTTAATTAAACCACAATTATTAATCATTCTTGATTAGTTACATTTAGTAATTAACTGCCCTTAAGTACTTCCTTAATTACTTCTAAATTAATTTAACAATTAATTATATTCATTAATCATCCCTGATTAATCTCATTAGTAATTAATTACTCTTAATTAATTACATCACTTAATCATTTTCAAATTAATTACACTAAGTAATTAATTATTAATCACTTTCACAAAGTAATTATCCTCATTATTATTTACACAAGGTAATTAATCCCAAAATACCTTACTTCAATTAATTACTTCCAGTAATTTATTTATCTTAATTACTTCTCTAAGTAATTATTCCTCATTGATTACTTATTAACCCATCTAAAGACTATTCTAAATTAATTAAACTTAATTAATTAATTTAAACTAATCCAATTAATTACAATGAGTAATTAATATCTTTAATTATTTCCATAAAATAATCATACCTAATTAAATTTCATAATTGATTATCTAAATTAACAAATTCAATTAATTATCAAAATTAATTACATTAATTAATTAATAAATAATCACAAGTTAATGACCTTCATTAACTTATTAACAAATTCTTAATTATCTTTCTTAAATAATTAACTTAAATTAATTAATATTAATTACAAATTTAATTAACCTTAATTAATTTCAAATCTTTAATTAATTAACCAAATTAATTAATTAAATTATCTTACAAATTTAGTGAAACAAAGATCATTTAATCTTTAATTTATTTTAAAATAAAACATTTCTTATTCATGACTACTTAATTATTAATAAAGTAACTTAAAACAATTTAACTTAAAATTGTTTTCAAATTACATTTAAAATTTAAAATTTAAAAAAAAATCAAACTTAACTTAACAAAGTTTTAAAAACATTTTAAAATCCTTTAAAAACTTATGCTAAAGATTTCCTTATAAAATAAATTTACACCCATATTAAATTTTAAGATTCAAATTATATTTAGAATATGTTTCAACAATTTAAAGCTTTTTAAACATTTCAAAATTTTAAAAACTACTTTTATTTTCAAAAACATGATTTAAATCTGAATCATATTTCCAGATTTAAACTTGTTTTTAAATCTTCTATCTTAATTGAATGCTTTATTTTAAATTTTAGATATTTAAACCCTTTGATAGATGTTTAAAACAATTTAATTTAAAAGGTTTAAATTAAATTTTCAAACCTGGAATTCAATCCTCTTTTTGAATTCATACATTAAATTTAGATTTAAATTCTGTCTAAACCTGCATTCAGACTTTTAAAACAATTTGAATTGAAATATACAGGTTTTCTAAAACCTGTAACTACAGAAGAAAGAACACCCGAGCCACTCTTCAGTTTACTTCGAGTAAACCCCAGGTTATCTTCGAGCAAAAGCTCGAGTTAACTCGAGTATAACCCGAGTAAAACAAACACAGCAAACCCAAAAACTTTCACCTGATACACCACCCCCACCGTGCATATACATGGTGGCTCTGGCCATCTCCGGCCTCTACCAACACATCGAACAAGTCGACGTTTAACCCTAAAACCCATTACAACCATTAAAACCCTACTAACATCACGAAATCAAAATTCGAACACCACGAACAAAATCAGGAAACAACAGTCAACCTTCACCAAACCGGAAACCTTCCTCATCCTTGCTCTTCCGGTCACCGGAGGCGTTGGAACTCCGTCCACCTCTTCTTCAACACTCAAGCCCCCATTACCCCAAGAATTACTGCACTCGATCGTTTCTTGACTTTGAGATGATCAAAATTTACCAGACCAGTTAAAATTAGGTTTATAGACTTCGTCACCCTCCCTTCGCCTCCACCGCACACTATTCATCTTCCTGGCATTTTTTCCACACCCCCGATCATCCCACTACCACCTCCATGAACCCCAAACACTCAAATCAACTCGATCACCAGAGTTTGCTAAAAACCCAATTTCTGTTCAAAAGAGTACTGCCATTCCAAATCCTAACTAAACAATATGATTTTAGTTTTAAAAATCATTATTTTGTTTAAGTTTTCAGTTTACAATACTGCATTTAAAATTTATAATGTTTGAGTTTCATCTTTACTTAACATACTCTAATGTTTTACAATTTTACAGAGACATCACCAAATTTAAATTTTACTTAATAGATTTTCTAAACTAAACTATGGTCTAATTAACATAGTTATTACATAATCTAAGCCTTAACAAAATATCTTAACTAAAGCAAAAGGATTCTTTTTTTTAAAAGTAACTGGTAACAGAAAGTTTTAAGTCATCACATACATATCCAAATTTTGCACAGAACTTCCATCAATAAATATTCACACAACTTACATATTTCAAGGAAAATAAACATGCAACAGATAATACTTATTATTTTTAAATTAGTGAAGTTACTCACCTGGGCTATCATGAAACAGAGCACAGATTTTCCAGAAAAAAAAACTTTTACTTCTTTGATTCTAAATTAGTTGCTGAAGCTTGATTTAACTTGCATGCAGGTCCAAGGTTCCAATGCATTTGAATCTTTTAAATTGAAAAGCTTAAACTTGCAATTATATGCTGTGATGGTTTGATTTTCCAGGTTGAAGAAGAAGGAAATGCAGGCACTTTCATTTTGCTTTGATGGTTTAAGGCTCGATTTCCAGATCTTAAAAGAATGCAGAGGCTTTACATTTGATTCTCAGATTCAAGGAAATGAATTTCAGGTTTGATTTTTGAAAACAGATTGTAGGATGTGGATTGCAGGATTAAGCATGCAAGTTTTTGAAAAGAAGAGTACACATGTTACAGATTTGATTTTGAGGAAGGGTTGCATTGCATTTGAAAAAAAACAGATTTTGAACATGATTTTTTTTTTTTGAGAATTTGAAAACAAATTTGTTTTTCAGCTGAAAACTCTTCTTCTTAATCTTGAGAAATGAAAATAAGAAAAGAATAAAGATAAAGGAAACATGTTTATATAAGTATGAATGATTTATTTTAAAAATTAAAAGAAAAATTAAAATGAAAAGGACACTTGTTAAAATCTTCAACACTTGTCTTTTGTAAGAGTTCATTTACTAACACATGTATTTAAGATATTATAAAGCTTAACACTTGTCATTACACCTCTCAATATAATAACATGTGTTTTATAAATGAATTTATTTGTTTTTATTTTATTTTAAAAGTAAATAAAACTCTTTCTCTTTATTTGTATTTATTTATGTATAAGTTATTTTCATAAGTAAATGTATATACATTCTTTTTTTTTAAGAAAATGAAATGAAGCAATTTATATAAAAATGAAAACTTATTTACAAGATTTATATATTTATTAATTTGAATTTCAAAATTAAATCAAATTCAAATGTTATTTATACATTAAAATTCCACTTAAAACTAATTTATCAACCTATTTTAATTTTAAAATAATAACATTGCCTTATAAAAAAATCCTATCTATATTTATATTTACACATTCATTATTTGAAAATAGCTCATTTATCAATTTTAAATCATTTATAAAAGAAATCATAAATTACTTGCCTTATTTATCTTAATTAAAAGAATTAATGTTTAATATATAAAAAGTATCTTAAATTTTCATATAATTCCAAGTTATAATTATTAAGCTATATTTAAAACAAATAAAATAAACTTTTATTTATCTTATTAAAATTTAAACTATATTTAAAATACAATTATACAATTTAAAACAATTACTTTAAGTATTTTAAACAATTAGTTATTTATTAAATAAAATAAAAATCTTCAAAATATCAAATGAATATTAGAATTTTAAAATAAAATTTTATTTGTTTATTTAATTTCAAATCAAACTTATCCATTCACAATATATATAAATATATATATATATATATATACATACATTATAAATAGGAAAACAATTATTAGCTTTTAAAAGATAAAATTCATCAATTACAGATTTATTTAATTGGATTATTAAATCAAGTTAATTTTTATTAACAAAATTTTATCAAATCAATTTAATTTTAAATACAGATTATTAAATTGATATTGCTAAAATTTCCGGGATATCACATTCCTCCCCCCTTACAAGAATTTCGTCCCCGAAATTTAAAAGCAAAGGTAATTTAATAATCTCATTTAAGATTTAAATTTAAATCACAAGCATACATCAATAATATGCTAACAACCAAAGCAACCAATTTATCTAATCAAACAATTTAATTATCCAGAAAAATTCTGGATAGAAATTTCTCGAGTTTCCCCAAGTATGTATATATATATATATATACCTGGATACTCGCCCTATATAACCCAAACAATCAAATCTACGAAGCTACAGAGCTTCTACTCATCTAGATCTACAGAACTGGACAAGATATCAGACTACAAACGAGTCTGACTCAACCACTAAACCTTCTTGAACAGCTGGTTCCATTTCCAGAGATAACTCATACACGTACTCCCTCAGAGATACGTGAAACTCATCGGATCCCAGTTATCCGAACTGGCAATTCAATTCTTGAAAACCAAACACCAATCCAACCAAAACGCAGAAGAGATCCAAAAAAATCTCCGGCTCCGGAATTCAAATTCCTTCGTCTCTTATCCAAACTGATCAGCTCAACTCTTGTTGATTCCTCTAGAAACAATCTAGACCAAAAACAATCCAACACAACGATCTCCTCAAGATCAACCAAGACTAAGATCACCAACTCTACTCTTCAAACATCAGAAGAACAATCTCACTTCTTCTATCCAGAAAAGACAAAACAGAAGCATTCCCAAACTGCTTCCGCTGCACAACTCTGATCTGGCACAAAAGACACCGCTGATGAAGAATATGAGCACAAACTGGACATCACTTCCCAGAAATATGGCTCAACATATCCAAAGAAATCTCAGAAGTTTCTCCAATCCTGAGCTGCTTCACCAAACTCTATCTCTAAGAATCATTCTTCTACTAGCTGCTTCACCGGTAGCACTCCTGGAGTCCAGACGATAAGAAAACTCAATCTCCAGATGCAAAAAAACCTCTGTCTTCTTAGAAGACAACCAAAAATTCTTCAATACCTCAAAAGAAAACTCAAACTATCGCAAGTCACTTTTGCGATCAATAGAGACCAATTCCCAAAGAAAACCGTTCTCTCTTTACCAAACAGAACAGCTTACTCTTAATTAGCCAATCCAATAAAGTATTGGGTCCACTCTGCTGCTTCTGAACTCCTTCTTCAGATACTACTCAGCCAGCCAACTTCTGCCAACACAGACACTCCGAGCTGAACTGCTGACACCATTGCCAAAACTTCCTTAGCTGAAGTTCTTCGAGAAACTCGGCCCTCAAAGTCAACCACTACATCCTGCTGAACTCAGCCACAGCACCGAAGTAGACACACTTCCTAAATCGTGTTCCAAAGAAAACATCTTCGGACATAATCCATACTCGCTGCATCTCATCACGCAGTTACTACTGCCTGAGGTATCAAAATACCATTACACACTTTTGCGAAGCCGACAGATTCAAACTCAACTCATCCATCTTCAAAGATGAACTTTGAACCTTAACAGATTTCCTTCAGAGATCGATTAAATCTCTACACCACTGCACAACTCACTCGAGACGGTATTAGGTCTACAGTCTCGACAAATACACTTCCAACCTCAAACATTCAAACTCCAACCAATGGTAGTAATCGTGTTACACACACCACTACCTTATCTACCTTTATAACTTATGTTGGAAAACCTGAATGGGTAACCCAACAGATAGGTAGAATAAATATATATATATATATAGATATATATATATCAAAACTACAAATACGCTCTCTCAAGATAGACACCACTCCAGAGCCTAGGTATTCACTCAACCTAATGCTCTGATACCACTGCAACGACCCAACTTCCAAGCTCCAGGAAGTTGCATCGCTAATAAGAAAGAAAGTGATAGAAAAGAGAAAGAAAGAGAAGAAGAAGAAACAACACATCAGAATCTAAACAGCGGAACGAATAAATTATATTAATAACATAAAACATTACATAGTTTACAAACACTATCAGAGTACACAGATAATACAACACATACTAGATAGTTATAAACACCTGTCTAGTTATTACAACACGGTACAACATCACAAATAACTCAGAGATACCAAACACAGCGGACTACTATATAACCACAACGCAGAAGCCTCCTGCTCCATTTGCTACTCCATAATTCGTCAAAGCTCACCCGAATCCTAACCTGAATCCCTTGGCTACTCATAAAAATTTGAGTACCCAAGAGTTTATGGAAAACAAAAATAAACTCCGGGTCAGACATGGTTCTGGTGTGAGTAACAGGTTAAAGTTGCTTAACTTTCAAAAACCTTTAAAAGAAAGGTATCACGTAAGACTTCCCACACATAAACATGGAAAAGTTTTTACCTTACGCTAACCAAAACATTTGATAGGAAATCCAGTGATATTATAATAGTGTCTAGGGTTTTCGAATAAATAAGAAATAGCCGAAATTGTTCATTTATTAAATTCAAGCTACTAGCCACAAAAGTGGGTAATACAATCAAAATCGTTGGCACTTATTGGATTTTGGATTCCATACAATGGCAGGGCTACTGGGGTACCGCCCGTCACAGTACGTGGCCTAGATCATCGTACCGAGGAGTACTCCCACTCCCTTGCAACACAAGGCTGGACCCACTCCTTACTGAATAGTTCCGAACAAGACAACCCTGGCAGTTGTCGCGACCAACCACCCACACAGCCGAAATAAAAAGGGACCTCTAGACAGGGATCAATCTTGCTCTCCAGTGGGAGCTACCCACGAAGCCTTGCTGCACCTCCCCTGTTTTAGCCATTCCCGGTTGATGAGGCTTGAGGCTACGATTACCCTTATAGGACATCAAATCTTAGAATGCTCATCGTCCACTTGACGATGTTCTGAAAGCATTCAATCCATACAAGTTCGTTCTGGGTTCGAACGAAACCGAAGGCACTATCTCGTTGCACTCATTATTGGAATCACCCTCAGAGTCAACGACCATAGCCCTTGCACTCTGATTCACCATCTCGAATCTATAAGCACTATTCCGTCAAACTCATTACGGAATCACCCACAGAGTTATACTGACGTATAGCCCTTACACCTCGAGTCTTCACTTGCTCCACTTGGATTAACGACCTAACGTTTAATTGGAATCGATGTGGTTTTCGGATATCCAAATATGGAAACCCGATCCCGGTCTCATCGAAATCCAAAGCGTGTCTTTTAGGTCAAAGTTGTTTTAAGTTTAAAAATAATTCAATCTAATTACCCATATACACACAGATAGATAATTCATATCATCCCAATAGATAATCAATATTATCATAAACAGGTAATCATCACAAATAGATAATCTATATTATCATCATCAATAGATACTTATATCATCATCACAATGCAACCAATGCATCCATATCACACAACACTATTCTCATATCTGAGATTCAAACCATTCAGGTTAAACCATATCATCCATTCATAAGCAAAGATCTAAAATCACACCATCTATAATTAATTTAAAAATGAATTAAATTAATTACTTCTATTTCTAATTAATTTAAAGTGAATTAAATTAATTACTTACCTTTAATTAATTTAAAATGAATTAAATTAATTACTTCCTCACTTTAAATCTTGCTTACTTAACCATTAATTGATCACAAATAAATTAAATAATTATCCTCAAATTAATCATCTTAATTAATCACCCTTGATTAATTATCCTTTAATTACATTCAAGTAATTATCTTTAATTAATTTACAAATTAATTATCCTTAACCAAGAGTAGTAATTAACCTTTAATTACTTCATTAATTAATTAATTATAATTAATTACATTAATGCTTAATTAATTACATTAATTAATTACTTCCTTAATTACTTATCATTGATTAATTAATCTTAATTAATTAATGCTTAATTACATCATTAATAAAATTAATTAATGATCCTTAATTAAATTTAAATTAATTACTTTTTTTTAATTAATTACATTATGTAATTAACCTTAATTAAACCACAATTATTAATCATTCTTGATTAATTCATTTAGTAATTAACTGCCCTTAAGTACTTCCTTAATTACTTCTAAATTAATTTAATAATTAATTATATTTATTAATCATCCCTGATTAATCTCATTAGCAATTAATTACTCTTAATTAATTACATCACTTAATCATTTTCAAATTAATTACACTAAGTAATTAATTATTAATCACTTTCACAAAGTAATTATCCTCATTATTATTTACACAAGGTAATTAATCCCAAAATACCTTACTTCAATTAATTACTTCCAGTAATTTATTTATCTTAATTACTTCTCTAAGTAATTATTCCTCATTGATACTTATCAACCCATCTAAAGACTATTCTAAATTAATTAAACTTAATTAATTAATTTAAACTAATCCAATTAATAAATTAATTACAATGAGTAATTAATATCTTTAATTATTTCCATAAAGTAATCATACCTAATTAAATTTCATAATTGATTATCTAAATTAACAAATTCAATTAATTATCAAAATTAATTACATAAATTAATTAATAAATAATCACAAGTTAATGACCTTCATTAACTTATTAACAAATTCTTAATTATCTTTCTTAAATAATTAACTTAAATTAATTAATATTAATTACAAATTTAATTAACCTTAATTAATTTCAAATCTTTAATTAATTAACCAAATTAATTAATTAAATTATTTAAATTATCTCACAAATTTAATGAAACAAAGATCATTAAATCTTTAATTTATTTTAAAATAAAACATTTCTTATTCATGACTACTTAATTATTAATAAAGTAACTTAAAACAATTTAACTTAAAATTGTTTTCAAATTACATTTAAAATTTAAAATTTTAAAAAAAATCAAACTTAACTTAACAAAGTTTTAAAAACATTTTAAAATCCTTTAAAAACTTATGCTAAAGATTTCCTTATAAAAGAAATTTACACCCATATTAAATTTTAAGATTCAAATTATATTTAGAATATGTTTCAACAATTTAAAGCTTTTTAAACATTTCAAAATTTTAAAAACTACTTTTATTTTCAAAAACATGATTCAAATCTGAATCATATTTCCAGATTTAAACTTGTTTCTAAATCTTCTATTTTAATTCAATGCTTTATTTTAAATTTCAGATATTTAAACCCTTTGATAGATGTTTAAAACATTTTAATTTAAAAGGTTTAAATTAAATTTTCAAACCTGGAATTCAATCCTCTTTTTGAATTCATACATTAAATTTAGATTTAAATTCTGTCTAAACCTACATTCAGACTTTTAAAACAATTTGAATTGAAATATACAGGTTTTCTAAAACCTGTAACTACAGAAGAAAGAACACCCGAGCCACTCTTCAGTTTACTTCGAGTAAACACCAGGTTATCTTCGAGCAAAAGCTCGAGTTAACTCGAGTATAACCCGAGTAAAACAAACACAGCAAACCCAAAAACTTTCACCTGATACACCACCCCTACCGTGCATATACACGGTGGCTCTGGCCATCTCCGGCCTCCACTAACACATCGAACAAGTCAACGTTCAACCCTAAAACCCATTACAACCATTAAAACCCTACTAACATCACAAAATCAAAATTCGAACACCGCGAACAAAATCAGGAAACAACAGTCAACCTTCACCAAACTGGAAACCTTCCTCATCCTTGCTCTTTCGGTCACCGGAGGCGTTGGAACTCCGTCCACCTCTTCTTCAACACTCAAGCCCCCATTTCCCCAAGAATTACTGCACTCGATCGTTTCTTGACTTCGAGATGATCAAAATTTACCAGACAAGTTAAAATTAGGTTTATAGACTTCGTCACCCTCCCTTCGCCTCCACCGCACACTATTCATCTTCCTGGCATTTTTGCCACACCCCCTGATCATCCCACTACCACCTCCATGAACCCCAAACACTCAAATCAACTCGATCACCAGAGTTTGCTAAAAACCCAATTTCTGTTCAAAAGAGTACTGCCATTCCAAATCCTAACTAAACAATATGATTTTAGTTTTAAAAATCATTATTTTGTTTAAGTTTTCAGTTTACAATACTGCATTTAAAATTTATAATGTTTGAGTTTCATCTTTACTTAACATACTCTAATGTTTTACAATTTTACAGAGACATTTATTTAATTGGATTATTAAATCAAGTTAATTTTTATTAAAAAAAATTTATCAAATCAATTTAATTTTAAATACAGATTATTAAATTGATATTGCTAAAATTTTTGGTATATCACCTTATTACTGCTAAAGGTTTGAATTCTAAAGTAAGTATTTTTTTTCAAATCTATTATCGTAGTAATTATGTAAAGGTGATTTAGTATTTTGTTTCAAAGGAGAAAATCTAGTTTATATTTTGTGAAATAACCTTATTTTTAATATTCTTAAAGTATTATCTTCAATTAAGTATTAAAGTAGTTTTCTAAATTTAAATGTTAAAGCATATTTTACAATAAAGTGTTTTTTTAAATAATTATAAAAATCTAAGGTTTTGTGCTTGGTGATTTCAGTGGAAATAGAAAATATTTGGAAAATTTATTCTGTAAAAGGAAGATAGTTTGATACAGTTTTCAAAAGGGTTTGAAAAGTGGAAATATATCTTGCGAGGATATTTTGAGATAAATAAATAATTTGAGAAATTATTTATTGTTTGATGGTTGTTGTGAATGTTAATTGTTAGTTAAATAACCAACTATCAATATTGGCCAAATGCGTTGATCGTTTCAAAGAGACCGGGATCGAGATATATGTCTCGGAAACCACTTCGATCCGGTTTGTACGTTTTCGTGGAAAACGAGTTTGGATTCGAAGATGGAGCAGTGAAGTGCAAGGGCTAGTCGCTACTAATTCTGAGGATATTTCTAAATGGATGTAGTAGGAATAGTGTCTTCGGTTCCGTTCGAACCCTGGACGGACTTGTATGGATGAATGCTTTCAGAACATCGTCAGGTGGACGATGAGCGGCAAGAATGACTGAAAATCAGGGTTATGCAGCAAGGCTTGGTGGGCAGCACCCATTCCGGGTAAGGTCATCCCTGTCTAGATGTCCCTTTTTATTTCGGCTTAGTGGTGCGGTTGCTGATCCCAACCGTGGGGTGATCTTACTCGGGATTATCCCGTAAGGGATAGTCCGGGTCTTGTGTTGCAGAGGGTCGGGAGTGATCCTCGGTACTGTGATCTAGACCACGTACTGTGACAGGTGGTACCTCGGTGCCTAGTCATTAGTTGGAAATCCATCCTCCCTACGCGCCTTTTACGAGTTTTTTTGTATTACCCACTTTGTGGCTAGTGGCTGGAATTTAATAGATGTAACAATTTCGGCTATTTTAATAAGTATTTGTATATAGACCCTATTATAATACCAGATGATTTTATAAGAAAATGTTTTAGCTATCGTAAGGTAAAACCCGACATGTTTATTTGTGGCGTGGTCTTACGAGATGCTTTTGTTTCAAAAGATTTTTGAAACTTTAATAATCAATTTGAGCGTGATTTTCTCAAGCTGGTATTCCAGACTGACTCGGGTGTTATTTAATTGTAATGCTCGGGTCAGACCGAGTATTATAGGATACAGGATATGATGCTGTGGAGCTCAAGAGTCGAGCTGGATGGCGATATGTACTTCCGTATTTGATTATTATTCCGCTGTGAATCCATTTGTATGTTATTGATGATGTACTCTGATGATGTATGTATAAACAGATATAGTATTTGTTTTGATGTAAAGATATGTGATTATCTATTATATTTTATTCCGGTGCGATGGTTAGATTCTGATGTTGTTTTCTATTTTCTTCTATCTCTTCTTCTTTAACCCAAATGGTTCGTATTTCCGTACATCTTGGGTTGATTGATGGAGAATAGTGTTGACTCAAGGGTTACGGATTTACGGGTCGTCACAGTTGGTATCAGAGCTTAGGTTGGTGATAACCTTGGCTCTGGTGGGAGTTACTCATAGAATAGAGTCTGTAGTACTCTAGAATGAGTTTGAGCGTATTAATAGAGATGAGCGCGTATTTTTTAGTGAATATAATTTTTTTTATTGTGTTGACTTATCGGTCAAGTGTTTATGGATTCTGGTCGATGTGTGGGATGCCATATTATCGATAGGTGTTTCTAAACTCTTAAACAAGGTAAACCGACACGGTATTGTTTTAAATGGGGTAAATGAAATAATTTTACCCAAATTACTTTTGTATATAAAGAAAATAATTTTTCGTAAATTGTTATAGTTATATATGGATACTTGGTTGTTAGAAAGTGATAATATTAAATTATTATCATTGTACGAGAATTGAAAAAGGAATTGAAATCATAATTAAAAACTAAGAAACAAATTCATATACAAATGAAATTTATAAATGTAAACTATAAATGTGAATTATAGTGTGATTAATAATCAAAATAAGGTAAAATTTCAAAGTAATGTTTGAATATAAATTTAAAGGATTTTGAATTTGAAAATTTGGAAATCTAAATTCCTTTGAAGTTGAAAGTGATTCTCAAAAAGTTGGGAAGATAATATATATTGAGAAATATTTTTGAATCAGATTTGAAATCTAGAGAGATTTGGAATTTAAAAATATTTGAAGGGTTTTAAAAGAGATAAAAGCATTGAACTCTTTACGGTCACTGGAAAATAATTCCAATGGTGATCGCGACATCATTGGTGTTCATTTTCGAGTTTCCAAAAGAGGGATTGCTACCAGGATGTTTTGGATTAGTGTTTGTTTGTGAAATTTGGTTTGATTTTCAAAATGACAAGGAATAGTTTGATTTAGATATATATGCTTTCGAAATTGAATTGAATTAAAATTCCGTGAGTTATAGAGAATATTAAATAGAATTGAATTCTTATTAAAATGAAATTATAAGAATGATAAGAAGTTAGATTAACTGGAAACGAGTTAAATAAAAATTTGAACTGGAATAAATAAATTCCGACGGCTTAGAAAAGTCGGAGTTTATGAAAAGAATATAAGTGTGTCTTATAAAGACTGAAAAGTGAATATATTTGAGCTAAAATGAAAGGAAGTATGGGAATATAAGTGTATGACTTATAAGAGAGAAAAGGAGAAAAATAAAGGCCAAATAGAATTGTTTGACATTTTGGTGGACAATATAAAAATCCAATCTTGAATTATAAAATAGAATTAAATTCAAGTTAAGTAATAAAGTGATTTTTTTAGATAAAAATCAAATATTGAATGTGAGAAATAAACTAAATTTAGGATAAATTAGTTAATGAAATATGGAAATGGAACTCGAAATTATTAACTTAGAATTGAACTGTGAATAGATAATTGAGTTTGGAAATGAAGCTTGAGTTATAAATAGAAATTCAATTTAGAATTGTAAGTCAAATAAATATGAATTGAAGTTGTATGGAATTGAATTAAAATAAAAATGATTTGAGATGAAAATAAATCCAATTCAAGCATAAATTGAACGACCTTATTATTAATAAATTCGATAATGAATTGTTAATGTAAATTAAAATTTAAAAATGGATAAAAGAATAAACTAATCGAATAAATTAGTAAAAAGGTTGGGATTTGATCAAAGGAAAATCAAATTAGAGATTTAAATGGAAGTTGGTTGAATAAAATAAACTTAAGTTATTGGGTGGAATAGTTTGAAGAAAATAAATAACTTAAGTAAATTATATGATGGTTATTTAATATATTGGTTGACGAGTTTAATAAATTGGTTTGGAATCAAACTTTTTGGGTATAAAAGACAATGCAATGAAAAGATGGTTAATAAATTAAAAATTTGATAGAATCAAATGTAAATTGAGTTGGAATCAGTTTATATGGTTATAAAGCTTAAGTAATTATTTATTCACATTAATATTGTCGAATTGCATAAGAAAATGGGTCGTTGGATGTAAACGAGATTAGATAAAATTCTATGAGTTATTAGGAGTGAAATAGGATGATTTTGAAATCAATTGGAATGAATATGGGTTTATTTTGCTTAAAATGAATTAAATATAAGCGAGTAAGTTGTAAATCACTTAAACTGAATGAAATGGGTTTAGAATTAGTTGTAAGCAATTGTAGTAAGTGTCGGAACCTTACATATGTGTTTATGGAAGTATATAACATGCATTGTTACATGATCCATGTTTTAGCTATTTAAATTTAAGTGAAATGCTATAAACTTCCTATATATAGTACTTATATGTTTAAATTGAGTAAGTACAGATACCGGGAAGCCGTTTGGCTGGATTTGATCACGTGAAATGCTAAATAAAGGTACGCCTACGCAATAAAAATAGAAAATATAAACTGTTTTTGTTTTTCCGACCGTGTGGGTTGATGTATATATATTTATATCTCTTGTCATATTGCAAAAGCACCTCCGTACAAAGGAGACTCTGCCAAAATTTTCTGAAAATTTTGGGAATTAGAAATTTTTGAAATTTTTAGGAAATTATAGTTAGCGACAAAACGATTTCAGATTTGAAATTGAAATAAATTAGGGAATGCAACTAATTTTAAATAATGATATGAACCAGTTATAAGTGGAAGATAAAATTAAATATTCAGAGTTGAAGATAAATTCAATTTATATGGAGATGGGAGAACCAATTTGAATAGAAGTAGACATAAACTAAAGTGGTGAAGTGAAAATAAATAAAGAAGCATATTAAATACTTATACTAAGCTTAAGAAAGGAGTGATGAATTCTTAATTGAAAATTGATATTACAAATATATTCTAATTTAATATTTGAATGAATAAATATTGACATTTTGTAAGGAAGTCGATAAAATGTTTTTGAATGTTGTGATTGGATATTATTGCTATGTAGGATATACAGGCATTATAAAGGAAAAGGAAAATTGGTTTTGATTTTAGAAGATAAATTTGAATTGCTCGACGAAAAGGTATATGTTTAAATTTCTGTATGAAATTTGATTGGGTTTTTGACCTAGCCGCTTGGCTTTTGTTTTCTTTTGAAATCTGGGGGCCCGTAGAGGCATTTTGTAGTTGTACCGAGCTAGCCGCGCAAAGGAGATGCTGGTGAAATATTTCGGAAATTTAGGGAGTTAGAAATTTTTTAAGAAAATTTTGATAATTCAAAATTTGATTTTAAATTGAATTTGAATGATTGAGCAAATAGTATTGTTTGAAAACTATGGGAGAGTTTGAGAAGTTAGAAAGAATGATAATGGGACATTCATAAAAAGATAGTTGGTAAAATGTTGAATTGTTTGGTTTTGGGGAAAAAGTAAATGGGTATTGGACCATTCTTCCTAACTAGTAATTTCGGGGACAAAATTCTATTAAGGGGGGAGGAATGTGACAACCCGGAATTTTAGATATTTGAGATTGGATATTTAATTGATTTTAAATATTCAATAGAGTAATTTTAACTTAAATTACGAATATCACTATTTATTTATTGAATTTAATAATTGGAAATTAGATAAAATATGAAATCTGGGATTTTAAGCCTGTCAAAATATAATTTGAAGGCTTATAAAATTTATATTGATAACACTGAAAATAATAGAAGTGTTAAAATTGAATCTAAAAGTGATTTGTTCAGTTTTGAAAATATATCGTTTAAATTGAATTCAAAAAAGCCTTCCGAGGCACAGTCTCGGATTTTGACGAAACAAGTTCCATTGGATCCGTAATATTTTATTATTATCCGATTTCAATTTTCGTAGTGTTTGGAGTTGTTGTGTGAGCGTACGATATAAAAAACGCCTAGCGGCATGCTTCGATAGGAGTTCGAGATTTTTAGTTTTGTGAAACGAGAAGATTTAACATTTTGGATAATATAATATATTTACCTTAATTTACAGCGTTCACATCAATGTTTTTCCCTTCTTTTTAGAACCTTAATGTTCGTTTTCAAACACGCTAACACTCCCTATTCAAGCATGCTGTCTAGTGTCCTTATTGTCCTGCTACCCCGTCTTCCTCTGGAAGCCATTCGATCTTTTGAATATAGTTATGTTGACCGAACAAATCAGTTCGATTTCGAAAAAAACAAATCAAAACAAAATAATAAAAACAGAAATTAATGGCCGACACCAAATCCTCCTCCTCAAATTCGAATACCGGATCTAGGAACGTGTTCATCTCCTCGACTTACCTGTAGGGATCGAATTTCTGAAGCTCGCACGCGCTCGCGTAGGGGACAACGTCGAGACTCGAAGTCGCGATACGAGAAAGGATTGTTTTCGAGGCAGTGCGATTCGAGGCTCACGGTTTCTGGAGGGGTCGTCGTTGGCAATCAAAGGCCGACGTCGTGACGGGGGCAGTGAGGCTTGGGCTCGTCTCGAGGATGGTTAACTGGAGGAGGGGAAGGCGTGGGAAGGGTGAAGGGGGCACTCGATGGTCGGCGCAGTCGAAGTGTTCGAGCACGATGATATCGTGTGGTTGAGGATGGACGGCAAGGCTCTTTTGCATGCGTGGGTGGCCAGTGACTTGTCTGGGATTGCTGTTGCGAATAGGCTGTAAGGTATAAGATTGATTTCATTCAAATTTAGAATTTTGTTATATATATGTATATATTCAAATGCAGGAGAGTAAGATAGTTCCATTTTAATTTAAAAACAGTAAATTTTAAATGTGTTTAATCCAAATTTAATTTATATATATATATATATATATATATATATATATATATATATATATATTTACAGGAAAAAGGAAATTATTTTGATAAATTGGGTAAAGAGAATAAATAAATATAGATGACTTGTCTAAGTTATTTGTTTTTATTTATTTATTTAAAAATTGGAAAATATGTAAGGTTTAAAGCAGGAAATTCTTTTTAGTCAGAGAAATAGATACAGTCTAAAACAGGAATTTTATGGTTGGAAAAGAACAAACAAATTGAAGTTATATACTGTTAAAATGAGGTTATATACTGTTAATATATCATGTTAAACCAAAATATTTTATAATAAAGATTTATACTGTTTTGAAAAAAAAATATAAAAATTGGATTTTTGGAATCTATATATTATTTTATAAGTATGTGCGTGTATGTGTGTGTATATATATATATATATATAGGATCTTGGAAAATAAGGGGATTTATGTAAAAGCTAGATCTTTGAAATCTATAATTTTGTTCTTATAAAAATATATAGGTAATCTCCAAATGAAAAAGAAAAATATATAAGGATTTTAAATGCCAAAGAATTTTATAAAGGGATAGATATTTGAATCTATACAAAAAAATAGTGTATATTTGAAAATTAATTTATTTAATTAACTTATTTAATTATTTGGGTGCTAAAATATTCTATTAAAAAGGAAATTAGTTTAAAATAAATTTACTTGTTTAAAAATGAAATCACTGGTTAATTAAATTATAAATGGAAATTTAAATGTTCAAATTGACTCGAATGTTGATAAAAAATTATGTAATGCTTATACAAGGTTATAAATCGGGAAACTAAGTCAGCATTGAAGTGGACTGCAAACAAATGCAAAGGTGAGTTAATCTCACTCAGCTGAATTTTAATTTTAATTTACATAGTTAAATTTAAATAATTGATTGGATGATTGAATGGATTTATTGTGCTATATTATAGTATATAATATACCTTGGAATGATTGATTTCTCGCATTATATAGCGGATGAGACCCTATGCATCGCATAATAGCAGATGATTTATATTAATCCCATATACTGCAATATTCCACCTCAAAGTGGAATTGTTATTTATGTTGTGCTAACATCTGTGGATGCAGGAAAAACAAGTTGGAGGGATCCAACTGGATTTCTCAACATTTATTTAAATTATTTAATATTTTTTGTTATGATTATTTGTTATTCTATGATGGATTATATTGGAATATTGAATGCTATGGTTTGATTGAATATATTTGGGTATAATGAGTTACCAAAAATATATAAATTGGATTTTGGAAAGAAAATAAAAGAAGTGAATTTGTAAGCGAAATAATTATAGAAAATTTGAGTAAATTAAGAATGAATTGAAAAGAAAATGAAGAGATATTAAAATACTAATAGATAACTTCGAGTATGAAAAAAAAGATTTTGAATAAACAGAAATTAATGAATTGTAAAACTTTGGTGATATTATTTTAAAGTTAAGAATTATTTTAAAATTTAAAGTTTAAATTTATTTAAAAGGATTAAGAAGTAATTTGAGAAATATAAAATTGGATTTTCTGTTAAAAGTATTTTAAATCATAATTAAGGAATAAAATCTGAAATTAATGGATTTTGGAATAAAAGGGAGTAAATTGGAAATCATTGGAAATTGATTCAAGTGTTTGAAATTGGAAATTTAAAGGAGAATGTGGCTATGGAATTTATAAACTGGGTCTATAAAAGCAAAGTAATATATCAGCGAATATTTGGGAAAATAAGTTCACGATTGGAATTTTTTAAAGGAATGGGAACATTTGTTTAAAAGAAATAGTGATTTATTTTTAAGGAATGTGAAGAGAAGTATATTTCCCTGGATAGCCAAGTACGTTTTCAAGGTAAATTTTTAAATATAAAATAAAAGTTTTAATTTGTTTTAAAAAGCATGTTTTAGATAATTTATTATTGCTAAAGGTTTGAATTCTAAAGTAAGTATTATTTTTTTCAAATATATTATCGTAGTAATTATTTAAAGGTGATTTAGTATTTTGTTTCAAAAGAGAAAATCTAGTTTTATATTTTATAAAATAACCTTATTTTTAATATTCCAAAAGTATTGTCTTCAATTAAGTATTAAAGTAGTTTTCCAAATTTAAATGTTAAAGCATATTTTACAATAAATTGTTTTTTTAATTATTATAAAAATCTAAGGTTTTGTGCTTGGTGATTTCGGTGGAAATAGAAAATATTTGGGAAATTTATTCTGTAAAAGGAAGATAGTTTGAAACTGTTTTCAAAAGGATTTGAAATGTGGAAATATATTTTGCGAAGATATTTAAACATAAATAGATAATTTGGGAAATTATTTATTGTTTGATGGTTGTTATGAATGTTAATTGATAGTTAAATAACCGACTATCAATATTGGCCAAATGCGCTGATCGTTTCGAAGAGACCGGGATCAAGATTTATTTTTCGAAAACTACTTCGATCTGGTTTGAACGTTTTCATGGAAAACGAGTTTGGATTCGAAGATGGAGTAGTTCAGTGCAAGGGCTAGTCACTACTAATCCTGAGGATATTTCCAAATGGATGTAGTAGGAATAGTGCCTTCGATTCCGTTCCAATCCGGGACGGACTTGTATGGATAAATGATTTCAGAACGTTGTCAGGTGGACGATGAGCATTCTAAGTGAAACGATCTAAAAGGTAACGCTTAGCCTCAAGCCTCATCAACTGGGAATGACTGGAAATCAAGGGTTATGCAGTAAGGCTTGGTGGACAGCACCCATTTCTGGGTAAGGTCATCCCTGTCTAGATGTCCCTTTTTATTTCGGCTTAGTGGTGCGGTTGCTGATCCCAACTGTGGGGTGATCTTACTCGGGATTATACAGTAAGGGATAGTCCGGGTCTTGTGTTGCAGGGGGTCGGGAGTGATCCTCGGTACTGTGATCTAGACCACGTAGGGTGAGAGGTGGTACCTCAGTGCCTAGTCATTAGTTGGAAATCCATCCTCCCTACACGCCTTTTACAAGTTTTGTTTGTATTACCCACTTTGTGGCTAGTAGCTGGAATTTAATAGATGTAACAATTTCGGCTATTTTAATAAGTATTTGTATATAGACCCTATTATAATATTAGAGGATTTTATAAGAAAATGTATTAGCTAACGTAAGGTAAAAACCCGACATGTTTATTTGTGGCGTGGTCTCATGAGATGCTTTTGTTTTCAAAAGATTTTTGAAACTTTAATAATCAATTTGAGTGTGATTTTCTCACGTTGGTATTCCAGACTAACTCGGGTGTTATTTAACTGTAATGCTCGGGTCAGACCGAGTATTATTGGATACAAGATATGATGCTGTGAAGCTCAGGAGTCGAGCTGGATGGCGATACGTACTTCCGTATTTGACTATTATTCCGCTGTGAATCCAGTTGTATGTTATTGATGATGTACTCTGATGATGTATGTATAAACAGACACAGTATTTGTTTTAATGTAAAGATCTATGATTATCTATTATATTTTATTCCACCGCGATGGTTAGATTTTGATGTTGTTTTCAATTTTCTTCTTCTACCTCTTCTTCTTTAACCCAAATGGTTCGTATTTCCATACATCTTGGGTTGATTAATGGAGAATAGTATTGACTGAAGGGGTACGGATATGTGGGTCGTCATACACCATATACATAGTTGTTAAAGTCATTTTCGGTATTGGCAGAGAGTATGACAATATCTGATCCCGATCTCTTTAACAATCAAATGCTTATTTCACACCAGATGGTTCATTTACATTTCAAAAATTCAATTCAAAATTTGATTATCAAAATATCGTATTCGATTTCAAATCATATCTTTTTCTAAATCATATTTACATTAACATATTCACTTTAAAAATCATATTCACTTTTGAATTTATCGATAAGATAGGTTAATTAAATGCTAATTCCTAAATCATCATATTTGCTCAAATATGTCAATTCACAAAAAAGTATCAATTCCAAATTCCAATCTAGTTTGTATCATCATCAATGATTTAAATATAAATACTTCAACTTTACACAGTCTGAAATTTTAGAAAATAGTTTAGATAGTCGTAAATAATTTTAGTAGTTTGAAAATAATTTAAAATAGATAAAAATAGTTTTAAAATAGTAAAATAGTTTAAATAGATTTAAATTTATTAATTATGTTTTTAAAATGATTTAAATAGATTAAATACACATTTAATTAGATGTAAAATGATTTAATAAATTAACTATTGGTTAAATAGATTCAAATTATTTTAAGTAGGTTTTGAATAGATTAAATAAATTTAAAATATATTAAATAGATTTAAATTATATTAAATAGATTTAAAGTAGATTTCATAAATTTAATTAGTTTAAAATTGGTAAAATAGATTAAATTGTGTTAAATAGGTTATAAAAGATTGATATAAATTAAAATAGGTTTAAATTTATTAAAATAGTTAATTTAATTAAGTTAGTTTAAATTAGTTTAAAAAGATTTCAAAGTTATACCCAAACATTTCAATAACTCAATTCTGGTAAATTTATTTATTTTTGTCACTTCAACTTTGAAATTCCAATTTGAATCCTTTGAACAATTCATTAAATCAATTTCAATTTCAGCATTTACGTTTGGATTATCGAAAATAATTCAATTTATATAAATACTCTCTATTTCAAAATGCTAGTTAATTGAATTCAAATTTAAAGATTAAAAATCATTTAATTTAACCAATCTAGTCCGTATATAATTTTCCACCCTAGGGTCAAGGGAAACATATATTTATCATTTCAATCCGCAATTAAAATTTTATGGTTATATATCATTTCAAACCGCAATTCTAAATTAAATAAAAATCCATAAAATCGCTCGAGTCTATCATTTTTGCCCATACGATTTTTCCCAAATCTAGAGATCATTCGGGTATTCATCATTTCAACCCATAAGGAACTTGCGGTGTTACAACATATAAAAATACTGCATCTAGTCATCCAATATCAACAATCAAACATACATCACAATCATCATCCAAATCAACCAATAAACATCAATAGATAACTGATAATCAATAACACGTATGAAAATAAAATTTTAAATTCAATATTAAATTAATCGATGGTTTAATACAATAAGAGTCCAATTTAACTAGAATGACAATTTAAGCATACCAAAGATCAATTAATTTCTAATCAAATCTTAAATTTAATTTAACTAACATAAGATAATATAGTAGTTGTGAGTGGGTCAAAACACTCACCTTCGATTTTAAATCGATTTAAAATCCGATTTAGGTCCAAAATTCAAACAATCTTAGAATTTGACCAAACTAGTTCCATGTCGTCCAAAATTTTGATATGGTCCTAATTGAAGAAACTACATCCAAAACCGAACTCATATGCAAAAGTTATGGATGTTAGAACATTTGAATTTTAAATTAAATCGAAACGGAAAACGAAAAAAAAAGAAACAAAATTTGTCATTACCTTCAACACAGTAACCCTAATCCCTTCGTTCTTGTACGCAACCAAGGCCAGGACTTCAGCCGCCGCAATCAATCCAACATTGCCGCACTACAGCCACAACAACCAAGATCCGAGACTTCCATCGTCATCCCCATGCCTGGCCGCCTCCAACGACCCCACCCACATCCCGATGGATCGCGCCATGCGACATGGCCGCCGTCCCCCACGAGTGATGAACAAACTCAATTTCCGGCGAACCCGATCAACTTTGGGACAAATCAACCGCATGGATGTAAGCTGCTCGACAACCTCTACAAGCCTACGCCCTCGGATCGTCGATCGGATGACGATCCACTATTGGATCGTCGAAACCCTAAAACGAACGGTTGAGGTTCATCCTCAGTTTCTATGAAAAATGAATCACACCGGTGAACTATGCTCGTCGAGAGCTTCGAACTAATATATAATATGATAGGCTTTGGAGGAGTTTGAATTTTGAAATTGATTTGAAAATTTAATTGAGGGTTTGTAAATTTTATTTTTGTTTCTGCCATTGAGAAGAAGAAGCAGACAAATGGAATTGCACATACAGAAATGAGAAGTAATATGGCTGCTAGGGCTAGAACAAAATAATATATACCAACAAAGACCAATAAGAAATGAACAATACCCGAACTGGTTTGAAATGACAAATACGACCCGAAAAGCCTGTTCTGTCTTCGGAACGAAAATGGATCATCCTATATATCAAAATAGATGTTTTCAATATCTTTAAACTCAACGGAATAGCTTTTAGGTCCTAATTCCTTCGTATGAAGAAGTTGCTTTAAAATCATCTTATTTCAAATTGATTTCAATTGAATTTAGTTAAATTGGTTTCTATGCGTTTCGAGTCTGTACGAACAAACGACAAGTCTAATCACTACAAAACTTGAAACCTTGCAATAACTCATCATTACTGATTCGATGAAACTAATTTCATCGAAATTCGTGACAGTGGCTAAAATGGCTATTTTTACGTTAACTAAATGAATTAATATTAAATTAATTAAATCATTTTTTCCATTCAAATTTGATACTTAACAAATTTCATCATTTTTGATCACTTTGACATTTACCATGATTTAATACTAATTTACATATCAATTCAATGTTAAATATTACACTAATTACAGTGTTCAATTTCAAATCCAATTAATTATAATTTAATTCCAATAAATTGATTTAGTTTGATCTCGATCTTTTAATTCAATTAATTATTACTCTACATATATAGTTAACATTTATTTATATCTTGTTACACTAACATTCTACAATTATCATCTTAATTTTCATTAGGGTGGTATTTAATTACATTTAATTGCAATAAATCCATTTATTATAATTTAAATTCCAATAAATTGATCACACTTGATTTCAATTCTTTTTATTAAATCAATTACCATGTTATGAATAAAATTACATTAGGTTACATCTTATTGAATTAATATTCTATAATTATCAATTTAATCTACATTAATTGCACTAATTACGTGAATTAATTGCAATTCATTTCCAATTTAGTTTAATAGGCTAAATAAATAGGTAACATATAATAATTGTCACCATTAACTTTTAATCACGTCTTATAAGTTCATTATCTACAAAAAGTGTTATAATTACTACCATAACACTAATTTTTATTCTATTTACAATCTATTACATATTATTTAAATAATACAACATTTAAATTATCAATTACTCTTTTGATCCAATTATCAATTAATACACACATTATTATAATTAAATTACAATCTATATCCAATTATAACTTTTTAATCATTTCAATTAATTGGGATTTCATTTAAAGTAATTATAAATTACCTTAAATTAATATTATTACCTTTCATTCCAGTTATATTCTTTTTATTTAATCACAAATTTTTTGTTTCTTCCAACATTATATCATAAATCTTCATTAAGTTAACATATTTTTAATTATAAAAAATTATTAGTCGTTACATAATACTTAAACTAAGAGATTTAGATGCATTATTTATATCCTTTATGTTTTTATATTTCATACAAAGAAATAAACAACAATAATAAAAAATTACCTAAAATTCAGAACATATTTTTGAATTTATAAATTTCTTCCGCTCATTTATACTTTTGATGTTACTTGGCTTCAACTGAAGTTTTTCCTCCATGGAATTTAATTTAACTATTTGGCAAACTAGCCTACATTTTGAGCCCCACCAAATAACTACTTGCATAAATATTAGTGTTTTTTGCCAATCTACATCCAGTTTAAACCTCGCCTGCAACATTTTTCATAACAAGTATCAATATTCTTAGACATAAGAACATAATATCATAATATTTGTTGATATCATTAAGATAACATAATGGTAATGACAAATTTAAATGATGTAATGGAATTTTTAAATTTCAATCGTGGAATAATTTTTAATTCGCAAGTCATCAGGCTCAAGATCCTCCACAAGAAACGCATATACCACAAATTTAGATAGTCTACTAAGCATATATTAATGATATTGATGGTATTCAAATTTAGTTGATATAATGATATTAATGGTCTCCTAAGCAAATATTAATGATACTAATGATATCAAATGATATTCAAATTTAGATGTCCTCCTAAGCATAAATTGCAAGTAATCTTTAATTTTTATTTGCCTACCCAGATCGTGACCAAATTAATGATATTCGAATTGATAAAAGTGCAAAAGCAGATTACTGGTTCTGGATTCTAAATTCGAAGGGGGTGTTTTCCTTCAAATCAGCATGGGAGAATACAAGGTCTAATCATAGTGAAGGGGAGTGGTGCAAACATGTGGAATAACAGGTGTGCTCCAGAAATGTCTCTATGTTCTCTTCAAACTAGAGTAAAGAAATTGAACACAAAAGACAAAATAATAGATTGAACAAAGCAATAAATCCCACTTGTAACCAATGCTAAGAACAAAATGAGGACACAGACCGGTTATTTTTCAACTATGCTTACTCAAATAATTTGTGGACAACAATCAAAAATAAGCTTCATCTAACTATTATATCAGGCAATAACCTAGCAGTTATCTTTGAACAACTTTTTTTTGCCTAATTCCAATATACATCCATGAATCACCTTACCAACATTGCTATTACAAATCTACTATGACATACAAAGTGTGAATGTAAGTCAAGAGAGTTCAATGGCATTCAACTACCCGAGAGTGTTCAAAATACTTTACTCATTCAATGACTGTTATCTCCAACTAAAACAAGCAAACATGAAAAAATAGAAGAAACATGGGGAGTGGAACATATTTTTAGGGACAATCTATAGCATTTCCAAATAATTTAGACAATCTACTTAGAAATCTGGACCTCTATCAACTTACAGCATATATAAAAAGCAAAGAATTACATTAAATAAAATGGAGTAACCCTTCAACTGAATTATTTTGGGTCAATTCTGTAAAAAAGAAAATTTAGAGTATCTCTTGTGACTACCAAATTTCAAACCGATCACCTTGTTATTGACTACTCAATTCTGAAATATATGAATATTTAAAATAATCTTGATAGATTAGCTAAAATGTATAAAAAAAACATAGAAGCATATAAAACGAAATGTTAATATATGTCACCTGAATGCTTTCCCATAAAACATCTCTCAAATCATCACTAAGGTGCCTCCAATCATTTAATTTGATCGAAACCACTTCTCGTACAAGTGGCCCTAAAAAGGAAGATAACTTGATTGACCCATCTCTTATTGGTTCATCGGCACTATTAAATTCCGATCCCTTGTTGTCGACTACTCAATTCTGAAATATATGAATATTTAAAATAATCTTAATAGATTAGCTGAAATGTATAAAAAAACATAGAAGCATATAAAATGTTAAAGAAAGATATGTCACCTGAATGCTTTCCCATAAAACATCTCTCAAATCATCACTAAAGGTGCCTCCAATCATTTAATGTGATCGAAACCACTTCTCGTACAAGTGGCCCTAAAAAGGAAGATAACTTGATTGACTCATCTCTTATTGGTTCATCGGCACTATTAAATTCAACTTCGAATTACTTCCAGAGAGTTGAATGGCAGCCTTCTAGCTTTAGTTGGCCCTTTACTTTTTTCCCACATTTAGTGATGCATTACCACCATGCATATGTCTCTCGCTATTCATTGCACCTTTAGATGTTTCTTCCAATTGAATTGCATTGTCTTCATCTATTTGTGAGTTGGCTTGTAGTTAAGCATTGGTGTTTTGTTCATTTTGTAACTGATATTTTTCTAATTCTTGTGTGTTGTGTTCGTTATGAATCTCATTGTCCACCTCAAACTGCTCAACTCTCGCAATTCATTTGTTGGGTGTAGATTTAGGCTCTTTGACTTCTTTTTGCATGTCAGTGTGCTTTCTCTTTTTCATAGTCCTGCCCATTTTCTGTTACAAAAATTGATCATGTTACAAAAAAAGTGTGAGATTATAGGAAGTAAAGGTAAGCATATATCAATGAGAGAAACTCATGGATGCTGTTTTTTAATCTACAGTTAAATGTATAAAGTCATTCGCATAAAAAAATAAAAAGAAGCAGTTCATCGACTAAATTAAAAATTCACATCAAAAGTTTGCATTTAGTCATATAAATGTAAATTTTGTTAAGTGTAGTTTTCGGAGCATACCTGTGAAACCATCAGCACATGATTATTCTGACAAATATTAGACTGGCTTTCATATAATCCATCGTTATGAAATAATAAAATAATTTAATAGTACACATGTATAGTTAGTTTCTTAATTGACTGTACTAATTCATTAGCCAAAGAACAGAAATGCTTTAACATTCTTTTGCACTAAAAAGCCACAGGTTCCAAAGAAGATGCACGACAAAATAACATTTATTCTTTAAGTCGTTACTGAATAAAATAATTGTATTCAACAAAAATCTGCTTATGAAAAAAATATCCATGTTTATGTACTATTGAATTGTTAAAATAAATGTTGATTTGTTCGTTATTGTTTACGTATAAAAACTGAATAATAGTATAATATATTATTGATGGATGGAGTGCCCATAAAGACTGCTATTTTGCAATTTTTTGGTATTATTCTTTATTCCTTCCCTTTAACCGTTGAAGATAAAAAAGGCACAAATGAGGGCACATTTCAGAGTGCAGGTCCAATTTTAGGATTTCAGATGTATATATTTAGATGGTTACATACAACCCGTGAAAGAAAAATTATGCACATTTATATAATTTCATACAAGTATTGGTGACTTTGGAGTAAAGTTCTGTTTTATGTATTTTTAGAAATGAAAAGGAAAAAAAAGACGACCACAACTAAATTAAAATAGAAGAAAACATTTCTCAAATAAATTACCCCTCTTATTTGTTCATACTTCACAGTCGACATTTATAACAACAATTATAATTAGTCACATGCGATGATACTCAACAATTTTGATTCTGGTTGACAATAAGAAAACCATCCATAAATATTTTAATATCAATTTCACAAAATGAAGTAATTAGGTGACAAACCAAATAAAGCAAGATCTTATTATAATGAGCTCTTATCCAAAATATAACTTCAATATGACAAACACAAAACATTATTCCAATGGATAGACCGTCACTATAAGAAAAGAACCTCTACATTTACAAAGATTAATACCATATTATGAATAAATCATCTTACCGTAGAACAAGACAAAATTAAAGGGAAAAGGTTGATGTTCAGCGAAATATATTGTTCTTATAATCACTTAGCATGATCAAACAAACTAAGCATCCATTGTAGATAATCAAGAAATAGCTGCAATTACCAAAGACATGATAAAACAAAAGGGAAAAGTTGATATTTTGCCAAATGGATTGATCTCGGAAACACTTAGCAAGATCAAAGAAACATCAGCATCCATTGTAGTTGAATAAGAACAGCTTTACTTACAAAAAATAAAAGTAAACTTGTATTTTACCTAGCTTTAGCTGTTTGCATAGTATATCATGATGCATATACTTAACAAAAAAAGCATAAATAAAATAAACATCTGTTACAGATTAGCAAATTCAAAATGATACAGACAATCAACTTAATAAAGAAGTTAGAGAAGTTGAAATCCTACTCATAACAAGGATAAACAAGCGAAACACTCATAACAAGCCTCACAAGCAAATAAAGTTGAAAATCTACTCAAATATGCCTTCACAATCTTCTCTAACATAACTACTATTCTCCATGGAATCAATATCCATATCAGTTTCTTCATATTCTGTCCTAATAAAATTGACTTCCATAACATTAACATCTATCTCTAATTCATGAAAACCTCTTGGTGGTGCCTTTATCACAATATACCAGTTAGAATGATCATTCTTTCTTGAATAGAAAAATTGTTCCGCTTAAGATGCAAGAATATACAGATCTTTTACAAATGAAGCTTGATTTTGATGTAAATTGACAAGGGTGAATCCGTCTTTGACGTTCACCCCGTTTCCTATATTTGCCCAATGATTGTTAAATACAGGGAAATAAAAAACATGATAGTTTAACAAGATTATGTCAGTCATTATCCCATAATAAGTGACCACATCAACTCTTTAAGAAATATCTTTTGCTCTTGCCCTACATATGGTAGTTGCATCATAAGTCACCCTGTAATTTTGAGTTTCCCTCTCAATGTCTTTTGTGTGAAAATGTTATCCATTAATTACATACCCTTTGTAGGACAATGCACTACAACTCGGGACCAAAGGAAATCCATTTTAACATTTCATCATTCGTTGAATGAATAGGTATCTATGAAAAATTCACTATACATAAATTTTGAAAAACTGAATTCGTGCCAATGAAAGGGTAAATTAAAATTAAACTAACCTTTTTTTAATCTAATCAGAGAAATTAACTGTATGTTTTTTCCAAAACAACATTGTATTTTTTCCAAGTGCTTATCTAAATTTTGTAATTCCTCCAAATGCATACTAGTTTTCAAAAAATTTGTTAAGTAGTATTTAATGATGCAATTTCTCCAAAATATAATATACTTACTCTAAATATGGTTCCACCACAGCCATATTCATTAACACGACCAAATGGGCAATATCATTTTCATTAGATGACAATTCAATGGTCTTCAACTTCAAAATTAGACGTCCTTCGAGTATCACATTGTTCTCATAATCTTCATTTCGTACTTGTATCTCCTCCATTTTTACTTTCTTTTTTTAGAGATTCGCTAAAAAAATCTCATTGACTCTTCTCCAAGATAAGATTCTGCAATACACCCTTCAGGTCGTGCATAATTCCTCATGTAATCTTTAAGTGTTTTCATGTATCTTTCGAATGGGTACATCCAACTAAAATGAACCAGACACACAATTGTACTACTCTTCTAAGATGAATTGTCAAATGTATTATTATAACAAAAAAAGGTGGAAAATATCATTCAAACTCGCACAAAATTTCAGTAATCTCATGATCAAGTTGCCGCAACTTCTCTCGTTCAATAACACATTAACATAGAACATAGACGAATTATTGTTGTTCTGACCTTCTTTGGCAGTAATCCTCTAACTGCAACGGATAACGATTATTGCATTAGAACATGATAATCGTGAGACTTCAAACCACTAACTTTATGGTCTTCTAAAGATGCAAATCATTTGAAATTTGAGCAATAACCATCAGGACCCGTAAAATCGTATAATCTTTTAAAAAATAATTT
Organism: Allium cepa; assembly: GCA_030765085.1. Classification (NCBI taxonomy): domain Eukaryota; kingdom Viridiplantae; phylum Streptophyta; class Magnoliopsida; order Asparagales; family Amaryllidaceae; genus Allium; species Allium cepa. The sequence goes on from CM060935.1 coordinate 353,680,421, forward strand.
TTTTCAGACAAAGTCAACGTATACGGAGCGGGTGAAAGATATGTTTTATTTCCACGAGGTTGCACATAAAGATTTTGTCGAATCCTCCAAATCCTTTATTGAACTAGGTCCATCTTTCGATTTATATCATGCAATATTGTGCCTAATAGGCTTTCAGCAACAATTTTCTCCACATGCATTACATCTAAATCATGCCACAAGGGAAGTTCCTACAAATATCAATAATATAATGGTTCAACGAGATAATTTTTTTATTGTTAGGCCAATGAGAAAAAAGTATAATTCAAATACTAACCTTCCAATATGGAAAATCAAAGAAGATTAATCTTTTTTTCCACCTTAACAACTCATTTTGCTCATCATCTTCATCTTTTTATTGTGTTTACTCTTCCTCTTGTTACTTGTTATCTTCGTACTCAACTTCATATTTAACTTCTTCTTGATCTCCCACTTTTTGGTTTCTTTATTCTTATTTTTTTCAAAAACATTTGGAAAGCCTTTCAAAATTATAGAAGTGTTTCTTCCAGTTGAAATTCTAGGCTTGTTACCTTTCTCTACGTTGTTATCAAACCAAGTTTTCGATTTCCTCCAAGGATGTGAAGGATCTAGAAATCTTTTATGTCCCATATAAAAAATCTTTCGACTATGTTTTAACTATGATGCGTTTTAATACCACATAATGAACAAGCTTTTTCGCCTTTCACACAATGTCCTGCAAGATTTCCATAGGCTGGAAAATCATTTATTGTCCATAGTAGAATTTCTCTTAAATTGAAAATGGTTCTACTAAACGCATCATAAATATCAGTTCCATTATTCTACAAATGATTTAACTTTTCTAACAATGGTGCCAAATATACATCTATATCATTTTCGGGTTGCTTTGGACCAGGAATTAGTAAGTTAGCATAACATTTTCTTTCTTCACACACAACATAGGTGAGAGATTATATGTCACAAGCATGACGGACCAACAACCACTACACCAGAAATGCCATTTAGGAACAGTTTTGGACCGTCCCAAAGTGGTTTTGGAACGGTCAAAAACTGTTCCTAAATGAGGAGTTGCAAAAATTTTGGATCGGTCCAAAACATTCCAAAATGTATTCATGACGGCCCGAATTCACCATTTAAAAATGGCTAAAACCCATTCCAGAATCATAGTCAAGCATGGCTCAAAACCGTTCCAAAATCCTAATGGTATTTTTTCCATGCCCTTTTTAGCATGGCTTTAGACCGTTCCAGATATTTTTACCACGATGTCTGAGAACCAGATACTATATTTATCGTAAAATAACCAAATACAAAATTATAATTTGATCAAGACATAAAAAATATACATAATAACCACACACATCATATCCAAACAAGTATAACTACACAATATTCATCATATAATACTCAAAATACACACCAAAAAGGATCAATATATAAAAAATATCATGTGAAAGTAATGTTGCAAAAACTATTATATTTTTAACCTCTATTGTTGGTATCAACACAGTAAAATACATTTAACCTTCTTAGTACATGTAAAATATTATATTTTTCACCTCAATAAATGTAGACGAATTAACTGTCATTTAAAGACAGTACATATAAAAGTAATGTTTCAAAAACTGATTTCATATAACTATCATATTGAAGTTGGATGTTTGTTGCACTATCACTGTGGAAACTTGCTATAAACTGATATTAGGAATGAGATAAGCTAGGTCCTCATCCTGATCTGTCGTCCTCTAATGCAACTTCAAAAGCCCATCAACCTGAACAAGAAATTGCAGGGAATGAGCACAATGACACAAATACTGAAAAGACTGCACATAAATAGAGAGAACAACAAAGTGGAGACTATGATACAACTACACATGTTCATAAAGCTGCTCGGTCTGAAGAACTTTAAATTTCATGAATAGTACGCTACCAAACAATATTAATTTAAATGATATAATACATCATGTCGCAAAAGTAAGTTATAACATTGATATACATTTACAATTTTTTCCTTGAAACATGGATTCAAACCTATAACTTGTTACAACAGATTCATGCTTTTGGGCTAAATGTTGTACCATTAGAGAGGTATGTTTATAATGCCATATGAATCTGACATGATTTGAGAAGGCGGTGCCTCCATTTTCTTTTTTTCCTTTTTCCTTCCTCCTGCTTCTTTTTATAGTGTTACCTAATTATTATTATTATACAACCATTCTACCACTTCAATGACATGGCAAAATCTCATTTAACTAACATAGGATAAGAATTGTTTCTTTTTGGAGTTTATATTAGAAGCGGAAGTAAAGAGCTTTGAATGCATGTCCATGTAAAGACATAAGTCATGTGGGTACTCTATTAAATTGAGTAGATAAGGTTTAAAACCCAATTTTGGGGACCATTATGCGGACATTTCGTTTATTGACTTTAGTACCGGAAAGTGTTTCATGCGGGAAGAGTTGAGAGAGTGCCTGTTATAAAATAAATTGTAGGTTTATACTCAACATTTGGGTGAAACATTATAAAATCTTAAAAGGAGAAATGTATTTTCAAGGAACATGTTGGTTTCCATTGATGGCTTATCACCATGAAATGAACCTCTGTTTGATTTTGATTTAAAATGTGCCTTAATAATTACCTCAAGTTCCATGGAAAGATGACGTTATTTGATAAATATCAATATTCACATTCATAGGTAAAACTACAAGAAACAGAAATTCCATGGTGCTTCTGCTAATACCTAAGACCAAACAACCAGGGGGCTTGCAATGCTATTTATTAACTAGAGTAGATATGTGCGTTCATGCATTGTAGACTTATGCGGACTATTTCTTTTCCTTCATTAACCATTAACGATGGTATAACATACAAATTTGATTCAAGAATTCAAAATGGAGATTTTTTTGCTTTAAAAAAATAACAAACTTTTTTTTAAAGTATTTGAAACACGTCATGTATTGTCCAACGCAATTTGAGAAAATATATTATTTAATGACTGTGACATTGAAAACAGTCGCTTGGTGCAATCAAATATTAAATCATGCAATCAAGGGAGCAAGCAAACGAAATTACATGTCACAATTAGTTTAGGTCTTGTTAGCTGAACTAATGTGATCCATATGTGAACAACATGTTAGGTAGTCAGTTTGCACAAATGATCATTGTTAATGTCGATATGATAATACGAATAAAATAATGAATCGGCATGATTCTCTTATTTGCATATTTAGTGCTTTAATGCCTATATCAGGACTTGTGTATTACGGTACCCCCAAAACTGAAAGAGTCCATCGTACATTGATTATTGGATGACATATGAACTAGTAATTTATCTTTGTCCAGATTGCTGCAATTTGTAAACAGTGGCTGTTACAGTAGTAATTTTTTACTTCTACACCTGAGACAATAGCTGTGAAACTTATTTGTCAGTTATTGTTATGAGAAATCTGTTAACTCCCTTCTGTGAGCGATCTAATGGAAATGCAGCGACTTAACCGCACACGTGACCTAGCGACCTAAAGAGGGTTACAACCTAGCGGAACCCAGCGACCTAAAGGTAGCTGCGACCTAAAGTGTTGCGACCTAAAGATTGTCTCGACCTAAGGGCAGCAGCGACCTAAGGAAGGTCGTGACCTAACTACAGAAGCGACCTAACTTCTCCAGTAACACAGCGACCTATAGAGTTTAGCGACCTACAGGCTCACCAAACTTACGACCTAAATCATATGCGACCTAAACAAAGCCATAGCCTACCGACCTGAGAATGAAGTGGTCTCAGCGACCTAAATCTCAGCCGACTTACGACCTAAAACAAGTCGTACGCGACCTATCAACTCGCTGAGAAAAGAGCCGAGCACAATTGAGATAAGTCAGATCCCATCCCCTAGGTCGTTGCCCACCTACGACCTACTTTAGGTCGAAGACGACCTAGCACTTGGAGATAAAAATACTGCCCAACGACCTAACGGAGTACTTCGACCTAAGGAAGGTCACGACCTAAGAGATTCAACGACTTAAGAACTCCAGCTATGACTACAAGAAAGTTCTCACGACCTATGATAGGTCGCTAACGACCTAGGATAAGTCGCTCTTGACCTATCTGCATGAATAAAGAAGCCGCCTATGCCATGCCGCTAGGGGATAGGTCGTTTACGACCTTGGACTTGTACAAATCAGCACGTATGTTCTTATGGAAGGAAGGCCAGTGCTTTTTAGGTCGACTGCGACCTACGACCTTACTTAGGTCGGTCACGACCTACGACCTAACTCCGATAAAAGCCTATAAATACAGCCCTAACTCGAACTAGGAGTAGACTTTTGGCTCACTCTCTTCAAGCACCGATACTCTGCTGCATTCTGAACCAATCTAACACTTGAAGCTCTCAAGACACTAAGAACGCTACAAACAACTTCAAGAAGAGATCACATACATCCAACATGGATTCGAAAACTCTCATCTTCATCGAAGTTTAGGCTACTTGTTCTAAGTCTCCTGTAATTCAAAGTGTATTGTACTTGGGAAGAGTTGTATCAGCTTGTAACGAGATCATTAATAAAAGTACTTAAAGTGGACGTAGGCTATACCCTTAAGCCGAACCACTATAAAATTGTTGTTGTTTACTGCTTTTCTGCTATTATCTGCTTGTAATCTGTTCCCGAGCTATCGGGTGGTGCTTTCACAACTATAACTCATACACCGGGGTGTTAGCGTTCAAATTTTAGCGTTAACATTTTTGGTGCTTTCACTGAGAATTGAACTCAGGAAAAATTATCATCATTGCTTCACAGAGATTTGTAGAGAGAATTTCCTTGAAAACCAGAAGTCTGTCTGAGATTATGGCTCCTGGAAGGAAGAGTAGATCTGTCAGATCTGGGAACGTTCAAGAGGGAAGATCCGCTTCCCCTGTACCTAATCAACCCACTCCGTCTGTTGGGGTTACGAAAGCGGAGTTGGATGCTGTAATATTAGGGCTGAACCAGCAGATAAACGCCCAGAATGCACAATTAGAGGCTCAGAGTGCCCAAAATGCTCTAATTCTGAATAAGTTGAATGATTTGCTCGGGGCAAACAATCAACCGGCTGGTAATGGAAGGAATTATGCTGGCAACATTCATGATGCTAATGAAAGGAATGCTCCTGAAAGGGCTGCCAGTCCCTTTGAGCAAACGCTTCCTGAGGTTGGTGGATCTAGAACTCGACATGATGAGGAGTATCTTTCTGGAATGGTCCGGCAAATCATGAAAGAAAGTATGCAAAGGGTTGAATATGAGAAAGAATGGGGTTTCGCCCCAAGTAAAACTCCATTTACTGAGAAAATCTTAAAGGCGGAATTTCCAAGGAAGTTTGTCCCTCCAACTATCCCAGCTTACAAAGGAACAAGTGATCCGAATGAATTCTTGTATAAATATGATTGGCACATGACAGGTGCCAGAGCCTCTGACGAGATAAAGTGCCGATATTTCCCCGTATACCTTGAGGGTGTGGCTCTACTGTGGTTCACCAAGTTGCCAGTCCGATCTATTGATCAGTTTTCAGACTTGACCCGAAAATTCAAGGAGCAGTTCAGACTATATGCTTCAAAGGCCAAGGACATCATGTCGTTGTCGAGTATAGAACAGAATCCTGGTGAATCTATCAGATCTTTCTTGAACCGCTTTAATATAGCGCTGGCTGAGGTGGACAATGCTGAACCGCGAATGATATTGACTTATCTGATGAGGGCTATTGATAAGTCGAGCGAATTTGGGAAATGGCTAAACATGAAGGAGCCAACCTCCCTCGAAAAGTTCTACAAAAAGGCAGATGAATTCATACGCCTGGAAAGCCGTCCTTTACCAGTAAAGGCAGTGTTGGAGAAAGTTGAAGATAACACTGTCGCTCCACGCAAGAATGAATCGGTGGGGCAAAAAAGGGAGAATAATAATGGGAAGAAACAGGGTAATCTGAAGAAGCCCCGATCCTTCAAGCCATCAGAGTATACTCCATTATCACATACGCCGGAGCACATCTACCTTGCCACTAAAGATTCTGTTGATTTTCCTAAACCTATCCCTTTGAGGACCGGGAAAAAGGCTATACAGAGTGGGAAGTTCTCCGCTTCCATAATCAACCCGGTCATGAGACCGATGAATGCCGCCAGTTGAAAAATCTGATTGAAGAGTTGCTAAGAGAAAACAAGCTGCAGCAATTTGTGAAAAAGAATAGCAACAATCCTGCATCGTCAAGTCAGGGGCAACAGGCTCCTGTTCATCAGCCTAGGATAGGTGAGAAAGCTACGGGGCATGAATCTGGAAGGCCCATTATCAATGTCATTACAGGAGGACCTCTCCCAGCTGGCAAGAGCTGGGGTGAGATGGAGAGATATACCAGGGCTTTGAAATATGTTCCAGCCGAAGAAGACGTCTTTGTTTTAGAAGACACTACGCCCCTGAAACAACAGAAAACTTTCAGTGATGATATTATTTTCAGAGCCAGAGATTCCACAGGTATCGAAGCTCCTACCCTAGATCCCTTGGTCATCTCAGCTGGTATCGGACCGGCCATTGTCAGAAGAGTTCTCATTGACTGCGGAGCATCATGTAATATCCTCTTCAAGAAGACATTCGACCAAATGAAAATCCCTATGGTCGATGTACAAGCCTCATCGCAGAAGATCGCTGGCTTCACTGGGGAGCCAAAGCAACCAATAGGAACCATCGATCTGCTTGTAGAACTTGGGGAAGGAGAAAGGAAAGTAGTCCGCAAGCAAACATTTGTGATTGTCGATGAGTTTTCTGCTTATAATGCTTTCCTTGGCCGTCCAACGCTCGCAGCGTTCAAAGCTATCCTAGCCCCGTGGTGCCTCACTATTAAATTCCCTACAGACAATGGAGTAGGAGTTATAAAAGGGGATCAAAATGCTGCGCGAGAGTGCTATTTGACAGAGTTGCGAGAGTCAAGAAAAAGGGAAATGGGAAAGGATGCGGCAGCCCCGGTCCGCATCAAAGAGCCAGCCTTGTAGCAATTACGGGGCGGACCCTGCACTGGCGAGCATAGCGGGGCACGGAAAGAGATGGATCCCAGAAAAGCCAGTACAGGGGAGAATAGAGTAGTACCAGTGGAAATGACAGTACCGGTACCTGTTGACCCGGAGGACCCAAATAAGGTGTTGAATGTGGGTTCACAGCTTAATGTGTCAATTCATAATATCTTGATATCTTTCCTGAAAGCAAATCTGGATGTCTTCGCTTGGACTCATGCTGATATGTGTGGAATATCTCCAGAAGTTGCAGTACACGCTCTGAATATTGACCCAAAGTTTACACCAGTAAAATAGAAAAGAAGAATCCAAGGTCCAGAAAGGTCAGCAGCATTAAAAGAGGAAGTTGATCGACTCATGGAAAATAACTTCATCAAAGAATCTACATATCCGAATTGGGTTTCAAATCCTGTGCTGGTTAAGAAAGCTAATGGAAAATGGAGAGTGTGCATCGATTTTTCAGATCTGAACAAGGCCTGCCCCAAAGATTGCTTCCCTTTACCCAGGATCGATCAACTGGTAGATGGAACAGCCGGGCATGAATTGTTATCTTTCATGGATGCCTACTCCGGATATAACCAGATCATGATGCATGAACCGGATCAGGAGGACACGAGCTTTATCACCGATGTTGGTCTTTATTGCTACAGAGTTATGCCCTTTGGATTGAAAAATGCAGGGGCAACCTACCAAAGACTTGTTAATGCTATGTTCAAACCGCAATTGGGCAAAACTATGGAAGTCTACGTCGACGACATGTTAGTAAAGTCTAAGAAAGCAGCAGATCACATTGAACACTTAGCAGAAATGTTCGCAGTCGTCCGGAAATACAGAATGAAGCTTAACCCTCTGAAATGCACGTTTGGGGTCGAGTCCGGAAAGTTCTTAGGGTTTATCATCAGCGCTAGGGGCATTGAGGCTAGTCCAGCTCAAATTACTGCCTTAAAAGAAGTTAAAGCTCCTAGAACGAAGAAGGAATTGCAAAGTCTGAACGGAAAGGTCGCCGCCCTGAGTCGGTTCATATCCAAAGCTACTGATAAATGCATCCCATTCTTTGACGCTCTGAAGAAAGGAAAGAAGAACTTTGAATGGACTCCCGAATGCCAAAAAGCCTTTGATGAATTGATCCGTCATATGGAAACGCCTCCAATACTTTCTAGGCCAGGCAATGGTGAGGATCTTCTTATATACTTGGCAGTATCATCTCATGCTCTAAGTGCAGCGTTGATTCGGGAAGACAAAAAGATTCAACATCCGGTTTACTATATCAGCAAAAGACTCACTGGGGCAGAGCTGAATTACTCCAAGTTGGAAAAACTCGCCTATTGTCTACTAGTTGCGTCAAGGAAGTTGAGGCAATATTTCCAAGCTCATCCTATTAGAGTACTCACCGATCAACCTCTAAAGCAAGTCCTGTTTCGCCCTGAAACTTCGGGTCGCCTTCTAAAGTGGAACATTGAACTCAGTCAATATGACATCACTTATCACCCCCGAAAAGCAATCAACGGACAAGCTTTAGCTGATTTCATTGCAGAATTCACAGAGAAAGGTAATGGTGAGAAAGAAGCGATCAATGATTCCCCAATCCAGTGGAAGTTATATGTTGATGGCACAAGAAATGACTACTGTTCTGGAGCAGGGGTGGTACTTGAAACTCCTGAAGGTCGGTCATTATGCTATGCACTAAGATTGGAATTTCCTTCAACAAACAATGAAGCAGAATATGAAGCTCTTATCGCAGGACTGAAAATCGCTAAAGAACTAAACATCCGAGCATTACAGATCTTTAGTGATTCTCAGCTTATTGTATGCCAAGTCAAGAAGGAATTTCAAACGAAAGGGGGAAACCTGCCCGCTTACTTGTCAAAGGCTTGGGAACTTCTGTGTGAGCTCGATCATTATTCAATAAGCCACATTCCTCGGGAAGAGAATATGAAGGCAGATTCCCTCGCAAAGTATTCAAGTTCTGGTGAAGCTCAACTATTGGGATTAGTCCCCGTAGAAGTCCTTTCAGCACCAAGTATAGACGAGATGGATATTGACTGGATTATGAATGTATCTCAAGAACAAGAGTCATGGATGACTCCAATACTGGACTACCTACTCAGAGGTTCTCTGCCAGAAAATTCGAGAGAGAGACAGAAGATACTAAGGAAAGCCTCTCGTTATGTAATTCAGGATGGCCGATTATACAGACGGGGATTCTCAATGCCATTGCTTCGATGTGTATCCAGGGAAGAGTCCAAAACAATCCTAGCTGAGGTACATGGAGGAGAATGTGGTGATCATTCAGGTGGCCAAACATTAGCAAAGAAAATTCTCCGATACGGATATTTTTGGCCAGAAATTAATCATGATGCTGCAAGCTATTCCCGAAAGTGTGACAGATGCCAAAGATTTGCCAAAATTCCTAGAGCGCCTTCAACTGAACTCACACAAATGGTCAGTCCATGGCCGTTTGCAATTTGGGGAATGGATCTCATTGGGCCGCTACCGACTGCCAAATCAGGGATTAAATATGCTATTGTTGCAGTTGATTATTTTACTAAATGGGCTGAAGCTGAACCATTAGCTACTATCACCTCTAAGAAGATGATAAGTTTCGTGACCAAGAATATCATTTGCAGGTATGGTGTGCCTCAGAAAATAATCACAGACAATGGTACTCAGTTTGAAAGCGAGGAATTCCAAGATTTTTGCAAGCAATTCAAAATCCAGAAAAGCTTTTCAGCAGTTGCTCATCCGCAGGCAAACGGGCAAGTGGAAGCAGTAAACAAGATCATCAAATCAACCATCAAAAAGCAACTTGAAAGAGCAAAAGGTGGTTGGGTCGATAAGCTACCACTTGCACTATGGGCATACAGAACCACTCACAAAACTGCGACTGGGCACACTCCTTTCTCATTAGCATACGGATCGGAAGCAATGATCCCGGTAGAAACAGAGGTTCCTTCACACAGAAGGATCCATTTCAATCAAGCAGAAAATGAAAGGCTACAGCTTGAAGCACTAGACTTCCTTGATGAAAAAAGAGATGAAGCTAATCTCAGAATTGCAACTCATCAGCAAAGGATAGCCAGACATTTCAATTCCAAAGTTCGCCAACGCAGCTTTGAGATTGGAGATCTAGTCTTGAAGAGAATTATGACAGCAACAGGTGTGTTTGGGCCAAATTGGGAAGGACCATATGTCATAGGTCAGAAGCTTCTTGACGGCACATTCAAACTCACTACTGTTGAAGGAGATCAAATTCCAAGGGCATGGAACAGCAATCACTTGCGTCCATACTTTACTTGAATTTTTTTTTGAAATATTGTAAAAAAGAGTTGCGAATGTATGATTCTTGTAATTGAAAGCAATTGTAAAACTGATGCAAGTGAATAATGAAAAAATATAAAGTGGATGTAGGCCCAAATTCCTGGCCGAACCACTATAAATCTTGTATTCCTTATTATTATTACATGTTTGCTTTATTTTCGATATAAAAGTACATAAAATGTATTGCTGAAATGTCGATTTAAATTTTTGCAGACAATGGAAATAAAACTTGCACATAATAAGACCGAGCGATTCTCACCATCATTCAACAAACAAATTTCAAGTCACAAAAGCCCCGAATTCAAATCCTAGATAGGAAATACTTCAATTGAACGGCCTATGATTTCGATAGAAACGGGCCCTTGCTAATAAATTGAGATTGTTTGAACAAACAAACATGCAATTAGGAAGCTAGTGCCCATTCTCACGAACTTGCCTGACAATGAAGTACACTTCCTTGGATTAAACAAGCTACTTGCAAAAAAGGGGAATGAAAACTTGAAAAGAAAAAAGAAAAGAGGATCGCTGAAAAGGGCATAAGCAAGAAGACAAGGAAACAATCAAAGCCATCATCGGCAGCACAAGTCCTCTTCAGAGGCACAACTCTTCGGAGGATAAAGACCTCTAATGGGTTATATGCCACAAAAAAGAAAGTTCTCTACTCAACAAAAAAGATTGGAGGAGTCATGACCCTCCAACCATGAGAGAGTAACTTCCAGGCAATGAAAACCCTCTCGGAGGCACATTTCACCAGGAGTTGAAGTGTAACAGCCGCTCTTCGGAATTTCACTTCACCAGAGTTGAAATGCAAACAAGATAAAGACCTCTTCGGAGGCACATTTCACCAGGAGTTGAAGTGTAACAGCCGCTCTTCGGAATTTCACTTCACCAGAGTTGAAATGCAAACAAGATAAAGACCTCTTCGGAGGCACATTTCACCAGGAGTTGAAGTGTAACGGCCGCTCTTTGGAATTTCACTTCACCAGAGTTGAAATGCAAACAAAATAAAGACCTCTTCGGAGGCACAATCAAGAAGAAAGACCTCTTCGGAAGCCCACGTTTCACCGAGATTGAAATAAAACTTCCAAGTGTTGAAACGTGAAAAGGCTTTCTTCAAAGGCACAACTCTTTGGAGGTACACGTTTCACCGAGATTGAAATAAAACTTCCAAGTGTTGAAACGTGAAAAATCCCTCCTCAGAGGTACAACTTTCTATATAAAAAAAAAAAAAAATCCTCATCAAAAGCGTACTTTAACTTTCAAAGGAAGAGTAATTTACCTATTCTGGAAAATGATCTTCATATAAAAAAAAAAGAAGTTAAAGTACCCTTCAGAGGTCCGCTTTACCACATAGAAGAATTCACTTGGTAAAATATGCACATAAGCAAAAGAAAAAAGTGATTTCTTCGAAAGACAAAGCGTAAAAACTTATACGAAGGGAGTTGTACTCTACAAAAATTTTCTTTAAAGAATAAAATAATTATTCTTTAGCAAATAAGAGTGCAAGTCCCCTCGAAGTATAAAATATTGCAGCAAGCTTAAGGTATGGGGGCAACATGGTATAATTACATGCAAAATGGTATAGCTGCATCAGTAAAGTAATACTCAAACAACATACCATAAGCCCGCTGCAATATCATATAAATAAACTTGTGCAAAAATGAATAATAAATGCATTCTCAAATTCAAATAGAAGTCTGTACAAACAAAGGATCATTTTATTCAATTGAAATGCAGGTACAGGTTTCAAAATAAAGAAAAGCGGGGGCCGGTACCCGCACAACTCTCGACCAGTTCATGCAAAAAGCAAAGAAGCTAAAATCTTCACTTCTTCTTACCCCCTTTGGACCCTTTACCCGGCCGAATGATTAACTTTTCAGGCCGATCTGTGGGCAGAAGGGAAGAAGGAGAGGGGGGTGCAACTGGCCCAGCTTCCGGTTCCTCCTCGGTAGCAATGATTTTCTTCCCCCTCCTCCTTGATGTTCCTTGCTTCTTTCTCCTCTTTGAGGAAGACTCACTCCCTGGAGTAACGAGTTTAGACAAAGTTATGTCATCAGAAGGAGTCCGCTCCGGGGATATTTCACCTCTCTCAAGTCCCTCGTCTTTCTGCTCTTGTGAAGCAATGGGATCATCTAAGCCATGAAGAGCCTCTATTTGCTCCTCTTGTGATCCAGGCTGAGAAGCAGAAGGAGGAGTCGCCTGAAGAGACGTAGGAGGGATAACCGGGGGAGGAACTTCCTCTACAGGAGAAAAGAGGTTAAAGTCAGTAAAAAGAGGAGATAAAGGCTCGTCAAGATTCAGAAAATAGTCAAGAAGCTCATTAAACCCATAAGAAACAAATGAGCAATCCACTTGAGCGAAATTTACAGTAGAATTACCTGCATAAGTTGTCTTTATTACGTCAATTTCATAGTCCGGAGCTTCAGCACTCTCTTGCGATTCATCTGTGGCTTGAGTAATTTTGGCCCCAGTATCAGTTTGAGCAGGGATCGGTACATAAGAGCTAGAACCAATAATGCCAGCATCGGCCGAAGTTGAAGGAGGGACAGGAGCAGTCAAATTTGTTTCTTTTTCTTGATGCTCTTCCCCCACTATTTCAACCCGCGATCTGGCAAGTTGCTCCTTCCCTCTGGCAAGGGCTGCGCGAGCCTCAAAGTCTAAGTAGTGCACCTCCAACTCCTCTTCAGTGTAACCGGCCCCTTTAAACATATCTAGTGCGGCCTCCCACACTTCGGCCAGGGTAATCTCATACTTGGGGCCCAGGAATGCAAGACTGCCACGCCCTAATATACAATGCAAGTAGAAATCAAATAGTTTCGAGCCAATATCAGCTTTGGTGGCTTCATGGGCCTCTTCAGCTGCAATTCTACCCGCAACAGCCTCATCTCGCTCTCTCTCGACTTTGGATGGCTGGGCTTTCAATTTTTCAATCTCTGCAGCCTGAAGGCCAGTTTGTCCTCGTAACTGAGTAATATCAGTACGGTTGCCCTCTATAATCTGCTCCAACCCATCAGCCTTGGCCTCAGCATCCCTTTGCGCGGCATGAGCATCCCGCACCTGTTGAAGAAGCACACTCTCCCTTTGAGAATAAGAAGTGGAAGAAGTAGCAAGCTCCTCTTTAAGTTTCCCAACTTCCGCCTCAAGTTTCTCATTATAATCGGCAATACTCCTCATTTCTGCATCATGCTGTTTAAGGATCTTTTGCCATTCAGTTTTGTCATTCTCCATGGTAAGCATAGCTTCGAGATTGGCTCTATTCACCCTTTGGAGCTCGTCAACGAGTTTCTGCCAAGATGACATCCTCTCAATATCAGTTCTGACTGCATCAAGGTTCCGTAACATAGCACTTTTATCTATGGGAACCAGATCGAGGTCGAAGCGAACTCCTTTTAAACACCAATTAGGAAATCGGCTTTGAAGAGTGGCTGGACCTGGTCCAACTTGGTAAGATGGCCTATTGATGATTGCTTGGATGTTAGTAGGGGAAGGAGCAGGAGATTGAGAAGAAGTAGGAGCAGTAATCTTCTCTGAAGGCGCAGGCATTGGCTCCTCAATAACTTTGGCCCGTTTGCTCGAGTCATCAGTTATGTGACTCTTCCCTCTATCATCATGAGATTTGCGTTTAAGGGAGTCACTCTCTCTGTGGGAGGAATCATGTCGATTATCTGGTCTTCCAAAGCGTTCTTCATAATCACGTCTTTCCCGAGCCTTCCGGGCAGCCCTTTCTTCATCAGTCTCTCTATGAACAGGAGGATAGGATTGATAGCCATACTGGCTGCGTTTCCCATATCGCTGAAAGTCATTATAGTACGAGCTGCCTCGCCTCATTGAAAAACCTAAAATTAAAAGAAAAAAGAAACAAAACTTGAGAATCTTTCAAATGTTAAAAAAAAAAAGGCATGTTCGTGGAAAGGATAAGGAAATTCTAAGTGTGTGTGATGTGCAAACTACGCGCATCAATCTACGAACCACTCTTTAATTGGGGAGTAGTTGTGGGTGTAATAGTTAGCGTCAACTCTTGAGTCGACGGCGACTGTTGCAAAATAGAAGTAGCCTCGACTACTGAAGAAGAAATTCCGGTAGTAATAGGATCGTCTTTAAAGATCTCTTGTGAAGTAGCAAAGAGGTCGCTCAGTCCTTCGAAAGTATCGTCCCTGCTCTGCTTAACAGGACTGGATTTCTCAGCTTCTTCACCAAATTCTTGTGAATGGTGAGAAGATCCCTGAGGCTCTTCTTCCTCGATAACCGGGGCAAGTTTTTCGGATGGCCCCGCAACATCTCTTGGAATAGAGCACTTTACTAATGAAGTTTCTATAGAAGTTTCTCCCCGCATGTGCTCTTTAATGGAGACCGGGGCATCAGGAGTCTTTATCGGAGAATCGGGGACTTCCGTTGGGGCTTCATGAATTTGAGTGGAACGAGAAGAATGTAAAAGCTCAAACCGATGAAGAAGCTCATCTGACAATAGAAATTTTGCGCTTCTTTCTTCAGCAGCCACAGCGCTTAGCCTCTCAAAAACTGGTTTATGGCTGGAATCTCTAGAAGGAGGAGGAAGTGCTGTAAAAATAAGAAATGGAATCAGCACCTGGCAATACGAACCATGAAAGACTTAGAGTAAAATTGAAGAAAAAAGGAAAAAAGATCTCACTTCCTACTCTCCAGTCTGCGTAAAATTCTGTGGGGCAGCGAATGTAGAAGTATTGATTCAGGAAACCATGTGCACTCTCCGGCAAATCCAAAATAAGTTTGCGGTTCCTCGCACCTCTTACAAGTACTATTGAAGGGTGGTCCTTGTTCTTTGCAAAAGTGCACAAGTAACAGATCTCCTCAAAACTCGGAAGACGGTCAAGAGTCCTCCTGAACAAAACGCATAATCCCATCAAAATGGCATAGCCATTGGGATGCAGCTGGAAAGGAGAGATCGTCAGTCGAAGAAGGATTTGTCGAAGAAATTCATTAAAAGGAGGAATTGCCCCACTTAAGCACATTTGGCGATTAATAGCAACAAAACCGTAAGGTGGTCTATCAGCGAAATCATTTGGTCCAGGGAGTAAAACTTCTGCCTCGGCAATGCCAAATTGAACGCATAATTGATTAAGTGTCCGCTGTTTCAGAAGGGTAGGAGTTCTTTCTGGAGGGTTTTCTAGTGGAATAGCGATCGGGAAAACTCCTTCGGCGTGTTCTGTCATCTCTTCTTGCTGAGACGTCATTCTACATAAGCAACTGGATGTTCAGATGAAAAGGTGCACGTTTCCTAAAAAAGTGTGGAGTGTTGTGCAGAACTAAAAAAAAAGAAATCAAACATAACTGAAGTTGAACTAGTTGACAATTAATCGACTATGAGATTTCAGGACTTGTTAATATAAAGCTCAAGTGTAGTGTTAATGCGAACGAATCAACTTTAACTGGATATTTTAGTTTTGCTTTAACACTTCATTTGAATTCATTAGTTCACAGTATTTCATTCACACAGTTTATTCAAGTTGATTACTCTTTATCAACTAATCTGTCATTCGATGTGGGTAGTCAATGGTAGTATACTCGTCCCAGTTTTTTTGCAAATATTGCGTTTAACAGGTTAATTAGCATTAGAGATAATCTACAACAAAGTGCAACAGAATTCAAGGTCAAACAATTCAACCAAGTCTTCACAGAATTTCACAAGTCATAGGTCGTCCAGCGACCTAGCATAGGTCGGGGCTTCATTAGGTCGCATTGTGCAAGTTCAAGGGGTTCAAAACAATGCAAAATTGTTCAAGTCCTTGCTCGGCTGCGACCTAGAGCCCATACCGCAAAAGAATTAGGTCGTTGACATGTCGAGTCCCTCTGCAGTCATTCAGGAATCTAGGTCAACAAGTTCTTAAGTCGCACTTTAGTTCAGAGTCGTTATGAGGTCGCTCTGCTATAAGTTTTATCTCATTCAAGAGGGAGTTAGATCATTAGTATTAGGTCGCATGGTTCACATTCAAACAGACACCCCTAAGGTCGATTCCCCACTCACACGCTGCCAGATCATCACTACCATTAATCCGTTAACCCATTAGAGCCTTCCTCATCTCTTCCAAATTTATAAACCAGCTAATTTGAATCACTGTAGTTTACCATCTTCCTCCCACATCCTCACAGATCACTCGAAAAATCCAATCCAAATTGCCTCAGATCCACCATACATCGGATATACTGCTATATCCACAAGAATCACCACGATAACTCAATCAAGAGGAAAATCGAATCGTGACTTATGGGAAAAAGCAGCATACGAAAATGCATTAAGAATGACAAGTGGAATATTCGTGGTTTGATGATGGATGTGATCGAATGTTGATAGAACTCACTTACGCAATCTGGTGATGGAAAAGTTGAAAGATTGAGCTGATTAGAATCGTCCTCGAGAAGTTCAGAAGCTTGTTAATGGCAGAATGGATGCTGAAGCAGATGAAGAGGGGAGGGAGCGACCTACGGTATTTATATTCTAGGACAGTGGAACGCGAACCGACACTACGCGACCTAACTTTCTCCTTAAGTCGTTTGCGACCGAGCAATTCTTCAGAATGCGAGTTAAGAAAGTCGAAGCACACGACCTATGGCTAAGTCGTATACTTCGAGGGGCAAATGTTAACTCCCTTCTGTGAGCGATCTGATGGAAATGCAGCGACTTAACCGCACATGTGACCTAGCGACCTAAAGAGGGTTACAACCTAGCGGAACCCAGCGACCTAAAGGTAGCTGCGACCTAAAGTGTTGCGACCTAAAGATTGTCTCGACCTAAGGGCAGCAGCGACCTAAGGAAGGTCGTGACCTAACTACAGAAGCGACCTAACTTCTCCAGTAACACAGCGACCTATAGAGTTTAGCGACCTACAGGCTCACCAAACTTACGACCTAAATCATATGCGACCTAAACAAAGCCATAGCCTACCGACCTGAGAATGAAGTGGTCTCAGCGACCTAAATCTCAGCCGACTTACGACCTAAAACAAGTCGTACGCGACCTATCAACTCGCTGAGAAAAGAGCCGAGCACAATTGAGATAAGTCAGATCCCATCCCCTAGGTCGTTGCCCACCTACGACCTACTTTAGGTCGAAGACGACCTAGCACTTAGAGATAAAAATACTGCCCAACGACCTAACGGAGTACTTCGACCTAAGGAAGGTCACGACCTAAGAGATTCAACGACTTAAGAACTCCAGCTATGACTACAGGAAAGTTCTCACGACCTATGATAGGTCGCTAACGACCTAGGATAAGTCGCTCTTGACCTATCTGCATGAATAAAGAAGCCGCCTATGCCATGCCGCTAGGGGATAGGTCGTTTACGACCTTGGACTTGTACAAATCAGCACGTATGTTCTTATGGAAGGAAGGCCAGTGCTTTTTAGGTCGACTGCGACCTACGACCTTACTTATGTCGGTCACGACCTACGACCTAACTCCGATAAAAGCCTATAAATACAGCCCTAACTCGAACTAGGAGTGGACTTTTGGCTCACTCTCTTCAAGCACCGATACTCTGCTGCATTCTGAACCAATCTAACACTTGAAGCTCTCAAGACACTAAGAACGCTACAAACAACTTCAAGAAGAGATCACATACATCCAACATGGATTCGAAAACTCTCATCTTCATCGAAGTTTAGGCTACTTGTTCTAAGTCTCCTGTAATTCAAAGTGTATTGTACTTGGGAAGAATTGTATCAGCTTGTAACGAGATCATTAATAAAAGTACTTAAAGTGGACGTAGGCTATACCCTCAAGCCGAACCACTATAAAATTGTTGTTGTTTACTGCTTTTCTGCTATTATCTGCTTGTAATCTGTTCCCGAGCTATCGGGTGGTGCTTTCACAACTATAACTCATACACCGGGGTGTTAGCGTTCAAATTTTAGCGTTAACAAAATCTATGTTAACTAGAAAATATAACTGCTGATATGGATTATGTCATCAATATGAATAAATAAAATCCAACTTAAGGTTCTGTGTTTATATAAAGCAATCAGTAAATAAAATCCAACTTATTTGGCAAAGGTCTTCATTTAGAGCAGTCTCAATCATGCATCTAAAGATAGCAAATGGTACTTTTCGTGTGACACACATAACCACCGATTCTAACTTCTGCAAAGGTTGTTGCGAGACGAGGATTTTGTTTTCTTGTTTTATCATCCGGTAAACGTATATTGTCCACCACCAACTTCTCATGTGTTGATGGTACAGATTTCCCATGAATAATGAATGATGTTGAATCTCTACAAACAGTAGCTATTGCAATGACATCTAGGTCAAGGTTCAGAATTTCACATTTTTGTTGATTGGTTGCGCCAACTGAATTCAGTTGAGCAGCAACGTCATTGATCTGGTTTCTCCCAACACTTTCATGATGTATACTACTCCTTCCTTCATTGAAAGTAACATCTGGCGTGCGATTTCCTTGAGTCAACTCCTTGACCAAGCTGACCAACGTCATCAATGTGCCATCCATATTTTCCAATTTATCCTCCATATGTCCATCCTACTTTTTCGTTCTTCTGTGTCTCCTTTAGCCTTTTTGAGTTGTTTACGTGCAATAGCAGAAGCCTTAATTTGGGTTCTTGATATCCTGGGCCCAATACTTCGAGTCCGACCCTTTTTGTCCTTGCCAAACACTTTTGATGTGATGTCTTCATCCAATGACAACTCTTCTTCATCACTATCATTAATTGTTTCCTTTGCTTTTTCAATTTTATCCTGAAATACGATAAAGACTTGATATATCTAAAATATATAAGTTATCATTTGTTTAACTTACAAAGTATAAAGAAGTGTTATATGGTATGGTCCCATCCATTTTGGTATGAGCTTTTTCCCATACTTGACGATGTGTGATTACTTTTGTCGGATTTGCATTGACCTGCAACAAAACTAACTATTATATCCGAAGTTCATGCAACAATGGCAAGGATTAACTTTCTTATGAAAACATTGTTAGATTTGCATATGTACAATTGAACCAAGGCTATGAGTTATAGATTTATTGGTAAAATTGAGGTACGCATAAATTTCTTGACTAGATTAAATCAAATAAGATATAAGTAGATTACCATTAGGTAATTTGGTGTATGTATACATGAGGTATCATAAGATAGATAGCAAACATAATGTATAAATATATATTAAAGATAGGTTTTTTTAATTCTTGCGAGGCCAGTGTGATACAATTTCTTTATTAATTTGTACTTGGGAATTTCGTTCTGAAAATATGAAAATTATATGTGTACACCCACATATACATATATATATATATGGCAAGCATAATAAAGGATGGGTCATCAGTTAATTTATTCAACGTAAACATATAGAAAAGGAAAATGGCGATGAAAACATAGATCTAACTGTCACTAATCCAGCTATGAATTTTTTTTCTTATCGAGTTTTGTTCTCTGGAATTTAAGACCACCACTAACACCAAAGAATATTGCATTCTGATTAATTATTGCTATGGTGTGTCAAACGAATACAAGCCATACTTGTTTTTCATTGAAACTTGAAGACTGTAAAGTATTCTGGAACTATGTTTTAGGAAGAGAATCATAAAAGACATAAATCCCACTGATCGTTCATGTGTTCTAGCATGTCAAATATTTTA
Source organism: Allium cepa (assembly GCA_030765085.1). NCBI lineage: Eukaryota > Viridiplantae > Streptophyta > Magnoliopsida > Asparagales > Amaryllidaceae > Allium > Allium cepa. Next base: position 353,700,373 of record CM060935.1, read on the forward strand.
GAGTAAATTAAACTAAATAATATGAACAATCTTCATGAGAAATATCCATCAAAATATCTTTCTTTTTTCCTTCTTTTTTCAGGCTTCCACTATTTTTCAACAACTCTAATAGCATAAAACCTTCGCCAAAATTCATTAGAAGCCAAGCAAACCTAATATAAACAGAATTTGGACAGTAAAATCATAAATGAGGATTGATGCTAGATAGTGGATAAATTTTCACAAGATCAAATGGAAAGTTGCGCAGCCCATGATTTTTTATTTAACATTTTAGACATTTTCAACAAAGGTGGAGGCTGCTAAATTAGATGTTTTTATTTAACATTTTAAATAATTCTTTGGTAGTTCAATTAGCAATGCAATACAAAGAATTTGCATGCAAACATTAGAGTTCTATTGAGATATGAGATGTATGTGCATACTGATATATAAATTCAATATATAAAAAAAATCAAAATCAATAAAAAAAATTGAAATTATACCATTTATCGTTCTAATACGGCATGACTCGTATGTCCAGTATGATGACCATATTTGTACATTGATCTATTTTTTTTTCCTATCTCCCTTCTTTCGTCTGCACTGTGTTTTGCTTCATTTTTTAAGAAAATTTCCCAATCTTCTTGGTTGATTGTTCTTGGACAGTTTTTTGACCTATCTTCATCGCTATCAAATTTATCATAATGATTTGTTCTTAATTCGCTCTTATATTTCCTAAATGACTCAGCATTTTTTTCATAAAATGGTCCTTTGCATTTGACTCTATTTGAAATAATGTCTGTGAAAATTAGGAGTTAAAAATGAAGTAATGTAACGAAATACATATGTTATAGAGAAAATTAAAAATGCTACAAATCGATTTAACTTACTAGCAATATATTCCGAACGTCATCCTTATACTTCTGGGGTATTTTTTCCTAACATTCATATGATATTGGCACATGAATTTGTATTAATTTACCAACTCGACTTTCTGTTCTTCCAGCATTTTCTGAAATAGGAACACCATATGTATTTACCACAAGTGGCTCGGATTGTGTAGAGGATGTTTGTTCAATCGAATGGGGTGAAGCTTCTTCCGGTGTTGACATTGTTATCTACAAATGATAAATAGGAAAAAAAACAAGTGAAACTTTTATTATTTTACACCTTTTTTAAGTTTTAGAATGAAGATGAGTTAAAACAATGAACGATTTAAAGGTGATACAGCTATGAATACAAGCCAAAGATAACCTTCTATGATTGCAAAAAAATTTATTTTACAAGTAGGTGCATATCTCTGATCAGACATAAAATACTACAGTATAAGTTGATATGTAATTTAACCACCTTTTATACTGTAGTATTATATGGCTTATATTGGTTATTATCAACTCCGATATTATGGAAACCAGAGATAATATAAAATAACCACTTCTATACTACAGAACATACGGTGTGAATAAGTTAATAGAACAATGGTTGATATATATCAGCAATATGAGACATATAACTATCCTAAGTGTTTTCAAATGCTAAGTAGATAATATGATATAACTATAGAACCTTACAACTGTAATTATTTTACAAGTAGATAGTTATATGTCTATTTGCATTTGGATTCTTATTCATAATTAGAATTTTTATATCATGGTACCCCAAGCTACCAGTGAATAAGTTGCCTTATGTGTTGGCATATGCACCTATAGAGCCTATTTTGAGAGTGATTAGAAAAGTGATACCTCCACTTGGAGGCATAGATGTGACCCCTGTTGTTTGGTTTGGCTTGGTCAGCTACCTTGGTGAAAATTTAGTAGGTCCTCAAGGTTTACTAGTTCTGCTCTCTCAGCAAATAAAGCAATAGAGGTTACATCATGTAATGTAAACATTTGTGCTAACAATGTAACTTTAAAAAAAAAATTCATGAATTTTGAACATCGTATTCACATTTTCAAGTTCATGTGGGTTAGTTGAATAATCAAACAATAAAAATGTGAAAACATATATGTGAAGACCGATAGTTTTAGTTTGTACAGTAAAAAATGGGAAATGTCAATGCATTAATTAAGCTTTGATTATTACAAAATTTAATGCATGAAATTCTCATTTTCAGGTTCCCTCTTAGTTGAAACTACTAGTATATATTAGCACAGGAAGATCATTTATAAATGGAGCATGGAGATATAGCATGTAAGTATTGTTTTTCTCTTGTCTGTTTTTTGCACTTCGTAATAGATCATAGGGTACCATAAGTTTGTCCAAATCTCTCCTGAAGCTACTTAAAAATATATTCTAATAACTACAACGAGCCACGGTGAAAGAATAAAAAGGCAGTTAATTTTAACGGGTCTTTATTTCAAACAATCTCTTCGCTACTATATTATTCAATTTGATAACAGCACATAATTACCCGGGTAGTTAGGTTCTATTTCAAATAATATTTTTGCTACAATCTCACCAAGTTCCATAACACAATGCTGTTACAGCCTGTATTGCTCTTGCAAGCTTTGATTACTCATTAGCCATCTCAAAATATTTTGTTCATCTGCCGATATATTGTATTTAGAACTTCATGTAGTTTTTTAAATAAGCTGACATACCAGACTACATTTTATAGTAAATGTTGGTGCTGAATGGTTTTCAATGACCATAACTGCTTCAATAAAAACTGGAAAAACTTTAAAATCTTAGGAGTCAATATTTCCCATCCAATTTTTGATCTTTTGAATGAATCAACTGCTTAAAGCTTTTACATCCTATATATTAATCTACTATATTGTCAATAATTATGCTATGTTATCTGTGGTATTGGGCATTAGACCTACCAAAAGTTCAGTGAAGTATATAATCTCTCTAAACATATCAACATTTCACACACTACTCTATCAAATAACCAGCTTATTACTAGTTGATTTAAATGAAATCTGACACTAATTTTGAAACAAGCTTCTATATACTTCTTTAAATTTTAGGAAAATAAAGCAGCAAAGGTGAATAACGATTTCTACAAGATTGTCTATGCACTGTACAAGTTCAGGGAAATAACTAACTAGGATGAACAATACTGTTATGTTCTCAACTGCAAGAAGAATAACTAAAATAACAACAACCACGTAGACAACTAATTATCTTGGGTGTCAATACTGTATTGTAAGAAAACCATATCGGAACTTCCATTTACAACTAATATATTCAAATAACTGAGAATGGAAGGGCAAGAAATCTATGCATACATCAAATAAATAAATACCCAAAAATTATTCGATGTGAAATGATAAAGAATCGTTTTACTACAAACAATTCCAACTAATAATCAAACACTAACAATAATGAGCAAATATAATCAAGCAGCGATAGTGGTGATTGTTTAATTTTAGATCTATGCATATAACTGAGAATAGAAGACAAGCCAGATTAGAAATTAGAATGAAGCGAAAAAATTACCTCAATTGATAAGATTAACTAATGGCAGAAAAGAGAGCAATAGACATAGGCGGCGACTGTGATTATCAATTGATGCGATTAACCCTATTTCTGGAGTTGATGAAGTAGATTACAGACCAGCTTGCGACGACTAAAGTTTTTGAGCTACGACGGTAGTGGTTGTTGAGTTGCAGCAGTGGTGGAGATGTACGAAGTGATTTTATTGTGAATATAGAGAAAAAGAATTGGGCAAAAGTGAAATTTTGGAGGGGAAAATGAAGTTTCGCGCTAATTTGCGGGCGTACGAAATCTGGACGTGGGCACATAGGGAACAGTTGAGGCAGTCTGGAATGGGATGGGGCCGTAATAATAATGTAACGGTCAATGGTCGTTCCACAATATTTTGGAATGGCCAAGAGCCATGGCAAAATTGGAACAGTCTATAACCGTTACAAAATTTCCGCATAGCTCTGTTCCAAAATGCCTGATATGGTGTAGTGAACTATATTTGAAGCTTATCGAATCAAATAGATCGACACCATCTGTAGCAAGACCAAGTCTGGGATTGCGTGGATCGAATGAAAATGATTTACATCTCTCATCCACTACATTCCATGTTATAGAATCTACAGGGCGATGCATTTCTTCATCACTACTTTTATTATTGAAATGCCACCTTAGGTCTTCTGCCTTTTTTTAAGATCCATGCATTCTCCTAAATCTCGAAGTGATTGAAAAGTATCTCAACACTGTAGTTGGAACTCCTTGCATAATCTCTTTTGAATCTTCATTTATCTTCTATCTTGAAGAGTTACATTTTGGACAACCATCTAAATCTTGGTACTCATTTCTAAAAAGACAACGATCATTCTTACGGGCATAAATTTTTTCGAATCCCATGTCGTATACTTTAAGGAATTTCTTTTACATCATATAAAGTATTAGGAAGTGCATTATTATTTGGCAACAACAACTATATAAAGGCTAAAAGCTTATCAAAACCATTATCGGATAATCCAGTCTCACATTTTAGATTGTACAAAGAAGTTATGACAAATTGCATAGTTTGATCTATACAATCAGGATACAAGGGGGTTTCTACACCTTCCAAATTTTCAACTGAATCCTCCTCCTACTTTTTCACATCCTCCTTTTCTTTATCATCAGAAAAAAGTAGTATTCAAAAAATATTCATCTTCATACTAAATGGCTTTAAGTAAGTCATATGTATTATCCAATTTGATTTCGTTGCCTATATTAATTTGTTTGCCGTGATTATACCATCAACTTCTCTTGTACTTAAGATCCATCCCTCTTATAATCAAATGTTCAATGATAATTCCATCACTAAGATTCCGACAATCGACACAAGGGCATAAAAATTTCTCTACATCTCTTAACTTTCTCTTTGCAGCATCAACAAAACACGTAGCCCCTTGCTCATACTCCTTAGTTGCTCATTAATGAAAAAATATAAAAATGACATAAATATTAATATTTACTATCAAATATTTTTTGCTTTTGAAATTAAACATGATTTAAAATATTGTATTATCTATTTAACTATATAGATGAGCTCAATGTTTTTCCATCAGCGTATATAATGTGGAAAGAAGCAAATTTCTAGAATACAAAGCATATGCATTAATAATTAAATACAAATTTAAAATAAGACATTCAAAATAACATATCTTGATAAAGCAGACCACGGAATTATTTAGTAGGAATTTTTCATCAATAATGATTCATATGTATAACCATCTCGACGTATACTTTAACAGGTAAAATGAAATGCATATACTTACATTAGACATAAAATGATTCGCTAATTTATTTTTAACATCAAATTTCATGTCCTGTTATCCAACATTGTTGGTATTTGTATATTGAATATTAAAATTTGCATGTCCTATAATCCTATAACAGGATTATGTTGTTAATGCAACTTAGGTAAAATTCATCACGTAATAAATGATTAAGATTGACATTACCATCCATAAGCACATTGCTGTTTAAAAACGTACAATAGATTTATGCACTTATTGATGTAATAACAGATTACTTTATCAAGAAAATAAATTAGCAACAAGATAATTTTTTGTTACTATTACAGCTTTCAAGGAATAAAAAAGTTTTAATGTTATTATCAGTTGTATAGCAAAAACTATCAATACCCATCTCGCAATGGCGATTTAAATAGTTTTCTTTTAATATTACCACTTGGTAACTAAATTTCGAAACAAATTATATACTGATTATGTCTAATTCATTTCAGATAAGGATCATGCATGGATTGAAAATATCTTAACAATATTCTATAGGATATTGGTTAAGTAAAGGTAAACAAACTTTGTTAAAATTTATGTTATTGTATAAGAATATATCTACACATTCGTTGAATATAAAAAATCATATAATGCGTGGAATAATTTTAGATTCAAACCAAATATACAGTTATGAATTATGTCCTTAGTCTATCGAGCAACAAAATGATAAGTTTAGTAGGTTGAAGAAGATAATATATATTTATTATACACGTGAAATTATCATTGGGTGCGATGTATATAAAACCAAAAATAAAACGATCTAGTAATAGAAAAAAAAAAAAGCTAAAGAAAGATTCAACCGAAATTGAAACGAACACATATACTGAATATAATTAACAAACAATGTAACTAGGTAACAAATAATCCAACAAACTCAATGGTAAAAATGAAATTATCATATCAACATGATTAGGTGTATCAAACTAATCTCAGAAAAAGAAAAAGAAAAATATAACTATGGCAATTTTCATAAGTTTTAGGCTCACAGTGGCTCAATGACTCATACTTAAGTGATTAAAGTGATTTGGTTATTAACATATGATAAAGTGATACAAAAAACCGAACTCATAGAAAAGAAAATGGGAAATATAACATTATGTTTATTATACTCTAAAAACATTTACAAATAAGCAATCACTTATATTTCACTTTCAAAACCTAATTTAATATATACGTTTTACTTTATATACGCTGTCATCTATACCAATCTTTTAAAAATCCTTTAAATGTAAATAACTTACTCGATGACATCACAAAACCCAATTTAACAAAAAAATCAATCTTTTATGGCTATGCATAAATCACATTAATCATTTTTCCATTAAACTACAAATCTATAATAATTTTTTTAGAATATTTGAAACGTATAAAACCACAACCTTAATGCAAACAATTATAAACTAGGTAAGATATTCAAAACAAAGACTATTAATTTAATTTAAAAGTCTCCAAAACCTTAAATTCATGCTCATTTGAAATTAACATTGTTACTTAAGAGTTGCACCCCTTTGACTTATTAAAGAATACCATTCAAAATTAAAACGATTTAAGCATAGATAAATGTAAATTTATATTATATGATTTATAGTTACAAAAATAAAATTAAAATTGCTATTTATTAAGGTTATGTCCAAGAAAGAGTTTTTTACAAATGAAATCAAATATATTAATCCATTTTCGAATTTTCCCATAGAAAACTAACAATCCAAAAGATTTCATGGTATTTGACAAAGAATTTGAAATAGAAATTAAAGTTTTGTATTTATTAAACTTTCAATAAAAAAGCGATTTTTTTAATATATGCACTTTACTCAAAAAGTTTCTAAGTATGCTTAAGAAAATTAAAATATATCCAAGTAAAAAACGGTTCATTAAAGTACTAGCTTTCGGGAAATATTCATAAACTTCAAAAATATACCATTTCTTTTAGAATCTTTGCTTGCAAAAAAAGTATAGGTTATTACTAGTTTATTTTTGAACTAAGTTTCGAACTGAAATTGCAGTTGCAAACTACAGCTTTGAACTGTAGTTGCAAGCTGCAGTTTCTAACTGCTGTTGTGAAATTTTGCGATTTAGTATTCATATTTTCCTTTTTATATTTTTGGCTTTCCAACATCACTTAAGTAAAAAAAAATAACGTTACAAACGTACGTTGAAATGTGGTATATTTTACAACAGGGCAGAGACACTTGATTTTCTTTCATGGGAAAACACTGTACAAAAATGATGCCCTTAGCTACCATATGCTAAAATGTAGATGCGACACACATTTTGAATTTTCTTTTGAAGCATCCAAAAACAAATTTAAATACGTCTTCTATTGTATTTCTCAAATAATATGGTATTAAACTAAATTTTAAACCAAATTATCATCACCTTTTTTATACCTTGAGCCATTTCATACGTACTTTACCCAAATGAACAAAATCAACAACCATCGTGTTGAATTTGGATGATTCAAATATTCATTAAAAGGGAAAGAAATTAATTAATTGATTCAATAAAATCAATTAATTTAGCTGATATATGGAAGGATATTTTAAGGAAACTAATTAATTAGTAAATCAATTAATTAGTCTGCTATATGAAGAAATAAATTATTAGGCATGGAGAATAAAGGAAAGATATGGAAATGAAGATTACGCCATCTATTTATACTAAAATCAAATCACGCAAATTGGAAAGATATCTGCGTAATCAGGAAATTGATTTGCTTAATCTCCAAGCAACCCTTCATTATCAAGTCTATATAAATGAAGAAACTTTATCTTCATATGAACAAGAAAGTGTAGTATCCACCATTATTCTTTCCTCTTTCTTTTGTACTCTCTTCTTTAGTGAAATAAAAAGTTGTTGGGTCTCCGTGGACGTAGGATATTCATATCTGAACCACGTTAAATCTTCTTGTCTTCTATTTCTGTTATTTTTCTTTGAGACTGCATATTTTTTTTTAAGTGTCATTGATATTTAAATAGGCAATACTAGATTCTGAACAAATAAACCGTTTCCGCTCAAATAAAAAAAAATCACTACACATCGATTTGCAAAATCAACAAATCAACAACTTCGTATCAAAATAAGAAAAAAAATCAAAACTAAAATCGGGCGTCACCTTAAATTCAATTACGCGGCACCTCTTCGAATAACTATCGATTTACAGGAAAAATCGAATGCCAATAGCAACGCAACGATTGAAATAGCATAGCGCGATGTCGATTGAAGTACCAGAGCAGTGCGTTATGAGCGGTGGCTTATTTTCTAGGTATCGAATGGAAACGACATAAGGAAGTGAATATTTTAGGCATTGTTAGCTTGTGAGCGTAATTGCCTAAGAGAAGGAAAAAGGAATATTTAAGTGGGGTTTATTTTTTCCCCAAAAATAAAGCGTTATGTGTGTACTACATGCAAGTTAACTAAAATAATAAAGAGCTGAACTCCATTAATAATGCTTTGCAATATCGAGATATCTATTGGCGTAATTAATAGCCAATTTTGTTGTGGTGCATTTTCATTTCACTTAAGTAATTATTTATTTACCATAGAATTACCTTAACCACGAATATATTATAAATATATGTGTGCGTGTGTGTGTGTGAATGTATACTGAAGTGTTTACAATATTATGACAACTTTTACATGATGAAAATTTAAAAATTCAAAAAACGATTTTTGGTCACGTTTTTTATTTTTCTTCGAACTAATTATTTTTTTAAACAAATTCTGAAAATCATTTCATCATCACCAATTATTATTTAAAAGAGTTTTATTTAAGTTATATATTTCATGAGTTAATTGTTTAAATATATGTACATACATACATACATACATATATATATCCACATTTAAAGTGATTAGAATTCTGCGCTTACAACTCAACAAGCTAACCAAGAAGAATAAGTATTCCTTACCTAGAATAGATGACTTACTTGACTAGCTTGTTGGAGCCAAAGTCTTTTATTAGTTAGACTTGACCATTGGATTCCTTCAAATGAGAATAGCTGAATATAGGAAGGAGAATACCACTTTTTGAACTCCAACGACTGTATAAATGGGAGGTAATGTCTTTTGGGTCGATAAATTTCCCTGCATACTTTGCAGATTCGACGAGTAGAGTCTTTTGGGGATAGATAAACAAGTTTGATGTAGTATTCATGGATTATGTTCTAGTATTCTCAAAAAGTGAGGGTTAAAATGAAAACCAGTTAAGGGAAGTGATAGAGATCTTAAAGAGGCACAAGCAAAAATCCAAGTTCTCAAAGTGTCATTTCTGGAGAAAGGATGTAAGGTTTCTCGGTCACATTTTCTTTGAGAAGGGACTATCTATTGATGCTACAAAGGCAGCAACTATTTAGAACTAGAAGATGTTGAATATGCCAGTGTATGATTTCTGTTTGATGATAATAAACACACAGATATATATATATATATATTCATTTAAATGTATTTGTTATTGTACTATTCCATTTTCACATAATTAAATAAATATTTGCTGAATAAAATAAATAACATAGAATTTAAGTTCAAACAGATATTTTATTCAAACAAATATTTTATTACAATTTTGAATAGTGCAAATTTGAGCTCTCACTATATAGACAATTTTCAATTACAATACAATTTCAAACTACAACACAATTTCTCACTATACAATTGTTCATATATTTGCACCCCATTACATATCACTCGTTCACTCGTATTTTTTCTTCAACTATATTCCAATTTGTATCCAGCATTTGAATTATCTACAAAATAAACACTGACGCGGTAAAATTGAAAAAGAAATATATTTTTTGCTATGTAAAATAAAATGTGTATTTTCAAATATTATTTGCCTTGGTTACTTGGGTTGTTCGTCATCATTTAATTTTGAATTCATCAAACACCAATAACCTGTGACATGCATAGTGAATCACTGTACATGCCATGAGGCCATGCACACCGATATACACTTGATAAAACTGCAGGAACAAGTGAGCACAAGGTCAAACCCGAGCCATAAGCAGATTCAACTCAGATGCAATATAAATACATCACAAAATTGTTGAGTACAAGTTCTCATGCAACAAGAATTCAAAACCAGACCATGTTAACAAGTGCACAAATGTGTGGATATGAGAATAGACTTTACAGTGGAGTCAAAGCAATAAGAGAATTCAAGTAAAGACTAGAGAATACAAGACTACAGTGAATTAGATTGCACATATACAAGGCTCAAGTCCAAAATCGTATTCCAAAATACAGTGAACTAATGAATGCAAGTGAATATAAGTAAAGCTCAACAGTCAATGGTTCAAATGTCAAACAGCAAAGACTGGAAGAAACTGCAACAAGCCTCAATAGTCAAAGTGTACACATACATGATGGACAACACACAATATAACTTATGCAAGAAAAATTCAAAACTCATAATGAATCAATACAAAAAGTGTGAACATCACATAAAGGAGGCAAACAAGTATACATATGTAAAGATATCAAGTGAAGACCACACAAGACTCAAATCAAGCTTCAGATCAAATAGTAATGAGACAGTAGCTCAACTGTATACACGTGCAGACTGAACGGTCAAGTTCAAATGCAAGCACGTGTAGCAAACTGACCAGTATGGGAGTGCTCGATTCATCAGATTAAGATACAAGGAACACCAGGTTTAACATATGCAAAAATGTATCAGACCAGAAGAGCCCAAAAGCTCGAAATCAGTTTCACATAGACCAAACACACAAAAACCAATAGACCACACATATATATGCACATGAAAAAAAAGGCAGTAGAGATCAACACAGCAAGTACACCAGATTCGAGAATGCAAATGGAATGCAAAACAACATTGATACCAAAGACTACAAGTGCAATATCAAAACAAAACATCAACCAGCTCACATGAAACCAAGTGGATAGGCAATAATCGTACAAACACACACACACATACACACACATGTATATATGTATGTATATACATGGTCATATTAAGCCAGTTGTGAGTCACTATACAAAGAAAAGCAGCAGTTTTTATTTCACAAACTGATCAAGCCGAAGAAATCAACACAAAAATTATAACAGTGTCATGAGTTACAAGTGAATGAAATAGCAGTCAAAATAAGTTCAAAATGCCAAAGAATCAAAGTCGTGCTGACCAAGGCAGAATCGAACAAGTAGATATTATCACAAATTCAAAGTGGTGAAGTCAAACCAGAAAAGAACGGAACCAAATCCAAAGAAAATGCAATCCATGATAATCAAAGGAATATGAATTTGAACTAGTCTAATCAAATCATATGCACTAAAGCAAAATCGAATGGCAGAGAAAAATTATTAGACGATTTCAATCAAATGACAATTTAGGGAATTAAACCCTATAAAATCCATTAACATCGTCGGCTTTCAAATGCATCGAGTTCAAGCATATCAACAAGAGTACGAAAGGAAATCGCATATCAATTTTTGTTGGATTCGAACTTGATCGAGAAGCAGCCGCAATGGAACGAAATCAACAGACAAATCGAGCCTCGTTTCTTACAAGCATACCGACGAAGGTATCGAGCATCATTTTTTAAACGACTACTTCTATAAATCATGAAGCCCTAATTTTTGAAAGAGGGAGAATGTAGCCATTTTTCTACACAAAGGATACAAGGCCAGAGAAATGAAAAGGGAAACAGTTTTCTTATCACTTAAATCTTTTGGGGCGGCATATATTTGCATTTGGGTTTTAATTATATAAGGCTTTAAGTTTTTAAATTAGGGTTTTATTGCTTAAATTTGTTTTTATTTGTAATTGTCTTTTAAACTTTTGTAAAATTCTAGTCGTGTGACTAGGGGACGAACTACGGTGGTGTAGTTTGAGAATTCACAACTCAATGGCTAAGTTGTGGCAGGAATTTGAGCGTAGAGTTAGGTTATCCGATAGCGGTTGTCGCGAGTTTATGTGTGTAAGTGTCTGACTACTTAATTTCTAGTAGAAATCTTAGAGGCAGCACGTAGGAAGGGTTTCACCGAAGTGGGGTAAATCTGTGTTGTTCTGTTTCAACTTTTATTATTCTGCTATTATCTACGCTGTTATTATTTTATATACTTCCGCATTTAATTTTTATAATTATTATTATCACCCTATTCACCCCAAGGGTGAAATCGATCCTACAAGTGGTATCGGAGCTAGGAATAAAAAGTAATTTTTTTAAAAAAAAATTAATTTTTCAAAAACCAATTTTTGTTTTAAAAATTAGAATATTTAAATGGATTCTTTTAATAATGCTTTTGCTGAGGGTCAGTCCATAGTTAGACCACCAATGTTCAATGGTGAATATGCTTGCTGGAAAAATAGAATGTTTTTTTTTTAAACCATTGATGCTTGGATTATCGTTGAGATAGGTTATAGAGCACCAACTATAGTTGTAGATAATCAAGAAATTGAAAAGCCGATGGATCAATGGACAGATCTAAAAAATAAACTACATAATGCTAAAGCTATGAATTCTATTATTTGTTCATTGGATCAAATTTAATTTAATCATGTCTCACATTGTCTAACTGAGCAGGAAATCTGACATACACTTGAAGTGACTCAGGAAGGAACATCTCAAGTCAAGGAATCTCGCCTTGCCATTCTTAGTAGCAAATAAGAGAACTTTACAATGGGCAAGGATGAAAATGTCAGAGAGACGTATGGACGGATTTCCAATATTGTATATAAATCAAAAGCTCTCAAAAAATCATACATAGAGTCGGAAATAGTTCGAAAAAACCTCAGAGTCCTTGCATGAAATTTTAAAGCCAAAGTCACCGCTATTCAAGAATCAAAGGATTTGAACCAAATTAAAGTCAAAGAACTTATTGGAAATCTCACTACTTATAAGCTAGAAATGAAATTCAAGGAAGAGCATGAAGGAAGTGATATTCAAAAGAAATCGATAGCTCTCAAAGGAACAATTGAAAGTGAAGATGATGATGATGGTGATGCTGAAATGGCACTCCTAATAAAGAGACTCAATAAGTGGAACCGTAAATATGAAAATCCAGCCAAAAATCATCAACTAAAGAGCAGAATCAGCAAAGTTCTTGACAACTAGGAGAAACAAGAGATCATCTGCCACAGGTGTAACAAAACGGGCCATATCAAGCCAAATTGTTCTCATAATCGACTCAGCCAAGGAAAGAAATAGCAAAGGAGAAATATTACAGCCACTTGGGATGAAAGCGATGAAGATGAAAATGATAGCACTGGCAGTGAGAGTGAAAAAGAAAATATGTTTCTTCATGGAGAAATAAGTGACAGTGATGATGACGAGCCAAGCGAGGTATCAAAACTTACTCATTCAGAATTACTTATATATTTTCACGAAGTAAATGGATGTTTTGAATGACTTAAGAAGAAGTATGCTAAAATGAATCACAAATAGATAGTTTGATAGAATTAAATAAACAGCTTGATCAATTAGTTAAAAACCATCAAAAAGTGCCCTAAGTGTGATAAGTGTCCATCACTTGAAGAAGAAATTAAAAAAAATCAGAATTTAAAATTAAAACACTTGAAGAAGTTCTGATTTTGAAAGAAAGTGAAAATACTAAGGGAGAAAATTCTATTAAAAAGTGCACTCAATTATTGAACGAAAATGAATCTCTCAAAACACAAGTCAAAAAATTGTCTACAACATTAGGAAAATTTTCCAAAGGAGAGAAATTACTAAATATGTTATTAAGGAAACAAATTTCAATCCTATTAGACAAGGACTTGGATATAATCAATTTGAACCTCTTAAAAGAGAAATTAATCAAGTAAAATCCAAGTGCACGATCTGTAGAAAAGTTGGACACGATCAAAACAATTATTGGTAAAGACTCAAACACGAGAAAACCATACCAATTTGGGTTTTAAAGGCACGAATATAAAATCACTTAAAGTCAAACAAATCTGGGTGCCAAAAGGAACAAATATAAATATTCTAGGGTCTACAAACATATTTTTCAAAATCTTTTTCCACCAACAATCATGGACCTATAAAAACAAATAGGTCACTAAATTCTCTCCCTGTGTAGGTATGTTGGCAGGCTAAGGAACAACAACAATGGTATCTGGGTTCTGGCCGTTCCAGGCATATGACAAGCGATAATCAAAGTTCCTTAGCCTAAAAAAGTACAAACGTGGCAGAGCCACAATGGGTAACAATGAAAAATGTGGAATTATCGATAAAGATAAAGTATGTAATAGTACAATTACCCAAAATGACGTATTATATGTTGAAAATCTACACCACAATTTGATTTTAGTCAGCCAGCTATGTGATAAGAGAATGAATGTTATTTTTGACTCTGACTTGTGCAAATTTTTTGATCAATCATCAAAATAAATATTGTTTACAGGTAAAAGGAAAGGTAATATATATTCTCTAACTTTTGATGATCTCACTCTTTCAAAATTCCTAATAGCTAAAGGATGTAGAAGTAAACCTATGGTACAGACGATTAGGACATGGTAGTATGAATTTGTTGAACAAATTAAAAAGAAAAGACTTGGTAAGAGGTTTACCATCTCATGAATTTAAAATAGAAAATCTATGTAAAGCATGTACTAAAACTTAAGAAATCATCTTTTCATGCTAAAAACACTGTAAGCACTTCTAGAATTCATGAACTAGTTCGTATGTATCTATTTGGACCTAATGATATTGCTAGCTTAGGTGGTAAGAAATATTGTTTTGTGTTGGTTGATGATTATTCAAGATATACATAAGTATACTCCTTAGCTAAAAAATCAGAAACTTTCTCATACTTCACCAAATTCACAAAATTGGTTCAAAATGAAAAAGGAATTTCTATCATTTCGCTAACAAGTGAGAATGGTGGAGAATTTGAAAATTATGAATTTGAAATTTTTTATGATGAAAATGGATTTAAACATGAATTCTCTGCTCCATGTACTCCAAAACAAAATGGGGTAGTTGAAAGAAAGAATCGAACATTGCAAGAGTTGGCTAGATTTATGATAAATGAGTATGAACTACCTTTGTTCTTTTGGGCAGAGGCAGTAAATACAGCCTGTAATATAATGAATAGAGTTATGATTAGACCAATTATTAAGAAAACACCTTATGAAGTATGGTTCAAAAATAAACCAAATATTGCATACTTTAAAGTTTTGGGTGTTTGTGCTATATTCTTGATACAGATGATCAATTGGGAAAATTTGAACCAAAAGTCGATGAGGGCATGTTCATGGGATATTCTTCTAGAAGCAAAGCTTATAGAGTCTAAAACAAAAGGAAAAAAACAATCATGGAGTCAATCAATGTGAAATTTGATGAAGGCATTGATGATCAAAACAAGGAAACAATCAAAAGCAATGTTGAAGAGGAGAACGAAAAAGATGAAAATGAAAAACCAAAAGAAATTACAACCATAAAAGAAGTCCGAAGAAATCTGGATCTAGAGATTGAAATTCAAAGTAGATCATCCTCCAGAATTGGTAATAGGAAATCCTATCACAGGTGTTCAAACTCGTTCCTCCTTTAGAAATTTCTGTGATTTGTGTCTATAAAGTGAATTTATTTCAGAAATTGAACCCACAGACATAAATACAGCTCTTAATGATGAAAATTGTTTTATGACTATCCAAGAAATGCTAAATCAATTTGAGCGAAATGATGTTTGGGCTCTAGCATCTCGACCTAATGATTATCCAGTCGTAGGAACAAAATGGATTTTTAAAAATAAATATGATAAATTTAGAAACATGATTGGGAATAAAGCTAGATTGGTTGCTAAAGGTTATAATGAAATTGAAGGAATTGATTTTGGTGAAATTTTTGCACCAGTAGCAAGACTAGAATCTATTAGGATACTGTTAGCATTTGCTTGCTATAAAGGACTTAAACTAAGATGAAGGAATATTAAATTGCTTTTCTTAATGGAATTTTGAAATAAGATGTATTTGTTGAACAACCAGAATGATTTAAAAGCCACGAGTACCCTACCATGTTTATAAACTTAAGAAAGCTCTATATGGATTAAACAATCCCCTAGGGCATGGTATGAATGTCTTAGCACCTATCCTTGAGAATGGATTCAAAAAGGGGTGTGTAGGCACCATACTATTTCTACTGCATGAAAATGATGATCTTTTGATTGTTCAAATATATATTGATGTTATTTATGGTGCAACTTACAACTTGTTGTATGAGAAATTTGAAAAAGTCATGCAGGAGAAGTTTGAAATGAGCTTGGTTGGAGAACTAAAATTCTTTTTAGGATCTCAAATCAAACAAAGCGATAAACGTGTATTCGTCTCTCAAACAAAATATATTAGGGAACTTGTCAACAAATTTGGATTGAAAGATGCTAAACCTACAAAAAAAACCATGAGCACAACAATTAAACTTGACAAGGATAAAAAAGGTAAGGCAGTTGTTCAAAAGCAATATCGAGGTATGATTGGATCACTTCTTTATCTTACCGCTTCTAGACCTGACATGATGTTTTCTGTCTGCTTATGTGCACGATTTCAATCTAATCCAAAAGAATCTCATTTGAAAGCTGTAAAAAGAACAATAAGATATTTGTTGCACACCCCACGCTTTGGTCTTTGGTATCCAACTAATGATAACTTTGAACTAAAAGGATATTTAGACGTAGATTATGTTGGAAGTCTAGTTGATAGGAAAAGTACTAGTGGAACGTGTTTTATGTTAGGACATTCGTTAGTTACATGGTCAATTAGAAAACAGAATTGTATGGCATTATCCATCATTAAGGCAGAGTATATTGCTCTAATTGGTTGCTCTACTCAAATTTTATGGATGATACAAACTTTGCAAGACTATGGACTAAATTTTAAATGTGTACAACTAATGTGTGATAGCAAAAGTGCAATTGATCTCACAAATAATCATGTACATCACCCACGGACAAAACATATAGATGTTAGACATCATTTTATTAGAGATCATATTTCTAAAGAAAATATCTGCATAAATTTTATTTCAACCGATTCTCAATTAGCAGACATTTTTACAAAATCTCTTCTAGAAAATAGTTTTCGTCTCAGTTTAGGTGTTTTAGAATTTGGTTTGATTTTTTTGCCTATTTTGACCAATCTAACTCCCTATTGATTATCGGTAAGATAAATAGAGATTAAAAAAGTGATGAGTTTCGATATTAATTATATATTATGACTTGAGATGGTATATTTAGTAAATTTACTTAAAAATCTAAACAAGATTTATAATAACTCTTGTTTGGTAAAAATTTCATGACCATCTCTACTTGTATCATATTTCTAACGATCGTCACTCTTAAAAATCAAAAAAAAAGTTCGTCAAAATGTGGTACTTTAAACAGGAAATTATTCGTTTCTATTTTTTTAAGCATTCAAATTATTCACTCTCATTTAAAAGTCCTCACGGTTATGCATGGGTGAATTATTTGAAATATTTGTTTATATGCTTTCATGCTCATTTAAAAGTCCTCACGGTTATGCATACATGGAACATATATCAAAATTGTTATTAAATAGACAAGTTGATTCTAATCCCATTTAAAAGTACTCATGGCCATGCATGGTTAAAAGATGCTTGAAATTCATTTTTTTAAAATTGGGAATACTACTAATCTCATTTAAAAGTCCTAACGCTTATGCATGGCTAATAGATATTCAAATTCCTGATATAAATATACCACAAATAGACACAACTATATAATTTTATATGCTGACATCATACGTATCATTCTAAAGTGGAATATGCGCCTAATAGAGTATTTATGATTTTTGTTTGATTTTTTTATTGAAATTTAGTATTTATACTCGATTGGATATTAATATTGTATTAATGTCTATCACTTTATCTCTATTTTTCTAACACTATTACCCTTTTGCTAATAACAGATGGGAGAGAAAAGTTAAGATTTTGGAAAATAAAGGTAAAATATTTTATTTTTATTTTCATATTTCCGTATAGGTTCATTTGTGTATTTTTATTTATTTTCATGCATATATGAAGGGAGAGCTTTGTTGTAGAGAGGGAGCATTCAAATAGGGGAAGCAAATAGAGTTCATCAATGACCAAATACATTTAATAAAGTCAAAATCTTAAATATATGTTTGTTATCATCAAAGGGGGAGATTGTTGAATATGCCAGTATATGATTTTTGTTTGATGACAATAAACATATATATATTCATTTAAATGTATTTGTCATTGTACTACTTTATTTTCACGTAATTAAATAAATACGTGCTGAATAAAATAAATAACACATAATTTAAATTCAAACA
This sequence comes from Allium cepa, assembly GCA_030765085.1. Lineage (NCBI taxonomy): Eukaryota > Viridiplantae > Streptophyta > Magnoliopsida > Asparagales > Amaryllidaceae > Allium > Allium cepa. Next base: position 353,718,868 of record CM060935.1, read on the forward strand.
TATATTTTATTCAAATAAATATTTTATTACAATTTTGAATAGTACAAATTTGAGCTCTCACTATATATAGGCAATTTTCAATTACAATACAATTTCAAACTACAACACAATTTCTCACTATACAATCGTAATATACATTTGCACCTCACTACATATCACTCGTTCACTCATATTTGTTCTTCAACTATATCCAATTAGTATCCAGCATATGAATTATCTGCAAAATAAACACCAACGCAGTAAAATTGAAAAAGAAATATTTTTTACAGTGTAAAATAAAATGTGTATTTTGAAAATATTATTTACGTCATTTTCTGGGTTGTTCGTCATCATTTAATTTTGAATTCATCAAACATGAATAACCTATGACATGCACAGTATATCACTATACATGCCACAAGGCCGTGCACATAGATATACACTTAATAAAACTACATGAAGAAGCGATCACAAGGTCAAACCCGAGCCATAAGCTGGATTCAAATCAAAAGAAATACAAATACATCACAAAATTGTCGAGTACAAGTTCTCATGCAACAAGAAGTCAAAATCAGACCATGCTAACAAGTGCACAAATGTGTACGTATGAGAACAGACTCAACAATGGAGTTAAAGCAATATGAGAATTCAATAGAAGACCAGAGAATACAAAACTACAACGAATCATATTGCACATATACAAGACTCAAGTCCAAAATCATATTCTAAAATACAGTGAACTAATGAATGCAACTGAATACAAGTGAAGCAAATAGTAAATGTGTGACGACCCGGAAATTTTTAACATTTGAAATGGAATATTTAGTTGATTTTAAATATTTGGAGGTTAGTTTAACTTGAATTTCGAATATAAATACAAATTTGGCAATTAAATTATTTAATTGAATATATTAATGATGGGCAAAAATTTGAATCTTCAATTTTAAGCTTGTTAAAAATAATTTGATGGCTTAGAAAATTTATGTTGATAATACTTAGGTTAATGGAAGCTTCAGAATTTGATTTGGAAATACTTTGTTCAGTTTTGAAATTACATGATTTAAATCGATAATTAAAAATAGCCTTCCGAGGCACAGTCTCGGAATTCGAAGAAACCAGTTCCATTGGATCCATAATATTGTATTATTATCGGATTTCAATTTTAGTAGCATTCAGAGTTGTCGTTTGGCCGTACGATAGGCAAATGCGCTGAAAATTATATCGAAATTTAATTTAATAACAGGTTCAAAAAGCTATCTTCTCCATACGATCGAATTAGGACTCGAAACTTTTTCCATTGTGTTAAGAATAGGGGTATAACATTGTAAATGCCTAGCGGCACACCTCGATAGGAGGTCAAGAGTTTGAATTGCGGTTATCGAGGGAATTTGAATTTAAATTTAAAAATTCTGGCCAACTCCAGCTAAAATTATCTCAAATCAGAACTTTTCCCCGTCCTTTCCAACACACTGTAGCTGTTGTTCAAACACGCTAACATCTCATCTTGTCTCCACCAGTTTCTTTTTAAAACACACGCATCAGAGCAATATTAAACGAGAAATAGCAATGGCCGAATTCATTTAAAAAAAATCAGCGTTCTAAATCGCGCCTTCCCTCTCCCCTCTTCCATTAGTTCGTGAAAAAGGAAAATCAAGTTCGAAAAGAAAAAGGGGGAAAGCACGAAGACGTTATCACCGTACTCTCTACTTCGAATTCGAGAAAAGGGGCGGCTTTCCTCTTCGAGTTCGAATGGCCACGGTGGTTTTGGGCACGCTGTGATAGTTAGGGCTCGGGTTCGATTTGAGGCTGCAAGTGGTGTTCGGGGCAAAAGTGGAGGAGCAGGTGATTTCAGTGAAGGTGATGGAAGTTCATGCGTGTGGCAAGACGACGTCACAAATAAGCGTGGATGGTGGCGCACGAGGGGGCCAAGGCCGAGAGGTCTGGGATTTGGGTGATTAGGTATATCTTTTGCAAATATAAAATTTAAGTACAAACGTAAATATATACAACTCGAAAATAAGTGTAACTCAATGCTTTCTTTTTAACAGTAAGTATATAAGTTTTCGAAAAATATAAGAGTTTATATAAAATCAGTTTTTAAAACTTATATAGATTAATTTTATGCAGTTTGTAAATAAAATAAATATTTTACTAGTTGGAAAAAAAAGGGAATGAGTTTGATGATTACACTATCTTAATTAACTTATCTAAATTTTGGGTTGTTAAAAATAATTCGTTAAAGAAAATTATTAGTTTAAAATTTTTAAATCAAATTATAAGTAAAATTAAATAGGTAAATGAGAATTAATTGTATGATTTATTCAAATAATAATAATACAAGTGAATTGTTTATACAAGGTCAAAATTATGGAGAAATCAAGCCGAAATGGAAATGGATTGCAAAATAAAGGAGCAAAGGTGAGATCTTCTCACTCAAATTATAATAATTGAAAAATTCAGTTATTGATTGATTGTTGAATTGCGGTAATTAAATTTAAATTTTTGATATTGTGCTTGGATGATAATTTATTATCAGTTGTATTGAAATAGCCATATACGCCGCATAATAGCGGATGATATTATATAAATCCCATATACCGTGATATTCCACCTCGAAGTGGAATTGGAATTTAATTGTTGTGCTAACGTCTGTGGATGCAGGGAAAACAGGTTGGAGGGATCCAACTGGATTCCTCAAATATTTGAGTTAGTTACAATATTGTATGTTGATTATTTACAATCTGTGTGTGACTATTTGTGGTTGAAACTGTTGAAGGCTATAATTTAGCCGAATATATTTTTGGTATCGTAGGACACCAAAAATAGATAAAATTGGATTTTCGAAATTTAGTAGAAAATTTATAGTAAATTAATTTTAAAAAATTGAATAAATTTAAAAGAAGGAATTTGTTTCAAAAGATAATAAATTTGGTGTTTGAAATAAATTTGAGAATCAATCTGAAATTTGATTTGGTATTTTGAAAATGAATTAGAAAATCAATTTGATATTGATTTGGTAAAAATAATAACTATTTGGGAATCCATTTGAAAATCGTATATCTGTGGATATTTGAAAAATTAAAATTCACAGTGGGAATTTTATAAAAGAAAGAGAAGTATGTTTTAAAAAATAAATATGGTTTTATTTTTAAAGGCGTGAAAAGAAATTTACAGATTAGGAATGTAAATTAAAATGAATCGAGAAGATTTATTAATTGACATAAATGGAAAGAAAATTCTTCCCTGGAAAGCCGAGTATATTTTAAAGTAGCTTTTGAAGTATAAATTAAATGTTCTAGAAATTGATTTGGAAGAATATTGTTGGAGAAATTATTTTTGGTACTGTTTTAAACGTCTAAAGTAAAGATTTAATTAATTAATTATAGAAGGGGTTATTTTAAAGACTAAATTGATATTTGATTTAGAAAATGGGTATTTAAGTATTTATACCCTATCTATTAATTTTATTTAAAAATTAGTTTGGATTTGAAGTTATGTATAAGATATTGGTATAAAGATTTCATAGCTAATATTTAAAATAAGTATTTTAAAATATTTGGACTCGGCAGACTTTCAGTGGAATTAAATGAATATTTGGAAATTTATTCCATGTGAGAAAAATGACTTGAAATTTGTTTTTCAAAGGTTTGAAAAGTGAAAAGTAATTTGAAATTTGTTTTCAAAGGTTTGAAAGGTGAAAAGTAATTTGAAATTTGTTTTCGAATGGTTGAAGTGTTAAAATTATATCTTGCGAAGATAGTTTGAAAATAAATAACTGGGAAAAATTATTTAAATCTTGGTGTTTGTTTTGAATGTTGATTGATAGTTAAATAACCGACTATCAATATTTGCCTTTAAACGTCATTTGAATTTCGATGTGACCGGGGGTCGGATTCCAAATGGATATCCGAAAACCACATCGAACCTTTGTGATTGTGATGGATCTTTTATTTAAAAGATCAAAGTGGAAATTTGTTGTGATTTATTTGAAATCTGATTGAACACTTATTTTTAAAAATAAGCGCTCATTATTCGGATAAGCCGGGAGAGGACTTTGTGTCATAAAACTCATTCCGAATAATGATACGACGAAATGTGATTGTATTCGAAGACGGTGTTGAAGACCGGGTATTTTCGAAAACGAAAGGATTATTGTCGAATGTCTCTGCACCGGGTTGCTCCGCTATAGAGATTTTATCACACTTTGTGATGGGGTTTTCGGACGTGATTAGTGAATATCCGGATTTGCAAGGGCTTCTTTGAAGTGCCTTCGGTTCCGTTCGATCCCGGAACGGACTTGTATGGATGTGTGTCGGACGTTACAATTTGAGATGTAAAGCTAGTTTCTATCAAATACATTTCTGTTGGTGGCAGAGAATTTATTCTCTTAGCTTGACACCCTTCTCTAAGACGTACGAGCTCAAAGGTTATGTAGTTGATGGTTACTAGTGATACATTCCTAATTTGGTAATGTGGCATACGAAGTGCTGCTGGTCATTTGTTGATCAAAGCATGACTTTGTGGAAAGTATAGCTTTGTGGACGAGACTTCGTCGGACCTCACACCCCGGAAATGGTCGAAACAGGAAAGATGCGGAAAAGTTACAAGGGTCGCGCCCTTTAGGGTATGTCATTTCCTTCTGGAAAAGGGTGGTATCATGGTATGGAGCCCAGATACTTAACCCATGTGGTTGCTTGAAATCTATTACACTTTGTGGTTGTTGCTTTGTGGTTGAGGATCCTCGGATAAAGGTCGCAAACGACCGGGGAATGGCATACTCGAGTAGTAGTTACCTAGTTACAGAGGTAACCCGGCCTTGTGTTGGCAGAGATCCGGGTAGGTTCTCGGGACGTCCCTCCAGAGGCGTACCCATGTGGCAGTAGGAAGTTCCTTAGCCTGACCGTTTGTTGGAAATCCAAACTCCAATACGCGCCTTATACGGTTTTAGTTGTATAACCTGTCATTTACTTATGGTGGTCACCACTGTAGATGGTAGCTATAGTAGGCATAGTTCGGAATGTCTATGCTGGCTAAGGTTAGTACTTTCGAAATGTTTTCCACACTATGCACTAATAATATCGAAAGGATTTTGCGTATCAAGCATGTTTGACTATCATAAGGAGAAATCTCCTCCAATTCTGCGTTTGCATTGTGTGTGTGGCGGGAGGCCTTATGGTAGTTTCATTTTCCAAAAGCATGGCAGATTTTTTTTATTTTTTTATGAAAATAACTGTTTTTAAGATCTCACACCAGTCCCACGACTGACCTGGAGTTTATTGTTCCCTTTCTAAACTCTGGGTGCCCATAATTTTCTACACGGGCAGCCTAGAGTCAGGTTATCATTATTCTGGAGCGAAGTCGAAAAAGAGATGCTGTGGAGATCTGGAGTTCGAGCTAGATGGCGAGACGTACTTCCGTATATTATTATCATTCCACTGTGTATTCAACCATTGGGCAGGTGATTATAACTGCCATTGATTATGTAATGTTGTTGTAATACTCTGATGTTGTAATGTGTAAACTATTATAGTGATTTTGTTTGAAGATATTCATTTATCTATTATATGTTGTTCTGCTGCGAATTGTGAGATTCTGTTTTTGTTTTCTTTTCTTCTTCTTCTACCTCTTTCTTCTTTAAACTCGAAGACTCGTACGTTTGTTTCACTTTGGGCTGAATTGTTGTGGAATTTTGCCAGCTCAAAACGGGTGCGAATTTGCAGGCCTTTATAGTGGTATCAGAGCATTTGGTTAAGCGACAACCTTGGCTCTGTTGGGTGTTACTCATTAGAGATAGAGTCAGTAGTACTCTAGAATGAATGTGAGTGTAATAATAGATATGAGCACGTATTTGTTAGTGAATATAAAATTGTTTTGTATTGTGTTGACCTATCGGTTGATGTTTATAGATTCTGGTTGGTGCAGTCTAGCTAACTGTGTCGATAGGAGCTTCTAAACTCTTAAACGAGGTAAACCGACAGAATATTGTTTTAAAATCGGGTGAATGAAATAATTTTACCCAAACTATTTTTGTATATGAAAGAAATAATTTTCCATTAATTATCATAGTATTTGGTCGGTTGGTTATTAGAAAGTGATAATATTAAGTTATTATCATTGACTATTGAATAGGAAATTGAAATCGTAATCCAAAGTTAAGAAATAAATTCACATACAAATAGAATTTGAGAATATAATTGTAAATGTGATTTATAATTTGAAATGGAATTCCAAAGAAATGTTTTGAAAAGAATTTGAAAATTTTGGAGATTTGGAAAGTTTAAATCCCTTTTGATTTTGAAGATGATTTTCAAAGGTTTGGAAAGATAATGGTGAAATTAATTGGGAAATAATTTTTGAATTAAATTTGAAATTTGATGGAGTTTGGAATTTAAAAATATTTGGAAAATGTTTTAGAGGGATGAAAGCTCTAAACTCTTTTCGGTCGCTGGAAAATAATTTCGATGATGATTGCGACATCATCGGTGTTTATTTTTGAGTTTCCAGGAGAGGAATTGCTGCCAAATTATTTTAAAAGGAGGTTGTTTACAAACTGGATTTGGTTTTGGGAATTCAAAAGATAATTTGAATTGATTTCAAAAAAAATGATTTTGAAAGGTTGAAAAGACATTGGAATCTTATTAAAAATAGATATATATGGAATAAAATTTATTAAGGTGGAAAATAAAATTTTGAATGAATAAATAAATTCACAATTGCAAGTAAATGAAAGTGAAATTTAAAGTTGAGATTCATTTCGAATTTGTAAGCAAATAGGATTAGAATTGGAATTGAATTTGATTTGTGATAAACAAAGAGAAGTATTGAAATGAAATTAGTAAGTGAAATTAATTGAAGAAATGACAAATTAATATGGTTTGAAATGAATTGAATTCAATATTTATAAATGAAAGATAAATTAAATTCATATGGAATTTGAAATCCAGTTTAAATATAAGTGGTTGTAAACCAAATGGTGAATTGAAAGTGAATTGTGTTTGGGGATGAACAAAAGAATAAAACTGGAATTAAAAACTGAATATCAAAAACCAATTTGAATTGTGTGAAATAAAATGAAGTCGTAAAATTAGTTTGAAGTGAACTAAAGATATTAATGGTGAAATAAAGAAATGGTTTGAAATAAAATCAATTGGAATTTTAATGAATTAGTAAATAAAACTAATTTAAAATAGTGATATGAATCAGTTTTGAATGAAAGATAGTTGATAAGAATTTAATATTTAGAAGTTAAATTGAATCCAAACAGAGTTGAAAGTGTAAATTGAATTCAAATGAGATTGGAAATATAAGATTAAATGAAAATGAATATATAACTTCAATAGTGAAGTAAAAATGGTATAAGAAGTACATATTGAAAAGTTTGTGATGGAATGTGCAAAATGATTTTTAAATGTAGAAATTGGATATAGTTGTTAAATAACATACATGTGTTATAAAGGACAAAGGAATTGGGACTTGATTTTCGAAGATAAATTTGAATTGCTCGACAAAAGGTATGTATTTAAATTTCAATATGAAATTTGATGATTTTCTTGCCTAGCCACTTGGCCTTTTGTTTTCTTTTTGAATCTGAGGGCCTGTGGTGCCATTTTGTAGTTGTACCGAGCTAGCCACCAAAGGAGACGCTGACGAAATTTTTCGAAAATTTAGGGTGATAACAAAATTTTAAGAAATTTTGGATAATTTGAAATTTGAATTTAAAATTTAAACTTAAATTATTGAGAAAACAATGTTGTTTGAAACTTATGGTTGATTTTGGAAAATTAGTTGAAATGATAATGAGTCTTTAAATAAAAAGATTTGTTTTGGAAAGTTGATAAAACTATTTGGTTTGGAAAATATTAAATGGATTGAGGACCATTCTTCTTAGCTAGAAATTTCGGGACGAAATTCTTTTAAGGGGGGAAGGATGTGACGACCCGGAAATTTTTAACATTTGAAATGGAATATTTAATTGATTTTAAATATTTGGAGGTTAGTTTAACTTGAATTTCGAATATAAATATTAATTTGGCAATTAAATTATTGAATTTAATTTATTAATGATGGGTAAAAATTTGAATCTTCAATTTTAAGATTGTTAAAAATAATTTGACGGCTTAGAAAATTTATATTGATAATACTGAGGTTAATGGAAGCTTCAGGATTTGATTCGGAAATACTTTGTTCAGTATTGAAATTATATGATTTAAATCAATAATTAAAAATAGTCTTCCGAGGCACAGTCTCGGAATTTGACGAAACTAGTTCCATTGGATCCGTAATATTGTATTATTATCGGATTTCAATTTTCGTAGCATTTGGAGTTGTCGTTTGGCCGCACGATAGGCAAATGCGCTGAAAATTATATCGAAATTTAATTTAATAATTGGTTCAAAAAGCTATCTTCTCCATATGATCGAATTAGAACTCAAAACTTTTTCTATTGTGCTCAGAATATGGGTATAACATTATAAATGCCTAGCGGTATGCCTCGATAGGAGGTCAAGAGTTTGAGTTGCGGTTATCTAGGGAATTTGAAATTAAATTAGAAATATATATTTGAAAATTCCTGTCAACTCCAGCTGAAATTATCCCAAATTAGAATTTTTCCCTGTCCTTTCCAAAACACTGTAACTGCTGTTCAAACACGCTAACATCTCATCTCGTCTCCACCAGTTTATTTTAAAAACACACGCATCAGAGCAAGATTAAAAGAGAAATAGCAATGGCTGAATTTATCTATAAAAAAATCACAGCTCGTTCTAAACTGCGCCTTCCCTCTCCCTTCTTCCATCAGTTCGTGAAAAAGGAAAATCAAGTTCGAAAAGAAAACGAGGGAAAGCACGAAGACGTTATCACCATACTCTCTACTTCGAATTCGAGAAAAGGGGGCGACTTTCCCCTTCGCGTTCGAATGGCCATGGTGGTTTTCGGCCCGCCGTGATAGTTAGGGCTCGGGTTCGATTTGAGGCTGCAAGTGGTGTTCGAGACAAAAGTGGAGGCGCATGTGATTTCAGTGAAGGTGATGGAAGTTCGTGCGTGTGGCAAGGCGACGTCACGAATAAGCGTGGATGGTGGCGCACGAGGGGGCCGAGGCCGAGAGGCAGGGATCTGGGCGATTAGGTATATTTTTTGTAAATTTAAAATTTAAGTATAAACGTAAATATATACAACTCCAAAATAAGTGCAACTCAATGTTTGCTTTTTAACAGTAAGTATATTAGTTTTCGAAAAATATTAGAGTTTATATAAAATCAGTTTTTAAAACTTATATAGATTATTTTTATGCAGTTTGTAAATAAAATAAATATTTTTACTAGTTGGAAAAAAAGGGAATGGGTTTGATGATTAAGCTGTTTTAATTAACTTATCTAAATTTTGGGTTGTTAAAAATAATTCGTTAAAGAAAATTATTAGTTTAAAATTTTTAAATCAAATTATAAGTAAAATTAAATAGGTAAATGGGAATTAATTGTTTGATTTATTCAAATAATAATAATAAAAGTGAATTGCTTATACAAGGTCAAAATTGTGGAGAAATCAAGGTGAAATGGAAATGGATTGCAAAATAAAGGAGCAAAGGAGAGATCTTCTCACTCAAACTATAATAATTGAAAAATTCAGTTATTGATTGATTGCTGAATTGCGATAATTAAATTTAAATTGTTGATTATGTGCTTGGATGATAATTTAGTATCAGTTGTATTGAAATAGACCCAATACGCCGCATAATAGCGGATGATATATATAAATCCCATATACCGCGATATTCCACCTCGAAGTGGAATTGGTGTCTACTTGTCGTGCTAACGTCTATGGATGCAAGAAAAACAGGTTGGAGGGATCCAACTGGATTCCTCCAATATTTGAATTAGTTTCAATATTGTATGTTGATTATTTACAATCTATGTGTGACTATTTGTGATTGAAACCATTGAAGGCTATAATTTAGCCAAATATATTTTTGGTATCGTAGGATACCAGAAATAGATAAAATTGGATTTTCGAAATTTAGTAGAAAATTTATAGTAAATTAAGTTTAGAAAATTGAATAAGTTTAAAAGAAGGAATTTGTTTCAAAAGATAATAAATTTGGTGTTTGAAATAAATTTGAGAATCAATTTTAAATTTGATTTGGTGTTTTGACAATAAATTAGAAAATCAATTTGATATTGATTTGGTAAAAATAATAACTATTTGGGAATCTATTTGAAAATCGTATATCTGTGGATATTTGAAAATTTAAAATTCACAATGGAAATTTTATAAAAGAAAGGAAAATTTGTTTTAAAAAATAAATATGGTTTTATTTTTAAAGGTGTGAAAAGAAATTTACAGATTTGGAATGTAAATTAAAATGAATCGAGAAGATTTATTAATTGATATAAATTGAAAGAGAATTCTTCCCTGGAAAGCCGAGTATATTTTAAAGTAGCTTTTGAAGTATAAATTAAAAGTTCTAGAAATTGATTTGAAAGAATATTGTTGGAGAAATTATTTTTAGGACTGTTTTAAACCTCTAAAGTAAAGATTTATTTAATTAATTATAGAAGGGGTTATTTTAAAGACTAAATTGATACTTGATGTAGAAAATGGATATTTAAGTAGTTATACCCTATCTATTAATTTTATTTAAAAATTAGTTTGGATTTGAAGTTTTATATAAGATATTGGTGTAAAGATTTCATAGCTAATATTTAAAATAAGTACTTTAAAATATTTGGACTCGGCAGACTTTCAGTGGAATTAAATGAATATTTGGAAATTTATTCCACGTGAGAAAAATGACTTGAAATTTGTTTTTAAAAGGTTTGAAAATTGTTTTCAAAGGTTTGAAAGGTGAAAAGTAATTTGAAATTTGTTTTCGAATGGTTAAAGTGTTAAAATTATATCCTGCGAAGGTATTTTGAAAATAAATAATTAGGAAAAATTATTTAAATCTTGATGTTTGTTGTGAATGTTGATTGATAGTTAAATAATCGACTATCAATATTTGCCTTTAAATGTCATTTGAATTTCGATGCGACCGGGGGTCGGATTCCAAATGGATATCCGAAAACCACATCGAACCTTTGTGATTGTGATGGATCTTTTATTTAAAAGATCCAAGTGGAAATTTGTTGTGATTTGTTTGAAATCTGATTGCACACTTATTTTTAAAAATAAGCGTCCATTATTCGAATTAGCCGGGAGAGGATTTTGTGTCATAAAACTCATTTCGAATAATGATACGATGAAATGTGATTGTATTCGAAGACGGTGTTGAAAACCGGGTATTTTCGAAAATGAAAGGATTGCCTGTCGAATGTCTCTGCACCGGGTTGCTCCGGTATAGAGATTTTATCACACTTTGTGATGGGGATTCCGAACGTGATTAGTGAATATCCGGATTTGCAAGGGCTTCTTTGAAGTGCCTTCAGTTCTGTTCGATCCCGGAACGGACTTGTATGGATGTGTGTCTAACGTTACACTTTGAGATGTAAAGCTAGTTTCTATCAAATACATTTCTATTGGTGGCGGAGAGTTTATTCTCTTAGCTTAATACCCTTATCTGATACATACGAGCTCAGAGGTTATGTATTTAATGGTTACTAGTGATACATTCCCAATTTTGTAATGTGGCATACGAAGTGCTGCTGATCATTTGTTGATCGAAGCATAACTTTGTGGAAAGTGTAGCTATATGGACGAGACTTCGTCGGACCTCACACCCCAAAAATGGTCAAAATAGGAAAGATGCGGCAAGGTTATGAGGGTGCGCCCTTTAGGGTATGTCATTTCCTTTTGGAAAAGGGTGGTATCATGATATGGAGCCCAGATACTTAACCCATGTGGTTGCTGCAAATCTATTACACTTTTTGGTTGTTTCTTTATGCTCGAGTAGCAGTTACCTAGTTACAGAGGTAACCCGGCCTTGTGTTGGCAGAGATCCGGATAGGTTCTCAGGACGTCCCTCCAGAGGCGTACCCATGTGGCAGTAGGAAGTTCCTTAGCCATACCATTTATTGGAAATCCAAACTCCAATATGCTCCTTGTACGGTTTTAGTTGTATAACCTGCCATTTACTTATGGTGGTCACCACTGTTTGGATGGTAGCTATAGTAGGCATAGTTCGGAATGTCTATTCTGGCTAAGATTAATATTACACTTTCGAAATGTTTTCTACACTATGTACTAATAATAATATCGAAAGGATTTTGCGTATCAAGCATGTTTGACTATCATAAGGAGAAATCTCCTCCAATTCTGCGTTTGCATTGTGTGTGTGGCGGGAGGCCTTATGGTAGTTTCATTTTTCAAAAGCATAGCGGATTTTTTTTCTTTGCGAAAATAACTCTTTTTAAGATCTTACACCAATCTCATGACTGACCTGGAGTTTATTGTTTCCTTTCTAAATTCTGGATGCCCATAATTTTCTACATGGACAGCCTAGAGTCAGGTTATCATTATTTTGGAGCGAAGTCGAAAAAGAGATGCTGTGGAGATCTGGAGTTCGAGCTGGATGGCGAGACGTACTTTCATATATTATTATCATTCCACTATGTATTCAACCATTGGGCAGGTGATTATAACTGCCACTGATTGTGTGATGTTGTTGTAATACTATGATGTCGTAATGTGTAAACTGATATAGTGATTTTCTTTAAAGATATTCATTTATCTATTATATGTTGTTCCACTGCGAATTGTGAGATTTTGTTTTTGTTTTCTTTTCTTCTGGTTCTACCTCTTTCTTCTGCTTCTACCTCTTTCTTCTTTAAACCTGAAGACTCGTACATTGTTCCACTTTGGGCTGAATTGCTGTGGAATTTTGCCAGCTCAAAAGGGGTACGGATTTGCGGGCCTTTACACAATGGTTCAAATGTCAAACACCAAAGACTAGAAGAAACTGCAGCAAGCCTCAACAGTCAAAGTGTACAAATATATGATGGACGACACACAATACAACTCAATGCAAGATAAATTCCAAATTCACAATGAACCACTACAAAAAAAAATGAACAGCACATAAAGGAAGCAAACAAGTATACGTTGGTAAAGATATCGAGTGAAGACCACACAAGACTCAAATCAAGCTTTAGATCAAACAGTAATGAGACAGCAGCTCAATTGTATACAAGTGCAGACTGAACAGTCAAGTTCAAATGCAAGCACATGTAGCAAACTGACCAATATGGAAGTGCTCGATCAACATTCCACCAGACTAAGATACAAGGAACACCAGGTTTAACATATGCAAAAATGTATCAGACCAAAAGAGCCCAAAAGCTTGAAATCAGTTTTACATAGACCAAACACACGAAAACCAATAGACCACACACACACAAACACACACACACACACACATATATATGCACATGAAAAAAGGCAGCAGAGATCAATACAGAAAGTACAACATATTCCATAATGCAAATGGAATACAAAGAAACATTGATACCAAAGACTATAAGTGCAACATCAACACAAAACATCACAGCAACCAGCTCACATGAAACCAAGTGGATAGGCAACAATCATACACATATAGTATGTATATACATGGTTATAATAAGCGTAGTTTCGAGTCATTGTTCAAAGAAAAGTAGCAGTTTTTATTTCACAAATTGATCGAACCGAAGAAGTTAACACAAAATCTGTAACAGTGTCATGATTTACAAGTGAATGAAACAACAGTCAAAATAAGTTCAAAATGCCGAAGAATCAAAGTCGTGGTGACCAATGTAGAATCGAATAAGTAAATATTATCACAAATTCAAAGTGGTCGAAGTCAAACCAGAACATAAGGGAACCAAATCCGAAGCAAACGTAAGCCATGATAATCAAGCAAAGGAATATACGAATTTGAACTAGTCTAATCAAATCATATGCACTCAAGCAAAATCGAATGGCAGAGGAAAATTACCAGACGATTTCAATCGAACAATAATTTAGTGAATTAAACTCTATGAAAACCATCAAAATCATCGGCTTTCAAATGCATCGAGTTCAAGTGTATTAACAAGACTAAGAAAGGAAATCACATACCATTTTTTGTTGGATTCGAACTCGGTCGAGAAGCAGCCGCGAAGGAACGAAATCAACAGACAACTCGAGCCTTATTTCTTACAGGCATACCAATAAAGATTTCGATCATCATTTTCTCAAGTGGCTACTTCAACAAATCACGAAGCCCTAATTTTGAAAGAGGGAGAATGCAGCCATTTTTCAACACAAAGGAAACATGGCCGAAGAATTAAAAAGGAAAAGGGGAACGGTTTTCTTATCACTTCAATCTTTTGGGCCACATATATTTGCGTTTGGGTTTTAATTTTATATATGGCTTTTAGTTTTTAAATTAGGGTTTTATTGCTTAAAGTTGTTTTTATTTGTAATTCACTTTTAAACTTTTGTAAAATTCTAGTCGTGTGACTAGGGGACGAACTACGGTGGTGTAGTTCGAGAATTCGCAACTCAATGTCTGAATAGTGGCAGGGTTTTTAGCGTAGAGTTAGGTTAGTCGATAGCGGGTGTCAAAGTTTACATGTGTAAGCGTCTAACTACTTAATTTCTAGTAGAAACCTTGGGGCAGCATGTAGGCAGGGTTTTACCAAAGCTAGGTAAATCTGTGTTGTTCTGTTTTTGCTTTCATCATTCTGTTATTATCTATGCCGCTATTATTTTATATACTTCCGCATTTAATTTTTATAATTATTAGTATCACCCTATTCACCCCTCCCTCCTCTAGGGTGAAATCGATCCTACAGACGATTCCGAAGAATGCCATGGTAGTTGGGAGTTTTCTTGATTTTCATGGTTACTATGGGAAGTTCATTAAGGACATCACAAAGATAGCAGTACCAAGAACTTGTCTAACCAACAAAAATTTAGTCTTCACGGGGGATAAGAAATGCATGGAATCCTTCGAGAACCTGAAGAAACTATTAACCGATGCATATATACCAACGATCTTCGATAGATCGAAGCCTTTCACTGTTTACACCAATGCGTGTGGTACATGGTTAGGTGTTGTTCTTATGCAAGGTGGCAAGGCGATAGTCTATGCAAGTAGGCAATTGAATGACCATGTTAAGAGGTATCCCATTCATGGTTTAGAATTAGTGACTATCTTATTCGCTTGAAGATGTGAAGCTGCTATCTTTTGAAAGAAAGATTTGAGCTATTTACTGATCATAAGTATCTTAAATATAAGTTCTTCTAGAATGATTTTAACCTTAGGAAAAAAATGTGGTGGAATTCATAGCATCATATGACTTTTAGATTTAAAATACTCCTAGAAAAGTGAATGTTATTGCCGACTCCCTTAGCCAGAGGCATGCTCCTCTAGATGCTACATATGGGTGGAGGCAGTTAGACTTACTCTTAAATTTCAATTTCCAGTCTCCATCAGAACTCACCTCAGGGTATCTGGCAGCAATGGAAGTAAGGCCAGCATTAATGGATCATATTGGTTAAGGGCAGAAGAAGGACATGACGATAGTTGACATTTGGCTAAGATGTGCAGGCGGAGTATTTCTCCTATCACGGTAGGTATTCAGTCGATGAAAAAGGATGGCTAAGGAGAGATGGATGCCTATCTGTTCTAACGGTGGAGGATGTTCTGGAGGAAGTACTTATTGAGTGCCACTGATCTAGGATGACTATTTATCCCTATAAAGATAAGATGTATAGAGACACGAAGCGGATTTTATTTTGGTTGGGAATGAAGAGGCAAGCAGTAAAATATGTAGCATGGTGTTTGAAATATCAACGAATCAAAGCTGAATAAGGGAAGCTCGAAGGTCAGTTATTTCCATTGGAGGTTCCAACTTGGAAGTGGGAACACATATCAATGGATTTCATAAATGGTTTCCTAGAAGTCAAAGAGGCAATGAAGCTATTTGGATTATAGTGGATAGGCTTGCTAAAAGTGCCCACTTTTTTTGGACAAGAAGTAATGGGACCACAATATCTCTAGCATAGATTTACATCACGGAAGTGGTCTAATTGTATGTAGTGTTGGTTAGTATTGTCAGCAATAAAGGCCCATTATTCACTAGTGAGTTTTTGTAGGAGTTTGCAGTTAGCTTTAGGGATGATACAAAATCTTAGCACCACTTACCACCATCATACCAACAAATGGAAAGGGTGAACATGATCATGTAGGATTTATTGAGGTTTTACATCATGGATTTCGAGGGATATTGGGAGCGGCATTTACCTTTAGTAGAATTCTGCTATAATAACAATTATCAGGTGATGATAGTTATGGCACCCTTTGAAGTCTTATATGGGAGGCAATGCAAGTCACCTAATTATTGGTGGGAGAGTACCAACAAAATTCTACTGGAGCTAGATTTAATACGTGAGACCATGAAGACGATTGAGGTAATCAGATAGCGAATGAAGACTGCTCAGGACCGATAGAAATCCTATGCTGATAGGTGAAGGAAAGAGTTGGAATTCTCTGTTGGGGACATGGTATTTGTTAAGATTTCTCCTCTTATGAAGGTTATAAGATTTGGAACCTTGGGGAAGTTGGCACCAAGTTTTTTTGGGCCTTTCCTGATTTAGAGAGAGTAAGAGACTTGCATATCGAGTAGAGTTTTCAGCTAAGTTAGCTGGATTTCATAATGTTTTCCATGTATTGCATCCCGAAGAGGTGTCTCCATGCAAAGCCACCATAGTAGAGCCTGATCAGTTAGAAGATATAGAGACGGAGCCGATAGCACCTCAAACCACTGCACGCATAGTGGGGCACGGAGTTAGAAAGCTTCATAACAAAGAAATTAAGCTGGTTCGAGTATAATAGAGAGGTAATCCCATGGAAAGAATCTGGGAAATAAAAGTGAAGATGAAGTCTTCTCACCCAGTGCTTTTCTCTGGTGAATTCTCTCCCCCTAGATTTAGTGTGATATAGGTTTTATTGCATTGTGGTTGCTTAATTGGATGATAAGGGATGGTTCCCACATGCTTTTCTGTTATTTTTGCACCAGTATAAAAAAAATTAAGCATATTTAGGTTGTTTGCATACATGCCTATATGTTATGATCTTGCATTCATGCTAGCATTGAGCTCATATATAGATATGTTACATGCATAATCACATTGCACTTCTGGTTGACTAGATGGTTGTGAAAATAACTTGGTTATACAACATAGTTGTAGAGTGCACATTACACTATCCATCCTTTAGGAATGTAGAGGAGGAAATTTTTTTTGGGGGAGATGAATGTAACACCCCATAAATTTAACAGGAAATTAATTAACATAACGCTAGAAATGGAAATTTAGGAAACGTCAAAATTTGGGCACAAAACTTGCACCATTGTGTTCTTGACGATCTTCTGAGCAAGTTTTGTGTATAAAGTTTTGCGATTGGAATTCAAACGAAGAATTGATCGATGTTTGATAATTTCAGATCAGAAATAATTAAAAATGAATTATGGTAATAAATATTAATAAATTTAACTTTAAATAATAGCTTAGAGTTCAAGTAAATGTATCTTAACAATTAAGAAAAACATTAACTGTAATTAGCGGCTGGACCACTACCCATCGTCGCTACGGTCAACCACTTATAGGTGAGTGATCGACTGGTCGTGCTCTGACGGCTAGGGTTTTGGGTGGCTTGAATGTCTCGAATTTAAAATTATTAAAAGATTCTCGATCCGATGGTTTTGATGCATCCAAGCAACTACAAATAAGAGGCTAACCCCTTCATTCTTTTCATATAATCTAAAGTCGGAAATGACATTCTGCCGATTCTCTTCCTCTACAAAGATATCTTTGACTCAAAATCAAAAATAAATATATGTCTTCAAGGATTAAGAGGAGATTTGAAAGAAGCAAGCCAAAGAGAAAGGTAATAAATTACATATACATATACATATACTTATATATATATATATATATATATATATATATGTTGTAATATACATATATCTTCCCTAATCTACAAATTTTGAATCCAATATGTATAGATAAATTGTTTATATGTTATAAGATAAATAAAGGATAAATTGGAGAAGAGATAAGGCTATCACACGAAGCAAATCCAAGGAAATACATTGGGAATTATCTATGAGTGGATCTTAAATTTTCCATGATAGTATATTATGCAGTTTGATGTTTGGATATGTACTGTGCCTTGGGAAATTTTATATGCAAAAATTTATCAACCTAAAATTCTAAAATCTCCTCATAATATGTAAATTTTGAATTGTTTGGAATCCTAGTTGTTTTATTTTAATATAGTTATGTTTGATTCATTAATATTTACGATGAAAATATTTCGTATTCTATTTGATCCCTTTTCAATTTGTGATTTGGTGACAAAGAATTCCGAAATAAGAAAATAGAAAGAGATGTGCAAAGTAGGAAAAAGAAACTTTACATAGTTTGCACTAATATTTTAACAACTAAAATAAGTATGATTTCTTTTTCATTTTAACACTATAAGCTTAAAAGTTGAATGGAATATAAAAGACTTGTATTGTAAATCTGCTTCTTTAGAAAGAAGGATCATAATTCTACTATACTAACGTAAAACAAATTGTAAGTTTTAAATCCATTTTGAATACACACACACACACACAAGTATATTTTTGTGTAGCTAATTTATTTATGATATTGGCTTTTATGAGATTGATGTATTAAATTAGGACTTAGATAGTGATTGTAGTTATGAACATTAAAATAATATAATACCCCGAATAAGAAATGGATAAATTACCTAAATACACATAAAACTAATTAAGCATAATATAATAATTAAATATTCCTTTAAATTTCAAAACTGACAGTTATAATTGTAAACTTGTAACGCATATAATAATTAAGACGTTAAATAAAGGACCCAATAAATAAAAGGCAATTAACAATTAATAATTAATCTAATAAAACGAGTTAGGACAATTATAGAAGTTATTCCATAAATAAAGGCGAAACAAGGAGTTTCCCTTATAAGGCCTTTAATGCATAAATACAACGTGATACACACACACGTATTATATATATACATACATATATTTTGATGTAATTTTATATTAAATGTGGGAGAATGGAAATATGACTAAGTTATAGGGATGCAATGCCAGTTGAAAGCACACAGAAATCTGCCCAGTTAACTTGGCTAACAGCAGTGTGACTTTTGTAGCTAATGTAGAGCGTTGCCTATAATAAGCACCCAAGATGGATGCGAGGTTAGTCTCAATTTTATAGGGTAAGTCTACCCAGCTGATATGACTACCATCACCTACGAATAATTAGAATAATGTGGGACATCACAGTTGGGTTACGAGTCATAAAGACGCGGTAATCCCAAGATGGGCCTGCTTCGAGGTTGAGGTATTAGATGGATACATTAAAGTCTATCTCTTCCTATTTAATAAATATTAAATGGTCAGGATTATAATTTGGGTGCATTGGTAAAAATCTTTCAGAGGAGGTCCGCTTCACGGTTGGGGTATTTAAAGGTTATTAGAGAGTCTACCCCTTCCCTATCTAAGAAGTATTAAGTGGACTAGAAGAAATTTTGTACGACGTCGGTTAGGGAGTACTAGAAGGGTTCCCTTAGGGTTAGGATTAAATGGCTGGAGGGTCTTCCTACTTTCAATTTAAAGGGCATTAAATATCCCACGCACTTCCTCTCGCATCATTAGGATATAATTGGACTGGAGATGGGTTGTTGAACCCAATATACTTCACAGTTGTGTTGCACCTGTTTTTATAGTCACAGAGTAGGATTCATATAGCCACTAGCCCATAGTTCGAGGTATATGGAGGAATATAATAATTACATAAGACATAATATTTATTTGAATGCTTATTGCACATATATTGTAAAACTTGAGGTTTTCGTTCACCGGACATGGTTGTTCTGACTCCCACCTCATTACAACCCATATATTAGGTACAATGATAAGCGTGGAGAGGAAGATGGAAACTTGATGGGCAGTTATCTACTCTAGTTATCTATTTATGTTGTTACAATATACCCATACTATGCATCAAACATGTTTTATGTACTATTGAGACAGTGTACTTCTATGGTTCGGTTTTATGAGGTGGATACTTTATTTATTATTATATTTTACCCCTTTCTTCTTGAGATGCTAAAAACATAGATAGTTGGCTATGCACATTGTTTAACCATTATACCAATCAAGATCTAGTTCTGAAATAGACCTAAGGTTCGATGGGCTTTATTGGGTCAAAAATTAAGCCCATTTCGGAGAGGGTTGTTACAATACTTTGATAAATTAAAATTTAAGCACACACACACACACATATATACACACACACTGCAAAGCTGTTCAATATAAATATAATAAATTATGTGATATATATGTATATGTAGGGAAATAATTTTTTAAACCAAAACATACTATATATATACTATATAAACATTTTAATATATTATTATATCTATAAATATAATTATAAACAGTAAAAACATATATCAAGTTATTAAACATTCAATTTAAAGTTTTAAAAATAAAAATAAATGTCATGGCCGAAAACAAATGTTATTTTTTTAGTTTATTTATGTTATACAAAAAATTAATCAACAAGTTGGTTGTAAACAGATCAATATAATTTAACGTCGGATAAAAAGGAAACAATTATTACACATACAAAATCATTATATGACCCATATATTACATGATTAACTTGATACTAAATAAAAAGGAGATTTCATACCTTAGAGATGTTGCCTTTAAACACATGTTGATTGATGGGGTCTTCTAGATTCACCTTGAATCGATCTTCATACATTGCAATGGCCTATAGTACCCCGAATTTATAAGATTTAATGTGTTTGGAACAACAACGTTTTCGACCAATGGAAGAGGAAAGGTGTTCATGGCTATAGAGAGGGAGAGAACAAGCAAGAGCAGAAAATGAAGTTGTATGGATGTTTAAATAAGGTAAGGGAGGAGAAGAAATCTCTTCCTTTTACTAACTTCCCTTTTTATTTTAGATCTACATCTAAAGTTTAAAAATAAAATATCCCCACCCGTTCACTATTCACCATGTCATGGCTAGCCATAATATGCACCATATGGTCCATAAAAACACTCTAAACTCATTAAGTCGCCAATCACATTTAAATCTCATTAAGTCGCTAATCACATTTAAATCGTATTTAAATGTGCATCAATATCGTATAACGATAAGTACACATATAACTTTTATATACACACCTAATTAATTACTAATGGCACCCAAAAAATATTAATAGCACATAGTATATAAAATAAATAAATAAAATTTCATAAATATTAATTAATTTACAACAATTTATAAATCAATTAAAATATGGTATTTCAAAGAACTCATCAAAGATTGTGCGACTCGTACGTGTAAATTAAGTCAGCGGTTATATTGATCTATTTGAATATTAATTTTTCACTCGTCGCCTTAACTTGTGAAATTACAGTTTGGTCGAATTTATAGCTTATATATCTTTATTTGTAAAACCTAATTTTATAATTTAAACAATATCTTTTAGCAACGATTGTTTACACCAATTCCCTTCATCAACACTATATCACTTTAGGAATTATGGAATTTGATTTTGGTCAAAATTCCAATATCATCCTTTTTTAACTCGATCGGTCTGTAAACACAATTATCGGTTCAAAAATAACATTTTTTATTAATCGTACTTTGGCCGGAGATGTTGACTTTGAGTTGACTACAACTAAACATGATACAAGCCTCTTACAACCGAGGAGATGAATTCTTTATTAAATAATGTTTCACTTTCAGTGCTTCAGTTCAGACCTAACTACTAAATGGTCGCCATATGTCATGACTTAACCATGATCAAAATTGTGTATCCACATCGAAGCTCAATAGTATTCTCAAATCAAGAGAAACGTGTAACATCATCACTTTAATATTTTCTGTTTAATCTAATTGTTATTAACCAACATAAAACTCTCAGGTGAGTCATTTCATAGTTGTCTAATTATTAATAATCTATAACTTCTTTGTGTCTCTAGCTGGCATGAGTAATACACTGTCCAACATTTAAACAGTATTATGTACTCTGATCAATGGATGTATCAATATCCTTTCCCAAAACACCTTGACCATGAATATTTAAAATAACATGTTATTTTATATTGTGGCGATTTTCTCATAATTATAACTCCTTGTGATTATTTTCACATAGCATACCATTTAACGATTTTCTATTTAATATACTTTAAATTTACTTATTTAATTAGTTATATCACTATAGTTCCTATATCTGAAAGGTATATTCTAAATTTAGTTTGTTTTCTTAGATGTAATATAATTATCATAATTTTATATGTATTTATTTTTTGCTCAGCTTAATTTAGAATTAGTTGTATTTTTAAACAACCTATCAAATAGTTTGATCTCTTTTAACTTGATAAATCAAAACCAAAATTTATATATGCATATTTTTTTGTTGGTTTTGAAGCTATGTTTTAAAATACTTATAATAATATTCTCAACATATTATATAATTCAATGAATTAAATGTTTCTATTTGAATTATTAATCGATCGTAAAATGTAGAGATTGTTGATGTCTTGTTTGATTTGATATATGCGATTTTGGTTTTATAATGTTTTGATTGTTTAATTCTATTTATTTATTTATGGGCTGAAACTTTTTATATTCACACACATGCGCGCACACACACACACATATTATGTGTGTGTGTGTGTGTTTGTAAATGCATCAGAAATATTTAATGTAATATACATGTTTGCTTATGAATCAAATGGAAATTAGTTTAGCTTAATACATATACACACACAGAGATATATATTTTATATTATTAAAGCATGCATTTTAGAAATAATTTTCATTCATAAATTTATTTTTCATTGAACAAATTAAAATTGAGGTAATAATATAGTACATAAATATCGAATATATACATGATAGATATAAATCCTAATATCCAAACATGTATATATTGACCATGTTATTATTTGTCTCTTGGCAAATTTTATTCAAACATCAAGAAATACTCTACCTACACCAAAACTCTTAACAAATATTTATACACCAATTTTTAATTTACCTACACCATAAGTTAAAATGCTACCTATATCTTTCCATAAAATTACATATCATACCTTTTTCTTCATTTTTCTCTCTCTTTTATAAATGTTTTCGCATCAAAATCCAACATAACAGATTCCACTTTATATGCCTAGATAAATTTTCATGTTTTTTTAACTCATGTCAATCCTTAGTTTAGGAGAACTATTTCAAAAATCATTATTTCAATTTTATTGGTTTAAAAAGAATAAAAAACAGAAATTGAAAAGAAAAGATAATAAATTAGTATCACTTTTATTATGTTCTATTTCAAGCTTGCAGTGAAATTCATAACTAAAACTATTAATGTTTCTTTTTAATTTTATATAACTTATGATTTAATTTAATTGGTTACAAAAATAATTATTAATGTTGTAATGAAGAAAAAGGACAAATTTGGCTTAATATTAGTTATAAAACTACATGTATAGGTTAAGTAATTTTTGGCATGTGAATAGAATTAGCCTTGTTTCTTTTGTCTTTTTAAACATATTGTTGTAACATATCACTCTTAAATATTAATTATGTGTAATATCGATTAAATGTATATAAAAGAGAAAAGGTGGAATAAGTCAACGATTCCCCTTTTATCTCTTTTCGTTTAGATCTTCATGTGATTATACCAAGATCTAATTTAATGTTTATTCCCGTCTTTAAATACCAAACAATTGCAATCTTTATATATTTCACATGTTCGTCACACTTTTTAAAATATGAATATATTTGATGTATTTATACATTTTCAAATTTAACACTTAATTATAATTAACATAGATTAAGTAGTTAAGAAAAAGATAATACTAATAAAATATGATTTTATTAATAACAACTAGTTTGGACCTAGTGAAACCCATTAGGCTGCATAGGACCACCATGATACAAATAGAGAAAATTTTGCAAATCTATACATTTTCTCGGCTGCGAAATGGACCGAGTTCCTTCAGATGCAAGGGCAACAAGTTACAATGGTTCGGCTATGTTTACATCCACTTTAATGATAATTTTATTGCCTATATACTCCATATCCAAAGGAATTACAATTTAGTTTTGTATCTCAAATTGATAATATCGGTAGCCCCTTCGCTAAGAAATATGATAACAATTAGCCAAAAGTCAAATACCTTTTTCTATTGCAAGCACCTTGCTATTTGTAGCCAACTTGGGTTTATGGTCGTAAATCATAGTAGAACTCGCCCAATATTCAGATCCAAAAAGATAGAAGAAAAATAGACAAAGTCTAACATTTTGTTGGATCGAACAGTTCTATAACCTTACATCTCCTTGTGTTTTCTTTTAGTTTTCCCAAGTGTTATTGCTCTGTTCCTTGAGTCGGTCTTCCTTGATACTTCTAAGCTTGTGCTTTCACACATTCATTTAGAGTACCAACTTTATAGAAGGAATATATAGATCAATACTTACTTATAGATTAGCCTTTTTTTCTTCCTCGCTTCAATACATCTTCTATTCACTGGGAATTAAGTGTAAAATAGGCAATTTTATGGATTGACACCGATCCACCAATCCACCAATCCATGGACTTTAGCCATTTTCCCTTTTGCTTCCTTAGTTGACACTCATACTCGATCATTTTTTAGTTTAGCATCCGTTCCTTCATTATTTTGTGGTCTAATTTCATCGACATGTCGTTTGTAAAAAAAAAATACCAAATAACAACATAATTTGCACACAATATATTCTAATGGGTTTAAAACTCACGGGTCTTAGGAATTTTCTTAAAAATTGGAGTAAGAATGTTTTTGGCATCATTAAAATTAAAAAAGAAAATTTACTTCCTGAAATGCTTAAAATTAACAAGATAGAAGAAACTAGACAACTTAACCCATGGAATTTAATGTTCTTGCTAATCTAAAAGAAGAACTTAATTCAATCTTAGAAAAAGAAGAGGTTATGTGGAAATAGAGATCTAGAATTCAATGGATTAAAGAAGGCGATAATAATATAATTTTTTCTTCATAATATGGCTAGTGGGAGAAAACGTAGCAACATAATAAATTCTATTTTTGTGAATAATGTTGAATTGGTCAATCAAAAGGATCTAAATAATGCATTTTTTGCTTACTATAGGGATATTTTTGGAAATAGGAATAAGCATATGATAAATGTTAGATGAACTCTATCTTGTTGATTTTAGGATTAACCTTTCTGATTTTGAAAATCTTTTTCCTGAAGAGGAGATTTTGAAGGCTATTAACGACATGCCTAGTGATAAAGCCCGTGTCTTGGTGGGTTTTCGATTTTATTTTACAAAATATTTTGGGATGTTTTAAAAATCGATTTAATTAGCATGTTTAATGAATTTTATAATGGGAAATTACAATTAGAAAGATTTAAGTTTGCAAACATAATTTTTTACATAAAACAATCGGTGTTAATAATTTAAAAGATGTTCTTTAAAAATTACTTTTTAAGTTTTAGCTAATAGACTTAGCATAGGAATGAATGATCTTATTGATTGTTCACAAAGTGCTTTCATTAAGGGTAGAAATATCACCGATGGAGTGTCTGGGGTTCAAGAATACATAAATCACTATTGCAAGAATAACATTACATGTGCGATTCTAAAACTAGACTTTGCGAAAGCTTTTGACTCGTAGATTGGGATTTTGTTTCTGATATGTTACTAGCTAGAGGTTTTAGTAGCAAATGGATTAGTTGGATTATGGATTTGCTTAAAACTGGTAATTCTAGTATAATGGTTAATGGAATTTTAGGAAGTAAAATACAATCTAAATGAGGTTTAAGACTGGGTGGTCCTTTATCGCCTCCTTTGTTTAACTTAGATGCTGATGTTTTCTCTAAGATTATTAAAAAAGCAGTTGGAAATGGTTCTTTAGGATGCATTGGTAATGAAATCGCCCGTAATGGTCTCTCCATTCTTCGATTTGCGGATGATACCTTACTATTTACTTCCCATTTGCCTAATCATGTTATTACCCATAAATTTATTTTATACAGCTTTGAACTTCTTTCAGGGCTAAAAATTAATTTTGATAAAAATTCTGTTTTAGATTAAATGACGTTGATAAATTTTAAGGTTTAGTTGCTAATACGCTTAATTGTAAAACTATGACTTCCCTTTTGATTATCTTGGTTTTTCGATTAGACCAACTAAACTAAAGCATGATGACTAGTTAATTATAATAGATAAAACTAAAAATAGAATTTCTAATTGGAATGGGAGGTTTTTATCGAGAGCGGGTAGATTAGTTCTCATCAACTTTGTTTTATCCACTCTTTCGATCTATTGGATGTCTATGCATTTGTTCCTTGATTAGGTGAATAATAAAATAGATAAAATAAGAAGATATTCTTATGGAGTGGTGATAATCCCAATAATAGTTTAAATGTCTAGTCAATTGGGAAACAATTTGTAAATTGAAAAAGGAATGTGATTTAGGAGTTATTAATTTACGTAACATGAATTTATCTTTATTAGAGAAGTGGTTATGGAAATTTAAGGATATAAATAATAATTTTATTTGGAAAGAAATTATTTATAAACATTATTATAATAGTAGTAATAATTTATACCAAATTACACCTACAGTTATTAATAAGTTGTCTAATTTTTGAAAATCAATTTTAAAATGTCATGAGATTTTTAACCTTGGCACTAATACGATTGTTCATTTAGGAAATAATACTTCTTTTTGGATGATCGTTGGTTATCTACTGTTCCTCTTAGAGTAGAGTTTAAAGAGCTTATTGATATTTGTAACTTTAAAAATGCTTTAATTATTGATTTTTTTCCAGACAATGACCCCCCTTGAAACTTTAGTTTTAATAGAATCTTAGAAGATACTACTCTTAGGTAATTTTCTTTATTATGTCCAAGATTGAATTTATATAACATTGACAGCGAAAATTATATTATTAACTGGGAATGGGACAAAAGTAAGAAATTCACTTCTAATTCTTTATATAAATTTCTTAATTTCTCGGGTGTTACTTATAACTCTTTTAATTTTATTTGGAAAGCTAATGCTCCTCTAAAAGCTAAGATTCATATGTGCTTAATCAAGCCTGGGAAACTAATTAATACTGAATTTTAAAAAGAAAGAATATGCAAATTGGTAATAAATGTACTTTAAACTACATTTTGAAGATATTAATCATATTTATTATGACGGTATAAATACTTGTTACATTCTTAACAATATTCTTAAAATCTTTAACTTTAATCTTATAACTGATGTTTCTGATTATGGTTTCTATTAGAATAATTTAAGATTTAATTTTATAAAGGGAAACAGATTTTTACTAGTTACTTTACTCATTGTAAGATGTTGGTATATTCGGTTTGAGAGAAACCAGAGACTTTTTAATAATAATTCTAGTCATATTAATAGATTGATATTTATAATAACATCATTTTGTTTCAATTGGATCTCAAATCCTAAATATAGATTAGCTAAAAATAATATTTTCAAAGAATATCTTAATAAGGCTAGAAATAGCACTAAGTTACTTAAATAAAAATAAAATATTTTTAATAATAATAATTATAGCATTAACATTTTCTTGAATTTGAATGATGATTTTGCTGATTATCACAATGTTCTTTGATCAAAGGAGTATAATGTTAATTTTCTAGATTTACAGTTTATAAGCTTTTAGCTTCATATTTTGTTTCTATTTATGCCTTTTAGTTTTTGAAATCACTATTTCATAACTTTAGAATTAGTTAAGATGTTTCATAATGAACTTTGATTCTTTTATTAATCTTTCACTTATTTTAGTTTCTTTACTGTCCCATAAATTTAACTTAGTTCTCTTACTTAGGCTTCATCAATACATATATATGTATATAAATTTCATTTGCATATATTATGTATTATTCTTGTATTTTCCTTTAGTTTCATGTACAGGTTTATGTCAGAAATGATGTTAGATTACTATTTGCATGTTTTTTAGGTTGTTGTCGACATGATTGCAGTAAGATGTTCATTTTAGACCTTCCGCGTTAGCAGTGAGACGTTCTTTTCGGTTCTTCCACGTCTGCAATGTAGAGTTCTTTCTGCGTTGGAGTTGCTAGTTGATCTCCTGGTCGCATCATGGTTCATCTGCTTTTGTAGTGAGACGTTTATTTCGGATCATCCGCATTTGCATCGAGGCATTTTTCTACATCTTCCACGTTTGCAGTGAGGTGTTCCTTCTCTGTTGCAGCTGCCTATTATCTCATTCGCACTGGGTTGCATCATGAATTTTTTGGGTACTTCTAACATCTCATTATCGGACGGTGGCCTTGTCGGAGCTCGATATTGGGGTGTAATGAGCGGTGGCCTTGTAGGAGCTCATTCTAGAAGTACCTTAGTTCTTTTTCTTTGCTTTTTGTATTATGATTTGTTACCTGCCAGACATGTTGGCTGCTCCTTTGTTTTCAGTGATATATATATGTATATGTATATATATATATATATATATATATATATATATGTGTGTGTGTGTGTGTGTGTGTGTGTGTGTGTGTGTGTGTGTATAGACACACACATATATATACACACTCACACGCACGCACACATGTGCTCTTCTTTATTTTGAGGATCATACATTTCTTTGAAAAAAACGACCTACTTATTTTTTGGAAGAAAAAAATATATTTTAATTCAGACATTTTCTCCAATATTCAAGTTTGCAACTCAATTTTTTTAGTATGGTATTTTGTTAGAGAAACCATCCTTACATTCAAATTTCTTAGTCAAATTCATACACAAATTAATAAGAGTTTCAATACATAATCAAAACTATAACATAGAGAAAATTATGAGAGGAATTTAGGATTGTCGAAGTAGTAATTTTGTCTTAATCTTTACATTTACTTTGAGCAAGTTAACTGGAAATTTTGAGTACAAGGATCCTTTCCCATTTTGTCTAGGTGGTCCGAAAGTACTTTGAAACGTTAGATCGAACTGAAAAGAATTATGCCTTTATTTGGGCCATACAAACCGCATGCGTTACCGCATTTAACTCCGAATCCAATGCGAATAAGCTTGTGTGTATTTTTCCCTATAAAACCCCTTAATTTCCGGTTAATTACGCCATACATTTTTTAGTCCATTTCATTCTATTTTTTCCCTCGATACTGACGCTGCTGCAGCAGATCGCAGCACTTTATTCATCCATTATTTTAGGTAGATAATACTCATATTTTCCCCTTTTTAATCTATACAAGGTAATGCCATCCCAATTTGATTATTTTAATTTATTTTTTTCTTTTAAGAATGATCCGTTCATATCCATGTTAAAAAATTAATTTTATTTTTAAATTTTGGCGAAAGGTTTAGAATAGAGATCGAGATTCAATGTCTTCAATGGCGAAAGCGACTAACATATTCTGGCAAGAGTGCTCAGTTGGAAAAGCAGACAGAGAGAAGCTTCTTAAGCAAAGGGGATGTGTTGTTTGGATCACTGGGCTTAGTGGTTCAGGTACTAATATTAATTTTCGGATTTCATTAACTTTTCGTTTCGTTAGTTTAATGATGTAAAGGATTAGATTTTGTTGGCAGATTTTATTGCATGCTTTTGATTTTGTGCATATATTATGACGTAAGTTACAACAATGCAGCTTATTTTTAGTAAATTATGGGCTTAATTAGGTGGAAAAGTTCAAGAGATGTATCGTTTATAATCATATTTTGAAATTTTAACCTGTAAATTATTGACCTCTATTAGTACATACACCGTGTGCTGTTGTATGATCAGTTGTTCTATTAGGAATGAATATAACTTATAAGCTGAGTTTGTTGACACCTGAGATTAATCTGTAGTAAATATATTTAAGCTCATCATTGCTAAATAATGGATTCAATAGATTTCTTAGAGAAATCATTTGGAAGAATTTAGATATATCAAATGTTAAGGTTAAAATGGTCTTGTCATTATGCAAAGAAGAGTTTCATTATTTTACCAATGAAAAGCTGTAGCATTTGAATTAAAAAGGCCAACAAACTATTTGATATATAGAAGATTATGAAGGAAGAAGGTACATATAACCCCGAAAGTCAAGAATCTTATATACGTATTTGTGAGATTAATCTCAATCCACGTGTTCTCAAATTGCTAAATATCTTAAGCATATGAGACACCGTTGCATAAGAATTACCAAACCTATACAGTTAGTAGGAGACCAATCTCTGATTACTTCTCCAAACTAGGAATGTCAATGTGATGTAGATTTGGTTCTATATCTCACAATACGTGGAAAGGCCCCCCACTCCTGGTACATGGATTGCACAGCAATCCAAACTAAATCGTTGGTGAGGGAGTTCAATAAAAAAAAATTACTCAAAGTTAGAAGTCTTGTTTTGCCAGATTCTTACATGCTAATTGATTTCCAATTAACATTGCGGCCAAAGGTAACTGATTATCCAAGAAAGCCTATATAATAAGATGATATCTATTAATGTTAGGTGCAAATTATTAGAAAGTGCACTACTTCGTATATGACCTCCTACCAGTTTTTGTATAACATTAATCGCATTATCTCCAGGAAAAAGCACATTGGCATGTACACTCGGAAGGGAGTTGCATGGAAGAGGCAAACTTTCATATATCCTTGATGGTGACAACCTTCGACATGGGTTAAACAAAGATCTTGGGTTTAAAGCGGAAGATCGTGTCGAAAATATACGGAGGGTTGGTAGGTGTTGATATAAATTTAATATTTGGCTATACATTATCTTGTGCTTTTCTTGACTCCTTGTTTTTTATATTTCCAGGCGAAGTTGCAAAACTTTTTGCAGATGCAGGTTTAATCTGCATTGCTAGTTTGATTTCTCCTTATAGAAGAGACCGTGATTCTTGCCGATCACTTGTACCCGATTCTAGCTTCATTGAAGTCTGATTTTTTATTTTATTTATTATTATTATTATTATTTTTTGAAGAATTTTCATGTGTTTAGTTACATGGAACTATTGTAATGTTGTTGTCATTTATTCTTCAAATTATTTTGTAGGTGTTCATGAATATGCCTTTAGAATTATGTGAAGAAAGGGACCCAAAGGGTTTGTACAAGCTAGCTAGAGCTGGAAAAATTAAAGGTGAACTTTGCTTAGATTATATATTTCATAATGGATACATTGTTCTTTAGAATCCACGTGTAAAACCTTATGGAATTAATATATATTTCATTGGTAAATGGCATAAATTTGACATATAAATATAGTATGAGCACTAGGTTCATCACATTCTACTTTACCCACTGTCCTATAAGTGGATCGGTTTGGATGCAATATGTGTATCGTTTAGACATAGATCTTAACATTAAGACTGCTATTTCTACAATCACAATAGTTATCAATAATGATAATAATCCCTATGTCTTTCTTACATATGCATGCATGATATTGATAAGAGATTTTAGCATCAAAATTTTCAAAATGCCCCTGCATTCATTCATTCCAATGCCAACAAAAATTGGCATTTTTATTTAGTTGAAAATTTTGATATATAGATGAGGTCATGCGTTCTTATCTCTTCCTAACAATAGTTTATATCTTTTATGTTTTTATATTTCTAGTTCATTTGTCTTTGTCATATTCTTATTATCAATCATACCTTTTTTCTTTCAACATTCCGTAATTCAAAGTTTTATTTTGCATTTATACATGTAGTATCTACTTATTTTACTCTTTGTTTTAAGATTCATTTTTTTTTATGAAAACTATATGCCAAACCAGAATATTACCGACTTCATCAAATTATAATTTTTTCAACATATACATACACGTGTACCTAATTACTAGTACGCAAGCTACTTGAATTTCTCTATATACACATCATACTAGCCTATTGAATGGTATCCTGGTTTTTGTAAGAAACATCTTTTGCTAACCATTTCATACATTTTATCGATTTATGCAGGTTTCACAGGGATAGATGATCCATATGAGCCCCCTTTGAATTGTGAGGTAAGTGGGTAGTTCACTTTTTCATGATTCTAAACTTGCTCTATATGTGCTGAAAATAAAAGAGGATATGCCAATAAAAACTTCAAAAATGTGCAGTTTAAAATTTGAGCACTTGTCTATACTGCACAAAACGTTGCAGGTGTATTCCTTTCTGAACTTGAATCATTGGTAGACATCCCTTAAAAACTTGTGTTTAGTTTGGGATGCTAGTCTCCTGTTTGTTCTGTTCCATTTTCTGGAGTTGCTTCAAAACAACAATTATAGGCTAATTTTAACTACCATGGCTTATAGTTGGTCAGCTTCTAGAACTGATGTTCATTCCCCTTTCCATATATACTATCAACAGTGATGTAGGCGTGCTTTAGTTCAGCCTGCCATTTCAGTGTACATACTTTATGTTAACTTCCCGTTTTAGTTCTATTTTTCATATTGAGGTACTGAAATCACCAGATTGTGATAACAAAGGTTGCAATTTTATAGTAATAGTTAACGCTGTCATTTCGGGAAAACCATTACCATTTCGGAATTGTAGATTCTATGGTTGTTACAGTAAAGGTTATCGCTACCATTTTGGAAAACCCGTTATTGATATGCCAAAAAGGAATCTTGTTATTGTTATCATATTATTGGTATGCCAAAGGTCGGGACCGACCATAGGGTAAGGCGAGCAAGATAATTGGTTAGAGCAACTCCTTGAGAAGAGCGAGCCTTCAGTACGAAATTCAACACAGAGAAAAATTTTATGGTGATTTAATGGAGTAAATAGTTGTTTAGTGGTTATAGTTTTGCACTTTAATATGAGCTAAAACCTAGGTAGCTATATTTTATTTATCCCTCCTTATATTATGTCCAACATAATCACTTACTATACAATTAGAAGCAACTCACATAATATTCGTCTAAGGTAATCCGGATAATAGGACTTGCACTGCTCACCGTTTGTATAACGATGAAGTGGTCATCTTTATATTAACAATCCTTATACTAGTAATGAGATATTATTATTTTGTTGAAAAATAAAAAATATTTAGTAATTTTTTACTGTAACAGTGCTTCATTGTACATTTCATCATGTCACTTAACAAAACGTGCTAGTGAAAAAAGAAAAGAAATGCAATTTGCATCATTCGAATTAAATTTTAAAATTATACATGATCACTTGCTCACTTCCATTTGAAAAAAATGTATCGGTAAATTGAGAAACGGAAAAGTATGAATTGGTTGGGGACTAAATCACCAGGACCCAAAGTTTGGTGTCCTGGTGTGCCCAGCCAATTACAATACTTGAAATTTTGCAAAAAAAGACCAACCTACTTTTGTTTGAGGACTTATTCGCAGAATAAATGCTGACATGTCTTGCATGAAGTGGCTGAACACACCGGGGCATCAATGTTTGGGTCTAGGCGATTTTCTCCCAATTGGTTGGTAAATTGCCGTCAATTTTGAAAGATCTATTGCTGATGTTTTACCATGAAAATTGGTGAAATTACTATTACCGAACCGATTGTGTTAAATCGATTTAGCTGAAAAATGATGAGTAGCGGATATGTTAACGACAAATTTACCATTGATTATAAACATTACCTAAAACTTTTTCCAATTAAGTGCTATAAAGTTTCAGAAGTGCAAATGTAAGTGAGAATAATGGACATAAGTAATTTGTAATGCATCAATGTATCTAATAGGCAAGTTCATCTCTTGTTATTTAACAGATAGAGCTAAGGCCGGATAATGGAACTTGCCCTTCGCCTTGTGCCATGGCTGAGCAGGTCGTTTCTTACTTGGATGGAAATGGTTTTCTACAAGCCTAACAAATAAGAAGGAAATAGTTTGAATGGGTATATTTTGCTTCAATTCCTTTTGCTCTGAATGTAGTTTTGCTGTTTATATAATGATGTTGTTCTAGGCTAAATGCTGTATTCATATATGGGAAGTTGTGTATTTTATAAGCAATGAGGTGTTATTTATTTGATTCTGGAAATTATGTTGGTTTTATATGCGGTTTTTGTAGTTTTTTAAAATGGTGGAATGGATATCAGTATATGAAAATTTTTGTTTCTGGTTTCGCAAACACCTTGTTCAATATGTGTTCACATAGCAACGCAAATATAATTCATGTTTTCAAAAAATGAATGGAAGGTCGATGGTAATGTTTAATCCCGTATTTTAGATAGGGATGCTAGGGTTGAACTATCAACTGTTTAACCTATCAACAATTCATACGGTTATAATAACGGTTACGAAATTGAAAAGATGACGCAAATTAATTGCGATTAGGACTCTAATGTTAATGGTAACGGTTACCGATGTAAAAAAACCATTACTGATATAAAAAAAACCATTACTGGTATTGTTAGAAAGTAAAAAATGACTGTCAATAGTTTACCATTAATGCTAATAAAATGTTCGGTGATATAATGATAAAACTGGTAAATTTACCAACACATAAAGTCACTAAAAATTTATTACATTAAAATTTTGATAACGATTTTAAAAAAATATTTTGTTATTAATTCTAACTCCATTTACGCTTATATAAACATTTTGACTAATTTTAGTGGACGAGAGTTTTTTTTCTTGGTTCATCATAGATTATTTACTATACAATGAAATAGTAATTTTGATAATATTAGAATTTAAATTTAATAAACCCCAAAAAAAGTAATAATAGATAATACTATAACCATTTGCTTAAAATCCGATAACTATTCAAAATTTTATGTGATTGAGATTAATTAAAATAATGACAAAAACAAAATTAATATGACTGATAAATTTACTGGTAAATTTACAGTTAACATACCGATAACATTGTTATATCGATGTAGTTCGATATTGGTTATCAATTGGTTGATACTGGTATGGTAATGGTAAAGCTAGCGTTACTATAATAACCCTAATTGAAAGAATGTGCCACTGCAAAGTTCAAATGCACATGTGCTATGATAGCCAAGTGAGTTTTGTCTCGTAGATTCCAACTCGAAATTTGAACGCACTTTGTATTTTGATCTAATTAGATATTTACCGCAGCATTACATTGTTACACCAGTAAAATTACATAAATGTTATTACTTTAAACAATTTAATTTCAGGACCCCACGATGGAAGTGACTCCCTCCGGAGGACTAACACCTACATAAGACCAAGAAAAACATTCAATATGAGTGATTTACATTTATGTCGTGGACGGACCACTGTCTTAAAGTGAAATTCAACATGGTTCTGATATAATCTTTTATTGTCATTCGCTCTTCAAAATTAACACGACAGTCTTCAAACTTATGTACTTAAAGTTGGAAATTTTGGAGAACCAAACAAAAATCATTTATTCAGGAGTTTTAGAGAATTCTGAAACATGAAGTTAGAATTTTTATGTATATTTTCTCTATCGAATTAATACCAATATATGGGTGTAAGTGAAAACGGTAGCACATAAAACAGAAGGATAATAAAATTTAAATAGTCAAACTTGGAAGGAGATAATAATTCCTTAATAGAAATATAATTTCAATTAATCGCAACGATAATGGCTAGCTAAATGAGATTCATTTTTTCAGTTTAGATACATTCTTAATGAATAAAAAAAAGACAAAGGCAGAGACTCAAGTGAAGCTCATCCCGTTATAGTGCACATCGTATAATACTAAGTACTAAGTGTGCCAGCAATACACCATATATGCTCATTCGTCTATGTTGTGTGCATGCATGCATGTGCGAGCTTGCCTATGTATACTCTATACACTTAATCAAATAGTAGTATAAATAAGAATATAAAAAAAGAAGAATAATAAAATAATTGACGATGTGGAACAAAACAGTTTTACTGTAGCTATCTAACAATCCTGTGCTAATTACAAGAAAATTCTCAATAGACGAAAGGCTGATAACTCCAAATTGAATTGATTCATAAAGATAGAAGGTTACAACTTATTATATATGGTGGATTTCTCTTGTACTACAAGATTTGGGCGAAATTTTACAACTCGCACTACACTTTGATTTCTACAAACTCTACGATAAATATGTGCATTTTACGGTTGTGCGTTTAAAATTAGGAACTCATGAGTGCTCTATAGTGTTAAATCAAGTGCATCGGGTACCGGGGTAAAAAGAAAACTTTCAAAAAAGAAAAGAAGAAAACCCTTTTTAATTCATTATGCACTAGATCTTTTATAGTGTTATTATGAATAGTGTTGGTTGACATTACATCATATTTTATGTTTAATGTACAAAATGAGAGTTTTGAGTTTTATTTAAATTAAATTTCATTTTATCTAATTTAAATCAATTTAATAATATCAATTTAATTAATATCAACATGTCATGAATATCAAATATTCGATAACTAACAAGAGATTGCATATAAAATATATTATATTAACGTCTGACATATAAGAGAGTGTACGTGTCTATGTATGAAAAATGCAAATATATATAAATGTTCATATATGTATGTTCGTATGTATATGTGTGTGTAGATACATATATACATACACACACACACAGATATATATATATATATATATATATATATATATTTGTGTGTGTACATATGTATGTATGCATATATGTATGTATGTGTATTCAACCGGAGAGTCGTGCGAGCTTGAAACTGAATGAACTAGACGTTACTTCAATTTACTCTGCAAATACAAAGTGGAAATGCTTGATATTTTACAAGTGAAAAAAAGCAAACTACTGGTGAAATATTAAGGGATTCCTCTTTCTTTTAATGTTATTATTGATTCACAATGTGATGAGTTATTAACAAAAATCAAAGACAAACTGAACGTCTAGAGCTCTAAACTTTTATCATTTGTTGGTAGAGTGGAGTTAATACACACTGTTATTTTTGCCAAGGTATTGTTTTGGATTCAAACAGCTTCCTTCGGCCTCAAACAAAAAGACTGATGACTGGTGCTAATTTCTTAAGGAAGAGAGGCAAGCACAAAACGAGCTACAAAACTCTATGTAGACCAAAGAACGAAGGGGCAAGGGACTCAAACTATTGAAGGATTTAAGTCAAGTTGCAGGATTAAAGTATGCATGCGAATTTATCACAATAGAAAATCAATGGTCAAAGTGAGAGAGTTAGGGGTGTTGGGGTTGTATCTTGTATCGCATGTGATAAGGAGAAATGACGGTTTGAAATTGGAATAGTCTCACATCGTTAAATAACTTAAAGAAGTGGTACATAAATATGGATTGGTAGATACGTCACATTAGAGTTTTTATTATTATAACAAAGTGTGTGAGAAGTCATAGGAGCACGTCACATGCTAGAGATGGGAGCTTGGTCTGACCGTCGTTACATAATAAGGGGTATGCTTTAGGGGTAATTATGTAATTTATTACATATATCTAACTCCGTAACCAATCTTGTGAATATAAAGAAGTTTATGTACCACTATGTACTTTGTTATAATTAATTAAATTAATTCAAAATATATTAAATGGAAAATCCTTAAATGATATGTTATGTGATAATAATTACAAAAAGTGGTAATCATAGAAAAATTATCATAATATGAATAACATATTATTTTTTAATATTCTTGATCAAGATGTTTTGGAAAAGAATATCGATACATCCATAGAGACCATAGTACGTAATGAAAGTGAACGTGCAGTACTAAGGATCGTGTAATATAATATATAAATGCGAAAACTGATAATAGCAGTAAAATAAAAATTAAAGTAAGCACACCAAGAATTTTTATACTGGTTCGAACTTTCCGTTCTACGTCCAGTCCCAGAATATCCTCTGGATTGTTTGTTCATAGAGTCCCAGAACTTTCAAAAGCCATGAAACACACATTTGCTTGTTCATTTTCATTGTCACTTTCACTTTCTGACGAAGATGATGAGTCTGTGTCGTCCCAAGTGACTGAAAAAGCTCTTCGTTTGGTTTTGTCCTTCTTAAAATTGCTCTTTTTACGTTCAGGACAATCTTTCTTCATGTGACCTTTCTTGTGACATTCATAACATTCTATTGCTGAAGATGATGGTTTGCTACTGTTGATATTGTTGTTGGAATTATTTTTGTTTCCCCTGAATTTATTTCTTTTGAATTTCAGAAACTTTTTGAAATTTTTAGCAACCATTGCCATATCTTCATTCTCTGAGTCGGAATCATCTTTTTCTGCTTGAAATGCCACATTCTTCTTTTCTTATGCTACATTTCTCTTTGCCTATAAATTTACTTCATAGGACATAAATTACCTATCAATTCTTCTGGTTTTAATGTTGACAAATCACTTGCTTCTTCAATGGCTAGGACTTTTCTTTCCCATTCGTCAGTTAAAGAATTTAAGATTTTTGTGACAACATCAAAATCAGTAAATGTTTGTTTTAATGATAGTAGAGCATGATGAATTTGGCCTCATTTTGAAATTTTCAAATTGATTTTTCAACATAGAAATTTTGCTTAATTTAACTTTGTTCGTTCCCTCATGTGTTATCTTAAGTGTTCTCCATATTTCATAACCAGAAGTGCACATGCTAACTCTATTGAATTCATTTCTATCTAATGCACAAAATAGAATATTCATAGCCTTTGCATCTGATGTAGCATCTAGTTTTTGTGTGTTACTCCAAGTTGAGTATTCTCCAGTAGGAGTTGTGTACTCTCTTTGTATAACATTCCAGATATCAAAACCACTAGATTGCATATATATTCTCATTCTAGTTGACCAATAATTATAATTCAAACCATTAAAAAGTGGAGGTCGTGAAGTTGATTGACCCTCTGTGAAACTAGTATTAGTATTAGTACTAACATTGTTAGTTTGTGTCGTTGCCATATTACTAGAAATAAATATCAAATAACTTTGTGACGGTTACAGGAAACCTTGCTTTGATAACAAATGAAAGTGAACGTGCAGTACTAAGGATCGTGTAATATAATATATAAATGCGGAAACTGATAATAGCAGTAAAATAAAAATTAAAGTAAGCAAACCAGGAATTTTTATACTGGTTCGAACTTCCCGTTCTACGTCCAGTCCCAGAATATCCTCTGGATTTAGACTAAACCCCTCACTTAACCCAGAGGAATAGGTATATCACACTTGAGCAACTGAACAGGAATTTTTCCGCCTCAAAAGCCGAAGAGGACTTCAACTTAATACAAATACTTTGTTGACGAGTGTGTTCTGAATAACATGGATTGTCTTTTGATAGTACAATTTCCTATAATCAAATCCTCAAGAATATGTAGTGTATGTGAAGATTTAGAAGGAAGATAATCTCGTAGAATCGAAGTATATAAATTAATTCAGAGATTCTAGAGATATTGAATGAGAATGAATGCTTTTATTTGCAGAAATAAATAGAGAATAGATTTCAAAAATATAAACCAGAATCGATGATTGTAGAAGTGATTTGAACATGTTTATATAGTTGTACAATAGTTATAATCTTTCATGAAGAGTTTCAATCAAAAGTTGTGTCCGTATCTCTAGGATTGAGGGACATTCCTCTTCATGAACAATCGCAACTCTTCAGAAAACTAGCCGTTATGTTCAGGTCGGTCGACCAAGAAAACTGGCCGGTCAGCTGAGGTTTAAAACCGTACACAAAACAATGTATATCTGTGCACTTGACACAGAGTCGGTCGACCGAGGTTTCTGGTCGGTCAGCTGACCTGTTGTCAATTGCACAGTACACACTAATTTATGTATAACTTAATATAAATCAATTTGTGTATGTGTGTGACTACTTGAGGAATGATTTTAACAATATTCTAAGACAATACATTAAAATATTCATACTAATATCTGGAGTGTAGTCTTGTCTCCTTTGTAGTGCATAATATACACTTATTCTCTTTTTGTCGCTTTCGTATAGTATTCTCGTCGTATGATCTATGAAGCTTGTGTCATGAATCAAAACTCATGAATCAACACGTAATGCTTTCTAAATTGAGCATTGTATTACTCATGGTCGTTAGGAGGCACTAAAATGTTACATACCGATAGTTATTTGATAACTAAAGAATGACTCACTCAAGAGTTTTTTGTTGGTTAATAATAATTATGTCAATAGGAAATCTTGAAGTGACAATTTTACACGGTTCTCTCGACTTTAGAATACTGTTGGGCTTCAATATGGATATTTCACTTTTATTATAATTAAATCATGGCGTGACAACCATCGTTGTGTCCGAGTTAAAGCATTGAAAGTGAAACACCATTCAATAGAGAATTCATCTTCTCAGTTGTATGTTATTAGTATCAGGGTCAACTATAGTCAATTCAAAGTCAAAATATGTTACCAGAGTAGTACATTTAATAATAAATGTTATTATTGAAGCAAGGACTTTATTTATGGACTAACCGAGTTGAATATGGATGATACTAGAATTTTGATCAAAACCAAATTACATAAGTCCAAGTGTGTTATATTGTTGATGAAAAGAATTTGTATAAACAATCGTTATTAAAAGGTACTGCTTAAATTGTAAAATTGGATTTTATCGATAAATATGTATAAGTGAAATTTTCAGCCAAGTTAATAGACAATACTCGCAATTTAATTCTTCCATATCTTGTCTTGCTAGGCATATAGCCATCGACGAAGACAGTTGATATTAGAGGGGAAAGGGATCCGAATCTAGATGTAGTAGAAGACACTTTTGCAGATTGCAACCTATCACAAAATCGTGAAGAACGTATTCGATCTCGGCCTAAAGCCGACGATGATGACGAGGCACTCACCCAAAATGCTCCACCTTTCCTTCCTCTATTTAAACACTTTTCCTCCATTTGATCAGGAGCTTTTTAATTAGATAGATTTTATTTGATAGATGAGTATTAAATGTATTTATAAAAGTTATAAATACATTAATTGATATACGATATTGATAAGCGTTTTAACTAGATTTAAAATGCAAAATATTCATTCGGGCTCTAAATAGGATTTATAGCCCAACATAGGGCTGATAGGATCGACTGAAATAAATGGGTTAGAGGTGGCTAGTTGATAGGCGAAAGAGGAGTGAAAATAGGCGGTTGGGATGGAAGGACATTGAGTAAAAGATATGATCTTAAACCCTCCCCTTTCCTTCTTCTATTTAAACACTTTTCCTCCATTTCATAAGGATCTTTTTAGAGCCTCCATCCATATTCCTCTGTTGGCCCATGTACCCTCTCTCATCTCTCTAATATCCTAAGTTCAAATCAAATCAATTCAGTTGTTATCCGATAGCTAAAGATCAATGGTTCAAGGACCAGCAATCTGCCGAATCGGAAAAGGTTTCAAAGAAGAAGGTTCATCCATTCAACGTGCACTTCAAGGATTTGGTTCTTAGGTATGATTTCTATTGAATTATAATTTATAATGTTTTGAATAATATTCCGTTATGTATATATTATTATTATGTTGTTATTTAGGCGACGATTCTCATACGTATTAATGTTGTCACAAGTTAGTTTTATTATATGTATGTATATACTTATAAATAAATTTTTTGTATACATGTGTCAGATCTATACGGCCGACTATTTTATATATATTAATTATTGTTTTATTATTATATATAAATATATAATTTAATTATACATATATGGTTTATTTTTAATTACAGTATGATTCTATGGTTAAAATTAGTCATATAATTTTATAGATATAACTATACAACAATAATAATTTTTGGTAATTAATTTTTATAACCATTTATCATTAGTTAATATTATTTAAATCAATATACTCCATAAATAACTCATATATAAAATAAAAATTGGTATGAAATTTATTTTTTGAATTTTAT
Organism: Allium cepa; assembly: GCA_030765085.1. Lineage (NCBI taxonomy): Eukaryota > Viridiplantae > Streptophyta > Magnoliopsida > Asparagales > Amaryllidaceae > Allium > Allium cepa. The sequence continues at coordinate 353,760,617 of CM060935.1, forward strand.
AAAATTAAATCATCATAATTTAAGCTCTCAACTAGAAAATAAAAATTAAAAAATAATTTTTGCAATTTTTTAAAATTATTATTATAATAGGCCAAAAATTAATAAATCAATAAAGAAATAAAATTTGACCAAGAAAAGGGCGGAAAAAAATTTCGAACGTTAAAATATCATATACGATTTATTGGAAATTCAACTTTTGAAAAAATATTCTAATTTTTTTTATTTATACTCTATTTAATTTCGAATGAATATTCGATTAAAAATATATTTTAAAACAATAAAATTAATAATAAAAAAATTTGTTGTACACACTACAATAATTAAAAAAAATTGTTAATATATATATATACACACACATTATAACTATATTTATGTGTGTGTATTATTTTACATAAAAATATTTTTATTTTATCATTATATGTACTTGTCCATACATTATTCATGGTTTAAGATACTTGCTTCCTGGTAAGCAGGTCGTAGGTTCGATCTCCGTTTGCCCTACCCCCAATTTCAAGGCACGGAGGTGGGTCCCTGATAAATCCAAGATAAAAACTGGTTGGGGGCATCAGATCTCTGTGTTGGGTTAGCTAAAAAAGGGGGGTCAGTGTGGTAGACAGATGTATCCCCTAGCTCTACTCTCCGGAGTAGGGTTTATTTGAAAAATTAATACATACATACATATATATATATATAATATTTAAATAACTAATTTATATTTACGGATATACTATAATAATATGCATATATTATTAATATTTTATTTATAAATTTTATACATACAAATACATATATATAAATATTTTACATTTATATAAAATTATTTAAACAAACTTAACATATACATTTATATATAGATATTTATAATAGTTATATATAAGTAATAGTTTATATACATACATATATTTGGACTACTGTAACAACCATGGTGGAAATTAGCTGAAACTAATCATAAAATATGTAATTTATCTTAATTAATTTTAAGATGAAATTGGGGAATTTTTTATTATTATTTCCAAATAAAAATAAATTTGTAATTAAATAAATAAGAAATTTATTTAATGTGTCTTACAAATGAGATAAATATAATTGATAAATTTATAGTAAAATGGTTAGAAATTTATGTAAATAAATTTCTAAGAGAAATATCAAATTAAAAGACCTAAATATAATTTTTATGCATTTTTATATAATTTACATGAATTTGTATACATATATTCATAATATGTGAAAATGGGCATGAAATTGTATTTTTAATTGTTTGAGACATTCAATATGTCAAATTGATAAAAAAAATTATTTTCTAAGGTTTGATATGGTAGTATCAGGTCTAAAAAGTATTTTTTATGGAATTTCATTTAATTTATATGAATTTATAAAGATGTGATTTCATAATATATGAAAATCAGTCGGGTTTTATGTAAAAATGATTTGGAATATAAAATCACATATAAATGACACAAAATGATTTTTGGAGTTAAGATACATACACACACACACAGATATATATATATATATATATATGACTTTATAAAATTATTTATGGATTTATAGATGTATATTCTGAGAGATATGATTTATTAGTGAGAAGTGGAAAATAAAAAATGTTTGAGCTATGAAATGAATAATATTGAAATAAATATATAATATATAGAGGGAATTAGGCACAATAACAAACTTTGAAAAAAAATTAGGCTAAAGAACACCAAGTTTCATTTCTGGGCTGAAGAAAAAACTTTGAAAGAAAATTAGACTAAAGGACAATGCTAGTTATATTTAGTATTTTCCTTCAGTTTAATCTTTTTCAAAATTTGTCCTTCAGCCTAAAAATGAAATTCATTGTCCTTGGGCCTATTTTTTCAAAGTTTGTCCTTGTGCCTATTTTCCACTAATATACTATATTTTTATATTATAAATTTCAGTTTTATATACCAGGTCTTACTATGGTTTTATTTTGAATTTATAATGATTTTTAAATGTAGTTTGAATATATATATGTGAAAATGCTATATTTCTATTCTGGAAACTAGTTTGAAAACATCGATTTGTACAACAATTTTGAAATGATTTTATTCAAATTTTTTGATGAAATGAAAGTAGAAAGGTAATAGAGAATTATATCTAAATTTAGAAGAAAAAAGATCGAGAATCCGATTAAAAACGAGTAAGATACATGCAAAAAGATAATAAGAAAAACATATATAATAGGTTGTTTGTTTCAACTAGCCACAACAGGTCCACCGGTGGGCGCAAGTGGTGCACCGATTGGACATACTTTGATCAGATTTTATTGTCAATCGGAGCAAAGTTAAAGGGGGTTTGGTCTGGGGTTCTTCTGGGATATTCGGGCAACGATTAGGCTACGTCTTTGGACTGGAATTCCTAGTTTGATTTGTTTTAATTTGGTGTGTTAGTGTTTGGTTAAATTTGAGAAATCAAATTATAATTTGCAAAATCATCGTTTACATGAAGTAGTGTGTAATAAATGGTGAGAAGAAATTTCCAACACCTTTCTTAAAATACCTCCTTCATTCAAAACCCTAGAATGCAATCTTCCCCAAATCTCAACCAAATCAAAAGGGCTTTCCATCAGTAGTAAAAGAAAACAAGTTCACGTAATCTTCTCCATCGCTTTGTGTCCTTAAATTCGATTATTAGTTTCAGTTTTGTCCTAGGCTGTAATCCTATCTACTTCTATTTCTAAGTTCAACCTATGGCAATGGCAAAAAGATGTTGGCCTTGGAGGATTAGGGCATTTTTCATTTAATTTGAGTTAAATTGGTGAGTTAATCTCACACTTCTAGCCTATAAATGGGTGCTTGTTGCTGCTTATTGTCTTAAATGAATTGGATGTGAATTTGATCTCAGTCTCGTATGTTATTCACAACTATTGTTATTCAACTCTATTGTTGTCGAAACCACTTAACAGGATCTTGATTATCAGCTAAATGTAGATGTTTTTGTGTTTGGATGAATGTTAAATTGATGCCCTAGAATTCAAAGCAAGCAACGACGAACCCCCGTAGCGCTGCCGGAGCATCCTGGAGCACACTTCAGGCATTCTTACTTGTGGACCGGTCCCACTAGATCGGTGCACCGATGGTGACTTGGGATGAGCCCCAGATCACTCTGTTCGGCCCTTCGGTTCATGCCGTATGCCCGTTTGTTCATATGTTTGGCTCCTTTTATCTATTTGCTTGATTTTGTTTTCTATGCGGATTTCAATGCAACTTATGGTTTTTTATTTATGATTTGAGAATTCATTTTGAATGTATTATATCATAGAAATGTTATATATGTTCGTGCACTTATAAACAAAATTTTCTTGCACAGTTTCAATCAGAATTTGCACAAGGCAGATTTCCAAATTAAAGTGTTTTATCCAAATCATTTCAAGTATAACTTAATTTCTATAATAAGTATATTTGAATATATGTATATATAGATATAATTATATATCATAATAATAAGGGTCTTAAATTGATATCGTACTCTTCGTATGTCTAAAGAGATTTCACAAAGGCTTTTCAATATACATACAAGCTTACAAAGCAACTTCTAAATACATTTATGTATTTAAAAGTTTAACAAATTCCTTTTCATGTAAAGTTAGTTTCTAAACTAATAAATATAGTTTTAAGAAGGTTTTTCAAAGCTTAATATTTTTATAAAATTGCACGATATCGATGGAATAAGGAATTGATTTAAATGAATTAATAAAAAGAGTGGTATGGAACGCTTGCGTTAATTTTTCCAATTAATTCCCAAACTTGTTTGATTGATTCATTTATGCAAGTTTACTTACCCAAACGTTTAAGTAAACCCATGTGTTGTTGGACACACGGTTATTATTTATTTCGTTGCTATTCATAGGTATATGACACTTATCGACGAGTTTTAAACTTGCCTTTGGAGTTCATAGGACTTATTCCTATTGTTAACCCACTTTTTACCAAGGCAGTAGATAGGCGGATTTAACCCAAAAATTTTACGATTATCAAGGCCAGTAGACTAAAGTGATGATTGTGAAGTCCAGAAATCAAGTACAGGCAATGATATGAAGCGACGATCAATCGGCACCAAGAGATAGACTCTCCAGAATATTCTAAGTATAGATTAGTATCTCCTTCGGGTAGGGATTAGTGCCTATCCCTTCTCCTGAGGGATTGGTACATATCCTCAATTTTCGTCCCAAACTAGGTGAGATCGGTATAAAGAGACAAGGAAGGCCCCACGAGGCTATATTTCAAATCTCAAGTTGTTTAGAGTTTGTATGCTCAAATTATGGGCAAATTACTTCATCTAAGAAAGAGATTGGTATAAAAGGGATCTTATAAGAAGGGACCGGTACAAAAGGGATCGTATAAAATGGGGGCATATTTCAGCCAAGCAAGTACAACTCAATGGAAAACAATAAATATATCAACATCTACACATTCACTTGACATGAAACTTGTAGCACAAGCTAACTACAACATGTGGAGCACCCTATAGGGATCACACATCATTTGGACCAAGTTGGAGGGATTGGCTCCTACCCCTCCATAGTGATCGGCTATAATCAGCCTTCGCACCATATTGCAATAAAGATCGATCAATAACTCGAGTTCTGGTAATGCAGTTGGCATGAAACTTGGTGGCCATACATAATATAATATGGAAAATCTCCCATAGGGATCGCATGTCATTTGGAGAAGTTTGGAGGGATCGACCTCTATCCCTTTAAAGGGATCGGCCCCTATCCCTTTAAAGGGATCGGCTAAAATCAAAATATATGCAACACCACTTCAGGGAAAATAAGATATCTCACAAACTGTAAGTCAAAATAGCACGAAACTTGGAGGGCAGGTAGCTACATCATGGAAAACCTTCCAAAGGGATAGTATTCCATTTGGATACCAAAATAAGGATCAATACCGATCCCGGTTATGGGCCCCAATGGGCCTGAAATTCTTAGGTGGCCTCATCATGGCCTGAAGGTCCTTCTGCTAAAATTTCAGGCTGATACATTCACGTTTTCCCATGTAAATATAGCGGGCATGGTGTCAGAAAAAGAATCTTTTTTCTACTTCTCTTTATCTTGAACCTAGGCTATACTCTATCAATTTTATTCTTGGATTTCAAATTGTAATTGTAAATAAAATACAGTATAATAAAAAGGATTGTTCAGGGGTAGATATTGGCCGAAGTTAGCAGAACCACTATTAATCTTGTCTCTTTTTACTTGCTTTCATTTTTAAAATGTTTGTTCTTCATATCATATTCTCTACATTAGATACCATCTGAGGTCTGTGACTAGATATTAGTGCTTTCATACAACTAAGTATTGGTGGTCAATTTTGAAGCCAACATTTTGGTGCTTTTATTGAGAGGGCTTACACCCCCGGATTTGGAAGCTAGGATCTTAGATTTGGAAGCTTGGATACTTGGATCTAGGAAGCGATGGCTTGGCAATCAACAAGAAAAGTGCTACCAGAAAGGAGCCACCATGGAGGGAGTCATAAGGCTTCCTAAGGAGCTAGAGCTATCGAGCATCTATCTACATCACTAGGGATGAAATGGAAATAATGATGGATGTTATGCAAGAGAGGACGCTGAAAAGACAGGAGGAGATGAGGTAGAATTTACTCCGACGGATTGGACAAGCTGGAGCATATAATCAAGGGAATAGAGTAACATGAGCTAATGACAACTTAGATCAAGGAGTTGAAGCAGCAGGAATAACTGGAAATCAAAACTTGGAGCATGAAAATGGAGCCAATGGACAAAGAAATGAAAACGGAGCAGCCAGTGGCAGTACTCGGCCATCTTAAAGGGATCGACACTGATCCCTTATGAGGGATCAACACCGATCCCCAAAGGCTAAGGGCATGCCTCCAGGTCCAGTTGATCGCGATGATGGAGGACCAGTGATCAGTCCCATGGAGCTTGGTGCGAATTGGAATTTGGATGCTCATTCGAAGGAATACGTTCCAGAATTCCCTCATAGACTCGGTGGGCAGCTTGGATATGATGATAGGAGACAACCATTGGAAGACAATGATAGGTTCGTAGAGATGATCAGACGAGCTTTGCAGGGAGGATAGGTGAATAGAGATCTGGAGGATGTAAATGGAATTCCATTTACTCATAATATCAAGAACGCTAGGAATCCACCAGAATTCAAACTATCAACACTGGAAGTTTATGCCGGTAAGTCAGATTCGACTATGCATATGACGAGGTATATATGGTACATGGAAGTACTAGGGGCATCAGAAGAAGTCATGGCACGGTGCTTCCCCTTATACTTAACGGATGTAGCCGTGCTATGGTTTAGATAGTTGGAAAGCAGTTCTATCAGCACATGGATGGAATTGATCGAAAGATTTATGAAGAAGTTTTGGGTTCACATTATGAGACCCAAGAATATGATGACATTAACATTGATAAAGTGGGTAGGAGAATCACTAAATAATTTCTTAACCAGGTTCAATGCGGCAGTTGTTTCGATGGATCAACCAGATCCATCGATGGTTTTGATGGCTGCAGCATCAACGGTTGCAGATAATTCAGATTTTAAGGTATCATTGATATAGGATCCATAGATGGATCTTGGGGAATTCTACCATGAAGCAGAAAGGTTTCTACGACAAGAAGGTGCGAGAGCTGATTGAGAGGCAACGAAAATACGACACGAGGTGGAGAACCGCCTGGTGAATGCTTAGGAAAGGACAAGAGTAAACGAAACATGGATAATAGCTTCGATGGATTGAAGCGATCGAGGGAAAAACCCAAATTCTCTTCTTACTCGAAATTGAATGAATCCTAGAACGGATATATACGGATACTTAAGGACGTCTTATGTATCGAAGGCCGGCAAGGAGGGTACCCCCCGAACGCGAAGGAACATCAGGAAAGAGCTCCCTATTCTATGAGCTGGATGAGCATAATACAAAGGGCTGTAGGTATTTGAAGAATATCAGTGAGGAACACGTGAGGAATGGTTAGTTACAACAATACATAAGGACTCGGGCTACGGCAGTGGAACAGGAGTAGCTAGGTCCACCTCGAATGAAAATGGCATTGGATCAAGGCTTCATCATCAACTTATCACCAATTAATTAGGATAGCATGGAATAAGTAACAAACTCCACAATAGGATGGCTAAGTCGCTTACACATTTACGGGATCGAGGACGGTCCCTAAGCATGCTATGAAATGATGATAAACCGTAGTGCTAGGGTTTGTGAAGTTTGTTTTTCCTTCTTGTTTGCTTCAAACTCTTGTTTTTCTAGATTTATTTGAACTCTGGTTTATTGGTTGTACGAACTCTTATTTTCTATTTTGGCAAATGGACTTAGGACTGCTTAAATTTGGATCAATGAAATAGATAATTTAGGTCGCGGTTGTGTCCTATCCGAAGAGATGGGATAACAATCGTAAGGTAAGAGTCTTTTCATCGGGTGAACACGATGAAACAGACTCGTACATCATGGATCAAGTCCTGAACTAGTTATCGAGGCCGAAGAACAAAACCTAATAGGTCGTTAGGTATGGAATATTCCAGGCAAGGGGTAGGCCGCTTCACTGAATGCGATTGATCGACCTACTCAGTTTGTCGAGTATGGATTGTGCTCAGCAAAGATCCGGAGAGATTAAGGTCATTGGGTATGGATTATACCTGGCAAGAAGTAGGTCTCTTTACTCGAATGCGGTGGATCGGCCTACTCAGGTCATTGAGTATGGATTGTGCTCGACAAGGGTCCAGGCAGATCGAGGATTTTGATTAGGATAACAACCCAAAAAGGTCATGGATTTGGATATCGGTTTGAATAGCAATGGATTTGGCTTTGGATGGATGCGGATTTGGATAGAACGATCTGGAGAGACCGTGTATTTGGATTGGAAAACGCGGCTATCATTGGATTATAGATTTCGTATTTCTGATTTATGACAATTCAAAACACATCTTCTTATCACAAGGCAAGTTTTGGACGGCAAAGTGTTGAACCACCTTTTGCCAAGACAAGAGACAGGTGGATTTAACCCAACAGACTTCATGATTATCAAGGCTAATAGCCCAAAGAGATGGTTATGAGGTCAAGAAATCAAATGCAACCAATAATATGAAGCGACGATCAACCGAGACCAAGAGATTGACTCTCCAGAATATTCTAAGTATAGATTAGTACCTCCCTCGGGCAGAGGATCGGTGCCTATACGTTCTCTTGGGGGATCGATACATATCTTCAATTTTTGTCCCAAACTAGGTGAGATCATTATAAAGTAACAAGGAAGGCCCCACGAGGCTACATTTCAAACTCTAAGTCGTTTGGAGTTTGTATGCTCAAATTATGGACAAATTACTTCACCCAAAAAATTGTTCGGTATAAATGGATCGGCATAAAAGGGATCACATAGAAAGGGAACGGTATAAAAGGGATCGTACAAAAATAGGTCAGCATTTTTCAGTCAGGAAAGTACAACTCAATAGAAACAATCAATATCTCAACATCTAAACATCCAACTGACATGAAACTTGAAGAACAAGCTAACTACAAAATGTGGCACACCTTATAGGGATCAAACGTCGTTTGGCACAAGTTGGAGGGATCAACCCCTATCCCTCCATAGGGATCGACTATAATCAGCCTTCGCATTATATTGCAACAATGATTGATCAATAATTCGAGTTCTTTTAATCCAATTGGCATGGAACTTAAGGCCATACATAATATAAAATGGAGAAGCTCCCCTAGGGAACGCATGTCATTTGGAGGTGTTTGGAGGGATCGGCTGTAATCGGAATATATGCAATACCACTTCAAAGAAAACGCAATATCTCACAAACCATAATTGGAATGATATGAAATTTAGAGGGAAAGTTGCTAACATCATGGGGAACCCCCAAAGGGATCGGTACCGATCCCTATTGTGGGTCCCTATAGGCCTGAAAATTCTTAGGTTGCCTTGTCATGGCCTAGAGGTTCTTCTGTCGAAATTTCAGTCTGATCCTTGCACGTCTTCCTATATAAGTATACCAGGCATAACGTCAAAAAAAGGATCTTCTTTCTGCTTCTCTTTATCTTAAATCTAGGCTACACTCTGTTAATTTTATTCTTGGATTCCAAGTTGTAACTGTAACCAAAATACAGTATAATAAAAAGCATTATTCTGAAGTGGATGTAGGCCGGAGTTAGCTGAACCACTATAAATTTTTTCTCTTTTTACTTGCTTTCATTTTTAATTTGTTTTTTCTTCATATTGTATTCTCTACATTAGATACCATCTGAGATTTGTGACTGGATATTGGTGCTTACATATAACTGGATGTTGATGGCCAATTTTGATGCCAACACCAATCTTAATGTTTATAGGCATCATACTTATTTTGATGTTCATAGGACTTGTTCCTATCTTGATGTTTATAGGTCTCGTACTTATCTTGACGTTTACAGACTCATCTATCTTAGAGTCACTACAAGAAAATACGTTATTAATAACACCATTTAACACATTATTCTAAAGCGTTATTGTTTACCTTTAGTTATTTTCCCTTTTGTTTTGTATGGTAAATGTGTAACGCTTTGGCCCTAAAATTTTCGTCTCCCTCCAAAAACACTTAACCAGTTTGGTCTCCCTCCCAAATAACGGTTAACAATTTTCGTCTCCATCCTAAAACAAATAACCTTAATAGACGTCCTTTTCCATCTCCATCTCCAACTCCAGTCACCAAACTTTAACCATTCTACTCCATCTCCGATCTTCAATTTCACTCTTCATCAATATCTACTACATTCGTTGTTCATTAGTTACATGTTTACGATGCTCCTAGCAACGATGTTCAATTTACGGAAGATTCTTATATGAACATAACGAATTCAAGCGTACTATTACTGATTTGATTTGGTGGATGATTTGATGGTGTATATTGATGCAACAGAACAAGAATTTGATCCTTTAAGCGTAGTTCAATCGGACATTAACAATCCTATAGTTAAGTCAGAGGTAATTTCAGATTATTGATTGCTCAAAAAATACACGATGGAAACACTTATTTTGTGAATGTCATTTAAATTGTAGGTTGAGGGAAGCACTATCCTACAGGTAAGGAGGACTACATAGGGACTCTTGGAACAAAAATAGGAATGGGTGCGCCATCTACAGTATTCTAGATGCTGCCAATCCATTAGAAAACACTAGTAAGAATGACATGATCGCCACAGGCTTTATTTTTAATTATTAGCGAACCTGTGATTTTCTTGCTAGGACTAGTTTCGTTCTGTTCAAATTTTCCTTATTCAAGTTTTTAACTTGGTAGAAGTACACTTGATGTTACTAAATTTTGTTAGTGTAGATAGAAAAACTAGTGGCTGACATCACGAACTGAATTATATGATATGCTCTTTTTTCTCACATAACTAAAATGAAAATATATTGTTTGTTAGATGTGCAAGCAAATGAAGGTTGGAACAAGTCATTTAGCAAGCATGTTGTGGGCATATTGGGCTCGATTTCTGCACCACCTACAATGGCTGCTGCTGATTCATGTAAAGGCAAAGGCATTCAGATATCGAGTAGCAGCAGTAGCTCATCTATTCATGTTTCTGGGTATGATCCTGTATCCTAAGCTCTAATGCATGTTTAATTACATGTTTTACGATGCACCTAGCAACAAACTTATTTTTCAATATTAGACCTAATTAAAATCATTATCAACCATGTTTAATATCAATTTATAAGTCATGCTGTAAAGAATATATTAAAAGTGTTCGAATTTCACTAATAATATGATTCAAAATAGAAACTTATACAAATTGAAAATTCAGGTGGTTGATTCGATAATTTGTAAAGAAAAGCATAAACCATGAATAAGGATTTAATGAGCTGGTATGAAGTTTGGCTATTAATTTCTCTTCTTAGTTGGGTGCAAAAGTTAAGGGTCAATTTTTTTCACATGTGAAAATGTGTTTTATGTTCTAATTATATAATTACCGACGCACTGAAATAACAAGAGAAGAAAAGACATCTAACATGATTTATATATATGCTAGTAATAACTTAAGTGGTTTTAAAAATGTTAAAAAAATGATAGTAATGTTGATTTGGCATTTAGGCTTACTCTATAACTGGGAAGATCCAACATTGTTTCCTTCACATTCCACTTCCAACAGGCCACAATCCAAAAAATGAACCCAAAACCCACACATCCTTTTAAAAAACTCCAACTACATGGACATCTTTCACAAACTCCATGTATTCTCTAGCACATAAGCACATGCCACTTATTTTGATTCTTGGATACACGATGTTTATTATTTATGAAGATAACTAGATGAACAAGATGGATGTTTTCTTTTTTCAATTATTACGGATACAAGCAAGTAATGTTAGACTAAAATATGATCACTAGCACCGAGTGTTTTAGATACTAATATTCTATTGCTACGATGGTAAGCATCAATGTAAAGGTAACATCGCCAATGTTTAAATGATTTTTATTTTAGTTGTCTTTTTCTTAAATTTCCATGAATAATGAGCATGCTTAAGATATATAAGTTTAAATCAGTAGAATTGTACATGTATATAGTTTGATGAGGTTTGTCAACAACCATGAATCCATTACAAAACCTGCATGCATATATATATATATATATATATATATAATGAGGAAAACATATATAAACTAAGGCTAATTTTATAAATTATACACTCTTAAATTTTGTTGGGTGTCCTTCCATCTTGTATGTGATTAATATATAGGACCCACTGGAGAAGGGATAGCTCTGTTTCTACTTATTAATGATGCAAAGCTATTTTATAGTTTTAATATTCAAATATAACGAGATTGATTTAAAATTAATGTTTTTACTATTATTAGAATGATTAATATAATTCTGAAAGCAAAATATTGTAATGATATCACTTTCAATGAATATGGTATCATAATGTGAATTCAATATCTTCTTGGCATTTTAAAATATGGTAAGATGTGTAGCCAATCTTTATTCATACATGCATACTTACATGTTACATCTGATACACTTGGATGATTTGTTACAAACTGTTACTGTCAGTAGCCAACTCGCTTAGAAATACATATGATATTCATGCTTGATTTGTTAGCGATTATGATGGTTTTATCTATGATAGATTTTCATGATCAAGTAATAGTATAGTAATACATAGTATTTATCAATAACAACAATAAAATTTGAAACCTGGTAGTTTAAGTTTGTACATAATTTGATAGGCATCTTATATGATACATGTATTTACATATATTAAATGAATATCCTTAGGATTGTGTTTTTGTGTGCTTTTCTATTTCAAAGTAAAATCTGATTGGATGGAATTCTAACCTGGTTTACATTATTTATGCAAAATACAAAGAAATTGGTACATGTTCTTCTTACGAAATAATGTATATCTGATATTAACTATTTTAAAAATCTTATTATTTAAACAGATGCAGAAGCTGATGAGATGTATACATAAATGGCCTTGCAACTTTCCACAAGGCACTCCATACTTCATGTACTATCAACATGACTTAACTACTTTTTCAATATTTGCAACCGGCTGTTATTTTAAGTGGTACACCATGGAAAAATTATTTTCAAGACATCGATTAAAAATTTTCAAATACACAATTTTTGTCCTATAAAAGATTTGGGTATTTGGTATTATGTTGTCTGTGTGTTTTAATTAATTTGTGAAAGTTTTAACATTTCAAGAAAACGTTTGGTATTCATCTATTTCAACATGTTAGGTTTTCATTTCCATTTTATTACCTGTATAATATCTCTCTAGCATGTAAATTTGTCATTATTTTATATGTGTCTTGGACCCAACATGGCTTCTTATATAATGGTGATAGAGACTCTTACCTTTATCATTAATTATAAAACAAACTGTCGTTTGTCGCATGTTGCAATCCATAGCTTAGCATTTATGCATGTTTACCAAAAATTATTTGTATTAACCGAGTTAACCAAGTTTTAAAAAAATTAACTAAGTTTATAATAATAATAATAAACTAATTATAAGTTTTATTAAATTAATTAATTTAATAGTAATAATAATAATAATAAACTACAAAATATTAATCAAATTAACTAAGTTTTATATTATCTAATAATATTAATATTAATAATAAATCATAAAATATTAACCAAGTTAACTAAATTTATAAAACTTAAATATATATATATATTACAACAAAAACAATAATAATAAATTAACTAATTTATAAATCCTTACAAATCAATATATTATGAAGATCTTTAAGCCATTTCAAAATTTTGAATGTGTATCACAATATCAAAGTTAAGATACACTTTATACTTAAACTTCCATATTTGGTAAAAACATTAACTCCTTCTTGACTGGGAATTTTATTAGCTATATATTTTTATCTCAACTATGAATCATGCCTATTTATTTCCTATACATGAATATGCATGTGGTTTATGCAACATGAAGCTGTGCTCCATAGTGTTCTTTTTAAAATAGGTTAATCTTTTACCATATATTTAAATGTTCCTTCTTCGGTATAAGATTTGTTTCCGCTGATAAGCAGTGCATTAATCAAGAGAAATAGTTAATATGATATTTTACATTAAGTTAATTTTTGGCCATGCCAGATTAGAGATATGTAACAAATAAATTTGGTAAGTGTTAAACAATTTTGCCGGATACTCCAAGATTGTGTGAGGACAAAGTATATAGAGTTGCTAAGGTATGGCCACATGTTCTATGACCTGTAAATCTACATATAGTATCTCTTATACGTATGAATTATTGAAGTTGCATCTTTTGGATACTAAAAGAATATATGGCTTAGGTGGGTAATTCAATTTTGTGGCCATTAATCCTTTTTTTCCCTTCATGATAGGCAACTTTTGTAAATGGAAGATGGTTGATTACATGTGCACTAAACTTGCAATGTGAAATCTTTTTGGGGTATACTTAAAACATTTGCTGTTACTTTTTGGTATGTACTGAAAACATATGGAATGGATATCAGGTGTATATTTGAGCATGTTTAATACAATATATGTTGATATTTGGTATGTTTGATGTAATACGTTACATTTTCTAATTATTATATTCTTTGACTCTTACATTATTCATAGTGTTGTGTTTAAAGAAGATTCATTTTCCATAAGCTATTCTAAAACTGTAATATATAGCAGGATATATCAAACACACAGAAAAATAAACCATAACGCTTAAAAAGCGTTATCGTTATGTAATATAAGTGTTATAAAAAGGTATTATAGTGCATGTGCTTACCGTAGAAGGATAGCGGAATAAAAGCGCAATTGCACCTGTGCATTTATACGTTGTAGTAGTATGTAAATAGCAGACATATAGCGTTGTAGTAAAAGAATATTACAGCGGCATATAAATGCTACGAAACCTTATTATTTTATAGTGGTATTTTTTTGTGCTAAAAACACGCCACTGGTTTTCTATAACATGCTGATATATAGCATTTATCGAACTGCTGTGGTTTTATTTTAAAGCAGTTATATGCCGCTATAGATGACACTTTTTCTTGTATTGAGTTCCATGCATGTAGTTAAATTTATTTTACCAATCTTGGTGTTTGGCGCCTTCCTCCTTTTTATGAAATTTCTGTATTTCTAATTGTGAGATTCCTGGAGTTGATATTGTTTGAATTGTCACCAAACCATTTCTGGGATTTTTTATTTTAAGAATCTATCTTAAGTTTTAGTATTTGGTGATTTGAAGTTATTGATGCATGTTTGATATTTGTCAATATATGGATATATTTGAGATCTGGTTCACTTTATCTATCATTTATCTTGCTAACACATTCATTATAATCTAGACTGAACCGTTTATTATTTAATAATACCAGGGTCAGACCGAGATGTTTCAGGTGCTCCAGTTTGATAGTTCTAGAGAGGATTCACTGCAGTTATTTAGTTATCATTCATCTTACCATCATCTTGCACATATATGTGTATTCATGCAGTTTGTATCTTATATTGAGTCTAGACTCTTTTATGCATATATTTTTTCATAAGATGTAGCACAAATGTATTCTATGGATCATTTTAACCACAGTCTTGAATTTGATATTATGTACCAATTCTATCTGATTAGCTTGTATCTATTTGTATTCCCCTACGTATATTCTGTGATATGTGATTCTATGATTTGTATTTATTATATATTGTTTTGGACTATTATTTTATCCACCATAGTTTTGTTTTAAGCCTGGATTGCATATGTCGATTCCACCAATGATGGAGAAAAAATATTGCATATTAATTGACGCATCGATGCTCGCTTAAAGTAAAATTCACGGATGTTCGCTCTTAACCAGCCCTATTCTCTGCATGAGCAGACAATATTACTCTGTAGTATAATCTGTTAGTGCGGGTTCCCGAGTGGTGTGTTATAGCTTGGTATTAGAGCCGAGTTCAGAACAAAATAAGATATGACGAACATAAATATTGGCCTAGGTGAGTCTTAGAGACTATCAATTGGGAGTTCTTAGAGTAGATAGTAGGAATCAATCCCTTTAGAATAAGGAGAGTATCTTTTGGGATTATAGGAATCTTTTCCTTCATTTTCAATCTTTAATGTTCTTATTATCGAATCATGTGATTCTTAAGAAATATTTGATCCAGTCTTATCTATTTCAGAAGTGTAGTTGGCTGGCGACTGAGTCGCTCGTTCTAGTTTTGGGCAATCTCGCAAGCCCAATTGAAACATGATGCTTTGTCTGTTCAGCAAATCATGAAGTTTGTTGTCAATCTTTTTATGATCAAAGTCGCACGGCGGAAGCAGATGGATAATTCCGTTGGGCACATTATCCAATAGATTTGCGATTGATTTGATTGGTTGATTGGATGTTTGTTTGCATATTATTCTCATTAATAATTCAAATTCAATTAAGAATTATCCCTTGATAATTACAATCCTATTTAAAGATTAATAGTTAAATCTTGTGGTATCTTCGTTTGGAAATCGTTGTAAGTGAAATTGAATTTTTTATATATAAAATAATCAAGGATCAAATTTAGTAATTATAAAAATTTAACCAACATGAAATGGAGATAATTCTAGTTTTTGGTTACTAATTAACCAAAAATAAATAATTTATCATTTACTCTAAATAAAGAGTTTGATTAAGAATTGTTTAATGCAATCATCGCCTAATTAGAAAATACCATCCTACGAATTTTCCATAAGATGTTTAATGGTGATGATTATAAGCTTGTTACCGCATGTATAAACATGGGTATAAAAATATATAAGCATTCTTTATTTTAAAAGAGGACTTCAAGTGTGTGTATATATATTGGTGTTATATTACTTGTTGGATGCTTTAAGGATTCTGGTCGGGCGTTTGTCCAATGTAATCGACAGGGATTCCTAAACAGTCGAACGAGACAGTTGGACATGCTCTTCTTAGAAAATAGTATTTTGGAAAATCATATTTTTAGAATTATGTTAATTCAAGAAGGAATAAAAACATTTTTGAAACTAATATTGTTTACAATATAATGATAATTGGAAATGCACACAAAGATATGTATACACTAAGGTTTTAGGAATCTATATGTATTTCAATATTATAAAGGATTGAATATTAATATAGATAGGCTTTTCGAGTTAATAATATAATAATGGACTTAGATGTTAAATACTAATGTTTGCCTAGAACAATGGCAAGGCGATGTTGATTTCATAATCAACACCGCAACCAATGGTCAAGGCAATTTATTATGAATAAATAGGGAGGTAACATTATGTGTTGCTTATGACATTTGGGAATTGTTTTTAAGATTTGCTCTGAAAATTGAATTTGAGATAATGCTTTGGATAGCTATGAAAGACCATTATAATCTAAGTGAAAGGAAAAAAATGTAAATTTAAAATCCTTAAATAGCCAAATCAATAAAAGCTAAATAGAAACATGATTCATTTACTTAAATTATTAAAAGCAAATTCTGAATGTAAAAATGGCAGGTTTTTAAGCTTAGAAATAGCTTAGGTTAAATAATATATGAGTTTGAGATGCTATCCCTAATTGTATTTGAAATAACAATTCATGGAAATAACTTTATAAATTAATTCATCTATTGAATACTAATCTTGGTATTAAAAGAAGCTTCTAGTTATTCCTGGTGGAACATAAGTATAAATATTTCCTCACTATTCAAACTTGCTATTAAGGAAGATAACTATTTAAACTTAAACCATTAAGTGTTTCAAAGTATCTTGAAATTTTTAAATGGTGACTTTATGAATATATTTATCTTTGGGATATTAACTAAAATATGAAGAGGAAATTGTAAACGGTCCTAAAAAGAGACCAGTGAATAAAATCTGTGAGATATATATGTATTATAAGATTTCAAACCTATTACCGAGGAAAGGATTCATTTCAAAATAGAAATAAGAAAATTGCATATTTGAAAGAATGTAATTTGTATGGAGGTTTATGCGAAGACAAATATAAATATTTTTTAAAACCTTAATTCTATAAGATAAGGAATAGTAATAATCGATTTAGCGTTATTGATTGGTTTAAATGCTTTCAAGCAACGCTTTATCAAACGGGATACAACTCTTTGAGTAGAATGTTTGAGTGGAATGTACTAACCGATTAGAGAATACATGAATTTCACTAGGTAGTATGGGATACCTTGGTAAAATTCTTGTGTTTGAATTTGGGTAAGTATTTAACACTTTAGGAGTTGTGTTCACTTTTGGTGTTTAGCGAGGGGGCCGATGGATCCGTAAGAGAATATAGTTTAGGTTTTCCAGTGGTATCTATAATGAGTGAGAAGAAATCCCAGTATAAATCCACAACTTTTAAATATGATTAATTAAGCAAGTGTCTTAAAATATTAAAAATGATGAGTATTTTGAACAAAGAAAATACTTTTGATAAAATTATGATGTAAAAATTTGGACTAAAACTTGCTTGGAAATTTACAACTAAGAACCTCTTTTGGTAATAACCTTTGTTGGATTAGTTAAGATTGGAATTTGTAGATTTTAAATCCTTTTAAACAAGTTATAGAAGTAATCCATAATGCAATCTAAGAATGAGATAACGAAGAAAATTTCTAGAAGTAAAAGATTATAGAATTTTGAGAATTCAAACCAATCATTGAGTTTATCTCAAATAAATAATGAAAAAACTATATCTTATGAAAATTAAATAGAGAACTCGTGGTGGTTTGAATGTAGATAAAAACCTTAGAGATCTACCCTATGATTATATTCTTGACTTTGGAAGCGCTAGGAGGATCGTATCTGCCTTAATTAAATTTTCATATTATTGATTGTTTCTAATCCGTTATCGGCATGGCTCCTTTCAAGGTTTTATTTGAGGGGCCATATCGATCGCTCTTTAGTTAGCTTGAGTCTGGAAAAGAAGTTGATCTCAAGTCCCAACTCTATTTGTGACTCATTTAGAAAGGTATTGAAATTTTTATGGGAGATCAGATCTTTATTCGTGTTTCTTTCTTGTTGCATGACTGGTATTTCAGTCAATCTGGGATGATAGCTCTTTGATACGTGGGACCCTACCCAACCATTTAGCGCAGTGGCCATGTTGTTCGAGTTTCTTTACTAGTCCAGTTCTCTGGCATTTGTGGTGTACTTCATGTGTTTTAGATTTGGAAACACTTTAGAAATTCTGATTCTATTCTTGGACATAGAATATTTGTTGCAATTGAGATTTTTGTTTAAATTATCTCTCATCATATCTTGGTTTTTTTTGAATAGATGCAGCGTCCATAGTTGGTTATTGACTTTTTTCTTATGAAAATTATGGGGATGCAATTTTTATAGGGGGGAGTCTGTAACAATCCTAGTCAAGATTATCTGAAATTAAACATAAAATATGATTTAATTTATCTTATTTATTTTAAAATAAAACTGCGGAATTTTATTTGGTTTTGTTTCCAATTTGAAATAAATTTGAAATTAAATAAATAAGAAATTTATATAATGGGTTCTCAAAGTAAGATAAATATAATTGGAAAATTTAGAGTGAAATGGTTAGAAATTTATATGAATAAGTATCTAAGATGAAATATTAAATTGACAGACCTAAATATAATTTTGTGCATTTTTATATAATTTATATGAATCGATATACATATATTTTGTAATATATGAAAATTGGCATGAAATTGTATTTTCAACTGTTTGGGGCATTTAATCATGTCAAATTGATATAAAATTATTTTCTAAAGTTTGATATGGCAGTATCAAGTCTAAAAAGTACTTCTGTAGAATTTTATTTGATTTACTTGAATTTATAAAGATGCGATTTCATAACATATGAAAATTAGCTTGGTATTGTGTAAAAATGATTTGAGATATAAAATCACATCTAAATGATATAAAAATTATTTTTGAAGTTAAGATACATGCAAGCATACACACACACACGAATTTAGAAATTTATTTAGGGATTTATAGATATATATTCTAAGAGATATGATTTATTAGTGAAAAATGGAAATTACATAATGTTTTGAGCTATGAAATGAATTATATTGAAATAAATATATAAACAATATATATATATATATAAATCTTTATAAATTTTGATTCGATATATCAGGTTTTACTATAATTTTATTTTGAATTTATAATGATTTTTAAACATAATTTGAAGATATATTTATGTGAAAAAGCTATATTTCTATTTTCCTGGAAACTAGCATGAAAACTCCAATTTATACAGCAATTTTGAAAAGATTTCTATTCAAAATTTTTGATCAAACGAAAGTAGAAAGGCAGTAGAGAATCATATCTAAATTTAGGACAAAACGGATTGAGAATCCAATTAAAAACAAGTGAGATACAAGCAAAACAAAAATCACAAAAACACATATAATAGGCTACCTATTTCAACCACCCACAATAGGGGCACCGATGGGCACAATAGGTGCACCGGTTGGACATACTTTAATCAGGTTTTTTGATCAATCAAAGCCAAATTGAAGGGGTTTGGTCTGGGTTCCTCTGGGATATTCGGGCAACAATTAGGCTATGTCTTTAGACTAGACTTCCATATTTGATTTGTTTTAATTTGGCGTGTTGGTGTTTGATTAAATTTGAGAAATCAAATTATAATTTGTAAAATCATTGTTCACATGAAGTAGTGTGCTATAATTGGTCAAAATAAATTCCCAACACCTTTCTTAAAATTGCAACACTTTGTTAATGAGTTCATAACCAAACCCTATTTGGTCCAAATAGAAAAGAGTATGAGAAGAGAAACATGTACGTACCTTGTTCTCATTCTCAGTTCTAAAAATATGAAACAAAAAAATACCTCCTTCATTCAAAACATTAGAACGCAATCTCCCCCGAGTCTCAACCAAATCAAAAGAGCTTTTGATCAATAATAAAAAAAACAAGTTCAAGTAATCTTTTCCATCGCTTTGTGTGTTTAAATTCGATTATTAGTTTCATTTTTGTCCTAGGTTGTAATCCTATCTTCTTCTATTTCTGATTTTAACCTAGGGTAATGGCTAAAAGATGTTAGCCTTAGAGAATTAAGGTATTTTGCATTTAATTTGAGTTAAACCGGTGAGTTATCTTAAATGAATTGGATATGAACTTGATCTCAATCTCTTATGTTATTCAAACTTTTGTCATTTAACTTTATGCATGGTCGCTAAAACCACTTCATAGGATCTTGATTATCATCCACATGTGATGTTTTTGTGTTTGAATGAGTGTTAAATTGATACCTCAGAATTCAAAGCAAGCAATGATGAAGAAATGAGCAACAACGAACCCTCAAAGCGCCATGGTGCAGTCTGGAGCACACTCCAGGCATGCCCACTAATGGACCGGTCCCACCAGTTCAGTGCACCGGTGGTGACCTAGACTGAGCACCAGGTCACTCCGTTCGGCCCTTTGGTTCGCGTCGTTCACTGATTCGTTCATCCGTTGGACTGCTTTTCACTATATGCTTGATTTTGATGTTGTTTCTATGCCGATTTCAATGCAACCTATGGATTTGGGTTTTTGAATTAGAGAATTCATTTTGGAGTTATTACATCATAAACATCTCTGTGGGTTCGTGGACTTATACACAAAATTTTCTAGCACGGTTTCAATCAGAATTTGCAAAAGGCATATTTCCAAATTAAAGTGTTTTATCCAAATCTTTTCAAGTACAACTTATTTTCTATGATAGGTACATTTGAATATATATATATATATATATATATAATTATTTATTATAATAATAAGGGCTTTAAATTGATATGGTACTCTTCATATGTCTAAAGAGATTTCACAAAAGCTTTTCAATATATATACTAGCTTAAAAAACAACTTCTAAATGTATTTACGTATTTAAAATTTCAACAAATTCCTTTTCATATAAATTTAGTTTATAAACTTATATATATATATTAAAAAGGTTTTTCAAAGCTTAATACTTTTATAAAATTGCATGACATTTATCGAATGAGGAATTGGTTTAAACGGGTTAATAAGATGAGTAGTATGGATGCTTGCGTTAATTTTTTCGATTAATTCCGGACTTGTTTGATTAAGCGATTAATGCACATTAGTAGAGTTTACTTACCTAAACGTTTAAATAAACCCGTCTGGTATAGGACACACGATTATTATTTATTCAGTTACTATTCAGAGGTATATGACACTTGTCGACGAGTTTTTGACTCGCCTTCGGAGTTTATAGGACTTATTCCTATTGTTAACCTATCTTTTGCTAAGGAAGTAGATAAGCGGATTTAGCCCAACAGGCTCCATGATTATCAAGGCCAGTAGCCCAGAGCGATGATTAAGAGGTCCAGAAATCAAATGTGCATAAATGATATGAAGCTACGATCAACGGAGACCATAAGATAGACTCTCCATAATATTCTAAGTATGGATTACTACCTCCCCCAGGCAGGGGATCCATGCTTATCCTTCCCTTCGGAAATCGGTATGTATCCTTAATTTTTGTCCCAAACTAGGTGAGACTAGTATAAAGTGACAAAGCCCCACAAGGCTACATTTCAAATTTCAAGTCTTTGGAGTTTGTATGCTCAAGTTAGGGGAAAATTATTTCACCTAAGAAAGGGATATGTATAAAAGGGACCGGTATAAAAGGGATCATATATAAAGGGGTTGCATATTTTAGCCAAGGAAGTACAACTCAATGGAAAACAATTAATATCTCAACATCTACACATACAATTGACATGAAACTCGGAGCACAAGCTAACTGCAACATGTGGTACACCCCATAGGGATCGCATATCATTTAGGGAAAGTTGGAGGGGTCGGCCCCTATCCCTCTATAATGATCGGCTTTAATCAGTCTTCGCACCATATTGCAACAAAGATCGATCAATAACTCGAGTTCTACTAATCCAATTGGCATGACACTTGGAGTCTATACATAATATATCATGGAGAAGCTCCATTAGGGATCGCATGTTATTTGGAGAAGTTTGGAGGCCGGCCTCTATCCCTCTAAAAGGATTGGCTGATAGAATATATGCAACACTATTTCATGGAAAATGTGATATCTCATAGACCATAATCAGAATGGCATAAAATTTGGAGGCACATAGCTAATATCATGGGGAACCTCTAGAGGGATCGCACTCCATTTGGATAGGGATCATCCTTATTGTGGGCCCCACTGGGCCTAAATATTCTTGGGTGTCCTCGTCATGTCCTGGAGGTTCTTTTGTTGAAATTTCAGCCCAATTCGTGCACATCTTCCTCTATAAATGTAGCTGGAACATCGTCAGCAAAAAGATCTTCTTTTTGCTTCTCTTTATCTTGAACATAGGCTACACCCTGTCAATTTTATTCTAGGATTTCGAACTATAATTGTAAACAAATTATAGTATAATAAAAAGAATTATTCTAGAGTGGACATAGACTGGAGTTAGTCGAACCACTGTAAATCTTGTCTCTTTTTACTTGCTTTCATTTTTAATATGTTTGTTGTTCATATTATATTCTCCAAATTAGATATTATCTGAAATCTGTGACTGGATATTGGTGCTTTCATACAACTAGGTATTTGTGGCTAATTTCGACGCCAACATTTTGTTGCTTTGATTGAGAGGACTTGCGCCTGTGGATTTGGAAGCTAGGATCTTGGATTTGGAAGCTTGGATACTTGGATCTAGGATGTAGTGGCTAGGCAATAAGGAGAGTGCTAGGGGAAAGGAGCCACCATGGAGGAAGTCAGGAGGCTTCCTTAGAAGTTGGAGCTAATCAAGCATCTATCTACATCACCAAGGATGAAATGGAAACAATGATGGATGATATGTAGGAGAGTATGTTGAAAAGACAGGAGGAGATGATATAGAATGTACTTCGACGAATTTGACAAGCTGGAGCATAGAATCAAAAGAATAGAGCAGCAAGAGCTAATGATGACTTAGATCAAGGAATTGAAGCAGTAGGAATCACCGAAAATCAGAACCGAGAGCATGGAAATGGAGCCAATGGAAAAGGGAATGGAATAGAGCAGCTAGGGAGAGTCCCTGGCCATCTTAGAGGGATCGACATCGATTTCTCAAGAGGGGTCGGCACTAGTCTCCAAAGATTAGAGGGCATGCCTCCATGTCTAGTTGATCGCGATGCTAGAGGACCTACGATCAATCCCATGGAACTTGGTGCGAATTGGAATTTGGATGCTTGTCCAGAGGAATACATTCCAGATTTCCCCCGTAGACTCGAGGGGAAGCTTGGACATGATGATAAGAGACTACCAAGTTATGCGTGGAGGACTGGTGAACATGTATTTGGTGGATGTAAATAGAAGTCCATTCGTTCCTAATATCAGAAGTGCTAGGAATCCATTGAAATTCAAACTACCAACACTGGAAGTTTATGACGGTAAGTCAGATCCGACTATGCATATGATGAGGTATATATGTTACATGGAAGTATTGGAGGCATCGGAAGAAGTCTTCGCATGATGTATCCCATTGTACTTAATGGTTGTAGCTGTGCTATGGTTCAGACAGTTGGAAAGCGGTTCTATTGGAACATGGACAGAATTAGTCGAAAGATTTATGAAGTAGTTTCAGATTTACATCACAAGACCCAAGAATGTGATGGCATTGACATCAGCAAAGCAGTAGGCAGGAGAATCACTCAAGAATTTCTTAACCAAGTTCAGTGCGGTAGTTGTTTCGGTGGATCGACCAGATCCATCAATAGTTTTGATGGTAGCAGTGTCAGGAGTTGCAGACAATTCAAATTTTAAGATATCACTAATATGGGATCCACCGATGGATCTCGGGGAATTCTACCATGAAGCAGAAAGGTTTCTGCGACAAGAAGATGCGAAAGCTGGTAGAGAGGCAACAGAAGTTAATAAGATACGAGGTGGAGAACCGCCCGGTGAATGCTCAGGAAAGGACAAGGGTAATGACTAAATAAAATAATAGATTATCATGTTATATATAGGCATGTTATACCTTGCATGGGTTATCATGTTACACAAGCACGCACATACATACATACATACATATACACACACATATATATATGATATATGTTTATATTTATATGAATTAATATATAAATTAAATAAAACTATATAATTTATAAATTTAAATAAAATAAGAAATTTTATTTAAATAAAATTTATAAATGTTCTAAACAAATTAGACTTCATAGGCTCAATAAAGATCCAATAAGGGAAATTCTTTTGAAATACACTCATAACATTCGCTACAGACTGGCTTCGTTCCAACAGATTCTTCCATGCCAAAAGATAGGAAATTCCTCTCTAAAGAAATATCTTTGGTAGAAATAACAGAAGTAGTTTTTTCTACTTCAAATAATAAAAGCACAGGGCCTGAAGGTTACACGGCTAAATTTTACAAAATTCACTGGATGAAATCAAAACTATCTTGCACGAGTCCATCAAGGAAGTTTCTAAGACTTGTAAACTGGCTATGCTGGTTAATTATACTTTTATAGCTCATGTCCTAAGAAAGTTAAGTCAATTTCTATTTCTAACTATCATCTTATAGTTTATTGTAACACGTTTTACAAAATCATTTCTAAAATAATCAACAATAGAATCAAATGCTTGCTTCCTTTATTAATTTCATAAAATCAATCAACATCCATTCGTGGAAGAAACATTGCTGAAAATATATTGTTGGCTTATGAACTTCTTAGAAGCTATAAAGGAAAGGGTTCGAGAAAACTTTCTATGAAAGTGGGTTTACAAAAAGCTAATGATCGCATTAATATATTTTTTGTTTTTCATATCCTTAAAATGATGTGCTTTCCTTTAAAGATGATTACTCTAATCAAAGAATGTATTACTACACCTTCATTTTTCCATCCTTATTCAAGGGGTCCTTGAAGGTTTCTTCACTAGCAATTGCAGAATTAGACAATGGGACCCCTTTCACATACTTTTTTGCATAGCTATGAAATATTTTTCTATTCTTATGGAAATATATATTTATGATAAAAATATTCGCCAATAAATATAATCTCACCTACTATTTCTCATTTACTTTATGCGACTGATTTGATGATATTGAGTCAAACATATAAGGAAATGCAAACTATTTATTGGATATTTTAAATCACCTTAAATAAAAAGTAGGGTTGTGCATTAATCAGACTAAATCAAAGATTTATTTCAACAACGGATGTTGGAATAGAGTTATGACTAAAAACATTTTAAAAGTGGGAGAAGATTTAATGACTATTAGATATTTGGGAGTTTTTTATCTCTAACTATTTACATTAATTTGATTATAGAAATCTCTTTCACTGAATAAAAGAAAGGATGGAAAATGTTGATAGTAAATTATTGTCATCTGCTAGGAGAGCTGAACTGATTCACTCGGCCATTATCCCTATGATTTTGTATTGGTTGATCATTTATCAAATCCCTATGGCTTCTATCAGGAAAATAAACAAAATGTGTGCAAATTTCTTTTGAGGAGGGTAACAACATAAAATGGCGTGGATGTAATCTGTAGACCAAATAAGGAAGGTGGTGCTGGTTTGGAAAACTTATTCAAGCAAGAAAGACAACATGTTTAAAGCTTTTATGGAATTTTTGTGTAAAAACAACATGTGATTATTGTTGGCATTTTCGCCCACAACATGGTAAATACGAAAAGACGTCAAGGAGCATAGAAAGGACTGGAAGATGCATAATAAATGCACCATTATGTAATCACAAGGACCAGGCAAAGTGTTGGGGGTAAATTTGGCACAGTTTAAAAATACACTCAAAGCACTTGTAAAATGTTCCTAAGATCGGGACATGTACCTAGGTTGAATTCACATCTCAATCCAAGCTACAAATTAAAAATTATGATCATTTTAAAATTTATTCTCCATCCAACTGACTTAGGCCCCTCCTTGGAGATACTACCTACTTCAAGCAGATACAACATTCAGAGGCATTGGAATACTCTACTTAATGATACGAAGTTATTGGTTCATGTTTAATTCAACTCTGACCTAGAATAAAGGAGCTATAATAGAAAAATATGTGTAACTCAAGTGGTTGAGCATAAATTTCCAACGGAGATCTCGGAAGTTTGATTCATGTCAAATACATTATTTTTTATGGAATAAGAGAAACAATCTGGTATGAAGGAGAGAAGGGATGAGCAATAATGGCTGACAAGTTTGGAGCTCTAGAAACTGCCTAACCAAATTATGCCTAAAAAAGATCCTGTCAAACCGAATCTTTCAAACACTTATAAACAACAAGGAATCATCTTAGTCTTTTCCAACCGCCTTCAATTATCTAGTACCAACTTCTTAGAGGCTTGCACCAAAGATTTATACAAAGGATAATGAAAATAGACAGTAGATGTTGGCACATTCTGGTCGAACCACTATAAATCTTTGTATGTTATTACTTTACTGCAATTTAGTTTCTACATAATCTATATATGATCTACTCTCTGAGAATCAATCATAACACAAATATAACAACTATGTTATACACCCCATATACACAACCTTATGACTAATCGATTGACAGTGTTCACTTTTCATGCATTCAGTGGCTAATAGGTCGTATAAGAAATACTGCTTAAATAAAATATTTGGACTATGCTTATTGATAATAATAGCCCTTCAACTTGGAAAATAATACTTAAAGCTAGAGAGAAAATTTTACTTTACATTAGAAGAGTTATTTCTAATGGAGAAACTATTTTTCTTTATGAATTGACACATGGATTAATGATAAATTGAGTTGATATGTTGGTCTTCGCACAAAAATTGAACAAACACCTCTAAGTTCGATTTTGGCTAGGTCACGTTTAGGTTGATTAATTTGAACTTTTTAATGTTCCAATACATTAAGGAATAACTTTTGAAGTCACAGAACAATTCACAGGCTCATAAGTTGAAAAGCAGTTAAGGAAAGTAAATCACACAGGGTTTTATAGTGGTTCGGCCAGAATGTGCCTACATCCACTGTCCATCTTATTATTTTTAGTTTGATTCGGTTACAAAGACAAGTTTATTCGGAAAGAGCAAAAACTTAAAGTAGCTAGACTGACTAAGTCTCGGCAGAGTTTTCCCTCTTTTCTCGAAAAAGCCGTCCCCGTTGTTGTTGAGAAGCTCCGGTATTTATAGAGTGAGGTTATGAAGTATGGAGGAGGAACTTATAACTTTCTGAATCTAGTTCGGCATTTCTGCAAGAGAATTTGGATCGGAATATAGGTCATGGAGCTTGCCTGGCTTGGGTGTTTTTCCTTGTCAAGCTCGGTGCGCTTGTGTACCGAACCAAATGTTTGGTCGGTGTTGGACGTATTGTGTCAAACCAAATGTTTGGTACGACACATCAGAGGATGCCGGACCAAATTTCGGTCCGATAGTTCTATCTTTCATGCCCTCGTTTGCTTCTACTTCCCATTCTCTTTGCTTGTTGGAAAACCGAGCAAACATTTTCCCCCTAAAGTATGCTGTGTTGTTACACAACATGCTTTGTTTGGTTCAACGTCGGGCCCCTACCACCGAATGAAAGCTTATGACCGTTCGTCTTCTTTTCTTTTTTGTCTTTAAATACCACCTTCCCTCTTTACCCCTTTCTTCCTGCTTCCTCAATCAAATTCCCCTAACTTAATCTCCATCGATTGAGGTCAGTTCTGCGCTTGCTTGTATCACTTGACTTCGAGATTCTTTGTGTCTTTGCCGCTCGAGGTAAGATTATCCAATTTGATTTCTCGACCTAGGGTTTTAATGTTTAGATTTTTTTTGGAGCATCTTATACTACTATTGGTAGTGGCTCTAGTAGCAGTATCCTTATTTGAGGTTTCAGGTACAGTGTTAAAACTAAGAGAATTTTGATAGTAGGAATTCGTTTTTGTACACTATTTTGTGAAATGTTTTGGTTAACCATACCATGGAAGCCAGGCCACATATCATCCTCAAGACTGAGTTTTCTTTCCTCCCTAAGTCATAAGGATAAGATAGCATGGGCCTAGAGAATAAATTATGTTTGAATAAAGCCGTCGGAGGGTAGGATTTCGGTGTTTGGTTTGGCATTAAGGTACTGATGATGCCGAACCAAATTGTCTAAGCACGGTGGTCATTGTTATGCCGATCCAAAAGGGGAGACACACTGAAATGGTTAGGATATGAATATGGTTTCAACTGGGCTAGATGATAGGAGGTTCCCGTGAAGTGTTTTAATTTCCATTTATGATTGTACCTCCGTTAGACTTTTGCTTGACTTTTATTTTCATGCATAGGAATATTTCTTCTTTTCGTGAGCTATGTTCCAAGCATGCGTCTTCATAGCCTGCTGGGGATGGTCCCTCTTCTTCTAATGCTCCAATCAACCCTCCCAGACAACCCAGTTCTTCCTACTCTTTGGTGGAGGGATAAGCCCCTAATCGGGCGCTGGTTGGACCTTAGGAGTGTTACCCCAATATGCTGACGATAGAGAAACTGAACTCCATAGCCACTACGTTCGGGATATCCCATCGGGACATGATACTACCCGACCCAGATGATAGAGCCCGCTTTCCCCCAGGTGGATATATGGCGTATAGTAAATACCATTGCATGTGCGAGCAATCCCTCCACTTACCAATTGGATTGCCAGCTTTGTAATCTACCTGAAGGTCGCTTCTATGCAGCTTCAACCGAATTCTTACACCATCTTGACCTGCTTATACATGATATTCATGAAGCGTTATCAAAGACCCCCTACCTATAGAGAGGTCAGATATTTATATAATGTGAGGAGTTATCGAAAGGGGAGCACATTCATTAGCTTAGAGTCTACTCACAAGTTTAAGCCTGTCGTTGATCTATACTCAAAATTCAGCATGTTTAAAAAGGAGTATTTCTTTGTGCGCGACGACACCATTCCCTAGCATGCTTTCACTTATGGTTGTGTCGACTTGGTTTCTTATTGCTTCATAATTTTCAAGTTGTGTGAAGGCGACAAAGGATGAATGTTTGCGCCAAAAATGGTCACAAACCCCAAACACCGTGAAAGCACCAGTGTATGAACACAGATCAGAAATATTCAAGCACAAATATCAGATCTAAGCAAACAACAAACATCAATCCAGTAATAACAAACAGAAACACGAGATTTATAGTGGTTCGGCTATCTTCGGCCTACGTCCACTTCAAAGTTTTATCTTTTATTGATTATCCTTGCTGGTTACAGATGATTACAGCGATTACAATGAAGTAATTTGTGTACAACAACAATAGTAAGGTGTAGAATTGAATCCGGCAGAGTCTGGACGTTGAATAGCCAAAAGATCCTTTTTCTGTAGGCTTCAGGGGCTATTACAGGCGTAGGAGGCTGATATCGCACTTAAACTTCGGAAGACTTCTTCTGGCACGTGAGTGGGCCCACAGGACCGGTCCCACCAAGTTTCGACTCGATCTGTGATCGATGCGAATTGATTTCGTATCGATCAAGAAATTATCCAATCGAGCTGAAACTTGGCAGAGACATTCTTTAGCATGTACGCAAGCTGCTGTGTGTTGCATTTGGATCTGTCGATCGTGAGATATGATCGATGCAAGATTGCACTTTCGTGAACACTATCACGTTCGAATCCATGTTTCGTATCCATCTGTTCGACTTGATCAAGGCACGTGCGCGTGAGGTGACGTGGTGCGAGATTCTTGGATCGCTCCACCTATTTTACCGTGTCGACCTAGTCATTCGCACCCAATACCGGAGCTTCGTTCGCATCGACTGTTGATTCGTATCCAACCACTTCAGTCCATTGAATCAATTATCAATTCGCACCCCTTCATCGTTGCCCTTGTTCGTATCAATAATTGTGGGTACATTTCGTATCGATCATCATCGATACGAAATGAACTTGCTCATTCATGATGGGTACAGACAAGGACTCAGATGCTATGGATGCGAACAACCATGAACTGGGTGGATACGAACCGTGCTCACTCGTGATCGATACGAACTGTATTGGACCCTGGTCGATACTATCATGATGGATACGAAGTGCAATCGATACGACACTGTTGGTTGGGTCGATGCGATGACCTTGATCGATTCGAACTCGGGGATGCAAACCGGTGTGTGTTTCGATCGATGCGAACCAGATGGATTCGAACTGCACAAAAAGTTGAGAGATTCGAACATACCGAGGCGATGCCATTTCGATGGATACGAACCTGATGGATTTGAATATGACAACTTTTTGATGGATACGAACAACATATTCTTTTCACCTTGTATCGATCATATCTCCTTCATACGAACTCCGATTAACCTGAAATTTAAATGTAGTTTCCCTTAACCTTGATCATCATCTCCAATCGATTTTGTCCTAATTGGAGCTCAGCCAAATTTTAACGACATCGATTGCAGCCTTGTTTCCAATCGATTTTCAATCCTGATATCCATTCTTCCTTACCAAATTGTTGATATTCCAGCCTTGACCAAAAGGTGGGATAATATTTGCCCCCCCCCCCCCCCCAAAACATGCCTTGCGATAACAAGGCGTGTTTTGAATAGTTCCAAATCCGATATCCGAAGTCCATAGCCATATCGTCATAGTACATCATCCTTGGCTGCTCCGAGTCGACGCCCAATTCCAAATCCAATAACCAAAGCCTTAGCCAATTCTATATCCACTTGAACTCGACAACCGAGTCCTAATCCATCCTTACCCAATAGCCAATAACCGAATCCAGAACCTCTCCGGGTCGATATCCAAATTCGTAACCACTCCGGGCTCTTGCCAAGCGCAATCCACACCTGAAGACCATAGTCCAGTGTCCCTGGTCGTTGAGCTAACCTCTCTGGGTTCTTGCCAAGCGCAATCCACACTTGACGATCATGGTCCAGTGTCCCTGGACGTTGTTCAATGCCGTGGCTTAAGTCCTAAGCCAAGTCCTGGTCTCTCCGGACCCTTGCTGAGCATAGTCCATACTCAGCGACCTGAAACAATAATCGATAATATGGGAACTAAGTCCTAGTCCGAATCCTGGTCACTCCGGACCCTTGTTGAGCATAGTCCATACTCAACGACCTGAATAAGCCAATTCGCCACATGCAGACGAAGAGACTTACCCCTTGCCAGATATAATCCATACCTGACGACCATTTACCAAAAACCAGATAAAAATCCAATCAAAATCCAATCCGAAATCCAAATTAAATCAGAAAATCAGAATCCAAACCAACATCCAAAACAGAAAACAATCATCCAAGCGAAAATCCAAACCAGAAAGCAAACAAACCAAGAGTTCAAACCAAACTCCAAAACCAAACCAGAAAGGCGAGTGTCCAATCCAAAAACCAAAGACAGATTTCACACTACGCCATAAATGGCCTTCTGCAACACAAAAAAAATGTTGGGTCAGGCCCAAAAAATGTTGCCATAGGTCTATGGCAACACTTTTCTGGTGATGCAATTTTTGCCGTTGCCTTAGACCTCAAAGGCAACATTTTGACTATCTAAGGCAACATAAGTAATATTGTTGCAATAGAACCCTATTTGGGTCTATAGCAACATCCATATGTGTCTGTAGCAACATTCCAAAATGTTGCTATAGATATTAACTTTCTGAATTTGTGGGGCCCACAATGTAGAGCATATTTGATTTTTTAATAGAAATAAATATTTATTTAATAAAATGCTATTGCACAGAATTTGATATTCAAAAAGTATTTTATTTAAATAAATATTTTATTTCAACATTTGAAATAGTACAAATTCCTGACTCCACTATTTTATAATTCAATGATATATAATACTGATATTCACATATACAGATATTCCTCACTACATCACTCAGTTCACTCATTACATATGCAGTTTCAATTTATACAGACACCGACACTGACAAATATATGACGAGCCGAGTGCCGAGCCGAAGGCGAGCCGAGTAGCGGGTCCAGTCTTCAAGCTCAAGCACATTTGATTTGACTTTGTCTTCAAGCTTGTATCCAGCTGTCCAGTCTTCAATACCTGTCACATATAATTCAAAAGCAGTAATCTGGAAAATAATATTTAACTCGAACAGAAAATGAAAATATTTTTGTTATATTATTTGCCTCAGGTATTTGGGTTGTTTCTTTTCATATTTTTTTCTGACAGGGATCAAATATTTGCACGGACAACCTGTGAATGCACAAGTCAGTTGTTCACAAGTGCATAAGCCAAACATGAATGCAACACATGGATACAAGACAGTATGGAAGACAACAAGCAACAGTTCAGGCAAAAATGTACAAAGGAGAAGCATTTATGTACTGGAGTTTTAGAAATGTACTGGAGTTGAAGCATTTATAAATTATAGATGTTATTTCTAATTCTGTATTTAAAACCCAAGTTGAAGCATTTATTAATTACAAAAATTCTATGAAGTATAATACTTCAAAGACCAAATTGGATTGCTCACTGAAATAATCATGTATATAACATAAAGGAAATTACTTGCTGAAAATAACTAAATAATATTATTAGTTACCTTTGCATGATGAGAATTTAGGTTTCCGTTTGCGCCATCACAGCATGAGCCGGAGTCCCACACATAGGGTGAAGCAACACATCCAGCCCAGTAAAGACGCTTAACCAAAGTCCACAATCTTCAGATTACATATGATATTGATAAGGCAAGAGCTAAATAGCATAAAATTTAGGAATCTTCCCAATTTTTATGCTATTCAACTATGCCTCATCAATATCATTTAGACCTTATACCATAGTGACAACATCTATGATTGATGTAAACGCACCTGTGTTAAAACTTATAATTCAGATTTTACCAGATTGGGATTATTTGTCGTAAACGCACCTGTGTTAACATCTATATTCATTCACCAAAAATATCATAGGTTCAGTCTCCACAGTCCAAGCCACTTGAGCACAGCAAACACACAATAGAAAAAAACATATTTTTTATTACTCAACTGTATGGTGAACTGAATAGCAATGTAAAGATTTTTGATGTTAGTATACATATTTTTTTAACAATAGCGCAATTGTACAATAGTGATATAATAAAAAACAAGATGGGTTTTATAACAAGTTTTCAAACAAAATGGTGTGTTAGAACTATTTTTTATCATCTTAACAAGTGTTTTGAGAAATAAATCAAATAGCAGTAGATAAAACTTTATCATTCAATTCATCAGTTATCTTTACTTTTAGTGGAAATATTTGACAGAAAACAACAGAGTATTCATACTTGTAAACTAGTCCTTCATTTTTGACAATGTTACACATGCAACCTTCTTTTGTTACTGTATCAGCTGCAGTGGACAAATGATTCATGGCCAAAGATATGGGTTTCAAAAACACAGCCGGCCTACAAAAGCACCAAGCAGTAGCACATGGTAATCCCAGATTTAAAACCATGATAGTAATCAACAAATTTGATTTTCATAAACATTAAAATAAGCTTACATCAAATCCTCGTAGGACATAGTTGCTGTAATACCATGATAGTAATCACAATGAAATCATTAAATAACATTTAAATTCTTTCTTTTGAAATAATATCCGAATTACTTAATCATTAACTCACAATTCAGCACCTTATAGCAAATAAAATTAAAAGGAGAAATAGGAACAACAAAAGTAGGGAATGAAAATACCTTAGAGAAGTTAGTACGATTTCTAGGCAAAATCGAATCGCGATTCTTCGTTCCCAGTTCGAGCTTCCAGACATCACGTTTCTGTTCGAAATTCCTTCCAGGCAAAATCGATTTCGTGCTTTGAATTCGTGAAACCCAGCTTGCAATCGAATCAGTTGAGGAGGAGACTACATCGAGCGGTGGAGGGTGATTTGCGAAGGAGGATGACTTGCGATGGAGCAGTGAGCCGGAGCCTGGATCGAAGCGAAATCGGGAACCCTTAAATCGAAGCCCTAACCAAAATCGACAGAGAAGAAAGAAAATAAAAAGTTACTTGCGGAGACTTTTTTTCTTCGCGGCTCTAAAAGATCAAGGAGTGGTGTTCGGATTGATGAGGTGTCACGTTCTCCAACGTAGGATTTACCTTGGTAGATTGACGCGGATCGGTGCAAAAGATATGCAAAGGTCTGCTATAGCAACACTATAAAAAAATTTTGCATCAATTACACTTATTTAGCTAGAGAAACGCATTTTTATGGCTAAGGCAACATCAAAAATTCAACGTTGCATTAGGACCAAAATTGTATAGCTATCGCAACATTTTACCTGGCAACACCTTGAAAAAATGTTGCAGAAGGCCATCTATGGAGTAGTGTCACAAACCATAGCATCGTGGTTTATTATCATTCAGAGCATGCCTAGGGGCTATCTCCATCCCCGTACATGAGTAAATGACTTGGTCGTTTGCCAGTAGCTTGCTACTTATTTCATATCATCCCGGTCAATTGATAACCAATCGACCATCATTCCTAGGCCTCACACCATCGTTGCTCGAGGTAGGCGGTGGTTGCTTCTTCTCCACCGCTGCATTCCGTGCCCCAACATACTGCCTCAATTGTCCATTCCTCACATGCTCCTCAATTATATCCTTCATGTGCCTGCAGCTGTTGGTATCGTGCCCATCCAAATCATGGAAGAGGCAGTGCCTTTTTGATGCCCTCTCCCGTTCAGGGGGTTCTCTCCTAGCTGTCCTTCGGTAGGGAAGGCGATCCCGGGTTTCCATGTATATCCCCTCCAGCGTCTCGTTTAATACTGTGTATGTGGAAAACTTCGGATCCTTCCATCGCTTCCTAGTTTTTCCAGAATCATCATCCAACTTCCTTTTTCCTTTATCTTTATCAGAACCTATACTGGATGGTCCTCCACCCTCAGTCGCATTCACCTCCTTTAACTTTAAGTCCGTACATGCGTCTTCTTGCCGAAGGAACCTTTCGGCTTCGTGAAAGAATTCCTCGAGATCCAGTGGTGGGTCTCGTATTAAAGATACCTTGAAATCTGAATCCTCACTGACTCCCGATATTGCCGCCATCAAAACTATCGATTGATCCAGCCTATCCACCGAAGCAACTGCCGCATTGAACCAAGTCAAGAAAGCTCTAACTGACTCATCCGTCCTCTGCTTTATCGATGTTAGCATCATCACGTTCTTGGGCCTCTTAATATGAACCCGAAATTGCCTTAGAAACCTATCCACCAACTCCGTCCATGTTCTTATAGACCCTTCTTCCAACTTCCTAAACCACATTGCGGCTATATTTGTCAAATACAGGGGGGAAATCGGGCCATAACTTCCTCCGATGCCCCCAGCACTTCCATGTGTCTACTGTATCTCATCAGATGATCTGTCGGATCAGCCTCGCCATTGTATACTTCCACACTAGGTAGCTTGAAATCAGGCGGATTTCGAGCCATCCTGATTTCCCGTGTGAATGGACTCTTGTTCACCCTTTCCAAATCTCTATTGTTCAGACCTCCACGCATAGTTCTCCTAATAATCTCAGCTAATCCAGCATTATTTGTCAAAGGTTGGCCCCCATGCCCCCGAGGGAATTCCGGTACATACTCCTCATGTAGTTCACTAATGTTAGCGCTAGCCCTAGCCTGTTGAGCTCCATCCATTGGCCTTCCAGTGTTAGATCCTGCGGGCCTGCCCTCAAGCCTTTGTTGGTTGCCCTCTGGTTCTGTATTCTGTCCTTCATAGGGTTCCGCGACCCTAGTTCCTGGTTCCACATTCACAGTCATTATAGTCGGTATAAGGTTCTGCGTTTCTGCAGCTCTCATCTGTTCAAAGAAGGTATGCATCATGTCCTGTTGACTTTTCAACAATCTCTCTTGCAATGAATTGGCCATAGCTTCCATTTCATCTCTGGTAATGTAAATCGAAGCTTGTCCTTCTCCAGCTCCATAGGATGCTTCTTGACTTTCTTCCTGTTTGGCTTCTCTCAGCCCTTTGTCTTCTAATGGTTTGTCGAGTCATTCTTTCTAAATCTGAATCCTTCAAGCTTTTCAAATCTGAACTTCAATCCAATGTAGCGGGTGCTAGTCCTTCTCAGAGAAAGCACCAAACTGTTTGCGTCAAAAATGGTCACAAACCCCAAACACCATGAAAGCACCAGTGTATGAACACAGATCAGTAATATTCAAGCACAAATCTCAGATCTAAGCAAACAACAAACAGCAATCCAGTAATAACAAATAGAATCACGAGATTTATAGTGGTTCGGCAATCTCCGGCCTACGTCTACTTCAAAGTTTTATCTTTTATTGATTATCCTTGCTGGTTATAGATGATTACAGCGATTACAATGAAGTAATTTGAGTACAACAGCGATAGTTAGGTGTAGAATTGAATTCGGTAGAGTTTGGACGTTGAATAGCCAAAGGATCCTTTTCTGTAGGCTTCAGGGGGCTATTTATAGGTGTAGGAGGCTGATATCGCGCTCAAACTTCGAGAGACTTCTTCTGACACGTGAGTGGGCCCACGCGACCGGTCCCACCAAGTTTCGACTCGATCTGTGATCGATGCGAATTGATTTCGTATCGATCAAGAAATTGAATCGAGCTGAAACTTGGCAGAGACATTCT
The DNA here is from genome assembly GCA_030765085.1 of Allium cepa. Taxonomy (NCBI): domain Eukaryota; kingdom Viridiplantae; phylum Streptophyta; class Magnoliopsida; order Asparagales; family Amaryllidaceae; genus Allium; species Allium cepa. The sequence goes on from CM060935.1 coordinate 353,797,617, forward strand.
TTAACATGTACACAAGCTGATGTGAAAATTTTGTTGCATTTGGATCTGTGGATCGTGAGATATGATCGATGCAAGATTGCACTTTCGTGAACAATGTCGCATTCGAATCCATGTTTCGTATCCATCTGTTCGACTCGATCAAGGCACGTGTGCGTGAGATGACGTGGTGCGAGATTCTTGGTTCGCTCCATCTTTTTTGCCGTGTCGACCGAGTCATTCGCACCCAATACCGGAGCTTCATTTGCATCGACCGTTGATTCGTATCCAACCACTTCGGTCCTTTGAATCAATTATCAATTCGCACCCCTTCATCGTTGCCCTTGTTCGTATCAATGATTGTGGGTACATTTCGTATCGATCATCATCGATACGAAATAAACTTGCTCGTGCACGATGGGTACGAACAAGGACTCAGATGCTATCGATGCAAACAACCATGAACTGGGTGGATACGAACCATGCTCACTCCCGATCGATACGAACCATGCTCACTCCTAATCGTACGAACTGTATTGGACCCTGGTCGATACAATCATGATGGATACGAAGTGCAATCGGTACGACGTTGTTGTTTGGATCGATGCAATGACCTTGATCTATTCAAACTCGGGGATGCGAACCGGGGTGTGCTTTGATCGATGCGAACCTGATGGATTCAAACTGCACAAAACTCGATAGATTCGAACATACTGAGGCGATGCCATTCCGATGGATATGAACCTGATGGATTCGAATAGGACATCACCTCAACTTTTTGGTGGATACGAACAACATATTCTTTTCACCTTGTATCGATCATATCTCCTTCATACGAACTCCGATTAACCTGAAATTTGAAATGCAGCTTCCCTTAACCTTGATCATCATCTCCAATCAATTCCGTCCTAATCGGAGCTCGGCCAAATTTTAATGACATCGATTGCAGCCTTGTTTCCAATCGATTTCCAATCCTGATATCCATTCTTCCTTGCCAATTTGTTGATATTCCAGCCTTGACCAAAAGGTGGGATAACAATGAAGTCTTGAAAGAGATGACCAAGGAAATTTAAGAAATCCCAAAGGCCGAGAGGGAAGCCTCTATTCCTACTCCGTGATACAGCCCTTCGATTTTATAATTTGATTGGCCCAGGACAATACGTGTACAAGATTAGGCTAAGATCTACCGAGAAAGCAGCAGAAGCCGGAGGAGATAGGGGAGATCCGGTCAAAGGAGGGTCTAGAGGAGGAGGGTGATGTGGTTAGAGCCCTGAAGAGGTTGAGGCATAAGGAGAGCATAGTTTGCCCTCCCTGCTTGGGGAAATCTCTGCGTATTCGGGATGCTCCTTCTCCTGAGTCCTGACAATGAGGAGGATTCATATTTGGAGGGAGAGAGTGAGGAGGAGGAAGGATCGAGGGGAGACTCTAAAGCAATGGAATCGGAGGTTCATGTTTCTCCAGATGTGCAGATCATAAGCAGCGAAGGCTTGGGCGTGGATCCTTTGAAAAATGTCGAGGCTGTGCGGAAGTGACTCGAGCGGTTGGAACAACTTGAGTCAATCCTTGGGCCAACTCTTGCCGTTGACCCTTCCCAAGAGAGTGTAGCTCCGGGTGACTTGGGTGGAATACCACCTCTTCCAATGCAAAGTGGAGCGGAGATCGGCGAGGCATTCGGGCTTTCTCCAGATGCTTTTGATTACTATATGGATTGTGGGATACTTAAGTACTTTTTATTTTTTGACGAGTCCCGGCCTCCACCTGCTTCTTAATCCAATGAAGCCCGATCGCCATGTGTTCTCCTTCCTCCAAGTGGAGTCCCGTCCCAGTGTATTCCCTACTTGAGTGAGAACCCGTCCCGACCACTTGATCCCGTCCACCCTAAGGGTTTGTAGTAGCTCGTAGTGTCCCAGTGTCTTGCATGTGTTGTTTTTATGCTTTCTTCATTCCTTTGTTTTAATGTTGTTACTCGTATTATAGAGAAAAGGAGGAACCCGAAGATGAATGAAGTGTCTAGGCGGCTCGAGCAGTTCAAATGGATGAAAGTGGCTTCCGTTTCTTCCAAGACGGCCTTTCAGGAAAGGAAAAAACCATGCAAGGGAATATTAGGGAGACTCCGCTAGGTCCGAATAGAGGAGAGAGTCGTGAGTTATCTCAAAAACAAGTGAGGTCTCTGGATAAGGAAGCAACCTCCCGTGGTTCCCAAACTTCCTTTCGCCGTTGCCGTCACAATCTGGTAGGTTCTGAAGTGCACGAAGTGCCAGATGATTTAGGAAAGGGCAATGTCGACACTTTTTTCTCGGATTATCAATAGCAAATGCGGAATCCCTTTTAGAGTCATCCTAATATCAACCTCGACTATACGGGTTGTCGTTCAATGGATACTGATACCGAGTTTCTTTTACCTCGAAATCCCTTGGTCCAGATCTTGGATGAGGTGAAGACTCTTAATTTTGCTAACTTGACAATGATGATGGTCCAGATTACGGATGAGACCAGAAAGATTGTTGATTATCAGTGCCGCTTAGCCAAGGCTAGTGAAGAAGTTGGGAGCGCCAATGTACGGTTGTGTTTGGAGGTGGAGGATTTACGCAAGGCGCTTAGGGAGAAAGCGGCTGAGTTAAAGGCTATTAAGGCATCTCGCGCATCGGAGATAACGAAGGCCAAGGAAGAAGCAACGAGAGAGGCCGTCGATTTATGCAAGACTCAGATTGACATGGCTATCAGCTCAGTGGATGAGGCTCGGTAGAAGGATCTGGGGTAGATCTGCTCCCTCAAAGGCAAAGTAAAGATATCGAAGGAGGCCTTAGTTGAGCTGAAGAAGTCTCGGAACGAGTGACAAAAGGAAAAAGACTCGTAAAGGCTAGGATTGATAAGTTGAAGGTGGAGCGGGCCCAGTTGAGAAGGGACAAGGAACAATACATGAATAAGGTGGTGTCTCTCCAGACTGAAGTTGAGAAATCCAGCAATTTTTGTGATACGGTCAACCAGATATTGAAGGATACTTATTAGATGTTTTGGTAATAGAGGAACCTTCAGTGAATGGATGATTATCCTCAGGTGATGGCAGGAATTCATGTTTGGCTCACTGAGGAGACCAAGGCTGCAATCGCATAGGAGGAAGGATCCATGTATGACGTTGGGATGGTGAATAGCCAATTCATAGTAGAGGAGACCAAGGCCATCGCCAAGGGGTATGAGCTGCTGGCGGAGGACAAGGATGATAAGGATGGCTCGAATCTCGAGGGGCTTCGTAATCTACATCACATCACCGCAGGTATCTCATCCTTCAACTTTAACTCCGCTATTACCTATTCTAGATTGCAAAACCTATGATTCTTCATACTTGCATCGTGCAGGGACTTCGGTGTAAGCCGGGCCCTCGCGAAAGGAAGGCGAGTCTCTTGAGAAATCCGAGCTCTCGAAGGACATGGCGGGAAGGAGCGGGCCGAGTAGCAAGGATGTTCTTCCTCCCTTGTTGAGGAAATTTTCTCTTCACTTTCTGTATGTGATTTAGAAAGATGTATGGCTTTTTTAGTATTTGTGTATATGTGGACAAAAAGCTTTGTACATAAAGATTTCTAATATGTAATGTTTGATTTATGTCTTTCGCATGTTTAACTGGAATGTCTTTTACGATGTGTGATTTTCATAGTCTGTTTTGTCTATTTGTGAACTATTTACAACTCTGTTAATCGTGATTGTGTTCAGAGACGTAGAAAACCATAAACGCATTATTATATTAAAGGTCGATCGCAAACGATAACTACTTGGGTTAATGTCCATGTCATGAGTATTATTTGATTTATCTTTGTCGGCCTGCGTAATGCCGATCGTCAAGTGCAAACTACCACTGGCTACGGCCACGTCTTATTCATGGGGTTTATAATCGGTTCGCAGTTGCCGACGAGTCGAACGCTAATGATGAACTGCCTAGTCTATAAATCGTGCCTAATCTGTGGCTTATGATCTGTTCATCATTTCCGGTGTGGGGGTGCCGATCGTCAGTGGTGAATTGTCAAGGCTTTTTTTATGCCCCTTATCGTGGTTGTCTTATTTTCATTGCTGCCGGCAGGTGTCTGCGATTGCTTGCAGTAGGAATAGTCATCAGTTAAATAATTAAATGAAAGAACGTTCAAATAAGGTAAGTAACACAAGACACCAAATTTTTGTAGTGGTTCGGCCGAAATATGCATATGTCCACTGTTTTTCTTTCATTGCTTCATTCAGTACATGTTTCTTTACAACTCAAGAGAAATGGCAGCGGAGATGTTGGAGATCCCATGCTTTTCCAAACACCTCTCCATCTACCGTTGACAAGATGTAAGCTCCATTGTGAAGATCCTTATAAACAACAAACGGCCCTTCCCAAATTGGACCTAGTGCTCCTAGTCGTGGGAAGATTCGTTTGAGTACCAAGCCTCCTTCTTACAACACTCTGGACTTCACCTTAGAGATGTACTGCCTTGCCACCTTCTGTTTATGAGCGGTAGCTTTGAGGGCGGCGTTGTTTCTTTTTTCCTTGATCAGGTCGAGTGACATGTTTAAAAGCTCCTTATTTTCTTTCGAATTGTAATGTTTCCTACGGTGCGAGGGGATGACTATTTCGACGAGAAGCATGGCTTCGGTTCCGTAAGCCAATGTGAATGGCGTGTGCCTTGTTGCGGTCTTGTAAGAAGTTCGGTAGGCCCACAGAGCGGTAGGTAGTTCGTCGACCCATGCTTCCTTGGACTTTTCTAACTTCTTCTTTATTAATGTTTTTAACACCTTGTTTACTGCTTCGACCTGTCCATCCGAGGGATATGCCACAACCGGGAAGCTTCGGGCAATCCCATGTTCATGGCATGAACTGGAGAATTCTTCATTGTCGAATTGAAGTCCGTTATCTGATATGATCTTCTGCGACACTCCTACCTGCACAAGATGTCGCTTATTAGGAAGTTTATCACTTTGGTAGATGAAATTTCATTCAAAGGCTCCGCTTCCACCCATTTGGTGAAATAATCTACTGCCACTATATCATATTTTGCACATCTTTGACCCATGGGGAGTTCTCTGATCAGACCAATTCCCCAGATGGCGAAGGGCCAGGGGCTAACCATCTGGATTAAACCAGTAGGTCGTAATCTCAAGATCTTGGCAAACTTTGGCATTTGTCACATTTCTTAGCGAACTCGGCCACGTCCTTGTTTAGTGTGGGCCAAAAGTATCTATAGTGCAGGATCCACTACACTAGAATCCTCATTTCGCAACGGCTTTAAGCCGTTGCAAATAATTTTGCAACGACCATGAGCCGTTGCGAAGTGGGCAGTGGTAAAAATTTCACAACGGCTGTTATCCGTTGCTAAATATACTTTTGCAACGGCTAAGGGCCATTGCAGAATGTTATTTAGCAATGGCTCATAGCCGTTCCGGATTTTATTTCGCAACGGCTTTTATCCATTGTTAAATGTAGACGTATAACTGATGTTTTAAATATTAGCAACGGCTTTAATCCGTTGCTAATTACTATTTTTATTTTTAAAAAAAATTCGAAATTTCTTCTCTGCACCAGTGACAGTCATTTCATTATCATAATTAATACAAAAATTTGCAAATTTAACACCATCACAACAGAAAGATTGTTAAACCAAATATTTTTTATACATTCAACACAGAAACCAAACATAAAAAATGCTTAAATTATAATATTCAACACATACCACTATATAGTTCAACAAGTATACACAACATACATGGTGCAACAGCGGCATCATTACATAATACTACATGCATAGTGCAATACATACGGTACATAACAATAGTTTGTAAGTCAAATAACATATACAAATATAGGAACCCGTGATACATTGCCTTCTTTTGAACCCTAACAATCAGCCTCTACTCCATCGCTTGCTTTCAACTTGATGTGTTGCGGGAAAAAATTAATAACAATCAATTACTACAATGAGAAAATATAAAAAATTCAACCAACTTTATGCATATGTCAGATTATAAAAAAAGGAAGCTTGTAAGGGAAAAAAACTAAATGGTGAAAACCTAAGAAAACTATGAATAAACTTGCAAAATCAATGGCCCCTAAACTAATAGGGTACTTACTAAGCATAAAATACATTTGATTCAACTGTTGGCTTTATTTATTATTGCAGTCTTCAGTGTTAATCTTTAAGTTTTTTAGATAATAAAATGTTATAGTCATCGTATTTAGAATATTCTGTTCATTGAAAGATTATCTCCAGCCTTAGATCCATATTTAGAGTTAATACAGTAAATTTTTTGAACACCATACAATAGAACACTTCTGATAAGTCACTTGAACACCATACAGTAAATTTGAAACAGCTGAAACCTTGCTATTAAACGGAGAAATCAAATAAGTCAGCCGGGTCAACAAAAATATAAACTTCACCTCTACTGCTTCAGGTAAACTAATAGTCTGTAAGTCAAATATGAATTGTGTAGTCAAATGGTAGGATATGGAGCCAAAAATAGTTTTATGGATGAATATATCAGAATAGAACTTCGTCAATCTAATAATACAAATAACACATTAACTTGACTCTGGAATTGAATTGCAGAATAAGTAACAATCTATCTGGTTATTCCTAGACTAAGGAATTCCATGTTGCTAGAAGATCCAAATAAAATAACTCCAGCATAAAAATAAAAGAGAGCCGGCAAAAGCATCCGAGTATGTACTACCTAACACTATATGGTGGTGTTAGGTAGCATAAAACCGTGTGTCTTTGAAACAACTTTTGTTATTCCTAGATTTTACATTTTCAGCCTCAAATTCCATGGTCTTCTTAAATGAATAATACATCACCGACCGATCATATCATACATGTTCTTAAAAAGATACGAAACACATTTACAATTGATGTGGTGATTTTTTTTGAAAAAAGACATGTTATGAATTAAATTCAAGAAAATTTTCATTATTTTGCTGCTATACGAATCTTATCCAAGTCTCAGGGGTCAAGTCCCTTCTGCATGTACCATTCAGCTTCTACACAAAAAATTCCAATGTATACAATTAGGGTTTCGGATCTCCATAATTCATAATTTCGTGATGTACCTCAATGTTTATCTCCAGATTGCTTAGTCGAGGGTTGCTTCTCTTCTCTCACTATGGTTAGACGAAGAATTGGGGTTAGAATTGCATCTGGGGTTTCTTAAATGGGTTTCCATTGCGAATAATCTGATTTTCAGCTGTTCATCTCTTAAACGATTGATCGAGAATTCGACTTGGTTACATTTATAGATGGATTAAGTTTAGAGAAATTGATTTTAAGTGTGGCATGTGAGTGTAGTTAGTAATTGTTCCCGTATCCGGGGTTTCTTAAATGGGTTACCGTTGAAAAAATACCGTAACAATATTAGAAATACTGATATGTTATTAGCCCAATAATGCAAGAATGTTATGTCCTAAAATTGCTACTTAAGACAGTGTACAGAGCACCTACAGAAACAATTATGGAAAATGTGAACAACAAAGATTAAGAACAGATCAGAGAACATATATAGGTTTCCATTCAGATTGAATTTATTGGATAATAATAATGTATACCTGCTCCTGCGTCCAAAGATATCGAATTGAACTCTTTGGATGACACACGTAACCACCGATTCCAACATCATCAAAGGTCATAGCAAGAGGATGATTTTGTTTGGTTGTGGGCTCATCTGGTAATAGTATATTGTCCACAATCAACTTCTCATGTGTAGGAGGTACAGGTTTTCCTTGTATGATGGATGCCGTCGAATCTCTGCATATAAAACCTGTTGAAATGACTTCTAGATCAAATGTCAACACTTCACATTTTTTATTTTCCTGTACATGCAAAATAAGGGGGTTAGCAGCATCATCATTGTTCGACGTTCTTCCAGCACTTTCACAATGTGTCCCACCACTTCCTCTTTCGTTGGAAGCAATGCCTGGCGTCTGTTTCACGTATCCTTTTAATATGTCGACCAATGTGTCCAATGTCCCCTTCACATTCTCCAATGAACCCTCCACCTTCTCCATTCTTGTTTCCAATCTATTTGAGTCTTGTTTACTCCTTCTGAGTTATTTACGTGGAATAGTAGATGTTTAACTTGTGTCTTTGGTATTATAGTTCCAACACTTCGAGTCCGGCCCCTTTTATCTTTGTCGAACGCTTGTGACAAGATGTCTTCATCCAATGGCATATCTTCTTCCTCGTCGTCATTGATTGTTTCCCTTGCTTTTGCAATTTTACCCTAAAATATGATAATACTTGAGATATTTAATTACATGCATATAAGTTATAGGCCGATAAACCATGTAAACATATATGTCATAATAGTAAATGATTTTTAATTTATCATCTAAAACAATATATTGTTTAACTTGCAAAGTACGAAGAATTTGAATCCGATACAGCGCCATCCTTTTTTGTATGAGTTTTCTCCCATACTTCACCGGGTATGATTTCTTTTCCTGGATTTTCAATTGCCTGCAACTGAAACATCGATTTTTTTTAACAGTAAAACTTTAACATGAATTTTTAAATAGCCTGTGTTTTAAATGGAGGCGGGCATTGCCTCGGTTCATAACTGAGGCAACATGGCCTCAGTTTTAAACTGAGGCACAACGGCCTCAGTTTAAACTGAGGTAGTCTCAATTTAAAACCGAGGCACGATGGCCTTAGTTTAAAACTGAGGCTGCAATTGCCTTAGTTTAAAACCGAGGCAGGCATGGCTTATATGCTTGTAAACTGCTGAAGTTATCAACTTGCTTGAAACCATTTAGAAACTATTTAAAGAATTTTGTCATATGTAAACAATTTTGTCATTTCTAGTGCTAAAAGCTTGCTCATGCCATATAACAGATTACTTAAAGGGGAGAACTTGCAGAATTTAATAAAAATGGTTGTAAATGCTTTAACTTAAAAAACTAATGATGCAACGAAATGGTAAAATGCAACGAAATAACAAAAAATTAAAAATGTACCATTTTATGTTCTACTACGGCGTGACTTGTACGACCACTGTGATGAGTTTAATTGTATTGTGATCTATTTTTTCTACCTAGCTCTCTTCTTTCGCGTGCGCCGGGTTTTGCTTCATTTTTCAAGAATCCGTCCCAATCTTCTACGCTAACTTTTGGCGAACAGTTTTTCCTTCTAGCTTCATCATTATCAAACTTGTCGTGGTATCCTGTCCTCAATTCACTTTTGTATCTTCTAAATGATTCACACATTTTTTTTAAAATAAGACTCTTTTGTACCCGACTCTAGCTCATAAAATGTCTGTATATATTGAACATAAAAAATATGTTAAAAAGAAAATATATAAAAACTGTTAACATATCCATAAAGATTTAAAAAAAATTTATGAGTTTTCGTTAATAAACTCTGAAATGAATAATATTAGCAAGTTTCCAACTACAACTAGAATTACTAAGTAGTAGGTAAACGTGCAGGTGTTGTTTTTTTCTCAGGACGAAACTAAGTATACAACATCTTCTGCATAAGCAATATTGTAATTGGTGTAAAAATATTTATTTAATTTACATTATCAATAAAAAAATCATCCGCAATGTAAACCTCTAAGTTAGATGTTGACTATAATGCATCTGTAGATGTGAAGGAGTCGATAGCTTGTAATACATTGAATTGAACCATAACATTTCGTACTAGTGAACGAATTTATCTTGCATAAGGGTTTTTTTTTCAACAGAACAATGAGAATCAAGATATCAATTGCCAACAAAATTAATCCATGCCCTGTCACCCCTATGGTTAGAAAGGAAGTCAGAAGATGCATTATGAAAAATGTTTGTACCTAAACATCATGACACCCCTATGTACTCTTTGTCTTTATCTTTTTTAGGTTTAGTTTGAGCTCAGTTATGTATGTTCAGGTTATTAAAGAAGTCTTCTGAATTATAGTCAAAGTTTAACATGAATGACGTTAGGTAGCTAGGTGATGGGTTACTTGATATCTACTCAAAGAGATGCAGGGGCAGTGTTTGCTAATAATGGGTTAGCAAACACAACAGATTATTCATACTTTGTTGATAGAAAAAGGGGGAGAATAACCAGGCCTGTGACAAGTTAGCCTTTTCTAGTTGTGGGTTGTATGATTTACTAATAAAATAAGCAAAACTGTTCAGATGGATACATCAAAAGAATGATAAGCATAGAAATAAAGGCAGACAAATCATCAATTATGTTAGTTGCATAATATCTGTTAGTTGCATCCATATCTTTTAGTTGCATCCACTGCCTAGCACTGCAACAACTAAATTGTGCAATTCCACCATCACACCTATACAACTGCTGCTCCTCTTTTCTGATCATCAACATCATCTACAACCGCCATCAGTTCCACTTACATTTCTGCAATACCTCCCAAAATTCCACCACTACTGCCATTGCCTAGCAAACCTCCTACACTACTGCACACTCCCCCTGCACAACAATCTGCCTTGCTTGCATAAACTATCATCTGCAAAGTCATCCACTCCTTCGCTGCCATAAACTGTCTTCGCTACCTCTTCGATTTTCCACTTACCCCTATCACTTACCACCATCATACATCTGCACATGTACTCCACTATCACATATACTAGTGCACAATCACCATACAATAAACATTCAAACTGCAGACTGTTACACTACTTCATACAACATACTACCCAGTCACAAACACTACTAACAGTAACAAACCATCCATACTCCTATACTACTGCCTCAGTCATCAAACTGCAACTCCTACTCACCATCAACTTCACCACTTCCTTCAGTTTGCAGTATATAAAGAATTATTGGAAGAATGGCTTACCCGCAATTCAGCCCAAACGTCCTCTTTACATTTGTTGGGTACTTTATCCCAACTTTCATATGATATCGGCACATGAATTCGTACCAATTTACCAAACCTACTGCCTATTTTCCCAGCATTATCAGAAACTGGAACACCATCTGCATTTGTCTCAACTTTCTCCGGTTGTGAAGATGACGAATGCGCGACTGAATGGATCGACGTTTCTGCGGCTTCTGACATTGTTGCTGCAAGTATTTAGAAAGAAACATATATGAGTTCACAGCATAATAGTTCACAGCATATGTTATGCAAATAACATTTTTTGAATAACACCAACTGCAAACACCAAAACACTAAAAGAAATGTACCATTTTATGTTCCCTATTGCATTATGTTGGCACTGTTGCATTTAGTTTAGCTTCTCTGTTTCATTATTTTATTCCCATTTAGTTTTTCTTCTCTATTTCATTGTTTTGCTCACTGTTGCATCTAGTTTAAAAATAGTTGTGAACTCGCTTTTTTTACTTTTGCATCTCAATTTTACAAAACAATCTGTTGCATTTACATTTGTACCTATACATTTTCTTCCTTAGCATTTACATTTACATTTAGTTCATTCAACATCGCTGCTCCTATATCGCCCAGTTCATGAAACTTGCATCGTAGAAACTTCACAAACTTGCATCACAGAAACTTGCACATATTATCCATCTTTCACAAACCATCCTTTGCCTGACAAACAACTCACAACATAAACCATCAAACTACATCCTCTGCACCACTGAAACACCACTCTCCCCTCTGCACCCCAACCACAACCACCATCAAACCATCAAACACTACCATACATACACTTCAACTACCCAAACCACCCAAATAAACTTCTCCTCCCTATAAAAACATCATCACCACTTCAAACATCAACCTCTGTCATCACTACCTTGCTTCAACCTCGCAGCAACACTTCCTCAAACCATCACCACCAACCAAGCACGTCCATTGCTACATCTTTGTTCTTCTGCAAACTACCCCTCATCTACAACTTCATTACAAACCTTCACATAAACCACCAAACTTGCACAAAAATGGCTGCATACCACACTTTACATCCTTCAAACATACTGCAAGCATACTTCTGCCCTTACATCTTTCTTTGTGCGTATTTATGCATTTATGTGCATCAAACTGCAACAATACTTCATCATCCACCAAAAACCAACCACATAACCCATCTCTTCATCCATTGCTTCTTCCAACCTCGCAGCAATTCCAACATCAGCACCTTTCGACAAACACTTCAAACAAGCCAGTAAAACTCGCCTCTGTATACATAACTCCTCTATGCTTCTGCTACTGTCCACCACTACCTAAACTCCTCCATTAACATCCAATAGCTCCTTCATTGATCACCACCCTGCCTACTACAATCATATCATCACCCATCTAATAGCAACTGCACCACATCCGCCAATCTCACATGCACGCAGCACATACCCACATATATCCAAGCAACACACATTCAATATCCCATTTAATTGCATAAGTTTACATATTATATTAGGTGCAGTTCCATTTAGAATAATAATTAAATAGTGATACATGAAAAATTCTAAATTCATAATCAAAAAATTCTTAATTCAGCCACATTTGAAGTTCAACCTAATTTCAATAAAGAAATACATCTTATATTAACATATGCATTTGGTAAGATCTTCTAATTTTTTGTTATCTTCAAAGGCTGATTGATAGATCGTAGGAAACTCAAGATCATCCACGATTGTAGTCAACCGCTTAGGTGTGTGTAAAACCACAAACCATCCGCTATTTTTTAAATATTTTGAGTAGAACACTTGACTCGCTTCTGACACAAGAATAAATGGCTCATCGTTCATCCTATCTTTGGTTTTCAATTTCCCTAAGTTAACTGTAATCAAGTTTGAAACAGGATTAATCTTGCAACCATTGACCTTGTCTTCAACCTTTACCCAATCATAATAAAAAACCGTTTGTTTGAAGTCTATATAATCCAACTCAATTATCTCCTGATAACTCCATAATACAGTGTTTTAGCTTCTGTATAATTTTTATCTTTCCCACTGGCTCTAAATTTTGTGATTGCTCTCATAGATACACCGCTTTCTTGTGTTACCATCCGCTCTTCGTAATTTTTCAAAGAAAATGTAAACCCATTTACTTGGTACTTCATATAACTGCGCGCCTTGAACTTCGGCCCATTCACAAGGCGCCAAAGAGTTGAATCAACATCGTTTGTTTTTACCAACTAAAAAAATAAAATATGTGAAAAGTATGATTAATAAGGTGTACGATACCTTTAAGTATGCATGAAATATTAAATTAGCTTTAATATATACCTCGCCACATAACCATAGAGTAAAACTTTGACAATCTTCCTCGAATGAAACCCCATTTCGAGATTGAGATTTAGTACTTTTCACATAGATGTTATACCTCCTACAAAAAACACATTTCAAAAAATTTATATACTTACAATGGTGGAGATTCAGGAGTTATTTGTGAACTTACTTCTCCCATTCATCCAATCCATTATACTTATCGAGGACCCATCAACGAACTTGTTCAAACTGCACCGAGATTAACGTTATGTCTTTACCATTATCTAGAGGCATCTCACCAGCAAACTCATCATCCTCGTCTAAGAAAGCCTCACGAGTATGTTTATGTGTGCCATCGCCTCCTTTTGGCATATACTCTATGCAGTAAAGACTAGCTTCCTGTACGATATATCCTTCTGCAATACATCCTTCAATATATCTTTTGTTGCGGACGTATCCTTTATATATTTTCATCAACCTATGAATATAAATCGATTACAAATAACTAGTACCTATTTAAATCGAATGATGATGAACAAAACTGAGATTAGCAAATTACCGTTCAAAAGGATACATCCACCTATATCTAACAGGACCGCATATCAATGCTTCATCGGCTAAATGAACCATAAGGTAGATGCTGATGTCAAAAAATGCAGGTGGAAAATATTTTTCAAACATACAAATTTCTTCTACCAAACCAGTCTTTTCTTTTAAAAGATGTTCTCTGTTAATCACCTTTGAGCATAAAATGTTAAAAAATAGACTTATACGATGTATAGCATTACGTAGATCCTTATGTTGTGGATAAGAATGCTGAAGCAATACCGAAAGTAATTGCTGCATTATGACGTGGTAATCATGAGACTTCATATTTGTTAGTTCAGTAGGATTGATGTTCACATTGTTATTGAAGTTGGAAGAGAATTTGCTAGGCACTTTTAGGCTTTTCAAAATGGTGCAAAATCGTAGCCTTTCGTCTTTGCTCGAGGTGGAAGTTGCATCTGGTATGATTACTTTATTTCTTTCAGGATCTTCACTCACCCATAATTTTTGTTTTTATACCCATGTTTTTCAAATCCTTACGTGCATTGATGCCGTCTTTTGACTTGTATTTATGACCCATAATTGTGCTAATGAGATGCTCAGTGACATTCTTCTCTATATGCATAACATCAATATTATGTCGGACCAAATTTGCTTTCCAATATGGCAAATCAAAGAGGATGGACCTCCTATACCATGCAGGAACATTCTCAACTTCGTCTTCATCGGTTTTCTTTTTTCGTTTTCGACCGATTTCTAGTTTGTCTTTACCAACTTTCATCTTGATATTAGCTACCTTCTCTTCAAATTGATAACCAGTCAATGGCCGTGGAGGATGACGATATTCTTGTTTGTTATCAAAGTTTGTTTTTTCGTCTCGAAACTTATGTTTGAAAGGAAGAAATCTTCGATGTCCCATGTAACACATCTTCTTACTTGCACGAAGATAGTAAGAACAAGTGTCTTCCCCACATGTAGGACATGCAAAATAGCCATGAGTTGTGCATCCCGATAAAGTCCCGAGTGCATGATGACCATGAATTGCCCACAACAACCTAGCTCTTAATGTAAACTCAGAATTATTAAATGAGTCAAATGCAGCGACTCCTTCCCATAACAGTTGTAACTCGTCCATTAACGGTTGCAAATAAACATCAATATCCTTTCCTGGTTGTTTTGGTCCAGAAATCAACAATGTCAACATTGAAAACTCTCTTTTCATGCACATGGATGGAGGAAGATTATACGGTACTATAACTACTGGCCAACAACTATAATGGTTACTTAGAGATGCATGTGGATTGAAACCATCCGTTGCTAATCCAAACGTGACATTTCGTGATTCAACAGCAAATGTTTTGTCAAAAGAATCTACAGCTCGCCATAGAGAAGTATCACATAGATGACGCATTACGTCTACAGACTTGGCACGACCATTCCAAGTCATATCATCTGCTATCCATGGTATAATATACAACCTCCTCAGCCTAGGAATTAGAGGGAAATGTCTCAACGTCTTTTGAGGTACTTTGGCAGCTCTTTTCTCTTCGTTGAATGTTGTTTTATATCTTAATTGTTTGCAAACTGGACAAAAAACTCTATTTGCATCATCCTTCCAATACAAAATGCTGTCATTAATGCACGCATCATAAGTTTTGTAATCCATACCAACTTGCTTAATCATCTTCTTCATGTTGTGGTACTTTGTTGGTAGTGTGTTACCTTCAGGAAGTAATTCCTTTATGAATTCTAGGAGTGCAGTCACACCATTGTCGGAAAAGCCATATTGGGTTTTAAAGTTATTCAGCTTGACGACTAAATACAATTTTGTTATCCTTTTTGGACATGAAGGATACAATGGCTCTTTTGCATTATCAAAAAGTGATTTATACTTCTTGCTTTGATTGTCCTACCAATCAACATCAACCGTAGGCGAATCCCCAATATTATCCGACAACAAACTTGTAGGTTGAAATTGATGAAATCTATTAGCATCATTGACCAGATCTTCCATCCTAGGATGTCAGAGTCATCGGTACTTATGGCTTGACTAACAGGTTATTTTTGGTTCATTGCTGACTCTTCCCTATGAAAATGCCAAACAGTATATGATTGGACAATTCCCCATCTAAGCAGATGAAAATGAATTTCATCTAATTTAATTTTCATTTTCATATTTTTGCACTGTGTGCAAGGACAAGAATAGACTTCCTTATTGCCACCATTTTCTACAACAAAATCAATAAACTTCTGCACTCTTTCCATATATCGTGGGGTTCTTTGATCGGCTTCTTTCATCCACTCTTTATCTATACTTGAAGACATATTGATCTACCAACTAAATATATACAACATTTTAGTAAAAAAACCTTAAACCTGACATAAAACACAATGAAAGTTTTTTTTACATATTTAGCTGACACCAACAAGTATCAGTAGGACAGTGTTGCTTTTCTCCCTACTGGCACTGTCACAATTTTGAAATCCACTTGTTGAACTGAATACCCTACCGAGACTAATGCTACAGTTTTGAAATCCACTTGTTGAACTGAATGCACAAGTTTATTATGAAAGGGAGTGCTATCCAATGATATTATAATGTTAATTATATAGGCTTTTTAGGTATACAAAAATGGCGAACGTTAAACAACACTCCAAACAGTGCAACGCCTCAAACGCGCTCTTATTTCCACCACAAACTCCGAATTAAATAATAACATTAGTGTAAAAAAAGTGTTACTATTTAAATCGGAACTTTGCTGAAAATCAAAGAGCGTTTGGATACCGACCTATTTGTGGTGTTGTTGAACGCTCATCTCCAAAAATACAAGGAATATGTAGCTAATCTACCAAACTAATACAACAAGTTGAATGTTTCCCACAAGTATTGTTGGTTCAAGTGTTTGCGTCTGTAGCTTGGATATGAGTGTAAAAGCTTGCCTAGAGAGTACGACTGAGATATTTCTTCACAGTCCGCCCATTATGTTATTACCAATCTTGACAACTCCACCGAATCCCAAAAAATATATTAGGAGCAGCCCTACCTCCATTGTTCCTGTCATGGTGGTTTATAGTTTCAGAGCATATAGGTGTAATATAGTTGCAATCTCCGTTGGTATAAGTACACATCAATAAACTCTCTTACTCAACACCTATGCCAAGGTTATCAATGGTCATAAACAATCTGAAAGTATTGCGTAGATATATGGATAGGGGATTGCATGATGGATATATATACATACAGTACTTAATTACACAGCCTCTTGAACATCAAAGCCGAAATTTAACTGTTATCACCGCGTACACCTACATTCTTATTTAATTAACCCAATTACCAATACAATGTGATTTACAGTGGTATATGACTACCGAAACTTTGTTTAATGTTAACGCGTTAGGACTGTTTGTGAGCAAACATATTAAAGCCTTCCAATCATAGTTGACCTGTGACCAATAAAGAAAAATTACACATACAAGTTAACACACATATGTGAGTTGACTTGAACAAAATAACAAAGGAAAAAACAACAAAATTCTATCGTAAAATAGCTAGCATTCTTCAATATGTATCAAAACTCTTGCCTAAGTTTGGGAAAAGGCATTACTGAGCTATCTACATTGTACATAATATATGAACCAATTCATGAACTTGAATACAAATAAAATTAGTGTGAGTATTGAAATAGAAATTCGAAGAATTATTATACATTTTAGGATGTGCGCTTGTGGTTATAGCGTAAGCTCGTCAGATGCTTTATTAGTTCATATTCCTTTTACATGTTTCTCAAGCAAGAAACTGCAATACCAGGTGATTCTCTTTGAAAACATGTGAATTTTTTTCTTACTAATATTAAGACCAACAAACGAATGACTGAGAAATGATCGTTAGTGGTTCTGTAGAGGTAAGTGTTTGATTTTGGCATTGTACGTATCACTTCCGTACAAATTTCCCCCGAAACAACAAACAAAATCTTCTGCCTTCAACATTCTCACAATCAAAACGGCAAAACACGTCCAGCAACCACCTTGCTACATTTCATCCATCATACATACAACATTTCACCCTTTTCCTATAGCTTGCACAATCACACTTCAATATCATCTTACCGTCCAAACCTTCCACACTTACTTCACCCCATAGCTGATTCACACACTTCAACTGTCATTCATATTCCCCTCGGATCCGAACAAAACTGCTACATCCCCACTTTCTCTACATTATCATACACCAACAGACAACCACCTCTTCACAGCAAAACATGCCTCTTCCAACATTATACAACTTCGCAACAGCCTCTCCAAACTTCCCCTGCCTTCCTTTGACGACTGCTGCAACTCCAGCAGCCAATACCCTATCACTACCGACAGACACCATATCAACTTCTGCACTATACACATACACATCCATCCTTGCCTTTAATACATTCATCATACTTCCTAACCAACCACCACCTATCCTTCCCTGCAGTGATAGTCACTACATTCACCACATCTCATACAACAGCCGTACAATTATAACCATCCCACACCAACCATATCAACATCTCAAACCATTCTACTGCCTCGCCACTTGACATCTCATAATTACCTCCCCCTACTACCACTGTCCACAATCAAATGCTTCTTGACAACCAAATACTGTCATCGCACAACCATCCACCCTTTTACCATGACTACATCTCCTAATCACTTCCTCACTCCCACTCACTTCCTCAATCACCACTTCTGCTCCTCACGCCATCAACAGCACTCAAAATCGACGACAACTAATCAAAGCGACCCGAACCTATCGACTCTGACACCGCCTCCAGTCCAATCAAACCGCTGTCTCCACAACTTCCTATACTTCTCACAACAAACTCCATCCAATCACCGATACCACTAAAAAAAATTGAAAACAACTCTCGACCAAAATCAAACCCTTACCTCTACAGAACCACTAATGATCATTCCTCGGTCTCAGTCATGTGAAAACTGATAAGAAGAAATAATTTCAAGTGAGTCGATTCATTTTTGATTACCGTGATAACGATTACCTGAATTGAAAATAAAGACTTTTTATCGCTTTACTATTTCTTCAGATCTGCCGAAATCTGGATCTGGAATTATTATCTCTTTTTTCTTTTCTTTTTTGATCGAAGTGGATAATGAAAGTAACAGGCGTAGCTGGTTGGGAACGGGGGTATGGAAGGCTGTACTACAAATTTAGTTCGGGTAAGAGCCGTTTCAAAATTTAGGACGGCTATAAGCCGTATTATAAGATTTTGCAACAGACTTTAACCGTTGCTTAATAGCAACGGCTTAGAGCCGTTGCAAATTTTCCACCTTCGGAGTTGCGAAACGGCTGGTATGGTGTAATGATCTTTCTGGACAGAGTCTGTCCTCCGGTGTGGTTGCCACAACTCCCTTGATGAATGTTGTTGAGGATATCCTTTTCTTCGTTCCTGGGCGACACACCTTAGCAGTGGGTTGGAAAAGCCACAATGGTACAATATGTTGTTCTGGATGGTGTAACGGGATGCCCTCCTTAAGATTCTCCTGACTTCGTTTCGATCTACTGGTAAGGTTCCTTCTTGAAAGTATCCGATGATGGGGGTCATCCATGTCCCCTCCTTGTCTATGATCGCTGTGGTTTGCAGACACTTGAAACTTGCTGTGGATTGTCTCATGACGAAGATTGCCCCTGGCATTGGTTCGATTCTTATGCTAGCCCCTTTGGAGAGGGCATCCGCCTCTTGATTTTCCCCTCACGAGATTTGTTTTATTACATAGTAGTCTAGCTCATCAAGGAGGGTTTTGGCCTTTTTGAGGTAGGACGCAAGCTTTTGTCCGTGAGTCTGGAATTCTCCAAGGACTTGGTTAGCAATTAATTGTGAATCGTTGTGTATACTTATCGATTTAACTCCTATTTCTTTAATGACTTCTAAGCTGGCTATTATTGCCTCGTATTCAGCTTCATTATTGGTTGCAGCAAATTCTGGTCTCAGTGCATAGTTTAATTTCCTTCCTTGGGTGTGACTATTATGACATCTGCCCCCGAGTGGAGCTCGTTCGATGCTCCATCGACGAACATATACCATTTGATAGCTTCCTCAACCCTTGCCAAAGCCTCCTCGTCTCGCATTGTAAACTCAACTATGAAATCAGCTAAGGTTTGTCCCTTAATTGCGGTGCGCGGTAGGTAATGTCATACTGGCTCAATTCAATGCACCATTTTAACAGGCGCTCTGACATGTCTGGTTTATGTAGGACTTGCCTCAATGGTTGATCCGTTAGAACTGTAGTAGAGTGCGTTTGAAAGTACTAACGTAATTTCCTAGATGCTATCAGCAAACAGTAAGCCAATTGTTCGATCTTTGGATATCTAGATTCTTCCTCCATGAATCTTTAGCTAATGAAGTATATCAGTCTTTGAATACGATCATCTTCTCGTACTAATACGACATTTAGCGCGTTGGAGGATACAGCTAGGTATATGTAGAGGCTTTCTCCATCTATCGGAGTGAAGAGCACTGGCGGCTTCTGTAGGTGTTCTAACAGACTTCGGAAGGCTAAGCATCATCCATCGGTCCATTCAAATTTTCCTATGTCCTTTTTGAGGGCTTCAAAGAACGGGAAGCACTTTTCCATGGCCTTGGATATAAACCTGCTCAGAGCAGCTACATTCCCGTTTAGGCTCTGCATTTCCCTTCACATGGCTGGGATTTTGACGTCTTTCAAAGCTTGTACCTTTTCAGGATTCGCCTCTATTCCTCTAGCGTGCATAATGAAACCAAAGAATTTACCCGAAGACACCCCAAAAGAGCATTTCAGAAGATTCGGCTTCATTTGGTATTTGCATAATATTTGAAACATCTCGTCTAGGTGGCTTAGATGATCCATTGCTCTTCTTGATTTGACAAGCATGTTGTCGACGTAGACTTCCATAGAGTGACAAATTTGCTACTCAAACTCTTATTAACTAAACGTTGATAGGTAGCGCGGGCGTTCTTAAGCCCGAAGGGCATGATCTTGTAGCAATATAGGCCTAGATCCGTGATGAAGCTAGTATGTTCTTGATCTGGCACATGCATGGGGATCTGGTTGTATTCTGAATATGCATCCATGAATGACACAACTCATATACTACGGTTCCATCTACCAGTCGGTCGATTCAGGGCAAAGGAAAATAGTCTTTGGGGAAAGCATCATTGAGGTTGGAGAAGTTAATGCAGGTCCACCACTTCCCACTAAGATTTTTCACTAAAACGAAGTTGAAGATCCATTTTGGGTAAATGGCTTCATGGATAAAATAGTTGGCGAGCAGATTCTTCACCTCTTCATTCTAAATAGTTGATCGTTTTATCCCCATGCTTCTTTTCTTTTGTTTGATCGAGATTTTGGCTGGGTCAATATTGAGGGAATCCTAAGCTATTTCTGGGAATATTCCCACCATGTCTTCGTGGGTCCATGCGAATACATCCAAGTTCTTGCATATAAATCCTATCTGCTGGATTTTTAGGTTTTGGTTCAACTGAGAACCTACCTTTAAAAGCCTTGTTTTGTCGTGTTTGTCTACCATCACATGTTCCATAGCCTCCATGGGGTCGACGTTGACCTCCTCCTCTCTATCTCTGTGGTCCAACTTGTTAAATGGGTCACTAATGTATCCAAGAGGATGGGCCTTCTTTGTTTGCTATGCTTCCGCACTTTGGTGCAGAGGGAGACCTCTACGCCTTTCCCTTCTTCATTCTTCTTGTTTTGGCAGACTTCTGTCATGTAGCAATCGCGAGCCGCGCCTTGGTCCTTCTACTTCTCCTATTCCGTTATTAGTTGGGAATTTCATCTTCAAACACCACGGTGCCAATAATATCTGGAAATATGAAAATGCAGACCTTCCCGGTAGGCAGAATGTCCATCCACCAGTACGAATGTTCGCTTTCGGACAACCAATCGGCGGTGACTTCCTAGCTCAACGACCAAGTCTAGTTATTCAAGCAGCATCGTGGCCTCCCCAGTGAACCCATGTTAGGATTTGTGGCATGGGATACATCTTTCATTAATAGTTTCATTTTGTTGAATGTGTGTTTGAACAAGATATTCACTGAGCTTCTTGTATCGACTAGAATGCGAAACACCTCTGTACGGTCGATCCAGGCCGAGATAACCATGTGATCAATATGCGGATATTGTTTTCCAACCAACTCTTCATCGTTGAAGGTCATGTCAGCTTTTTCTCTCTGTTTTGCGATGCGCCCTTCAGTAACAGAATGAACATATCCTTCCATATCTTTCAAGGATTTCCCATACCTTTCCATTTCGGCCCAACTTTCATCGTCTACATGCGGGACTCCAAATATGATATGGACAACTATCTTCTCCTGGTTAGAGTGGCTCGTACCTATCCCTTCCTTTTTGTTCCCTTATGGGGGCTGCCTAGATCCCTCGTGGACCAGAGCGAGGGAGTTGTGCTTTTTGCTTGTATCATTCCGGTCTTTTTCCTAGATATATTCTTTAATGAGATCCCATAAATGTTGGCATTCTTCGGGGTTATGCCCGTGAGACTCGTGGAAGTGACAATATTTTTATGTTCTAATTACGACTTATGACTCTTTTTTGTACGAAGGGCATCTGTATTTCAACTCGTCTTGTGTAGCCATGTAAATGTTCTCCATAATGTCGTTCAGAGGAATGTATGAATTGAACCTCGATCCGGGTATGTATCGTCGTTTATTGCCCCTTTCAGTTCTAGAGTTGCCTTGGTGGCCCTTTTTTCCGTCATTATTCAGTTTACTCCCTTCCCTTCGGGGTGGAGGCACTTAGGTTCCTTGCCTTTGTGGGTTGTTTGCTATGTCGGTGAGCCGCCGCGTCCTCTAATCTCATGTATTTTCTAGTTCAATAAAAGAAATCTTAAAGAGTTAGGGGTTCGTCCTTCGTTACTCTTCTTGTAAGCTTTGAATCTGGATGGACGCCTCCACACAGTGCCATCAGTGTAAGTCTTTCATCTACATTTTGTACTGCTGTCACGGCAGCATTAAAACGGGTAAGATATTGCCATATCGGTTCTCTAGTTTTCTATTTTACGTCCGACAAGGAATAAGCGTCTCTGGGCTGTTCCACATGGATTCGGAATTGACTTATGAATTTTTCCTTTAACATTTCCCAAGAGCTAATGAAGCCATGAAGTAGGCAACAAAACCATGTGGTTGCTAAGTATGACAAGAACAACGGAAAACACTTACACAGCGCACCCTCTATTGCTCCATTCATGAGCATGTGCTGGGTGTAGCACTGCAAGTGGATGATTGGGTCGGGTGTTCCTTTGTAGGGATCCATAGTGGGAATCTTCCATTCTCGAGGAGTCGTTGTCGCTTTTATGTCCCTGGTGAAGGGACTGGACACCCTTGCCCCTATACCTCTTTCGAGTTGTTCGCGTCTGAGATATTCCCTGAAGAGGCATGCCATCTGAAAGTCTATGTAACCCGTATATGTATATAGTGTATGACAAGTACGTGTATGATAGTATGAATTGAATAGAGTAATAATGTATGTAAAATTAAAAGTAATCACACCAGAGTTTTTATACTGATTCGGACCTTCCGTCCTACGCTCAGTCCCGAAGCTCCCCTTCGGAAATACACTAACCAATTGCCCTCGCTTTGCCCAGAGGAATAGGCTTTTATACAAGACTATTTCTTAGACAAATGTGTGTTCTATGCAACACCGATTTTGACTACAAGTACAGCTTCTTCAAATAATCTCTTTAAGTAGTATGTAGTTTAAGCTTTTGATATAAGGAAGAGATAAAAGTGTGCTTTTGAGTGCTTTTGGAAATCACAGAAATATTAGAAAATAAAGAAAGAAAGTTTAGAATAATTAGTTAATTGTAACTTTCAATTTCATGTTTATCTATTGACGGTGAAGAGTTTGTTTGAGAAGCAACAACTTTTGGTTCACTCTATTTCATTCCAAGAGTTACAATGTTTGAGAAGAAAGAGTTATGATCAAAACAGTAGGATGCAACTCTTCGATTAAAGAAGATGACTTTTGGAGAAAATGGCTGTTTCCCAGGTCAAACATCTGGTTTGGTTAAAAATTTAAAACCAGAAAATCTTGCCGGACGTCTGAGCACATATGCCAGACGTATGACACATGTATATTCTGTTATCTTCCTTTTTAAGTAATTTGTATGTGCAAATGCTTGAAAAGATTTACTCAAGGAGATTGTAAAAATCATCTATTTACGACATTAACAGAATTTACTAATATTTCTCAATATAATAATCCTTGTGTCGATCTTCAAGTCTTAGTCGTGAGAGTCTACCTGCATATGGATGATATATACACCTATGTATATTAAATGCAAGTGCTTGTATAGTTGTTGTCATCGAAATCAAGGTTCTAACATTCTTCCCCTTTTGATGATGACAAGTATACAATTTATTTTATAAGAAGCTCCCCTTGTCTTTTGTAATCTCTCCCCCTTTTTCATTATCGAAAAAGAGTTTATGAAATAATAGAACAATATCATAATGCTACAATATAATCAAAAAGCAAATTATCATGGTTTATACAAGGAGGAATGAAAATTAGTAGCTAACTTATTGAGAAGAAAAATAATCCCAAAGATTAGACGCATTGTCATCATGGTCGTGAAGTTGCTATTACGACTGATCATGATATTCTTCATTTTCTTGAATAGAAAGTCACTGAAAAGATGAAAAGTGTTCGTGATGTTGGGCTTCTTGTGGTGACCATGAGATATCTTCACTTTCCTCAGAATCGACAGTGGTTGGAGCTTTTCCAGGAGCATGGGTCTGTTAAGGCTCTTCGACTGTTTGAGTTCTGAATGGATGTGCATGAGGTGCTGGAGGTGGTGTAGGAGACGAAGATGATGAAGATCATGAAGATGATTTTCCGTGAACTTTCCGCATAACTTTTCTCAAAGTTGAGACGACCTTTTCTAAAGTCTTTTCTGCCTTAGTCATCCATGTAGAAAAAGATCATTCTAGGCGAGAAACTTTCTTATCCAAGACTTTTTGATTCAGAGATAGAATACGTTGGTTTTGAAATGCTACATATCTAATACTTTCTCCTTGTCCTGCTGCAATTCGAGCCTCTTGGATTTCGAAATCAGAGTGATGACCAATTGAGTCAGAGGGTCTTGATGTAGAGGTAGGTTGTACAAGAGTAGACTGTTGGGGTTGAGGTTGGTGTTGTTGGTACTGTTGGTGTTGATATTCAACAAATACTGTAATTCTTGGAGGATTTTTGGGAAGATGCATAAAGATAGGAAGCGAATTCCACTTTCCTTAGTAGGAACTTCTTTATATTGTGATAAGAAAGAAGGCACGTTGTGCGTCGCATAATATATGGAGCATAAATGGTTGTTTGATGAACTAGTGTCCAGAAGCTTTTAATTTGGTCAAAAATATATTGAGACCAATTTACTTTTGTATGACCGAAAATAGTGTATAAAGCTTTATGGTCATGGTCATATCCTTGCTCATGACTACCTAATCTAGGGAGTATGGTATTGACAAGCATTCGATTAAGTAGTCTAGCTTGTGGACGAAAATAGATTGGTGATAATTTTCTCATGTCATCTTCCCAAATTAGATGTGTAATTGCATCTCTTGGCTGTTAACTCTTATCATGTATATCTTGTAATCTAATCCCTGTATATGAGCATTGTAATATTTGTCCAAGCATTTGTTGAATCTGATAATTTCCCATAAACAGTTCTCCAAATCCAATTTTTGGGATCAGAGGGATTCCAAATATGAAGTGAACATAAATTGATGAAGAATAAAAAGACAGCTAATTGATCAATTTGACCCGAGTTAGAATCATAATTAATGAGATGGTGAATCTCAGCATCACTTACCAAATCATCGATTTCGTAATTGAAGAATCTCCTCAGTGGGTAAAATGGACCATAATGAATTTTTTTCTTTTCCAATTCTTGAAGTTTTTGCCTGCCATCTTGTTCCACCATCCAGTCATCAATGATTTCGTTGGTTACAAATTATTGAGAAGGTTGTTGAGACTTTGGTCTGTCCTTTTGCATTTGGGAAAAGGTTAAGATTTGAGTGCCGTGGAGTTGAAGTTTTTGGAAGAAGAAAGCAAATTGATTTGGGGTTTAGGGTTGTAGTAAAAGAATGGAAATGATGATTTATAGATGGGGCTAAAAGGTGACTGCGGAGTACGGTCAGACGTCTGTAGTGGTAGTCAGACATCTGGATGTTTAGAAAATTTAAGGCAAAAACTAGGATCAGACATCTGAGAATAATATCAGATATCTAAGCTGAGTTTCTCAAATTTTCCAGAAACAGATAAAGATGTCTGGTGGAAGTTTCACAGACGTCTGAACTGAGTTAGAAATTTTTCCAGAAACATGGTACGGACGTATGGTGTAAGTCACAGATATCTGAGCTGAAATGTGCCAATTTTGCATGTATATAAGCAGACGTCTGTTTGATATTTCAGATGACCGTTTGATCAAAAATTATTTTATTATTAATAGTTGATAGAAATACTATTACAAACACAAGTATAAATGAACTAGCATATCATGATCAATATTATAGCTCTATATCACAGTTTGTTGTGGTAGAATAGTAACAATGTTGTTTCGTATTAAGAAATTGTTGGATTGTTATTATATAACTTTTTGTTTAAGAATAAAATACAAATTATAATCTTGAATGATTTTACTATAATTAGAATATAAATATCTATACTTACTATTAATGAGTTGCATTTCAAGGGCACAGAAGCCTTCTTAGCATTTTGTGAAATGAACGGTCGCACTTTATCTTTTTCCTTTTTCGACTTCGCACTCTGCTTCATCTTCCTTTTGCGCAAAGGAAAAATAATTAGCCCCTCCCGTTTCTCCCTTTTTCCAAACCTAAAAAATAACATAGCAGCCGATTTCATCCTTCTCTGCTCCGCCCACCGTTGTCGCCGATTACTTACAATGTCGCCTTCCAGATTGGACGTGGTCGGAACTGGTTCATTTAAGGGATGTCTTCTCCGATGTAATCACCTGTTCTTGTTCCTCTTCGCAACTAATTTTGAATTAGATAGGTCCCTTTTCTTGGTAGTTCACTGAAAACTCCTTATGGTAATTCAATTATTAAATGAGGTTTTCGGCTAGGGTTTGATTTGCCATTCCAGTTCTAATATGAATTTCATCTGTTATAGGAAAGAATTTGAGATTTTAGTATTTAAAGGTTCATATTGTACCAACTGTTTTTGAATCACGTTAATTTGTTCAATCAATCAATCAATCAATTAGAGAATATAAGCACGGTCTCCTTGAAGGAGAGAGTCTTTAATATTCCTCTTTCGAGCGCAACTTTGATACAACCAGCAAGGTATCAAAATTTGATGTATGTGATATTAAAAGCTAAGCCATGGATACAGAAAATTTTCCAGTAATTTCTCACCAAAAGATACGACTGCTAACATATATACTTTTGTGGACTATGATTCACTGTTTCGTCTTTTTGCGTGTAGAAATGAAAGGATACAGAAGTTCATAAACAACAAAGTAGAGGGCGTCAAAGAGTTTGAAACAGAAAGAGAAACTCTGATCAAGGAGCATGAGAAATAAGCACTAGAGCTTAAAGATAAACATGAAGAAGAGAAAATTGGGCTGGAGAAAAAACACAAGGAAGAGGAAGCCGAACATGAGAAAGAATCTAAAACTGCTCTTGCCAAATTGGTAGAAAAATATGCCCCTAATCCTTGATCACTCTATCCCATTATCATAAACTATGTTCATGGTCTATTGCGTACAAAATATGGGTATGGTGACAGTAATCAACTGAGACCAAAATAGTAGTTATTTGCAACCTTATCTTTGTTGATGTTTTATGGTTCTTTTTGGTTGGCTAAGTATTTAAGTTCAGGGTGTATTATGCTCGGAACCTTTTGGAATTGTTTAGATATGACAATGATCATAGCTTGAAGTTACCGTCGAACTCCATCGATTTGAAAGCTTGTGAGTTCAATGCATCATCGGATAATTTTAATTAGTTTTATTCATTGTGCTTAAGGTTGGACAAATTTGAATCCTAAAGACAGTATATGACTAATTAATATCATCTGTGATATTAACTAATCATAGAGTGTTGACATGATCCCCATATTATACCTGGGAACATTACTGAATTTTCATGAACTAAAGTTAACAGTTACTAGTGCAGGTAATAGTTTAGGGTGCTGTTGTATGTTGTTCCTGTTTATACATGATTTATATACTTTTATGCTCCACGTAACCACAAAATTAGGGTACAAATATTTCAAGAAATTAAAAGTAGAAATGAAGCAAGGTCAGGACCTGCAAATCAGATGATCGATGAAAGGATAACTTTGAGTAAACATTGATGAAAAGCCAATAAGAAAAATGGAATTATACTCGAAAATTGAAAAGGAAAGGGGAGTTCAAACTGAAAATGCATAAGAAAAATATTTAAAGGTGGTTCACTAAGGATTTTTTAACATGGCCTGAGTATTAGAATAGCCACCCATGTTGATAATACACAATTATTGTCATTCCCATTTATTATATTTAAGGTAGTTGTTGTATAAACGTACACAACTGGTGCAAACAAAGTAAGATTTTAGTTATGATTTATTCTCAGATAGTCTACAAATGGTTTCATTACAACGTACTCACTAATGTAATTATAATTCCTGATATATTTTTAGGATAGGCATCGTTGATTGCAATATGTTGATCATAAATTAAATAACATTCAAGAAAGGATTACTAACTGCCGAATGCAGCATATACAATTTTACTCGTTCTAAACACCATTTTGATTTATCAATTCTAGTATTCTTCAACGAGAATTCTGTGATGATAAATCTTTGCTTCAATTTTTATTACTACATTGACTACATTGACTCAATAAGGATTGTGTACCAATTTTAAGATTTATATTTCATATTGTAATAATGTTTCTAATTCCTACCTGTAAAAAGTATATTCTGATTATTTTTCAAAAAAAAATTAATTTTTTAACTAGAACAATTTTTTTTTGTCATACCCGAGTCATATTAGATGCTGTTAGGAGTATTTAAATATGTAGTAAGAGGACTAATCTTTCATAAATAATATGCCTATTTTGTATACTTTATCAAGGAGGTTGCATGTTTTGTTAGAACCATGCATTTAAGAAATTTTATTCTAAATTGTATATGCATTTTATCTTGCATTGTATATGCTAATAAACTTTAAATGAGATATTACACTATCATGTGAGATTTGCCAATATGCTTTTGATTTTGACGTAATGATTTAATGCATTGTTTATAGAAAGAGCATTTCCTATGTTGACTTTCGGTTAATGAGAGGGCATATGTGGTGCTATGAGAGATAGAAGAACCTTTGAAGTGTTAGGCTAGAGAATAAGGTACCATCAATTTTTTATCGCAGCTCATCTTTCATTACAAAAGTTTAAATTGCAATAGAGTCTAAAATAGTAATACCTGTGATGTCAAGGTATTAAATAATCATGTTGTATTACAAAATTTTGAATTATAATCAGTCCAACATATTTCTACTGATGAGTTTTTTGAACTAGATGGGCAAAAGAGAATACGATGTCATATCTTAGGATTAAGTTTTGACAAAGGTATTTTGTATGATTTTACCTACTGATTATTTAAATGAACGAGAAATATAAGAATGTAGTGTTATATGTTAGGACACTATTTTGGAAAAGGTGTATTTTATAACAATGTTTACATAGGAGTGTAAAATTTGGTTTTATGTGTTCAAATTAAATGAAAATAATTGAGTTGATAGTCTAGGCGTTTGTAAAAGCTTAATACATTAGCAACTCAATTTTTTTATTTCTTTGAGTTTGCTGTGGCTCCCATGATTAGGTAATATAAGTTTTTCCTTCATAGAAACCAACAGATATTAATATGTCATTTTTTGAGTACTGTGGATTTATGGTTTTATTGTTATAATAGGTTCAGAGACTTGGATCCCTCAACTAAATGATACAGTTTCTTTAATTAGTTATAGAAGATTTTTACTTAAGGACGAAAATGATTTTCCTAATTTTCAAGGATTACCTGAACATTTATTTTTATCTGCAGGTAATTTTGTTTACATATCAATAATCATCATCAGGATGATTATGCATGAATGCACTGGCCCAAATCTTCTAAGTACTTGGTTTCTCAAATTCACAATTTTTGAAAGGTAGTATATAGTATAAACCTGATAATAGTAGTGAAATGTAAGTTGTTAAAGTAGTGAATGATGCTTATATTTAAACAATAAATGCATGTGTAAATTTTTGCACCCTCACGTATTCATAACATAAATATATGCAATTTGCAGCTAGCATTTATTTCCAATCCATTGTAGTTTGTGCTAGTACAGCGAAGTTAACAAATTATTTCAACTGTGTTTGGTTTAGCAATGAATTGTTAACTTTCAAGTCATGTTTTATATTGCACATGGTACTTGAACATTTTACACATGGTTTATTCATATTAAAATATCAAATCTGTGCAAATAGTTTTTTTATAGAGAAATTTATATGTGCAGTCTAATTTAATGGGATTCTAGACTGACCACATGACCTTATCAAGATGATTATCGCACTTCAATGTGTTATATTGCCTATTACGTTACATCTTTTGATTTAACAATATTGAGTTAACTACAAATTTGAAAATATAATATAATTAAAGTTCGATATTAGGATGAAGAAAACCGAAGTATTACAAGAAAAATGCATTTTAATATTTTACTTTACACTGCATTTGTCACATATCCAGTTGTTTCTGCTCACTTATGATATGCTTATTCGGGTTACTATTGAAATTTGTGATAGGTATATGAAACAATAACTTCTATGGTGTGGCTAGCCTTCAATGTTTGGCATTCGGTATACACCAAGCTAAGTTAACTCAACAATAGAGCTCCAAAAGGTATTTAACTTTGTTTGTTGTTCAGGACTTCAACCCACCTGTTACTCAGACAAAGGCATATAATATATTATACCATCACTTATTTTTGGACTTTATTTGTGTTCACCATATGAATATACAGTTATGCACTTCCCGATAATACTAAATGAAGTATTTTACTTTTATTATTTTTCAGTTCAATATATTTTACCATACATATATTGTTATTTCCGCAGGTAGCTCTTGCTATTTTGGGAAAGCATCACATCAAATAAAGCCAATGAGTAACCTTCATCTGCATTTTACCAACCTGAATTGAACTGAGTTATAACATAATTTTACTTGCTTTTGCTGATTCATTATTCGAAAAAAACCATTGTGCCAATATTTTCTGACTGGATATCGCTGTCATTGCTTGAACTTTATTGGTTTCCTTTATTGCTCTTTTGAAAACTTTCATATACTTTCACGTGTAAAACATCTTGAGATTGTCAAGTTGAAGAAAACGTCTTTGTGCTTGATTTTATATTTACTGTTGTCTTTATAAAGCTGTCATGTGATAATATTTTACTTTTTGGTTGAACAGATATCTAGTGATATTGCCTATAACAAATATTTTTAATTAGTTTATATTCAACAAAAATAACTGGATTGACAAATCCTAAATCCACAATCCAGTAATACTCCTGTAATTAGTGCTCAAATTTAGTTTGATAAACACATATTTCCTCAAATTTTACACATGAAGTTTGATTGATAGTTACTAAAACAATATTAAGTTATAAGAAGCTAAACAGTAAATTTAATAGAAAATATGTAATGGATTGTTCATAATGATAAATATTTCATGACAATAACATACAAAAAAACTATTTCAAATTGTGGAAATGTACAATTCACGAATAAAGAATATTCAGCTTCAGGTTCAAATTAATAAATGATAAAAATGCATTATTTATCAACCTCTATGTGTTTAGTGCATATCTTTACTTTGCACACAAATTATTATAACTTATGTTAATGCCATATTAATTTGCTCTATAAGGTTAAATGTTGATAGGTAAAAGCCAATATTTATTTTTATGTAAAAGATGATATTATATAACATTATCTCAATTTTTATCATCAAAAATTTTCTGCGTTTTTTTTAAGAATCCGTGTGCGAAGCACGAGTTCAAACTATACATACATACATACATACATACATACATACATACATACATACATATATATATATGAAATACAATTTGCAGAAGAACAAAGTTATTTTTTCTCCCATGAATTTGGTTTCGCCTTTGTATCTTCTTTTGATGCGCGTATAGGAGACCAAGAACGAGGTATTGGACTGAATGGTCTTCAGATGTTCCTTCTTCCCATAATTTACGTGGAGTTATTTGACGAGGACATAGCGGAATTTCGATCACACGAGGAGATCGTACATGAACACAATCCTTCATAGGAGAATGTCCACATATGGCAAGAATGCATTTCTCTAGAAAATTTAAATGGGCTCCTTGGTGTTTTTGTTCATAATACAATTCCCTTTGTATATCCATCATTTCTTTTTGATATTGATGGATTTCGTCTGCTTTATCAGAAAGGGAGAACATTTGAAGATATTTGGCTTTCTTTCCTTTAGGAGAATAGCCAGTATGATTAGTGGGTGAGGGAACAATATTTATGGATGGAGATGATTTAGGAGTTGTTTTGATAGGAGATGTGTATGTACTACCATATGATGGTGAAGAAAAATCAATGGTAGAGTAGGTGGAGTCGTGATCTGATGACATGTTGAAAAAAAAATTGATATTGGTACACAAAGCTATAAAAAAATTACTGTGATTTGGTAAAAAAAAGTTGACGTATATATAAGAGAAGGATTTTCTATTTTAAATATTTGTTTGTTTTACTTGTTTAAAATATTAGTGGTTTGCAGAAGAACTTGGTATAGAAATTAGATGACCCGTTAGCCACTAATGTTGTGAGATAAGAAAAAGTCTGAATTTTATTCTTGTGGTTCTTAAAGTTCAGATAAGGAGCATATTCCGAGTTCTCTTCTAAGTCTTATAAATGATTTTTCACATAATGGTTTTGTAAAAACGTCTGCTATTTGGTTGTGGGTGTTAATGAATTCTAAAGATATTACTCCTTTTTCTACGTTATCTCCAAGAAAGTGATGTCTGATATCAATGTGTTTAGTTCGAGAATGATTTATAGAATTCTTAGATAGATTAATTGCACTTGTATTATCACAATATATCAGAGAATAAATTATAGTTTTACCAAAATCTTGAAGTGTTTGTTGCATATATATTACTTGTGCACAAGTCAGAGCAACAGAGATGTATTCTACTTCACAAGTTGAAAGACAGACACAATTTTACTTTTTGCTAAACCATGAAAATAAAGATTGACCGATAAAATGGCAGGTACCACTTGTGCTTTTTCTGTCTATTTTACAACCTCTAAAGTCTACATCGCTAAATGATACAAGTTCGCAAATCGTACCTTTAGGATAGAATAATCCGTAATCGATGTTGGATAAGTAACATAAAATTCGTTTGACTTCTCTTTGATGTGATTCCTTTGGTTGAGCTCGAAAACATGCGCATAACCAAACACTCATCATTATACCGAGTCGACTAGCTGTTAAATATAATAAAGAGCCTATCATACTACGATAAGATTTTTGACCAAAGTCTTTTCCATTTTCATCTTTGTCTAAATATAACGTTGTACTCATAGGAGTTGGTTTACTAGTAGTGTTTTCCATTCCGAATCGTTTAAGTAAATCCTTACAGTACTTTTCTCGATTTATAAAAATGCCATTTTCCAATTGTTTTATTTGTAAGCCAAGGAAAAAATTTAATTGACCGATATGTGACATTTCATACTCATTTTTCATTATTTCAAAAAATTCATTACATAAACATTCATTAGTTGACCCAAATATAATGTCATCAACTTATATTTGTGCAACTAGTATATCGTTATTTTTATGTTTTATAAATAATGTAGTGTCTATTTTGACAATTTGAAATCCAGAATTTTGTAGATGAGTTTTTAGTCGATCGTACCAAGCACGTGGTGCTTGTTGTAAACCATATAACGCCTTTTTTAGTTTAAAAACATGATCTAGATATTTTTCATGAATAAATAATGGTGGTTGTTCTACAAAAAAAAATTCTTTAATAAAATCATTTAAGAATGAACTCTTAACATCCATTTGAAATAATTTAAAGTTATGATGACACGCAAAAGCAAGTAGAGTACGAATTGCTTTAAGACGAGTTACAGGAGAAAATGTCTCTTCATAATCAATCCCCTCTTCTTGGTTGTAGCCTTGAGCCACTAATCTTGCTTTGTTACGAATAATATTTCCATTTTCATCTGCTTTGTTTTTGAAAACCCATTTTGTTCCTATTACAGATTGATCTGATGGTCTAGGAATGAGTTCTCATACATTATTACGTTCAAATTGATTTAATTCTTCTTGCATTGCTAAGATCCAAGAATTAGCTTTCGATGCTTCTTTATAATTTTTAGGTTCTGTATTTGAGATAAAAGCAACGTGACTCATTTGATTTAAGTTATTTCTAATGACTCGAGAATTTAAGTCTCCAATTATATTATCCAAAGGATGATTTTTTAATGTTCGTGAGGGTGATCTTAAAACATTTTCATTATTATCAGAGGATGAGTTATTCATATTATTTTTATTTCAGTTTGATTTTGAGTTAAAATTTCATCTTCTTCTTCTGTAATAGTTTGTTGGAAATTTTCATCAAAAGACCCATGTAAGCTTTCTTCTATAATATTTGTTCGTTTATTATAAATTCTATAAGTTTTACTATGTTCTGAATAACCAATGAAAATTCCTTCGTTGGCTTTGGGATCAAATTTTCCAAGATTATCTTTAGTACTTAAAATAAAACATTTTGACCCAAAAGTTCCGAAATATGAAACTTTTGGTTTCCTTCCATAAAATATTTCATAACATGTATTTTTAGTTATAGGTCGAAGTATACGGTTTAATACATAACAGGCAGTGGCAATGGCTTCAGCCCAGAAATGTATGGATAGATTATTACTATTTAGTAATGTTCGTGCACATTCCTGTAAAGTTATTTTTTCATTTCAACTACACCATTTTGATGTGATGTTCGTGAAATCGAAAAATTATGACTAATTCCTTTTTTATTGCAAAAATTAGTGAAATATTCATTTTCGAATTCTCCTCCATGATCACTGCATATATTTTTTTATTTTTAAATCCATTAAGTTAGTGATTTATTTTGCAAAGATTTTAAACATTCCAAAAGTGTCATTTTTATGTTTTAAAAATAATGTCCAAGTATATCTTGAAAAAACATCTACAATTACGAACACATATTTGTTATGATTTATACTACGTACTTGTGTTGGTCCAAATAAATCTAAATGAAGTAATTCTAATGGTTGCTTAGTAGATATTTTATTTAGATTTGAAGGAACTTTTCTTTAACTTGCCCATTTGAAAAGCACCACATAAATTTTTAATTTTATAATTAATTTTAGATGGACCTCTAACTAGATCATGTTTTGCTAGTTTGTTAATTTATTTAAAATTTATATGACAAAAACGTTTGTGCCAAATCCAAGGATCATCATGATTTGTGGAAAGACATAAATCTGAATTATTTTTGATGTTCATATTTAGGATATATATATTACAATTTCTAAATCCTTCAAAGAGTAAATTTTTGCTTTGATCGAAAATTTTACATTTATGTTTTTCAAATTTTATTTCAAACCCTTTATTGCACAACAGACTTATACTAAGAAGATTATGTTTTAGGTTTTCTACTAACAAAATATTTAAAATAATAGGAGAGTTAGAGATACCGATATCGATGACTTCTCCAATGCTAATGACGAATCTTTTGAATTATCGCCAAAAGTTTCAGTGCCGCCATCAATGTATTTTATATTTGATAGCATGTGATCATTTCCCATCATGTGCTTGGAGCATCCACTATCTAATATACATTTCTCTTTATTTTTGTATTTAGATGCCTGCAAAATAAAAATATTTAAATTGGTACCCATTTTATTCTTTTTGGGTCCTAAGTGTTAGTTTGTGAGGGTAACCATACCCAAGATGGTTTGGTTCCTTTAGAAATGTAATTATTATTTTGAATCACTTCTTTCATATAATTACCTATATTTTTTTGTTTAATTAGGTTGTTATTTGTCTTAGGAACCATATTTTAATCACTTTTGAATTTGTGATTAATTTCTTATTTCTGGAAGACAGTTTTATCTTAGTATAAATCTTACTATACTTTGTAATTTTTGTTTTATTCTTAAATCCTATTCCATTTTGATTTTTAAATGGCTTGGAAATTTTTATTAAATTCTCCAAGTTTTGTTTTCCCTCGTTAAAATTTGTAACATTACTTGTAATTTTATTCAATTTTTTTAAGATCGGTATTTTCAGATTTTGAAAATTTTAGATTATCTTTTAAGATAACGTGCTCATTATTAATTTTATTATTTTCTAGGTTTCCTAATTCACAAGATAAAGCATTATTTTCCATAGAAAGATTCTTACATTTTTCTTGAGCATTTTCTAGTTCTTCTTCTAAAATAGATTTTTCATCTTTTTGTGACCCTATTTCAAGTTATAATCGATTTATTTTAGCAACATATTCCTTATTTAATTTTTTTAGTTTCTCTATATTTGTCATCGAGTTCAATATTTATTTCTAAAATTTCATCGTAAGTAAGATTGGGACATACCTCATAAGTGTGTGTCATGATACATACATTTGCTTGCTCTGTATCACTTTCGCTGTCACTATCGGATGAAGAGTCAGAGTCATCCCATGTGACTTGGAATGCCTTTCTCTTTTTCTTAAATTTCTCAAATTTATTTTCCTTTCTCGATGTTGAGTTTTGGACTATCCTTCGTCATATGTCCGAACCTATCACATCCAAAGCACTTAATCGAAGTTCGATTTGATGAGTTTGATTTTCCGTTATTTTGAAATCTAGTCATTTTTTTGAATTTCTTAAATTTGTTGTAGTTCTTGGCAATAAATACAATTTCATCTTCATCTAATTCAGAATCTTCATTGCTTGCTTGAAATGCTATGTTCTTCTTTTCATGTTTTTTTCCTTTCTAGCTTGCAAATTTACTTCATATGACATTAAGTTTCCAATCAACTCTTCAACTTTGAGTACATAGAAATCATTAGCTTCTTCGATAGCCAATACTTTTCTTTCCCATTCAATTGTCAAAGAGTTGAGAATTCGAGATACTAAATCAAAATCAGTAAATTTAACTCTTAGTGCCATAAGATCGTGTTGTATAGTTTGAAATCTTGAATACATGTCAACAATTGACTCATTTTGCTTCATTTTGAAATATGAAAATTTATTTTTTAAAATTGATATTTTTGTTTGTTTGACCTTAGTTGTACCTTTATGTGTAACTTGTAAAGTATGCTATATATCATAAGCAGTAGTACATAACATAAGACGTGAAAAGTCATTTTTATCAAGAGAGCAAAATAGTACATTCATAGCTTTAGCATTATTAGAAGCGGCACTTTTTTGTACATCTGTCCATGTGCTAATATTTGTTTTAGGTGCTACATAATTAATTTGAGTTGTTGACCATATTCCAAACCATTTGCTTCCATAAAAATTCTCATTCGGGTTGACCAATATGCATAATTAGATCCAGTGAATAGTGGAGGACGTGCAGTTGACTGGCCTTCTTGAAAGATACTTGCCATATTAACAATTTTCAAACACGTTTACTGTGATTTGAACTAACCTTGCTCTGATACCAAGTGAAAGTCTATGTGGATCATATATGTGTATAGTATATGACAAATACGTGTATGATAGTATAAATTGCACAGAGTAATAATGCAGGCAGAATTAAAAGTAATCACACCAGAGTTTTTATACTGATTCGGACCTCCCGTCCTACGTCCAGTCTCGAAGCTCCCCTACGAAAATACACTAACCAATTGCCCTCGCTTTGCCTGGAGGAATAGGCTTTTATACAAGAGTATTTCTTTGACAAATGTGTGTTCTATGCAACATTGATCTTGACTACAAGTAAAGCTTCTTCCTATAATCTCCTTAAGTAGTATGTAGTTTAGGCTTTTGATATAAGGAAGAGATAAAAGTGTGCTTTTGAGTGCTTTTGGAAATCATAGAAATATTAGAAAATAAAGAAAGAAAGTTCAGAATAATTAGTTAATCGTAACTTTTCAATTTCATGTTTATTTATAGACGGTGAAGAGTTTGTTTGAGAAGTAACAACTTTTGGTTCACTCTATTTCATTCCAAGAGTTACAATGTTTGAGAAGAAAGAGTTATGGTCAAAACAGGAGGATGCAACTCTTCGATTGAAGAAGATGACTTTTGGAGAAAAATGACTGTTACCCAGGTTAGACGTATGGTTTGGTTAAAAATTTAAAACCAAAAAATATTGCCAGACGTCTGAGCACACACGCCAGATGTCTGACACGTGCATATTCTATTATCTTCCTTTTTAAGTAATTTGTATGTGCAAATGCTTGTAAAGATTTACTTGAGGAGATTGTGCATATCATCTGTTTACGACATTAAAATAATGTACTAATATTTCTCAATATAATAATCCTTGTGTCGATCTTCAAGTCTTGGTCGTGAGAGGCTACCTGCATATGGATGATATATATACCTATGTATATTGAATGCAGGCACTTGTATAGGTTTTGTCATCGAAATCAAGGTTCTAACATCTTCCTCTCCTCGGATTCTAGGGCGGCCCTAGAAGAAGTGGGGGCTTCCCTTTGATGGTGTGTGGAACATTGGTTGAGGCTGGATTGACTATGGTTGGCTCAAAGCATAACAGGGTCAGCCACGGTTGGTCCTTGCCTGGTGCCCCCATGACTGGGCCCAGTTCTTGATGCTCTTTCAAGACCGGCTTCGGGCTGAGTCCTGGCTCGGCTTCGAGTTCTTGTATCTTCTTGATTGAATTCTTCATTTGCAGGAGATCTGTTCCGTCTACGCGACTCTCCAGATTGAAACTCGCCTCGAGATTCAGCGTTGTGAGTGGATTCCTCCATGCCTCTCAAGCGTGTCATGAGTTGGTCCACTAAAGCTTTCTGCTGGGTAGTGAAGCGGTCAGTCATCTCATTCACAACCCTATCTAAGTCTTCTCGGGTGACAGTTGAGTCTGTAGGTCGAGAGTGGGTAGCTGGGTTTTCTTGATCTTCTTGGATGGGATTAAATGTATTGGCAATGCCCACGCCCTCATTGGTATTGCACCTTGAGGGAGCCATGTTCTAATGATGAGTCAAGGTTTGGAAGGAGGGTGGACAAAAGAGTTCAGCTCTCCACGTGGACTTCTCAATGAAAACACCAAAAATGTTTGCACAAAAATTGAACAAACACCTCTAAGTTCGATTTTGGCTAGTTCACGCGGTAAGGAATAATTTTTATAGTCACAGAACAAGTCACAGGCTAATAAGTCGGAAAGCAGTTAAGGGAAGTAAATCACACAGGGTTTTATAGTGGTTCAGTCAGAATGTGCCTACATCAACTGTCCATCTTATTATTTTTACTTTTATTCGATTATAAATACAAGTTTATTCAAAAAGAGCAAAAACTTGAAGTAGCTAGAGTGACTAAGTCTCAGCAGAGTTTTCCCTCTTTTCTCCAAAAATCCATCCCCATTGTTGTTGAGAAGCTCCGATATTTATAGAGTGGAGTTGTGAAGTGTGGAGGAGGAAGTTATAACTTGTTGAATCTGGTTCGGCATTTG
This sequence comes from Allium cepa, assembly GCA_030765085.1. Lineage (NCBI taxonomy): Eukaryota > Viridiplantae > Streptophyta > Magnoliopsida > Asparagales > Amaryllidaceae > Allium > Allium cepa. Next base: position 353,837,013 of record CM060935.1, read on the forward strand.
AGCAAGAGCATTTGGATCGGCATATGGGTCATGGAGCTTGCCTGGCTTGGGTGTTTTTCCTTCTCTGGCTCAACGCACTTGTGTACCAGACAAAATGTTTGGTCGGTGTTGGACGTATTATGCCAGACCAAATATTTGATCCGGCATATCAGAGGATGTCGGACCAAATGTTTGGTACGGCACATCAGAGGATGTCGGACCAAATGTCTGGTTTGATAGTTCTGTCTTTCATGCCCTTGTTTGCTTCCGCTTTCCTTTCTCTTTGCTTGCTGGAAAATCGATTCAATGGTTCGGTTGGGATCAGATAGAGATAAGTGAGATAGCTTATTATAAAATGATTATAACATTAGTAATGGTTAGTTGGATCCTCTGTTTTACTAAAATAAGAGAACCAGTGACCTTAATCGATCGGGTTAATATACGTAGAAAAAGTAGACTTGATTACGAAGAATGAGATAAGGAAAATTCTCTTTTAAAGGTGCTTTGGAAAAAATAAGTACTCACAATGATATTCAACCATGGGAAAATATTGTGTGGTACAATATCAGCAGTCATAAAATGCCTTTTTGTGCTTATCAGGCGTTTATTGGTAGACTTAACACTAAAAACAAAGTATCGCAACGGGATACTTCTTTTAGTTCTAAGCGTGTGCCTTACGAGATTGATAATAAAAGCATAGAACATTGATTTTTTAAATTTAATTATAGTTCTTTCATATGGATTTCTATTCCACTAAAACTTAGGCTTCCTCCTCATAGTTCTCTTGTTGAATGAATTTAATGAAATTAACATATACTTTAGATCCACATTAATAGTGTACCCTTGAAAGTCGGGGGCTATGCGGTAGGATCGTGTAATATGGAATAACGAAATAGTCTAGGTAGATAAAGTAGGTAAATGCAAGGAAACACCAGGATTTTATACTGGTTCGGACCTCTCGTCCTACGTCCAGTCCCTAAGATTCACTTAGGAATTTCACTAACTAACACCCTCACTTCACCCGGAGGAATAGGTTTACAACTTACCCGAACAACCGAACGGGATTTCTTGCCTCAACTACCGAAGAGGACTTCAACCCAATTACTAAAATACAATATTTGACTTGTTGTGTTCTTGTCAACACTAATGAGTCTAATGTAGTACAATATTCCTATAATCTTATCCTCGAGAGTATGCAATGTGTTTGTGAAGATTTAGGAATGTTAATTGCTATGAATCAAAAGAATGTTATAAACAAAAACAATGATTCAAGCAATAGATTAGTGATTGCTTTGAGAATATCTAGAAAATATGAACAAGAGAATAGTAAGATTAAAGCAAGAGAATTCAGTTAATTGAATGATGTTTGAATCATGTATTTATAGTTGTAAAAAGGATGCATGTATTGCCAAGGGTTGTAGATAAGAGAAGCTTCCATTTCTATTGAAGAATGGTCGCAACTCTTGGGAAGAAGAAGGTGTCCTTTCATGCAAAATTCGCAGGTTCAAATTCAGTCGACTGTGCAGGAATTTCAGTCGACTGAAATTATAGTAGGAATCTTTCTGGAAAATTTTCAGTCGACTGTGCAGAAAATTCAATCGACTGAAACTGTGCATATTTGTACATGTTTGCCAGTTCAGTCGACTGGTAAATTTAGTTCAGTCGACTGACATATGAATTTATGCATTATGAAGAATTGAAGTATGCGTAGTGAAAAATTGAAGTATAATGAATGTGTTCTTGTGTTTGTGCAACTCTTGAGGATAGATTTTAACAAATAAACCTATATATATAAAAATCATACTCAAGTTTATATTTCATTGATCTTCCTCTATCTTGCATATATTTCTTCCTTTATATATTGTCATTGATCAAAAATCTTCGTGTATCAACATTCTCCCCCTTTTTGATTGATGACAATACTTGATTTTCTAAAGATATCTAAACTTTCTCCCCCTGAATGTATACATCTATCTTTCCTACAAAAACAAAGTTAGTGCCATAGATTTTCTCCCCCTTTGTCATCGACAAAAAGGAAGTAGTAACCGTAGTTGCATGGAATTAAAACTATCACTTTAACCAAGAATGAATCTTAGAATTACATAAAAAAAAATGCATCAAATATAATAGTTCAAATGTCATAGTTGCAAGAAACATAATAGAATAATAACTCAAATAAATTACTGATCCTTATCCCAATCGTAAGAACCTTCTCTGTCTCCTGGTTCTCTAATGACTGGTCCTCCTATTGATGGTCGATATTGTCTTCCTCCTTGTCCACCACTAGCTCCGCTTGTGCTGCTACTGGTATGCTCCTCGGATGACGTCCATGTAAATGTTGGTGCAGGACGCTTGCCAAGAGATGTTGAAGCGGTAGTAGTGCTTGAGCACGAGATAGCGTCCCAAAGCTTATTAAAAAATCCTTTGATTTTGTCAAGCTTATTATCCACCTTTTTAAGACGATTATCAAGAATTTGTTGATTTCTTGATAATATTTGTAAGGATTGGTTGGTAGAGTAGGTTGGGTCAACAAGACGAATTTCATCTTCTTGTTCGAAATGTTCTTCGTGTTGAGGTGGCGGAGTTTGTTGTTGTTGCTCTTGATGCCTATCTTCCCATTCGGCAAGTGATATAAATCGAGGAGGTCTAGTAGGGAGTTGCATAAGGCTTATGGTCCGATGGTTTATTTGATGGACCATTGTGTTTTCTGAATCTGGTAATGGTGTATCAACATTGAGGAGAAGTTGCATGATATATTCTCCAAAGTAAATTGTGCGCATTTTACCATTATGAAACGAGAGAAACTCATCAAGGATTAGTTGTACCCAATTGACTTTAATATTGCCAAAGATGGCATATAAAGCTCTGTAGTTAGTTGGGTAAACAATTTCATATGAGCCCGTGCGTGGAGTGATCGTTCTCATTAGAGTTTTATGTAGAATTCTTGCTCGAGGTCGAAGAGAAGTAGATTTGAAATCTCGGAAATTTATATTATCATCCAAAAATTGGTGATTTATGTTATCACGAATTTGTGGATTGAACTCTATTTCTTCTAGTTTCCTTCCGATATTAGTTGACCCTAAAATGTGAGCTATTCGATCCAAAGAAAACCAAAACTTCTTTCCGCAGACCATGCTCCAAACACTGTCGTTTGGATTCCTTGGAGTTTGGTGTCCAAGATTGAGATTTGCGTAGAACAATTTGACCATAATATGATTTATGGCAATGTCATTCCGTTTCAAATCAAGAAGAGGAGTTAAGCCTGCTCGATCCGTGAGCTCTTGGAAATTGTAGGTGTGAAGACTTTGGAAATCTACAAATGAATGCTCGAATATTCGTGAGTTCTTCATCTTGTTCCATCGGGTGATCGCGACTTCATCATATAGCCATTGAGCAATTTGAGCATCAATGGGCTCGGAGGATGAAGAGGATGAAGCTCTAGATCGTTTTGGTGCCATTTGCTTTTGATTTGAGGGAGATTGGAAGAATTTGAGATCTAGGGTTTTGGGGAAATTTGGGGAAGAAGATGAAAAAAGTGATTTTGGAAGTAAAAAACTGATGTAAATAAAGGGAATTTTACCTGGAAAAGGCCGTTCAGTCGACTGAAAATGTCTGTTCAGTCGACTGAATTGTAGACCGAAAGTTTGTAGGTTTGAATTCAGTCGACTGAACAGAGATTTTAGTCGACTGAATATTTTCCCGAGAGTTTCTGTTAAGTTTCAGTCGACTGTGCAGAAATATTTAGTCGACTGAAAATGTGGAAAGAATGTTTTCTGTTTACATTCAGTCGACTGGGCTTATAAGTTCAGTCGACTGAGTCATGTACTTTTGTTATTTCAGGTTCTTTTTGAATTTAAACAATTTATTTGAAGAAAAAATAGTTACAAATAATATATTTCAAATTGAATTATTTCTTTTGAGAAGGACTTGGATTCTTCTTTCCTTCATTCTTCATGTAGTTTCTATCCCATGAATTCGGACTATATTGTGGTGTCTTAGGAGACATCCATGGATTGACGGGATCGTTTGGTGTACGATAAGATGAAGATGGATCAAATGAACTGACGGGTTGAGGTAGGGGCTCAGCCACTTCATTCTTCTTTGATCCACAGAAACGTAAGCCAATTTGCTCTAGAAAGTTCAAACGTCTAGCTGTAACCTTTTGCTCGAAGTATAGTTCTCGTTGAAGGTCAATCTGTTGTTGTTGAAAGTGATGAATCTCATCAATCTTTCTTTTCGTGTCCGGAGAAATAAAAAGTCCACGCTTAGCCTTCTTGGTTTCTGGAGTGTAACCAGTATGATAATTTTTCCAATTATACATTGGCTCATGTGGTGGTGTTGGTGTGGGAAATTTTGGTGATGTTGGAGAGTTTTTGCTTGACGATGTGATGTCGATTGGAGAGTAGGAGTTGTTAGACGACATTTTGAGTTTGTTAAAATTTTAATTGTAAAAATTAGATGTTTTTTTAAAAACTAAATTTGTTTAAGAATTTATAATAGAATTTGACTAAACAATTAATGGTTATTGTTTAGCTAAGATTTTTAACCACATAAAAATTCAATGATTAAGGAAAACTTTGTTAAAAATGTAAGGATGTTATTAATAAATCAGTTAAAAAAAAATGTGAGGATTATAATATAGCTGAAAATAACTCTTGATTTATGTTCAGTCGACTGAAAAAAATTAATTTAGTCGACTGAAATATGTATATATCTATTGTAAATTTAATTGATATCTTTAATGGATATTATCCCTAATTCTCGTCGAAGTTTTATGAAGGAATTTTCTAATAAGGGTTTAGTAAATATATCGGCGATTTGATTTTCGGTAGAAATATGTTCTAGATTAATTATACCTTTCTCGATATTGTCACGTAAAAAATGGTCACGAATATCTATATGTTTTGTACGAGAGTGATTAACTGGATTTTTAGATAAGTTTATTGTACTAGTGTTATCACAATATATTGTAGAATTTGTTAAATTTATATTAAAATCTTTGAGTGTTTGTTGCATGTATATAACTTGAGTACAAGCTAATGCGGCTGATATATATTCTGCTTCGCAGGTGGAAAGAGAGACGCAATTTTGTTTCTTACTAAACCATGATACAAGTGATTTTCCAATAAAATGACATGTACCACTTGTACTTTTTCTATCTGTTCGAGATCCACCAAAATCAGCATCACTGAATGATACTAATTCAAATGTACACTCTTTTGGATAAAAAAGTCCAAATTCTTTAGTGTAGTTAAGATATCGTATAATTCGTTTAACTGCTCTTAAATGTGATTCTTTAGGATTAGATTGAAAACGTGCACATAAGCATACACTCATCATTATGTCTGGTCTACTTGCGGTTAAGTAAAGTAAGGAGCCTATCATACTTCTATATAATTTTTGATCTACACTTTTGCCATTGTCATCTCGATCGAGATGAGTAGTAGTACTCATAGGAGTAGGTTTAGCTGAAGTGTTTTCCATTCCAAAACGTTTAATTAAGTTTGTACAATATTTCTCTTGGTTTATAAAAATTCCATTTGATAATTGTTTTATTTGAAGTCCAAGAAAGTATGATAATTCTCCCATATGAGACATCTCAAACTCTTTAGTCATTATATTTGAAAATTCTTTGCATAGATTTTCATTTGTTGATCCAAATATAATATCATCTACATATATTTGAATTATTAAAATGTCTTTTGAAGTATCTTTAATAAAAAGTGTTTGATCGACTTTTCCAATTTTAAATCCCGAATTTAATAAATAACTTTTAAGTCTTTCATACCAAGCACGAGGTGCTTGTTTAAGACCATATAGTGCTTTCTTTAATTTATAGACATGATCTGGATATTTTTCGTGTATAAATAAAGGAGGTTGTTCTACATATACATTTTCTTTGATAAAACCATTTAAAAATGCACTTTTCACATCCATCTGATAGAGTTTGAAATTGTGAAAACACGCAAAAGCTAAAGGTATACGAATTGCTTCAAGTCTTGCGACGGGAGCAAATGTTTCTTCAAAATCAATACCTTCCTCTTGATTATATCCTTGTGCTACTAGTCTAGCTTTATTTCTTGTTATATTACCTAATTCATCTACTTTATTTTTGTAAATCCATTTTGTTCCTATTACTGATTGATTATTAGGACGGGGAACTAATTTCCAAACGTCGTTACGTTCAAATTGATTTAATTCTTCTTGCATAGCAATAATCCAATAATCATCTGTTGATGCTTCTTTAGGATTTTTAGGTTCTATTGATGAAATGAACGCTACATGACCCATTTGATTTAGTTGATTTCTTGTTCTAACTTGAGAATTCATTTCTCCTATAATATTTTGAGTTGGATGATCTCGTAATATTCTAGGAGGGGATCTTAAATTATTATTTTCAAGATTTGTTTCTTCTATATTTATTAATTCTTCATCATCTTTTATACTTAAATTTCTATTAAAATTTTCATCAAAAGATATATGTAAGGTTTCTTCAATTATGTTTGTATGTTTATTAAATACTCGATATGCTTTACTTCGTTCTGAGTATCCTACGAAAACTCCTTCGTTAGCTTTTGGATCGAATTTTCCTAATTGATCTTTTGTATTTACAATGAAACATTTTGATCCAAATACTTTAAAATACGATATATTTGGTTTTTTGTTATTAAATAGTTCATAAGAAGTATTTTTAGTTAGTGGTCTAATTGAAATTCTATTTAATACGTAACATGCTGTAGCAACGGCTTCTGCCCAACAATGTTTTGGTAAGGAAGATCCATTTAATAATGTTCTTGCGCATTCTTGTAATGTTCTATTCTTTCTTTCTACAACTCCATTTTGTTGAGGAGTTCTAGGAAATGAAAAATTATGATTTATTCCTTTCTTTTTACAAAAAGTTTCAAAATCCTCGTTTTCGAATTCTCCTCCATGATCGCTTCGAATATTTTTAATTTTTAAGTCTTTAGCATTTTGAATTCTTTTGACAAATGTTTTAAAATTTTCAAAAGTATCACTTTTATTTTTCATAAAAATAGTCCATGTATATCTTGAGAAATCATCAACTATTACAAATACGTATCGATTATGATTAATGGATTGAACTTGCGTTGGTCCAAATAAATCCATATGGAGTAATTCTAATGGTTGTGTAGTCGAAATAATTTTCTTAGATTTGAAAGATGATTTTGTTAATTTACCTTTTTGGCAATCATCACAAAGATTATTTATTTTAAAGTTTATCTTGGGTAGACCTCTTACTAAATCATTTTTAGAGAGTTTTCTAATAGTTTTAAAATTTATATGACAAAATCTTTTGTGCCATAACCAAGGATCATTGTCTTTGGCAAGTAGACACATACTTGTATTATGATTAATATTCATATTTAAAATGTAAATATTTCTATCTCTATTTCCTTCAAAAACAAGATTTTGGTTTTGATCAAAAATACTACATTTATTATCCGAAAAAATTATTTTAAAGCCTTTGTCACATAGTTGACTTATGCTAAGTAGGTTATGTTTTAAATTTTTAACTAATGAAACATTTGTTATAAAAGGTAATTTTGATGTACCGTAATTGTTCACATCTCCTTTGCCAATGATATAGCCTTTTGAATTGTCTCCGAAGGTAACCGAGCCACCATCAAAGTATGTTATGTTTGTAAGCATATCTTTGTCTCCGGTCATGTGTTTTGAACAACCACTATCTAATATCCATTTTTTCTTTTTGAGTGGGACCTGAAAATAGATATGAAATTATTGGTACCCACTTTTTAATAGGGTCCTAAAGAAAAATTAGAGTTTAGGAAACCAAACCCAATTTGGTTTAGTATCCTTTTTATAGATATAGTTTTTATTATGGTGAACATTATCTATAAATGTTTTAATATATTTATTCCTAATTAAAATATTGTTAGTCTTTGGAATCCAAATTTTGACTATCTTGGTTTCTTCTTTTGTTTGAATAGATTCTTGAAGTAATATTTGTTGTTTTGAATTTTTAAAATTTTTATTTTTAGAAATTTTTACTTCCTTTTTATATCCTAATCCATGTTTGTTTGAAGAGGATTGAGAATTTTCTAAAATTTTAGATAAATTTTCTCTTCCTTTATTAAAGTTAGAAACATTTTTAGTAATGTTATCTAATCTAGCTTGAAGACCATTGTTTTCTAACTCAACTTGTCTAATTTTTGTTTTTAACTCATGATTTTCAGAAGCAATTATATCATTCTTAGTCTTTTGAGTTTCAATTTCTTGACTTAAAAGTGATAATTGAGTTTCTGAGTTTGAATAAGATTCTTGAACTTTTTCAAGTTCTTCTTCAAGAATTTTCTTTTCATCATGTAACATATCTCTTTCAAACTCAGCTTTATTTTGATTTTCACGAATTTCCTTAATTTTCTTTTTAAGACTTTTTATTGTGCTTAAAAGTTCAGTGTTTACTTCAATTAAATCATCGAAAGTTAAATTGCTTACCTCAGACTCTTGAGCCATGAAGCATACATTTGCTTGTTCATTGTCGCTATCACTATCACTTTCAGATGAAGATGAATCTGAATCGTCCCATGTTACAGAGAATGCCTTCTTTTTGAATTTATCTTTTTGTTTTTGTTGTTGAAACTTTTCTGATTTTCCTTCTTTTGTTCTTGGCAATCCTTTTGCATGTGTCCTTTCTTGTGACAATTAAAGCATTCTATATTTGAGGAAGGAGGTTTACTCATGAAATTCTTTTTGAATCCGTTTTTGTTTCCTTTTCTAAATTTTAAGAATTTTTTTGAAATTCTTGGCTATGAATGCTAAATCCTCATCTTCCGATTCTGAATCTTCTTTTTCCGCGTGAAAAGCAACATTCTTTCTTTCTTGAGCTTGATCTTTCTTAGCTTGCATATTAACTTCATATGACATGAGATTTCCAATTAATTCTTCTGGTTTCATTGAAGATAGATCGTTTGCTTCCTCGATTGCTAGCACCTTTCTTTCCCATTCATCAGTGAGTGAATTTAGAACTTTAGATACAATATCGAAATCCGTAAACTTTTCTCCCAATCCGATTAAGGCATGATGAATGTCTTGAAATCTTGAATACATGTCATTGATGGATTCATTTTGTCGCATTCTAAAGTTTTGGAATTGATTCTTTAGCATGGAGATCTTTGTTTGTTTGACCTTGTTAGTGCCTTCGTGTATGGTTCTAAGTGTCTCCCATATCTGATGTGCAGTAGTACATATGCTAACTCGGTTGAATTCATTTCTATCCAAGGCGCAAAATAGCATATTCATTGCTTTGGCATTTGCACTAGCTTCATTCTTCTGAGTTTGTGTCCATGTAGGATAGTCGGTAGTGGGTACAACGAACTCTACTTGAGTGGCGTTCCATGCTTCGAAGCTAGTTGCTTGCATATAAATCCTCATCCTTGTAGCCCAATAGTTATAGTTAAGTCCATTGAAAAGAGGGGGTCTTTGAGTAGATTGTCCTTCGGCAAATGTAGAGTTATAGGCAGAAGTTGTACTTGTACTTGCGTTATTTTCCATATTATCAATATGTCTAATAACGGTGTTATGGTTATAGGACGACCAGGCTCTGATACCAATTGAAAGTCAGGGGCTATGCGGTAGGATCGTGTAATATGGAATAACGAAATAGTCTAGGTAGATAAAGTAGGTAAATGCAAGGAGACACCAGGATTTTATACTGGTTCGGACCTCTCGTCCTACGTCCAGTCCCTAAGCTTCACTTAGGAATTTCACTAACTAACACCCTCACTTCACCCGGAGGAATAGGTTTACAACTTACCCGAACAACCGAACGGGATTTCTTGCCTCAACTACCGAAGAGGACTTCAACCCAATTACTAAAATACAATATTTGACTTGTTGTGTTCTTGTCAACACTAATGAGTCTAATGTAGTACAATATTCCTATAATCTTATCCTCGAGAGTATGCAATGTGTTTGTGAAGATTTAGGAATGTTAATTGCTATGAATCAAAAGAATGTTATAAACAAAAACAATGATTCAAGCAATAGATTAGTGATTGCTTTGAGAATATCTAGAAAATATGAACAAGAGAATAGTAAGATTAAAGCAAGAGAATTCAGTTAATTGAATGATGTTTGAATCATGTATTTATAGTTGTAAAAAGGATGCATGTATTGCCAAGGGTTGTAGATAAGAGAAGCTTCCATTTCTATTGAAGAATGGTCGCAATTCTTGGGAAGAAGAAGGTGTCCTTTCATGCAAAATTCGCAGGTTCAAATTCAGTCGACTGTGCAGGAATTTCAGTCGACTGAAATTATAGTAGGAATCTTTCTGGAAAATTTTCAGTCGACTGTGCAGAAAATTCAGTCGACTGAAACTGTGCATATTTGTACATGTTTGCCAGTTCAGTCAACTGGTAAATTTAGTTCAGTCGACTGACATATGAATTTATGCATTATGAAGAATTGAAGTATGCGTAGTGAAAAATTGAAGTATAATGAATGTGTTCTTGTGTTTGTGCAACTCTTGAGGATAGATTTTAACAAATAAACCTATATATATATAAAAATCATACTCAAGTTTATATTTCATTGATCTTCCTCTATCTTGCATATATTTCTTCCTTTATATATTGTCATTGATCAAAAATCTTCGTGTATCAACAACCCTGACATTATTTAGACCTACATGTTAGACCAAAATCTTTCGATTCTTTATATAAACATGTTTATCTTATTCTTAAATTATATACTTATCATTTCTTGGTCTCCCTATGCTTAACTCCATTTTTCATTCTTTAATAGGTTAAAACATCCCTAACTTATTACTTTTCTATAAAATTTCTTCCATATGAAATTCAAATTAATATTAAGGAAAAACATTACATAAAATCTATCTATAATTAATCATTGTTTATTTCCATTAGCTTCACATTTCTAGCTCAATAGCTTTCACATTTCCAACCTTTCGTAAGCATAACTATCATAGGTATAAACTCAAGTGCTACTGTGCTTCTAACATTTTATGGTCGTTATAAGTCTCAAATAAGAGTTATCCTAAATCTCAAATAGGACCATTGTAAACTTAGATAGGAGTTATCATAAACTCAAACAAGAGCTAACACAAAAATCAAGTAAGAGCTATCGTAAAATCAAATAAGGGCTACCGCAAAAATAAATTCTTGAGGCTACTGTAGGTTTGAAGTGGCAAATTTGTAATTAACTAAAAAACCGATAACCAGCTTGATAAAGCAAATACCTTTTGACTAATTCTTTACACATGCCTATCATTGATTTGTTGCTTTATTTATGCAGTAGAAATATCCGAAGATAACCGAAATTACTTCCTATGGATTTGCCTTAATTAATTTCCTTCTTGATTATTTTCATTGATTAAGTTATTTTCTTCCTTATTTTTTATTCATAGCATTTTAAAAAATGATGGGGAAATTCTTAAAAATTCAAAAAAAATCGAAAAACTCTTTTTTTAGCTTCACTAAAAATGTTAGGATCAAAATATTTAATCTTTATAATTTTCAATATTAATTTGCTTATAAAATTACTCGTTTCCAATGTAGAAAATTCATACTATATAATTATCCTACTCGAAAATATGAAAATTTAAACCCATCTCTGTTTTAATGTCAAAAATATCGTACTAAAATTTTAAAGTAGTTGGAGTTGGAGAAGATTAATTCATGTTTTACCCTAAAACTTGTCTCAAAACATGGTCTTTTTATCCTTAAACATATATAAAACATTCATTATCATTAAAACACGTTCATCTATATTCAAAACATCTAAATCATATCAAATCCGAACCTAATGAGCTGAAGGTAATTAGCGTAAGTATTACTCACTTAGATTATGTAACTTGATTAAAATCTTCTTCTTTTCCTACAGAAGAAGCTTTGGTCTTTGATTTTCCTCTTCTTCCTCTTAAACACGGTGGTCGACCTTAGTTTGAGGTTTTGAACTTGTTTTTGTGAAATGAGAGCAAGCAAACAGAATGGTATAATTAAGGGTTATATATTAATAACTTTGGCTTGGCCTATAATCACTCCTTGACTAATCTTATTAACTCCTTTGCCTTAATATAAAATCACCTTCAATTAAATATTCAAGTATACTCCTTTTTTATCTTCATGTCTGAATTTAATTGTTAATTACCATTCGTCCATTCAATTGACCATAAGCATCCTACACTTAATCAATCACGTTTCTTTTAAGTAATTGTTTCAATTAAATTCTCTTAATTATCATTTAATAAATTCTTGTTATCAAGTTATATATTATTCCTATAGTATGGCACCCTAGTATATGGAGTGTTACAAAAATCGGATGACATGTTGAACAGCCACTCATTCTATGTAAAGATCCTTGTCTTTAGAACAATCAAATCCACAATTCGCTTCGATAACCGTTTCAACCATTCAAATATGCAATCAAAACCATCAAAACAACAAAACAAGCATCATATCATATCATGTCATAACCATCAATATAACATCCATACCGCAATCTAACATTCATATAATTCCTAAAGTATGGATATACATGTTAAAATAATCTTAAACCATTTAAAGTCGTTTGTAAATCTTTTTATAAAGCCAAAATAATATTTTTTAGGTTTATAAGTGGATCCTAGTTGTGAGTCACTAACCTATTAATGTAAAAGCAATGAAATCACCCAAACCATGCTAGATCTGAATGAACACTAATAGATCTGAATTAACCAATCCAAAAATGCTAATTGGAAAATCCTTACGAATATACCCTTGGTTCCTTGATTTAACCTAATTTAGTATGAAGAAATAATGGATCTGATGGGAGATTTGATTAATATATGGCATGTTTTAGGAAGAAGAAAAGTGATCAATGGTTGTAACGTCCTACCTCGATACCCACACTGACAAATGATATTACTTGGTAATACCGTCTATAAATGCGGAGAATAAAGCTTGTTAGAAGTGACCTTCCGTAAATATTGCTTTGTGTGAGTATCGACGTGTCGAATTGGATGATAATATTTTTTCCTTTCCTTTTAGATGTGGATTCGACGTGTACGATCCAGACGCAAAACAATAGTACAATGGTTTAAAATAATTCAGAACAACATAGATAACACACAACATAGAATCACAGAATAAGAGAGAGCACAGCTCAATATACATAGGATACAAAGCTGAAGCGACTGAGAGTATATACATGAGATAGTCTACAAGATAGTGGTCATAAGTGATCCACTCAATATACGTACATGACAACTCAAAATATCATATACACACACAAAAGAAGTCTCTATCTTGACATGTAAAATAACTACTACATGAGTTTACTGAAAATGACATTAATGAACATCTAACTATCTCCTGTATGATCCAACTCTAGAAATCAGCAAATGAAAGCACCTGAAACATCTTGGTCTGACCTAGGTATTATAAAATAATAAACTGGTCAGTCTAGTTTTAATTCAAATCAATGTGAGACAGTAATAATAATGGTAAAATTGATCTCAAGAATAACACTTAGCCACTTAGTGCCAAACCATAAAAGAATATCAATATTCTCAAAACTTTATTCACCAAAATTCCAAAATTAAATTTAGCTTTTAGAAAGCAAATCCCAAGGTACTTTTGGTGAAAAATCAAATCTCATAGAATCCAAAAATTAGTAATAGAAATCCAGAAATCAAAGGGGGAGGCGCCTAAAAATACTCCAAGATTGTTAGCAAGAAAACTCAGGTGAACACACGTGTTATCCCGAGATGGGCCTGTAGACCCATAATCCACAGATGGGAATGAAAACCCATTATCCCAAGATGAGCATGAAAACCCATAAGATTCTGAGATAGGAATGGACACCCATAATTTCAAGATGGGCATGAAAACCCAGAAGATCCACCTGTAAATGGATTAACATAGAAGGCAAGCTTGTAAACTTGTCAAAGTAAGTGTTATATACTTTTGAACAATAATCATTCTAGTAACGACCATGTGCCTCATACCACACAGGTTTGCCTCAAGAGGGGTTCAATCGAACAAATCCAAAAATTAATCGACGAAGTAAATGTAAGCGTTCCATACTACTTGTTTTACTCAATCATTTAATTTAATTTCTCATTCAACTAAGGACGTATATTTTTATAAAAAATAGTTTTTCTTTGAAATACATCTTTGGAAATATTGGTTTATAAAAGTTATTAACAGATTTTAGAAAATATAGCTTACTTTATATAAATATATATATATATATATATATATATATATATATATATATATAATCAAACCTTTCCAAAAATTATAACCATTAATAATTATACATATACATATACACACATTTAAGAAGTCATTTGTATCAACAAAATATATTTAGAAACCGGTTTATTTTCAAAAACATTTCTTTTACAAATCACTTTGGAAACTAGTGCAGGAAATTGGTGTGTTTGATACTATACAATAAGCAAGTATATATGGAAATAAAACATCAAAAGAGAATTTAGAAATCCCAGAAACGAGCATAGAAAATCATCAGAAACCAAACTTCAAAATGATACAAGAAGTAGTGCCAATCAACAAAGCAAAGTGAAAGTAGGGCGGGGGAGGAGTGGCATGGCCTGGAAATGCTTCCAAGACCGTGACCGGTATAAGAGCACCGACTGACCGGTCCAACTGCCTAGAGCATGCTCCAAGAAGTGCCAGATCCTCCTCCTCCGCTCAGTGGTTCTAATTTGTTTTCCTATGACTTTATTTTGCATTTGATCATTACTGATTCAATTGTATGCATCTCAAACAACAATATGTGTCAACAATCACCAGAGGAGATGACGCTTATGGGTTACAGTAAACAAAATAGAGCAAATGCAAGTTACAGAGCACAACAAAATAGATCAACGATCAAAAATTATTCAACCATTAATCATCCATTCAACAACAGCAACATGCAAGAGAATTAAAATTAGAAATGTGAGTGTTTACTCACTTTAGACATCCTTAAAGCTCCAACTTGCATGCATAAGTCTCAACCCAAACAACTAAAATTTCCTAGATTTCTTCCTCAGCGTAGCAATGATTTAACATAGCAAAACTCAATATTTTCCTATGAAATTTTTTTAGCAGTGTATTTATGAGTTACGCACAACTTATCAAAATTTCATGATTTTTCTACAGTTAGTTAACATTTTTATACCGGCCAGCGTTTTCAGTTTCAAATTTACACTTTCCATCTTGTTATTCAACCAACCTTGACCTCCAACCATAGCCCAAACTCTAGATTTTTGGGTCTGTATGATGGAGA
Organism: Allium cepa; assembly: GCA_030765085.1. Lineage (NCBI taxonomy): Eukaryota > Viridiplantae > Streptophyta > Magnoliopsida > Asparagales > Amaryllidaceae > Allium > Allium cepa. The sequence continues at coordinate 353,852,268 of CM060935.1, forward strand.
GTGGTGTTGAGAAGATATATTCTAAGTTTGTTGATTTTAGAGAATTTATTGAGTTTTCTTTGATTTTTGGAGGACCTAGAGTTTTGAAAAGAGAAGAGGAAGGGGACTCTGTTTTCTTTTTTCTGAGTAGTGAATGAACGTACAGGTCATGCTAAGGAGAAGGGAAAAATTTTCTTATATTATATTTTGGATGAGCTTGGGTTGGAAATAAACCCAATAAAAGAATTTGCCATTTTTATTTCTTTTCATTTTCAAGGCCACTTCTATTTATTTTTTGTGTGGAAAAAACCATGTTTGTGAAATAAATTCCTAAACACGATTCAACATAAATCTATAATTTTAATCACTGACCCTTTTTTCCATTAAATCTATTAAATAATAGTAAAACGGAAGAATTTCTACTCTCTTATTAATTCTAGGCATTTCCTCCTCTCTCCTTAATTATCTCCAGATATTTTATTTTCAACTCCCTACAAATTATTATTATAATAACTATTACAAAGTTATGCTAACTCCCTTCATCATCAATATATGTTTATATATTAATAGTTAATAATTTCCACTATTATTTTTAACATTCTCCAAAGTTTTATCACGGTTTTTTACATTCAAGTCCATATATTTAAATTAATTTTACATTTAAGTCCATATATTAAATTAATAAACGATGTAAAATTTGGACTTTAAAATAAATCAAAATAACTTATATTTATCATTTGGTCTAACAGGTCCTAAAAAATTAATAATTTAGCGTATTGTATACCTCACTTATATCGACTAAAATTATAAAACTAATATTTCAGTCAAATCTATATAACTTAAAATTTTCATAATTTTTGATAATTTTTTTGTCGCAATTGTATACAAAACTATCTTTTGTCCCTTTACATTATTCTAAATTCAAATTTATATCTCTCCGGATATTTTATTTTTCAACTCCTTACAAATTATTATTATAATAATTATTACAGAGTTATACTAACTCCCTTCATTATCAATTTACAATTAAATATCAATAATTAATAATTTCCACAATTATTTTTAACATTCTCTGAAGTTTATCACATTGTTTTGCATTTAAGTCCATATATTTAAATTAATTTTACATTAAGTCCGTATATCTAAATTAATAAACGATGTAAAATTATAACTCTAAAATAAAATAAAATAACTTATATTTATCATTTGGTCTAATAGGTCCTAAAAATTAATAATTTAGCACATTGTACACTCACTTATACCAACTAAAATTATGAATCTAATATTTCAGTCAAATTTGTATAACTTAAAATTTTCACAATTTTTGATAGTTTTTCTGTCGCAATTGTATACAAACCTATCTTTTGTCCATTTACATTATTCTAAATTCAAATTTATATATCTGCAGATATTTTATTTTCAACTCCCTATAAATTATTATTATATAAAGTTCTACCAACTCTCTTCGTTGTCAATTTACATTCAAATGTCAATAATTAACAGTTTTCAATATTATTTTTAACATTCTCCGAAGTTTTATTGTGTTGTTTTACATTTAAATCCATGTATTTAATTTAATTTTAAATTTAAGTCCATATATTTAAATTAATAAACGACGTAAAATTTGAACTTTAAAATAAATCAAAATAACTTATATTTATCATTTGGTCTAATAGGTCCTAAAAAATTAATAATTTAGCGCATAATATACCTTAATTATATCGACTAAAATTATAAAACTAATATTTCAGTCAAATCCATATAACTTAAATCTTTCACAATTTTTGATATTATTTTTTGTCACAATTATATATAAAACTATTTTTTTCCCCTTTACATTATTCTAAATTCAAATTTATATGATTTATTTCTTTATAAACTTAGCGCTTTGTTACAAAAAAATACACATAAATTTTCTTGCTTTTGTATATTATTACAAACATAGACAATGTTCTTTTTTTTAATACATCAAGTGGATTCTTTCTCATTAATAAAATTTATTTTTGTTAAGAATAACAATGAATTAATGATATGTGATGAATACCATAGTTTGTAATTTTGAAATAAATGAATATTTTAAGTTATATTTTTTGAAAATGTTAAATATTGCTTATGTATATTCATAATTTACGTTAATTAATAGCTAACATATACACTATTTCGATTAATAACAAGCACTAGTTTATTATAAATTTCAAAAAAAAAATTTGTAGAATTATTTTAAGTTTTGACGCATATATTTATAATCCAAAATAATAATAGATATAGCTTTTGGTAATTTATTCTTATATAACATAAATTATTGATAGAATTATTTATTAAATATATTCTATTAAATAATACTACAGTAGAAAGAATTATATCCCACTTATGAATTTTGAGAATTAATTTTTTTTATTTCGATTTTGTATTTTATATAAAAATAACTATTTTGTAGTTTATGATTTTTATGATTATTAATAAATCTCTCCTTATTTCCGATATACCATTTAGTTTTAGGTATAAATTATATCATTGTTTAATTAACTTCAACTATTTTACATTCAAACCTGTGTTAATATTTTTATTATTAAATGATATTTAATAATAATAAACATGCATAATAATGAAGGCTCCCTTCATTGTTTTTTACCACTTTATATTGAAGTATAATTTACAAATTATTTAGGATGTTTTCTTTAATTCCATTTAATTAAGTTACATTTATGTTTATGTTTTTTCTTTCAAAGTTGGTATTCAATTATAGACTAACAAATGCACAGTAATTGAAACATATGACGTGCATAAGTATACACTTAATATTAGCATATTACATTATACGTCAACTATTAAACTATTTATATTTGAATATTTCTTTTACAGCACTACCGTGTGCAATGCACGGGTTACACACTAGTAAATTATATATTCATCATTATTTGAGATAAAATCTCATCCACTAATTTAGAAATGATTACTTATTATTTACAACTTTTCCAAACCATTCTTTAAATTTAATAATGGATTCAACATGATACGACCTTCATTTTCCATAAGAAAAAATAGATTCATTCATAAATTTCTAATTATTAATTTCATATCTTAACTCTTCCCAGCAATAATTGAATAACTTAACAAATTAAATTCCAATTTAAGTCATTATTTTCTTTATTCGAGCAATAAAAAAAATTCAGGGTTCTTACAGCGGCTGTCGCTAGTATGTAATTAACACAATCCTCGAAATTGGATCAGTGGGTCTAATTATGGGTTTATGCTAATCACCACTAAATCTGTCTAATTATGATCACTTTACGTAAAGAGAAACCATCATACTTTTTCATTTAGAACAAGTTTTAGGACCCGATTCGACTTCCATTAAAAATTACAGTCATTACAAGATTTTGTGGCCGAAACCATCCACAACTGATTCTAAGGGCCCAAAATGTCAAAACACAGCACTATCCAAGGTTTTAGTCGGATCTTAGGTCGTCCGGTCATGAAAATAATATTTATGATCCACCGATACGTAGAAACTGGGTCGGTATAGTAAATATTTGCAATTTCAAAATGTGCATTGCACTTTGAAATACTATAAATATTTGCATTTTAAACTGCAAATATTTGAAAAATGCAAATATTGACACTTTTTCAAAAAAAAATCAAATAGAAAAATAATTAGCTCTGGTTGAAGAAAATGAGATTAAGTTCGCATTTAATTTTCGAAAAAAACAAAAAATAAAATAGTCAAAAATAATTTATACGGGTGTTTAAAACATGTTTTTGGATGGATGTTTTAAGCATCAAACCTGAAAAACAAAGGATGGATCAAAATTTTGAACACCGATTGGTTTGACGTTTTTAGTTTTGTGTTTTCGCTCAAAAAACGTTCACATGATGCATGTAATTTTAAAAAATAATCAAATTTTAAAAGCGACGCTAACATATAAAATAAAATAAAAAATTTGTTTTTCGTGTTTTGAGAAATGACAAAAAAAGAAAAACAATCCATCCTCTAAACTGTACTAACATCCTCGTAGTCGTCCCTCCACCATCGTCGTGATAACATACTATTTTATATTTTTACTCTATCATCCTCATATTTGTTATAAATGTCGAAAACGTAAAACATAAAATACAAAATAAAATAGAAAATTAGGGGGTTGCGGAGAAATTGGAGAGGTGGAACACACGATGCTTCTTTTTTTTGTTTTGTATTTTTTTTGGTTCAAACTTAATTGACGGTTGGATCAGCACATTTTTTGGTACCGGATACCATTCGTGGAGAATTACTGTATGTGCTATGGAATAAAATTTCTGTAAAAATTAAAAATTACAAGGGTCAAATCGTAAAGCCTCTTAATACATCCCCTTTCTCTCCGCGAAATAACCCTAAATTGCAAATTTCTCGACACCTTTTGCAGCAAACTTTACCAACAAATCCTATGGCGAAAGCGTTCATGTCGTGGTTCATGAACCCAAACAAAAACCCGCTGGCCCGCATCCACCGCGATACCATCGCCAGGCGCCTCAAGAACTTTGGTATGTACTACTATTATTTTATCATTCGCAAAGAACCAATATTTTTTCGATCTCGATTGTTATTTTTGATGTGTAGGATTGAGATACGACGATTTGTATGATCCGATGTACGAGTTGGACATTAAAGAAGCGTTGAATCGGTTGCCGAGGGAGATCGTTGATGCAAGGAACCAGAGGTTGAAGAGAGCCATTGATTTGTCCATGAAGCATCAGTATTTGCCTGAAGATCTTCAGGTTTAGTTTTGTACTATCATAGATCTTTGATTTTGTTTCTTTGCTATTGGGATTCAATTAGATTGGATTTGGACCATTTGGTAGATGAATTAGGATGGTAGAAGAGATATGATCTGTTCGTTTACGTATAGTTGTTTAGTGGATAAGATAAATGAAGAACGATGTTTGATATATTAAACGTATTTTGTTTTCACATTCATGCTTTGCAATGACAGTCAAAATACTAGCTCAATTGGTAATGGTAGTATATGGAGAAAATGGTTAAGGGCAGAAAAATGTATATGATAGCAACATTTTTTAGTATGGTGGTGTTTACTTAAAAGATACATTTCTTTGTCGTTCCAAAACATCCTCTCATTATTCCTATATATTCTCTATTGTGCTTTGAACCTTGATTCGTCCATCAATGAAACCTTAGTCCTCAATCCCTCAAACGTTTAGTAATAAATTCCTATATTGATTTAAAAAAATGCAAAGAACAACAAAGTCAATTCAGATTTAATATTAAAGTATTATATGGATAGATATTTAGATGAAGATTAAGAGGGAAAGTTAGAATAATCATTCTTCATCTCTTATTTTTTCTTAAACTGAAAGTGTGGTTGTTGAATTAGAAAGAGTGTTAATTAGGGTATTGAATTTGAACCTTAACAAGAAAAGAAGAAGTATGGTTAAGTTTAAACTATTTTATAGGTGGAAATCAATGATTTGATCATCTTCTTGTTCTTCTTCTTTTTCTAAAAAAAAAAAAAATCCCCTTATCCATAATGCTTCTTCCTTTAGTTATTCCGCTTTAAGATATTAGTAAAGAAAGAAAAGTTGCTGTAGTCATAACCCAAGTTTAACTCACGCCCAAAAATCTCACGAGTTTGAACAGAATGTGTGAATATGTGGGTGGACCGGGGACATACATTAAAGTACAATCTGGATTGTCTGAAGGCCCTTACTGTGTGTGCATGGAGTTGGGGGCTATGTTTATTAGCTATTATATATAGTTCATAAAGTAGTGTAGTGTAATTTTTGATTCAAGTTCACACTTTATGATAGCAGGGATCGTCTTAAACCAACAATGCCATGTTAAACTTTTGTAAGAATTTTTCGCTCTGTTGGTACAATTTGGATGTCAATTGATTTTCCCTATACAAAATTAAGGCATCTCGTGTTCCAATCGAAATGGTGTTTGTTGAGAAACAAATAGAGCACTTTTCTGAAGTACAGTAGCAATTGTATTGTGTTCTGATATGTCACTAGTTAACATGGTTTCTAGCTGTCACTGATTGTTATGACTTGAGAGTTTTATTTCCTGAACCAAGGGCAATTCATGTCTTGCACTATCAGTGCATTAATTAATTGTATAAAGTTTAACCATTTTGTGCTAAATCATGAATTGACATTTGTGAAATACTTTTTTGACAGTTTTATTTGGCTTTTCAGTTTATATCATTCTTTATTTATTTCTTACTCTTATACCCAATTTTGTTAAAGGTCATTGCCTGTACTCGTGCTTACGCTTTGGACTAATGTTGAATTATTTTCTTGCAGAAGCTGCAGACACCATTTAGAACCTACCTTCAGCCAATGTTGCAACTTGTAAGTGAAACCATTTTCATTTTATTCCTTAGGCAATATGCTTTCTTCTTGAATGCTTGTTTAACATCTACATGTAAAAATCACCAAGTGGACGCTAGGCGGTGGACATGGATTAGAGATTAATCGTTTGGGCAGGGGATTAATCAGGGATTAATCGTAATTAGGCGTTTTCAATTAGATTAGCTATTTTTGATTCAAAAAAATAGGTATCATACATTAAAAAAATCATTCTCATTTAAATATCCTTGTTTAACTGTTGAAATTATATCTTTTGCTTTTTAAGACAGACATACGTATGATATTCCATTTTCTATATGTAGTTTAGCATTATTCTTTACTGCTATGAATGTTGAAATAAAATGTACTAGAATTATATGATAGTAAACTATTTCTATGTATTAATGCAAACAAGATTAAATGTAGTCCGACAGCGTCAAAGAAGTTGCAAAAAATTCAAACTAGACGTTCAAACTCAAAAATAGATGAACCTAGACAACTCTGGGAAGATTTAGGCAGATGCAGACAGGTCTGGATGGTCCCAGGCAGGCCTAGGCTGACCTAGGCAGGATTAGGCGGATCTTGAAGGGTCCAGGCGGGCCTAGGCAGACTTAGACGCTGCCTAGGTGGTCTGGCCACCTAGAACAACCACCTAGGCCCCTAAGTGAGTCGGTAGGTACCGCCTGTCGCTGCCTAGCCCGATTTTTACAACAATGTCTACATGTATACGTATGTGCATGCCCTAAAGTATGATTCTTTTCTGTTTGCCTTGCTTAGTTGATATCTAATTGATGACCATGTTTTTTAACTGAAATACTCATTGGTTAGTGTTTCAGTTTGGCAATGCTGACTTTGTCTTAAGAACTTAAACCTGGTTAAAACTTTAGCGAACCTAGCCTTATACGTCAAACATTTCACTGTTCTGGTGTTTCTGGATCAGAGTTGAATGATAGTACCACATAAAGTTCTAACACCCTTCGTGTCTTAATAACAATCTGCTTCATTGCAAGATGACTTTCTATTTTTTAAAATATTGTTTGGCTGAACTGTATTTGAGTAAAGGTTTCAAAATGGAAACTGTATAGTTCAAACTTTACCTCAAAAGTGGATACTGTGGATTCAGTTCGTAAATTGTATATTCATGTATTAATATGTGAACGTAATTGTTTTCTAGAAAGTTCACTCTAATGCAGGTTATCATATTAAAATTCAAGTATGCATAACGATATGTTTTTCTTTTCATGGCAAGAAGTTATATTCAATTGATTTTGATGTATGAACTTCTATATGGTTACAGGCAAAGCCAGTAACAACTAAGGGGGGTTATTCTTATACTATTTTATTGATATGTATGACAACTGGTTCTTATATGTTTTAGGGGCCTATTGGCGATTGTTCTGTGCTTTAGACATAGGTTTACTGTTGCACGTTTTTTTGTGTATATTGCTCTACGACTCTAGGATTTTACAAAATTTATTACAGTTTTGTCGTAATTATATGTACTTTGAATCTGAAATTGTATTGAGTATACATCCAATTGGAATCTAAATGTCCAGTATTAGAACAAGATTTTTTTTTTCATATTCGATAATTGACTAATAAAAGTTATCAACAAGCAGTAAGGTAAACAAATCCGCTTGCCTAGGCTGATTTGTCCATTTAAAAGCATTTTATGATCAGGATGATCTTTTTCTAAAACAGACAATTAGTAAAAGCAAATAACAAAATTTAGTACTCAACAATCAAGTAACATCTGGTTCATTTGTCTTAATACAGTGCCATTTGGTATCTCTTCCAATCAGATAAATGTTTCGCAGGGATATATAATTGGTTATATCATTGATAATTTGCTTGTTCAAGTGCACAATATTGAAAATAGAATAACATATAATATTTATATCTTTATTTTGCTCAATACTTGGACTAAGTCTGGACTTTTTTGGGTCTGGGAACTTTTTGAAATGCCTTAGTGTAGAAGATGAGACCACAAGTCAAATAATTAACAGGAAAATACACACAAGGAAAAAGCTGCAAAAAAAATTTAGTCTCAAAGACAACAAGTTTGCTTTTTAATCTGAAAACGCTTTTTAGTTTAAACAGAAAATGATAGTTACAACTATCATTCTGTAATTTATACTAAAAAGTGTCTTTCAGGCTAAAAAGCAAACTTGTCGTACTTGAGACTAATTTTTTTTGCAACTTCTTCCCTGAGCCTAAAAACCCCAATAATTAATATCAATTCTTCATTTATTTTGGTTTTTTGTTGAATGACGCTTTATATTTCTATTTTTTTAAAATAATTTTTGCTTACGTTGTGAAATTTTTTACTTTTCAAAGTATTAAAAAATAGACTGAAATTTCATACAACAACAACTAAGCCATTATTTGCAAAACTAAATGAAAATTAAGATCATACATAGTCATAAATAAAATCAACTTTTTAAATAACATTTTGTTATGCATTCAATTTTTTCTTAAGCTCAACAATTATTTGAAAATATATTATTACAATTGAAAATTAAGATCATATGTATGTGCATCTTTACTTCTTTTTATTGATTTAGAATTCAAAAGGTGGAACCCAATGCATAAGGCCATGACCGGTCCAATAAATTGGGTTGCCCAAGACGACTATAATATTTTTTGCCCCTTTGACAAAAAAGATTACATTAAATTTACAATTATAACATATTTTTCTTAGTTTACATAGCAAAAACAAGATATATTTCAACTACATAATATATTATGACAAAAAATTAAACCCGTTGTGATAATAAACCGTCATCTATGTCTAGCATTCTAGCACAACATATTATATATATAGCAATATTTCTTTAATCATTTGACCAACAAAAGTATTAATTCATTTCTTGTTATATGGCTAAGATAATGATTGTTTATTACCACACGTTTAAAATGCTCTTCCATGATTGAATCGAATTCGGAAACAATTCCTATAAAATCCGTTGTTCTTCTCATAAATCTTCTCTTTAAATTCACAGAATGATAAATTATTTCGGGAGAGAGTTTTCACAACGCCAATAACGCGAACTATTTTTTTTCCTATCGTTGTATCACTTAATCTGTTAGTGATTTCATTCCTTTGTCTATTATTTATTTTAGATATAAATATACCCATTTGATAAGATTTGCCATACATTCCGGATTACTTTCATAATCTCAAAGTTCTTTTGCAGTGTTATGTCAATCATTAAACCGTTTTTCTGATTTGAATGTCTTGTGGATTTTTAAATAACCTACAACAACAAAAAACTCTATTCGCTTCATTTGAGTAAACAAACCACTTTTGTTCGTACTCCTCTCCGCGTGGATAATAACCGACATAATGTTTAGAAGAAAAATATCGTCCATCATCTTCATTCTTAGAAAACTTATTATCTGCTTTTAAGATTTTAATTGGCCCTTTTTTGAATTAGCATTGCTCTTTTATGGTATTCTTTCCCCATTCAAACAAAATAGACCATAACAAAATATCACAATTAAATAATTCATTGGTCTCCATTTTAATGAATTAAAGGTACCAATTAAACACCACAATCTTATCAAAGCATACAACCATTACCGAATACCAATTTTATTCAGCAAGCTTTAAACTTTTAAATAATTTTCTTCATACAAAATGCAAAATCAACAAGTTTGAACTTTTATTCAACATTACATCAGAGTAGAAATCAGAAATTAGAAAATTTTATTAGAGAAAACAATTAAAAGCTTTACCTTTTAGGCTTTTCCAACCAAATCAGTAGATCAGATGGCGCGAGATGCTGCAGATCAAATCAACTACAGCCTGGAGGTGGAAGCGGTGGAGAGTGAAGTAACTGGAGTTTGGATGGAGGGTCAGACTCGTTGGAGGTTTGGAGTGAGGCACTCGACGAAGAGGATTGGAGCAGCGACCGCGCGATGTAACTGAAAATTGAAATTAGGGCAAAATTGAATTTGGCGCTGCAATCGTTTGTCACTTCCATTCTGGTGGCACGCGACTACGCGAGTGAGTCTGGTGGTGGTGGGCTGCCAGGTTGGTGGCGTGCGACACTGCGACTTGCGAGAGATTCTGGGCGGCGAACGAGATTTTTTATTTATTTTGTTGCCCCCTGCATGCCTGTTGCCCTAGACATAAGTTTTGTTTGCCTTGGGCTTGGGCCGGGCCTGCATAAGGCTTCCGCACGATAGCGGGCTCTGAGGAGGCTGTTTGTAGACTTGAACCTGGGCTTCCAGATCACCATGCGGGTGACCTGATCTTTGCGTCAAGGCTTCATCTCTGATTTAGAATTCAATAATTTAAAATCAATATAATTATAATTTTCTGTTAAATAGGAAAGAATCCCAATCCGATTATTTCAATTAAAGGTTATTCTGTTCAAAGGAAAATAAACACACATGCATTGCACAAGCCAAAGTACCCGCAACCTGAAGAAAATGTTGTGGCACTCGCAACCTGAACATGCCTTTAAATCTATTGGTAAAAAATTTCAGTTAATTCGTTTTAACAAATGATAAGCAATGAAAAACCCTGAAGGTAAGTCTAATAAAATGAACAGTTTTTCTTTACGAGTTGTGTGCTAAAATACCTTTTTAAAAGGTTTTCAACTTTATCATATACGCTATTTTTGCTCTTGATTGGAAAACTATGGAAAATAATTGCTACACCAAATATTTATTACGCATTGAACCACCATATACGCTTTATGTTAAATTTCTTCACAGGTTTTATATACATTTTATATTTCATCAAGGAGCGTGCACTGTCTGTACTAATTACTATTAAGCCTTTAATATGCAGATTGTGTGTTGTTTGAACTGTTTATTTTTGGACTGCATGCTAATTGTATTAATTATTTTGCTATGCATGTACGGAACACATGCCCGTGTTCTGATTATTTTGCTTTTCCTGTGCGGTTGGATCTTGTATTTGCTATAATTGAGCTAAAAAAATACCTTAATAATTGCTGATAATTTATCTATTAATTACTCAAAAACTTTGCTTTTCGACCTAAATGCTCAAATAATTAGCATAACTCATTTTTGTCTCAGGTGAAGAAAGAGAGTGCGGAGCGTGAGGCATTGGGAGCTCTCCCACTTTACCAGCGAACTCTTCCTTAAGAAATTTCCAAACTAATTAGCATCTTTAAAAGCGCTCTGGAAGCGAGAACAATTTCTTGATGCAGCTTTTGTAAACTGCACTTATAAACAAACTATTTATTTATACTGTTCCAAATTTATCTGGTGTAGGATGTAGTGTTTTTATTCTGTGAAAACAATATATCTCGGATAAGACTCATGGTCTATGATTGCGTTCAAAATAAGATATTGAAATTTGAGTTATGAAATTTGCTTTGATTGTTTATGTGGTTAAGATATTGTAGGTATGAATTTGATTTAAAGTTCTGTTATTTTAGGATTTAAAGTAACACCGACAATGCTTAGTGGAATTTAGATGGTTCTATGGGTTAATTGCATGATATCTTCTGAATTTCATACATCACTTTCAGTGTTATTTTAGGATTTTGTTGATGCTTCTTCATATGCAAATAGTCTGTGTTCTCTCATTCAAACTAATAATACATGCAACGAAGCATGTATTTAGATGGTCCACACAATAGGTTGGTTGAGTGCAAGCATTGGCAATGTAGGGCACTGTGTCCACTGAAGGGAAGTAGAAGATAAGATAGGAGTCTAATCTAGACTTGTTAAAAGACCTAGAATCTGTTGAAGTTCTAAATCATAATAATTATAATTAGTTTGCATGCAAACCAGCCTGTCATGTTTCCAAAAGAATAATATACAAAATATCAGCATGTTTCATATCGTTTGTTTGTTAGAGTAACTTTCTACTCAATGCTTGTCCGTCCTTTTCATCCCCATGGGCAACATAAAATTCATAATCTTTTAAAGCCTTATACCTCTATATATTTTATCTTGCAAGAGAATCTGTTTTTTTTTTATTCCTCTGTTTTTTCTTCTCCATAATATTTGTTTATTTTCTAAAAAAAAAAAAAAAAAAAACATTTTTGTTCATATCGGTTTATACATTGTTTGTGAAAAAGCGTCCTTCAAAAACGAATGGTGAAATTTCAGTTCTTAGATTTAAATCCAACATAAAATGTTTATATACACGATAGATGTCTGAAATTAAGACATTATTTTAGCGTCTTTCTATGTTGGAAGAGAAACTCCAATGATCAATGTTCAGTTTTCACTTTACGAAACTAGAGCGGAACAGAATGTCCATTTGATGGACGTAAAGTATAGATATCCAAAAGTGCATAATTTACATGAATCGATCGAATATTTGTTGGACGTCCATTTAATAGGCTTATAACACTGAATGATCTACGTCAAGCGTGTTTTCTCCTAACTTCTAATTTTTAACAATTAAATTAATATTTTCTGTTATATACTATAATACAGTCAATAATAACAGTTTAATAGTTAGAAAATAAGTTCGAACTGATGTAAATAAAAATAAAACAAAAATCTTGGAATTGGCTAAATTGCGTCAAATAGTTGCCTAAAGATAAGGTAGTGTCAAAATCAACACAAAGGTTTTATTTCATCACCACCGTTGTTTTTCCATTTTTTTCATATTTGACATACATATTAAAAACAGAAAACACAAAATTCGTTTTTAAAACAAACACTACCTAATATTTTTTGTTAAAGTTAACACAAAAGTTTTATTTCAATGTTAAATAACACATTTAACATGTTGTCTTTTCTTCTTCTTCTTCTTCTTTCTTTTTTTTTTTTTTTTTTTGGTGTGGAAATAATAGCATGTCAAATGTGAAAGTAAATAAATAAATAACCTATATGATTTAATACTGGAAAACATATAGTTCAAGCAAGGTTTTGCACCATAATTGAATATACTGACGGAGTAGAAAACCAACAAAAACAGTAAATATACAGGAAGTGAAACCATTTAAAATTTCACCCAACCATGAATTTTACAGTGCTCCATAATCAAAACGCATAAAAGACGGGACTTGAAATGTTAACAGTGTGAATATAACACAAAGTCTGAACTTGGAAGCTCAAAATTCTGGTGGTTTCTGACAGCGCACGACGTGTACGTAACCAACAACCAAAATGGCGAGTAATAACGACATCGGTGTACTGTCCTTACAGCCGTCAACAGTCTGACGTTCACTTTTCATATATATATATTCCTTGTATTGAAATCATAAGTTCGCTGAATCTTTGGATGTTTGTAAGACGAGTGTTGACAGCCAAAAAAGTTTCTTTCAAACAGTCGGCTACTATATTTAATTTTACATAAAATTCAGTAACACATATGTAAAATATCAGTAACACATATGTGTAAAAAAATAAAAATAAAAAATAAAAAAAACACCAGCAGCCACTTCGTATGGTTCTTTTACGTACCACCTACCGACCGACGCGCGTATTTAAGCACTACAATTTTTTTTTGCCTCCTTTTAGGTTTGTGCTTCAAAATCATAATCCTCTTCTATTGCTACTTCATTACCGTAATTTTTTTTTGATTCCGACCTTAAATCAATCGTATCTTCCTTAGGTTTCATTGCTAGATATAAGAAATAGATTTAGTATATTTTATTGGATTAATTAGTGTTTTAAGGTTTTAAGTGCTAAAAAGTAAAATAATTAGAACTTATTATTTATTACTATCTTAAAAAACAGTATTTTTGTCTTTAGTTTCTTTCAAATGAAGCTCGATGTGTATAAAAACAAATTTAGGTGTATATATATTTGTTAAAATAGTGGTTATTATGTAAAAATGCAATTGCTTTGAAAATTCTTGAAGTTTACCTAGTTTACGTTCCATATTAACCTTTTTCGTTCCTAAACTTAAGAAACATATGGATAGTTTCGTATGTTCTTATTTAAACATGGAAAATCTTCCCTTTTTAAGATTAAAATAAAGTACACTGGCACTCCAGTCTTAAAGGCTATTCGCACAATGCTTTGGGTCATAGCTTTAAAAATGAAGTTGCCGGTGCAAAAGCATCATGAGTTTTGGTGGATTGAAGTCATAAATCCTTGATTACTTAGAAATATATGACAACGCACGATTGGGTGATGGTTAAGTCAAAGAATGCTTATTAGAATCGAATTATTTGAATCTTCGAACATTAGTATTTGAACTTCAAAATATAACCATTGGAGTTACAATTATGCTTAGATGAATTTAAATATATAAATTGATATGCATAAATGAAGTTGGTCGAAGTGTATGGTGGTCCAACATTAGAAGCACCATTCAAGGTGGCGTAGTTGCAGTAAAATCGGACTAGGCCACTTAGGCAAGCTTCCACATCACCTGGAGCCTCCGAGCGAGATTTATTAGTCCCTCGATAGACAGTGTGAGTGATCATTTAACAAGCTCAAAGTAATCTCGAGGTATTATAACCAAATAACCCAGAGCTTGCTTTAGGCGAGGAGCAAGAATCACCTGATATCTCTAGGAGAGCGATTAACTTGGAGCTTGACTCTAGGTGAGAACTGTAGCAGGTTCGAAGTCGACTCTAGATCAAGCACAAGCTCATTTAAAAGCATGCACTGAATATGGAAAATGCTAGAAGCGAACCTGTTTGCAACCAATTGGCCACAAACGCCCAAGAATAGATTTAAGTAGTGAAAACGAAGAAACTAAATGAAAACAGAGGAATATAACAAATAACAGGAAAAACACAACATAAAGCAAGAACAACAAGATATATAGTGGTTCAGCGTTGATTGCCTAAGTCCACTTTGAATATTCTCTTTATTGCTTTTCAATTAACTTGATTACAATTAGAAATAACAAGAAACGACAAGAGACAAGAGAATAATGAGGGAGTTGATTAAAATAATAGTGTTATCTAACCAACAGCGTAAAGATTCTCATAATGACCTCCTGAGCCTTATAGGTGAAGGTGACCTCCAATCTGATTGGAACTTCGGCAACATGACCTCAACCACATGAGCCCATCATAGGGAGGGCTATGCCCAAAGCACAACTGTATCGATCCCTCCATATGTGAAATCTGGGGTAGCGATCCCTATGGCAGCTTTCTCATGCTTGAATATGATGGTATCTCAAATATCAGGACAATTGGATATGTGGAGCTCTTGCTTTTGCTCAATCTTTGGTTCGATCATATTCTAGTCCAAAAGATGCCGCCCCCTTTTAGGGGCAACATGCCAAACCCTTGCACATGTCATGCTTACTCCATCATGCCTTGTCATGCTGATCCCTTTATCCCCATGTATGTTCCCTGAATTCCATAATGCCGGTCCATAATGCTTCCCGAGTATAAGCCAATCCCTAGTACTTAGGTCGCTATGCCGATCCCTCTGGCTTCCTAGACTTATGCTTATCCAATTCCTTATAGTGTGTGCCATAACGATCTATATTATGAAACTCCACTATGCCGACCCTTTAAATTACCATCGTGGCCGATCATCCACCATGAACAATGCCGATCCATCCATTTGCTCATCCGTGTTGACTATTTACTCAAGTCATCAGGTCGATCCTCATAACTCCACCTTGCTATATCGATCCCTTAAGTATTCCATCTATGTTAACAAATGATTATGCCGATCCCTATTTCATCCAAACTAATTTCTATCCTTCTGACATCCTGCGCTTTCTGCCTATCAACTCTGTTCAATTCGGGCTTTTTATAACTGTCCGAACTCTATTTCTAGGTCCTGTAGCCGTTGCCTCATAGTCATCCTTCTTGCCAACAGTTGAATCTGTCTTGCGCGATCAGTCCAATATAGCCAGGTCAGGATATCGGGTAACATTTGCCTCCAAAGTATGTCCTATGAGTAACATAACGTACTTTGAATTGGAAAAAGTCTGAGTTGCCAGAAAGGAAACTATCCAACTTCCTGATTGATGTCTATTTCTTCGTTGACTTATATGCCTTCTTCTATCTGACCCAATCTTGAACTTGAAAGCTTTAGGCTTAACTGCAATACAAATTGATTTCAAAAAGTTGAACTTTCGAGTCGTTCCCGCGCATATCCACATACGCGTTTCTGGTTCTGGCTTCTGGACGTGTTGGAACATTCACAGGTCGTTGCCAAGTCTTGCCATACTTTATATGTGAACCTTCATGATAGCGGTTGTCATTTATTTTTCAGTTGTGTGTCATTTTTCTTTTTCCATCTTTTATTCCATTCCTTTTTTCACATTACACACACACACACACACGTGTGTGTGTGTGTGTGTGTGTGTGTGGAGGGATCGGCATCCCACATGCCGACGCTTACTAAGGATACATGAGTAGGGAACGACATGTCATAGTGCCGATCCCTTTTTCTCGTCTTTGATTGGATCACCCTCAATAACTAGTCCCGCTTCCATATGCACGCCTAAGTATAAGTACCCCTTTCTCCTTTCATTCCCTTAACTTAACCTTTTTACCTTACTTACCTTCATACAAATACTCAACCGAACTCAAATTGTTGCCATCTCCCTTTGATGAATGAACGAAAGAAAAAACCCTCAACTTTAAAACTAAATCCAAGCACGAAACATCATCCTCAATCCAAGTCGCCTGTAGTTTAATTCGATATATATATATATGTGTGTGTGTGTGTGTGTGTGTGTAGGTACGACTTCTTTTTTAATCGTGTAGTTAAGTCACGAATCCTGAGTTTGCATGAGTTTGAGCGTTTTTAGGCATATAGCATGATGGATTTCATTGAGATACGCAGGAGAGGAGGAGAAGATGAAGGAGTAGGAGGAGGAAGGAGGGTTCGGCTGGTGTCCTGGAAGGGATGGAGGAAAGTTAGGTTTTGAAATTTGAGAAGCGAAAATTGGGATAGGTGAGGGTTCGGTAGTTTTTAGTTGCATATAGGTTTTTTTGATAAGATAACTCAGGAAAAAGGGACCGGTATAGATAACTTTAATGTAGGGGTTGGTTGGAAGTTTTAAGGAATAGCTTTGTTGAGGGATCGGTGAAAGGTAGCTACGAAGAGAGAGGTTGGTGTACGAAATAGGTTTGATGAGAGGGTTCGATAGGAGATGGCTTTGTGAGGGATCGGTAGGAGTCTGTTGTACGAGGGATCGGTGCTAGCGGCCTTAGTGTAGGGATCGGTATAAGGTGGCTGGGGCAAGGGATCAACATAGATAGGAGAGGGATCGGTGTTGCCAATATAGGCTAATTTAATAAAGGCATTCAAACACTTATGTAACATGTCGATTTTTCGTTGCCGAAAAACCGAATAGTTATGGGTTTAAGAAAAAGAAAAGAGAGAAGAAGAGATAAGAAGGTAGAAAAATAGAGAGAAAAGAGAATAGAGAAAATAGAAAACATAGAACGAAACAGAAAAACAACGAATAGAAAAGGATAGAAAATTTTTAAATAGAAGAAAAAGAGAATAGAGAACAGAAAACAACAGAACAACATCAGAATCTCACAATTCGCAGCGGAACAACATATAATAATAAATGAATAATCTTTAAACAAAGAACTATATCAGTTATTACATTACATTACATTTCATTTCATTACATCATATCATCAGAGTGTACAACAACAATCAACATCAAACAATGCAGCGGAAAAAGAAATACTATATACTAGTAATACGCCATGCCATCCAGCTTGCCTCCAGCAACTCCAGAATATCCAGAATATCCTGATAAACCTTAACTCTTGACTGCCCGTGTGGAAATTGGTGGGCACCCAGAGTTTAGGAAGGAAAACAATAAACTCCAAGTCAGTCATGTGACTGGTGTGGGAACTCAAAATAGTTTATTTATCTTTAAAATCAAAATAGAGGAATATTTTTATTTCAATTCGCAATGCTTTTAAAAATGAGACTACCATAAGACCTCCTGCCACATACACAATGCAAACGCAGACTTGGAGAAGATTTCTTCTTATGATAGTCAAAGATGCTTGATACGCATTTGAAAAGAACATTTCATATTATTATTAGTGCATAGTGTAGGAAAATTCATTTCGAAAGTAGAATATAAATCTTAGCCAGCATAGGTAACATTATAGTATGCTTACTATAGCTACCATATTAAATGGCAGGTTCTACAACTAAAACCGTACAAGTCTCATATTGTTTCTTTGGATTTCCAACGAATGATCAGGCCAAGGAACTTCCCATTGCCACATGAGAATGCCTCTGGAAGGACATTCCCGAGAACCAAACCGGAACTCTGCCAACACAAGGCCGGGTTACCCCTAACTGGGTAACTACTGACACGAGCACGCCATTCCCCGATCGTAAACGACCTTTCTCACGGGATCCCGATAACCAACAACCACAAAGTAATAAATTCGCAGTAACCACATAGGTTAAATATCTGGGCTCCATACCATGATACCACCTCTATCCAGAAGGAAATGTACATACCCTAAAGGGAGCTACCCCTCATAACCTTACTGCTTCTTTCCTGTTTTGACCATTCACGGGGTGAGAGGCTCGACGAAGTCACGTCCACAAAAACATACTTTATACAAAAGCCATGCTTTGGGTCAACAAATGATCATAGAAATGATCACTAAGATAGACGATCAAATAAATGATCCTATCACAAATAATCAACACAATGATCATTTCAGCAACACTCAGCATGTCACATTACCAAATTGGGAATATATCGCTGATAACTTCAACTATATAACCTCTGAGCTCGTACGTCTCAGAGAAGGGTGTTAAGCTAAAAGAATAAATTCTCCGCCACCAACAGAAATATATTTGAAAGAAATCGTCTTTATATCTCAACTTGTAATGTCAGGCATACTATCCATACAAGTCTGTTCCGGGCTCGAACAAAACCGAAGGCACTTCTTACGAAGCCCTTGCAATCCGGGTATTCACAATCCCGATCGAACTTCCCATCACTTAAGGAAATCTCTATACCAGGAGCTACCCAGTGCAGAGACAATCGATAGGTCATTCTATCGCTTTCACAAATACTCGGTCTTCAACACCGATCTTCAATGCAATTCACAACGACGTATCACATATTCGGAATGGGTTATACGAACCCATGGTCCTTTCCCGGTTAACCCGAATAGTGAGCGCTTATTCAAAAATAAGTGTGGCATTAAAATTCAAACAAATCATATCCAATACCCATTCAAAGGGAAATATTGATAGTCGGCTATTGAACTATCAATAGATATGCACAACATCACCAGATTCCAAATAATTTTCCAAATTATTTATTTTCCAAAATATCTTTACTAGATATATAATTTCACACTTCAAAAATAAATCAATATTTATTTTTAAACAAATTCTCCTTTTCATTCATAAATTCCATAGTGAATTTATAATCCAAAATATCTATGAATATTCGATTCCAATTATTCATTTCAATATTCCTTTTCAATTTATCTTCAAAAAGATAAATTCTCAAAATATTCGCTTTATATTGGAAAACATTTCCATACTTACTTATTCATAAGTAATTCACAAATTTTATTTATTTTCAACACTTAGAAAATATTCAATATACTTAAATCGAAATTAAGTACATATTTCATTCTTTAAGGAAATCATTCTCTTAAACATATTTATTTGGGCCAAAACGAATGTTGCGTAGAACATCGTTACGACAACCCAAAATCACTAGTATAGGGATTCGAAATTAAAATAGATATATAAATCCCAACACTATACAAAACATTTCCTTTTGGAAATCATTTACTATAACAACAGTGTTATAGTCCACCATTTCCTTCTATTTTTCGAAAACGTCTATTTCAACAATCAATGTTGAAATCTATGGTTTCGAATCTCAACACATTTTAAAACATCGTTAGATCGTTTTAATTTCTATTTAAAACATCACATTCTAAACATTTTCTTTAACATAATATTCACTATTCAAAAACGTGAATATACTACGTTAACACATTTTCATCCTTTTATACATTTCATTTTAAAGGATTATTCACAGTTGAAAAAACGTGAATATAACTCCATAAATAAGTTTCAACAATTTACTTCTTAAAATAAGTCGTTTGCGAATTTATAAAACAACGTTTATAAATTCCTTTATTAACCTATTCAATTTATAACTCAATTATAAAACAAAGGTTCATATTATAAGTTAAATACCTATAATTTATTCGTTCACAAAAATCGTTCCTTTAAACTTCATAATTATAAATCTTATAACTTATAAGATTGTTTATTCATCCAAATATATTCTTTAATAATTTCACAAAATTTATAAATCTTACTATTTATAAATTTCATTTATAACTTCACCATTTATAATTTTATAAATTCCATTCATTTACAAAATTCATTTTCACTTCATTCAAACACTTATAAAAACTCGTTTTATAATGTCCATATTTCAATTTATAAATATCCATTTATAAATCTCTTAATATAATCAATTTATATTATTCTTTAAAACGTCTTTAATCTCCTTTATTATTTCACCATTTTGATTCATAAAATAATTAAATTTTATAAATCCTATATTTAAACCTTTCACAATAAATTCTAAAATCCCGATTAAACTATTTTATAAAATCATTAGCCCTTATTTCTCAAAAATCAGCTTTTAACTATATTTCACAAAACCCAAAATTTTATAACTTTGAAAATTATAACGTTTATTTATTTAACATGGATCAATTCCAAAAATATTTTATATTTTCAAAAATCATTTTTAAATTTTCAAAGTTTGGTCCAATGATGCTACACACCAAATAGTCAATCACGACTACAACGATATCATATATCGATATGATAATCCATCAAATATCAAAATATCTGAATTCGAATAAATACTGTTGAGGAATCCAGTTGGATCCCTCCAACCTGTTTTCCTGCATCCACAAACATTAGCACAATACCAATTTCGCTCCAGTACGAAATTATCGCGGTATATGGGATTTAAAATATTATCCGCTTAATAGACGGCGCAATAGGGTCTCATCCGCTAAACAAAAAATGCGGGAAATCAATAACTCCAATATATACATATGCCAATATATATATATATATTGCTATTATATATATAATACCAATTTCACTGTTTATGAAATATTCGCGGTATATGTTTTTAATAAATAACATCCGCTTACTAACGGCGTATAATGTCTATTTTAACAATCAATACATAACAATCATCATTCAAACATGCATTCAAATATTTTAAATCTAACTATTTAAAATAAAATCGAAACTGATTCGATTGAGTGAGAAGTTCTCACCTTGATTTTATTTTCGTTTTAGCGATTTATTTCGAATAAAATTAAACGGACGTTTAATTTTACCCGAAATTCTCACTAACTCCAAACGACTCCAATCCAATTTCATCGCGTAGTGCTCGTCCATACGATTCCAACGCAACTGAGTTTGCATTTTTTCGACCTCGTATGAAAAAGTTATTGATTTTACAAGTTTACACGATTTTAAACTAATATAAATTTACAACTTATAATTAAATTTTTAAACCTAGCTTCTACAGGCCATTAGATCCAGATCCAATGCCTCTCCTTTCTCCTTCCCAAACCCGCGTGCGTTCATCTCCATCTACAGACATTACACGATACACTCGAACCCATTATCAAATACTAGGGTTAAATTATGCATCGCGATCACTCGACGAAACTTCGATCAGGAAGTTGCAACGCGTAGCCACACACCAACATCATCATCGGCCTGACCATGGTGACACTCGGCCCCCCATTCCCCCTCGTTTTGCGTGCGCAGGCTAAAGCCGACGGCCTCATTTATCTCCCCCTCCGTTGCACCAAAATCCATCATCACCGTATAGATCTCTAGCTCTCTTCATGCTCTTCGATGTTGTAGTTAACAACTTTGGCTAATTCTTTGTAGATTGAGAGTGATTGAGGGAGAAGTGAAATCAAATTCTGGCCATTCATATAAAAGAGGCGGCTAGGGTTTCATAGCCTAATTTTTTTTTTAATTTATGAAGGTTGTGGGTCTATTTATAGAAGAACGAACGAACACTATTCATCCGGGAATTTCGAACTCCGATTTACGCGCCGTAACCAGCGTTTCTAGGGTTTATCCCGCGTTCCGGACACAATGGAACAGGTTTCGAAAGCTAATTCGGACATATGTGCGAGTTATGGCAATAAACGATCAATTTGAATTAAACCGATTTAAACGATTTTCTAGGCGTTTTAATTCGTAACGGACAAACGGTAAATCCAATCGACTTGAAATTTGAAACCTTACAATAATATCACATTACGGATCCGATGAAACTGGTTTCGTCGAAATCCGAGACTTTTTGAAAAATGGCTATTTTCACTCGTCAAATTTAAATTAAAAACAATTCGATGCGTTTCGAGCTGTCACGCTCAAACGGTAACTCCGATTGACATGAAAATTGAAATCCGGTAATAACTAACTATTACGGATCCAATGGAACTGGTTTCGTTCAATTCTGAGACTGTTCAAAAATTGACTATTTTCACTAGTCGATTTAAATATTAAAATATTCAATTTTCACAAATTAACTTCTAATTCGATTTTAAAAGTTCTAAAATATCTTTCTAACTTCAACATGATAAAATAAAATTTTACAAATCATTTTCAATCATATTTAACTCAATTTTCAATTATTTCCATAATTTAACGTATTAAATTATCGATTTAATTATCCAATTAAATCCAATAATTCAAAATAAAATTTATTCGACTTATAAATTCACTCATTTATATTTAAAATTAATTAAATATTCAAATTTTAAATTAATAAAAATTCTGGGTCGTTACAATCTTCCCCACTTAAAAGAATTTCGTCCTCGAAATTACAAGTAAGAAAAATTACAGAAGCTATTAATTTTCCCAAAATTCATAGTTAAACTTCTTACAATAACTTACTAAGTTTTCAAATCATACTTAGTTATCTTTTCAAAACCAAACTATATCATTTAACTTTCAATTCCAAAATCAAAGTTTAAGTTTTCAAAATTTTCCAATTTTCTCAAAAAATTTCTAACGCCTTAAATTTTCGGAAAAATTCGCCATAGTCTCCTTTGCGCGGCTCGATCCCAAAAAAAAAATGACAGTATATATATCACAAATATACATCTCATCAAGTAATGAGGCATCCCGAAGGGAAAAAAGTATAAAAGTACGATATTTAATCCGAGATATGTACCTTATTTTTTTATTAGCGAGCATATACGGCTAATATAGCGCGAAAGCGAGCTCCAAATGCGAAGCAAACGCAATCCGCACCTACTAATCACTCAACAAACAACATGAGAATCATGCATATAGATAATAGTATCGATATACAACATGTAGTAACATAATAACTATATATGTCAACATAGCAAATGAAACAAAACAACAAATGCAAACATCAACCAACTATTATTCATCTAACATCCATAACCAATAAATATTCATTCATATTCTCATTAATATTCAATGAATTGATTTTTCAATTTAATCACATTCGATTCATATACAGTGGATGTTTTTACTAACATTCATTTTCAATTAGTTTATATTCACTAATTCATATTCAAGTTGGTTCACTTCCAATTCAAATTCAATTCTATTTAAGTTTCACTTAACTTCCAATTGAATTTCAATTACTTTAGCTTCCAATTTTATTAAATCAATTTCATTAACACTTAATGAATTATATACAATCAACTAACAATCATATAACAATCAATGTATATTAATTACAACCAAATTCTTTTGCTTACAATTGGTTTAATTTAATTGATTTTCATTCAATTATTCAACTTTCTAATAACATTAGATTTTAATGAATTACACTTATATTCATTATTTCATATCAACTTAATTCCCATTTAATTGATTAACATTCAATCCTTTAATCCAATTCATTTATATAACTCAAGTTTATATTCATCACTTAACTTTATTAATTTTACTTTGATCTCTTAAGTTATACTTCATTTACAAACATCACTTGTTTTTACTTAACTTAAATTCCAACTTATAAATCAATTCAGATTCCAATTCTAAAGTAAATTTCCATTTAACTTTAAATTCATTTTTATTTATAACTCATATCCATAGATATATCCATATGGTTTCACTTCTTATATATATAAGTTTATTTCACAATTGTAAATCACTTTAATTATAATTTAACTCTTATAATTCTTTTGCTTATACAATTATTCCTTTATTTAGATTATTCAAACAACCAAACAATCAATTTATATACTTTAATAATTTTGAAAAATTATTTCTTCATATACAAAATATACTCAAGGTAAAATTATTTCATTTACCCAATTTTAAAACAATATTGTGTCGAATTGTTCTATTCAAGTGTTTAGAAACCCCTTCGGCATAGTCTTGCGGACCACGCTGACGAAAGTTCATATGCCACTCAATAAACCAATCATCACAATATAAAACAATTTTATATATTCACTATCAAATACGCTCTCATAGCTATTATTACACTCAAACTCATTCTAGAGTACTGCTGACTCTATCTCTAATGAGTAATACCCAACAGAACCATGGTTGTCGCTTAACCATAAGCTCTGATACCAAATGTAACACGTCGATTTTTCGTTGCCGAAAAACCGAATAGTTATGGGTTTAAGAAAAAGAAAAGAGAGAAGAAGAGATAAGAAGGTAGAAAAATAGAGAGAAAAGAGAATAGAGAAAATAGAAAACATAGAACGGAACAGAAAAACAACGAATAGAAAAGGATAGAAAATTTTTAAATAGAAGAAAAAGAGAATAGAGAACAGAAAACAACAGAACAACATCAGAATCTCACAATTCGCAGCGGAACAACATATAATAATAAATGAATAATCTTTAAACAAAGAACTATATCAGTTATTACATTACATTACATTTCATTTCATTACATCATATCATCAGAGTGTACAACAACAATCAACATCAAACAATGCAGCGGAAAAAGAAATACTATATACTAGTAATACGCCATGCCATCCAGCTTGCCTCCAGCAACTCCAGAATATCCAGAATATCCTGATAAACCTTAACTCTTGACTGCCCGTGTGGAAATTGGTGGGCACCCAGAGTTTAGGAAGGAAAACAATAAACTCCAAGTCAGTCATGTGACTGGTGTGGGAACTCAAAACAGTTTATTTATCTTTAAAATCAAAATAGAGGAATATTTTTATTTCAATTCGCAATGCTTTTAAAAATGAGACTACCATAAGACCTCCTGCCACACACACAATGCAAACGCAGACTTGGAGAAGATTTCTTCTTATGATAGTCAAAGATGCTTGATACGCATTTGAAAAGAACATTTCATATTATTATTAGTGCATAGTGTAGGAAAATTCATTTCGAAAGTAGAATATAAATCTTAGCCAGCATAGGTACCATTATAGTATGCTTACTATAGCTACCATATTAAATGGCAGGTTCTACAACTAAAACCGTACAAGTCTCGTATTGTTTCTTTGGATTTCCAACGAATGATCAGGCCAAGGAACTTCCCATTGCCACATGAGAATGCCTCTGGAAGGACATTCCCGAGAACCAAACCGGAACTCTGCCAACACAAGGCCGGGTTACCCCTAACTGGGTAACTACTGACACGAGCACGCCATTCCCCGATCGTAAACGACCTTTCTCACGGGATCCCGATAACCAACAACCACAAAGTAATAAATTCGCAGTAACCACATAGGTTAAATATCTGGGCTCCATACCATGATACCACCTCTATCCAGAAGGAAATGTACATACCCTAAAGGGAGCTACCCCTCATAACCTTGCTGCTTCTTTCCTGTTTTGACCATTCACGGGGTGTGAGGCTCCACGAAGTCACGTCCACAAAAACATACTTTATACAAAAGCCATGCTTTGGGTCAACAAATGATCATAGAAATGATCACTAAGATAGACGATCAAATAAATGATCATATCACAAATAATCAACACAATGATCATTTCAGCAACACTCAGCATGTCACATTACCAAATTGGGAATATATCGCTGATAACTTCAACTATATAACCTCTGAGCTCGTACGTCTCAGAGAAGGGTGTTAAGCTAAAAGAATAAATTCTCCGCCACCAACAGAAATATATTTGAAAGAAATCGTCTTTATATCTCAACTTGTAATGTCAGGCATACTATCCATACAAGTCTGTTCCGGGCTCGAACAAACCGAAGGCACTTCTTACGAAGCCTTTGCAATCCGGGTATTCACAATCCCGATCGAACTTCCCATCACTTAAGGAAATCTCTATACCAGGAGCTACCCAGTGCAGAGACAATCGATAGGTCATTCTATCGCTTTCACAAATACTCGGTCTTCAACACCGATCTTCAATGCAATTCACAACGACGTATCACATATTCGGAATGGGTTATACGACCCCATGGTCCTTTCCCGGTTAACCCGAATAGTGATCGCTTATTCAAAAATAAGTGTGGCATTCAAATTCAAACAAATCATATCCAATACCCATTCAAAGGGAAATATTGATAGTCGGCTATTGAACTATCAATAGATATGCACAACATCACCAGATTCCAAATAATTTTTCAAATTATTTATTTTCCAAAATATCTTTACTAGATATATAATTTCACACTTCAAAAATAAATCAATATTTATTTTTAAACAAATTCTCCTTTTCATTCATAAATTCCATAGTGAATTTATAATCCAAAATATCTATGAATATTCGATTCCAATTATTCATTTCAATATTCCTTTTCAATTTATCTTCAAAAAGATAAATTCTCAAAATATTCGCTTTATATTGGAAAACATTTCCATACTTATTTATTCATAAGTAATTCACAAATTTTACTTATTTTCAACACTTAGAAAATATTCAATATACTTAAATCGAAATTAAGTACATATTTCATTCTTTAAGGAAATCATTCTCTTAAACATATTTATTTGGGCCAAAACGAATGTTGCGTAGAACATCGTTACGACAACCCAAAATCACTAGTATAGGGATTCGAAATTAAAATAGATATATAAATCCCAATACTATACAAAACATTTTCTTTTGGAAATCATTTACTATAACAACAGTGTTATAGTCCACCATTTCCTTCTATTTTTTGAAAACGTCTATTTCAACAATCAATGTTGAAATCTATGGTTTCGAATCTCAACACATTTTAAAACATCGTTAGATCGTTTTAATTTCTATTTAAAAAACCACATTCTAAACATTTTCTTTAACATAATATTCACTATTCAAAAACGTGAATATACTACGTTAACACATTTTCATCCTTTTATACATTTCATTTTAAAGGATTATTCACAGTTAAAAAAACGTGAATATAACTCCATAAATAAGTTTCAACAATTTACTTCTTAAAATAAGTCGTTTGCGAATTTATAAAACAACGTTTATAAATTCCTTTATTAACCTATTCAATTTATAACTCAATTATAAAACAAAGGTTCATATTATAAGTTAAATACCTATAATTTATTCGTTCACAAAAATCGTTCCTTTAAACTTCATAATTATAAATCTTATAACTTATAAGATTGTTTATTCATCCAAATATATTCTTTAATAATTTCACAAAATTTATAAATCTTACTATTTATAAATTTCATTTATAACTTCACCATTTATAATTTTATAAATTCCATTCATTTACAAAATTCATTTTCACTTCATTCAAACACTTATAAAAACTCGTTTTATAATGTCCATATTTCAATTTATAAATATCCATTTATAAATCTCTTAATATAATCAATTTATATTATTCTTTAAAACGTCTTTAATCTCCTTTATTATTTCACCATTTTGATTCATAAAATAATTAAATTTTATAAATCCTATATTTAAACCTTTCACAATAAATTCTAAAATCCCGATTAAACTATTTTATAAAATCATTAGCCCTTATTTCTCAAAAATCAGCTTTTAACTATATTTCACAAAACCCAAAATTTTATAACTTTGAAAATTATAACGTTTATTTATTTAACATGGATCAATTCCAAAAATATTTTATATTTTCAAAAATCATTTTTAAATTTTCAAAGTTTGGTCCAATGATGCTACACACCAAATAGTCAATCACGACTACAACGATATCATATATCGATATGATAATCCATCAAATATCAAAATATCTGAATTCGAATAAATACTGTTGAGGAATCCAGTTGGATCCCTCCAACCTGTTTTTCTGCATCCACAAACATTAGCACAATACCAATTTCGCTCCAGTACGAAATTATCGCGGTATATGGGATTTAAAATATTATCCGCTTAATAGACGGCGCAATAGGGTCTCATCCGCTAAACAAAAAATGCGGGAAATCAATAACTCCAATATATACATATGCCAATATATATATATATTGCTATTATATATATAATACCAATTTCACTGTTTATGAAATATTCGCGGTATATGTTTTTAATAAATAACATCCGCTTACTAACGGCGTATAATGTCTATTTTAACAATCAATACATAACAATCATCATTCAAACATGCATTCAAATATTTTAAATCTAACTATTTAAAATAAAATCGAAACTGATTCGATTGAGTGAGAAGTTCTCACCTTGATTTTATTTTCGTTTTAGCGATTTATTTCGAATAAAATTAAACGGACGTTTAATTTTACCCGAAATTCTCACTAACTCCAAACGACTCCAATCCAATTTCATCGCGTAGTGCTCGTCCATACGATTCCAACGCAACTGAGTTTGCATTTTTTCGACCTCGTATGAAAAAGTTATTGATTTTACAAGTTTACACGATTTTAAACTAATATAAATTTACAACTTATAATTAAAATTTTAAACCTAGCTTCTACAGGCCGTTAGATCCAGATCCAATGCCTCTCCTTTCTCCTTCCCAAACCCGCGTGCGTTCATCTCCATCTACAGACATTACACGATACACTCGAACCCATTATCAAATACTAGGGTTAAATTATGCATCGCGATCACTCGACGAAACTTCGATCAGGAAGTTGCAACGCGCAGCCACACACCAACATCATCATCGGCCTGACCATGGTGACACTCGGCCCCCCATTCCCCCTCGTTTTGCGTGCGCAGGCTAAAGCCGACGGCCTCATTTATCTCCCCCTCCGTTGCACCAAAATCCATCATCACCGTATAGATCTCTAGCTCTCTTCATGCTCTTCGATGTTGTAGTTAACAACTTTGGCTAATTCTTTGTAGATTGAGAGTGATTGAGGGAGAAGCGAAATCAAATTCTGGCCATTCATATAAAAGAGGCGGCTAGGGTTTCATAACCTAATTTTTTTTTTTTTAATTTATGAAGGTTGTGGGTCTATTTATAGAAGAACGAACGAGCACTATTCATCCGGGAATTTCAAACTCCGATTTACGCGCCGTAACCAGCGTTTCTAGGGTTTATCCCACGTTCCGGACACAATGGAACAGGTTTCGAAAGCTAATTCGGATATCTGTGCGAGTTATGGCAATAAACGATCAATTTGAATTAAACCGATTTAAACGATTTTCTAGGCGTTTTAATTCGTAACGGACAAACGGTAAATCCAATCGACTTGAAATTTGAAACCTTACAATAATATTACATTACGGATCCGATGAAAATGGTTTCGTCGGAATCCGAGACTTTTTGAAAAATGGCTATTTTCACTCGTCAAATTTAAATTAAAAACAATTCGATGCGTTTCGAGCTGCCACGCTCAAACGGTAACTCCGATTGACACGAAAATTGAAATCCGGTAATAACTAACTATTACAGATCCAATGGAACTGGTTTCGTTCAATTCTGAGACTATTCAAAAATTGACTATTTTCACTAGTCGATTTAAATATTAAAATATTCAATTTTCACAAATTAACTTCTAATTCGATTTTAAAAGTTCTAAAATATCTTTCTAACTTCAACATGATAAAATAAAATTTTACAAATCATTTTCAATCATATTTAACTCAATTTTCAATTATTTCCATAATTTAACGTATTAAATTATCGATTTAATTATCCAATTAAATCCAATAATTCAAAATAAAATTTATTCGACTTATAAATTCACTCATTTATATTTAAAATTAATTAAATATTCAAATTTTAAATTAATAAAAATTCTGGGTCGTTACAACTTAGCTTCACCTTATCTTGCCTGAACATAGAATGACTAAGGACAATTTAACTTGCGTACTGGGACTGCCGGACTTGAACTTAAACAACAAACTTCCAGGCTGTTCAACATGAACTACATAAAAACCTGGCAAATAAACATGGGCAATGGTCTTTATAATTCAAAATCTTGATAATCGATCCTAATGTTTCGTTGCCAATCAACTTTCTCGTCAATTGAAATGGTCAGCGCGTCAATTGAAATGGTCAGCGATAATGGTTACTCTGACTCCAAGTCTTATCATTTTATTCTTGCTTTTCTGATTACAAACTATTTATGCTTGTTTCACACTGCACTGCACTGCACTAGTTCACACGTGACACCGAGGGAACATGTTATTATTTCTAATGTTGATTGTCTACCGAGTATAGCTGACATAGATCTCAGACGCATGAAGTGCTCAGTCAATATGACTTCTGAATCAACAGCGAGACACATCAGTTTCGAAGCAAAATCAAGTTCCGCCACCATATCTGACAGACCCTCTTCAAGTCGCCACGCAATACCACCAGAAGCATCTAATCCTCAATCTAATATCTTCTCCAATATCCCTGTTCTACCAACATAAATCGTTAGTTCGACTCCCGATCTCGTTGAGGGTGCCATTGTTCTAGATAACCTTGTCGACCCACAAGCCTCTAGAATTGGCGAAAATGCTCTTCGTCGATTGTGCTCCATCCATGGGATCCCGTTCGAAGATGTTCTAGTTCCAACAAGGCAAGACAGACCTCACTTGCCCCCAGCCGATTACACAGTTTGTAATAAGTTCATGTACTGGGCCGGATGTGTTCCACCGTTTAACTCTTTCATCCAGGAGATGCTGAGGTACCTTGGGATCACCCCTTCTCGGTTGCATCCCAACATCTACTCCTTTATTCATGGGCCCTTCTATTTATGAACGTTCTGTTCCATCCGCCGACTCCTGAGGACATCAAACTTATCTATAACTTCAAACGACGATCAGGAAGCCCTTCTTATGTCTTCCTTGAGCCTTTGCCAAACTGCCAAGTCTTGACGGGCGCATGGAACAAGCTTTCCTTATTTAAGCACACATGGATTTATGTGTAGTGTCCTTCTGGCTTCGTAAGGAGATGATTAGAAGGATGTAAGTGTTGCTTCTGCTTTCCTCTTAAATTCGATGACGCAAGTCATAACTTCTCCTTTCAATATACTAACGCCCGAAGTTCTTTTAGGTGTTCGTCCATGACCCGAAGGCATCGAGTATTCTAGAGCTGTCGTCTCCATTCGTGCTCTTCCTATTAAGGACCAGGATATTAAACTCCTCGTTACTAACAAATTGCTATCATTATTCAGGCTGTTGGAAGACGGCCGCAGAAATAGACTTCCCGGGAGCAAAGTAGTCCCAAAGATCGTTGCTGAACGAAGAGGAGAAACAATCGACCCCGGCGTGCCCCCTGCTGATGGGACTCAGGAGAATAGCGAAGAAGGGTATATCAAAGATTCTCAGGCGGATAGACCGAGAGATGATGTCATTGGCCTTGGAAAAGCGCTGGTGGTTGAACCATCGTAGGTCGGTCAATCACAGACACCCCCAAAGAGGAAGAAGAAGTTGGTGTACCGACTACGCAAAAGTAAGGCTGGGTCAAATCCAGAGTTCATCATTACTCCTCTTGATAAAGGGTCATCTTCTCAATACATGGAAAGCTCATTAAAAGGATTCTCCGATCTTAAAATTCTAGATGATGTAATGACTTACGATCAACATCAATATCGAAGGACTCAACTCCCCTCCTAGAAGTGGCAAAGGCGTCCAACCTTCCAACAGAGGGGAGAGCACTCCGATGAGTAAAGCCACTGTTACCAGTCCATCGGGGGGAACACTAGGACACACATTAACACTTGCACTACACTTTACCCTTGTTATTAGACCTCAGTGCAACAACTTTTAATATGCTCTTATTTGGTTCTTTTCAGGTGCAAGTTCAGTTTTGTGCTTTTGATCATCTCCGGGGTTCTTCAACTTAACGCTCAAGATGAAACTCCGAGTCTGGGCGATGTAGAAAGAAAGACGATGAACGAGATAAAGACTATTATTCAAGGGAGTCCTCTTCCTCATCTAAGTGGAAGTCTGTCCCAGGTTTTTCGTTATGATGAATACTCTAATATCCCAGCCTATAGCGGAGAAAAATCTTTATACCGCGGCCCTCATGCTGCTGTGCCCCACGAGAAACATTCTTGCTCGTCTAGTTCAAGATAGTCATGTGAGCAATGCTCCTGCAAAGCATCCACTTACCACTTTAGATCCATTTCTATCGTTTGTTGCTCTCGACCCTACTACAGAAGAAAAGTTAGCTAAACTTAAAGCTATTTTCTGAAGATCTGATTTGATAGTCTTAAATTCCTCCCCTTCGTACGTGTTATTCTTGGACATGCCAAAGAGAGCTCACTGTCGTGTATGAACGATGTATTCATCCAACATGAATCATTCATCCATTTGACCGAGAAGGTTAATGAAGTCTCCATTGAGCGTCAGCATGAAATCGACCATCTCCAGTTGGAGGCTATCCATGACAAAGATATCGTCTGGAATTAAGATGCTGAGTTGCTTGAATACAAGACCCAACTTGCAAAGGTCGAAAAAAGCAATGGACATGGCAGAGGCGGTAAGTCGCTTGGAGACTTCCCATAAGGAGGAACTTGATGCGATGCTTCGACACAGTGGCACTCTTTCCTTAGTAAAGGACTCCTTGCAAAAGGAGAGAGACGCTATGGCTTGCCGTATCGATGAGCTTAAAGAATTGTTAAATAAGGAGAGGGAGGATTAAGGTGCAAGAGGAGTCGTAGAGATACTGTGAGGAAATCGTCGAGGCAAGGAGCTTAAGGACAAAGCTCGACCAAAAATTCACCAAGATTGAAGATTTGAAGGAAGAAGCTTGGGAAGAGGGCAGAAAGAAGTGCTTGAGCAAGCCAACTTCTGAGTGGAGGCTGCCATCGAGTCCAGGAGGAATGAGATTAAGGACTTGTTCGATCCACTAATTGTCGAATATAACGCGAAGTTCCTTCTCCATCGCGACTTAAGCTTTCTTGGCGAGGGATATCTTGAATCACTCGTCGAAGCCTGGGAGCGCGTCGTCAAGAAAAAGAAGGAAGAGTTGGGAGAAGTGGAATTCGATGAAGAGGAATTTGCCATGCTCAAGGTAACAATCCGTCTGATCTAGCCACCGCCAAACTTCAATTTTTTAAGGCTCCTGCACCGACTAAAGAAGGAAGGATATCGTTGAGTCTGCTGGAACCGAACCTAAAGGTTCCTCTCCTATCCTAGTAGCCGGACCATCATCTTCACAAAATACAGAGCAAACCCTAGGCTATGATACAGACAGGCCTGACTTTGGACCACTATCTCCCATTCTTAAAGGAAGAACTCCATTGACTATAGAAACTCAACCGGACACTAGTATCATACTAAACTACTTCGAATCTGGAAAAGTTTCTTTTTTCTATGCTCAATGTCTCTACCCTAATGTTTATGCTTTGACAAATTGTTATAGGTCTTCTAGGCCCTTATCAGACTCCTATGAGCGGTGTCACCACAAAGTAGCAGGAGAGATGGCCAAAGCCCCGACCACTGTTGATATCTCGGGGCCTGATGCTCAAGTCATTGGCGTGCTCGATGGAGATAAGCCCGAAGATTCGCCCCTACTGATGAATCAGAAGATGTTGTGATCGCAGCTGCCTCAGAGCACAGTAGAAAGACTAGTATGATGTAGCAGATCGAGGAGGAAGAGAAGTCAAAGCGTAAAGTGAAAAGAAAGCCCTTCAAGGTGGAAGCTGGAGATCTTGATCTTGTACCACTACAAGTTATCCTATTAGGCGGGACGATTCCTGGGGAAATCCCTTCTTCTTCTTTAAGCATTCCGGCTAAGGATGGCAAAGGGTCCTGGAAGAGAAGCTCGACCGACTCTACTTCTGAAAAACCAAAAAGGGAGAGAAGATCGAAGAAGTAGTCACTACTTTATACCATTGTACATAGTTTTAGTTGTTATTTCTTTCCTTGGTCATGGGTGTTTGGATACGAATCTTGTTCTTGTTTATTGTTTTTTGACATAACTTGCACCGGGATTTTGGTACTTGTGAATAAAAGTTATTGCTTTCGGTTATTCATTGCGTGAATCAATATTTTGGTAGTCGAATGGTTACTTTCCATATTAATGTACTTGGAATTTATCGATTGCGAAACCCATTGACAATTCATCATCTCCATCTCGGGCCTCCCTGCGGTCATTTCTTTAAGTCGTAAAAATGCTAAGCCGAAGCTAATATGGGCTATCATATCTAGTCTTCAGTGGTTTGCATTCCTCATGTCGATATCATGTTAGAGTTGGTGGGATAAAGAACAGTCGGAATCAGTTCATCTATCTGTTGGAGTTTACATGTCAGTCCACGCTACAGGGGCTTAGAGTTATTTTGCGAGCGACCGGTTCACGCTCGATTTATTTTTATAATTTTTTATGAGCGGTCGATATCCGCCCGGTTCGTTTATATACTCCAGCCCACACTTTGGAGACTTAGAGTTTTTTTTGTGGGCAGTCAGTATCCGCCCAGATTGTTTTACTCAAGTCCACACTATGGGGACTTAGAGTTTTCTCATGGGCAGTTGGTATCCGCCCGAATTGTTTTTTCTCCAATCCACACTTTGGGGACTTAGAGTTTCTCGTGGGCAGTCGGTATCCATCCAATTTTTTATACTCCAATCCGCACTTTAAGGACTTAGAGTTTCTCGTAGGCAGTCGGTATTCGCTTGAATTTTTTATACTCCAGTCCGCACAGTTTTATCATGGGTAGTCAGTATCCGCCTGAATTGTTTTTACTTCATCCACACTCTGGGGACTTATAGTTTTCTCGTGAGCAGTCGGTATTCGTCCAAATTGTTTATACTCCAGTCCACACTCTGAGGACATAGAGTTTTCTCGTAGGCAGTCGGTATCCACCCGAATTATTTATACTCCAGTCTGCACTCTAGGGACCTAGGTTTTCTCACGGGCAGTCGGTATCGGCCCGAATTGTTTATACTCTAGTCCACACTCTGGGGACTTAGTGTTTTCTCATGGGTAGTCAGTATTCGTCCGAATTTGTTTTAGGCCCATTGCCCGAGGAGGATTTTTTCAACATCTAGATTACCATCCATATTTGTTCCCTTGTTGCGTGTCCCATCCTCTGGATCATATGTGAGAATTTTTAATCGAGCAAAGTAACGAAGCTCATCTTATTCGTTCCCATCGAGGATTAGTATGATTGATCGGCTTCAAGCTATAGGAGCATGTCCACATATAACATATAACGATATCTATCAGTTTCATTACGTACCTAGCTTAAAATACAATGACAATCATATAAGCAAAGGAAGTTCGAGTCTTTATTTATCAATTGGAAAAGAACAAACTATTATGTCTTATTATACATTTGGAAATCAAATGATAAAGAAAATATAGAAAGCAAATAGAACTGAAATGCGAAGGAAATGTTATAAGAAAAATAGCATCTGTAAATGCTCTCTATCCCATGCTCTTGGAAGTGCAATGCCATCGACAGTCGCTAGCTTAAATGTTCCTTTTCCAAGCCTCTGTTCGATGACATATGGTCCTTCCTATGTCGAATTCATATGTGAAGTGGCTGGAAATACCCGCTTTAGGATGAGATCGTCAACTTCAAAGGTTCTCGATCAAACATTAGTGTTGCAATATCGGGAGACTCGATGTCGGTATGTAGCTGCTCTCAAGTCGACTTTCTCGTGCTTCTCATATATAAAGTCTTAGGATTCCAGGAGACGATCTTTGTTCATTTTGGAGTCGTAGTAAGTCACTCGATGAGAAAGGATTTCGAGTTCCACCGAAATGACAACTTCGGAGCCATAAGCAAGAGGAAATGACAATGGCCAGTCGTGGACTTGTGAGTGGCTCTATAGGCCCAAAGCACCGTAGGATGTTCATCCACCCATATTGCTTCTAACCTTTTTCAAACGCTTTTTCAGAATAGACATGTTAATTTTTTTATAGCTTCAACCTGTCCTTTGCCCAAGGGTGAGCGACCGCTGCACATCTCTTTTCAATACGATATCTTCGACAATTTTTTTTGAATTTAGCACCATCGAATTGAGTCCCATTATCTGTATGATAGTTCATGGAAGACCGAAGCAACATTTGATGTTTCAAATAATGAAATTGATTACTTAGTTGTGATTGTGGAAAATGGTACCCCCTTGGCCTGTTTAGTGAAGCAATCAACCGCTACAATGGCATACTTTGCATTGTCTTTAGAGATTGGCAAAGAGCCGATGATGTCAATACCCCAAATAAAGAATGGCCATAGGTAGACCATTTGCATGATCTCTGTTAGCAGAGTTCCCAGTACTTTCGCATATATCTGGCATTTATCACATCTCTCACATAATCTGCAACATCTCGGTTTATAGTTGTCCAATAATATCCATAACAGAGTATCTTCTTTGCTAGAGTTTTCCCCCCAGTGTGATCGCCACATTCTCCCTCATGAACTTCTTTCAGAACACACTTTATCTCGTCATGAGCGATAAACCAGAGTAAGTGAGTAGAAAACCCATTTCTATACATAGTTTTTCTTACATAATATACCGTGAAGCTTTGCGAAGGACTTGTCGCTTTATGTTTCTCCTTTCAAGCAAGATTCCATGTGACAAGTAATCTTTAAATTGAGCCATCCATGATTCTCTCTCGGATTCCACTTCTAATACTTGATCAATTCCATCATATTTATGCTCGAGGTATGTAATATCTCGGCTGGAACCAAACCCATTTGTTGCGCATCGTCAATATTAGTGAACTTTGCAAATGAGTCAGCCTCCCCGTTTTGCTTACATGGGATATGTGATCGGGGACATGCATCGGGATTTGGTTATACCCTATTATGCGTCCACAAAGGATAACAATTCATGCCCTGTAGTTGAATCAACTACCTGATCAGTCATTAGAAGGGGAAAACTATCTTTAAGGCATGCCTTGTTCAAATATGAATAGTCGATGCATGTTCTCCACTTCCCTTTTGCCTTCTTCACCAGCATGTGATTAGATATACATTCTGGATAGAGGGTGTCGCGAATAAACCCATCGACTTTCAGTTTATCCACCTCCTCTTTACGGGCGATGGATCTCTCAAGATCCATGCCTCGCCTTTTTTGTTTTACCGGTACATACTTTGGGTCAACATTAATGTATGGCTCGCGATGGCAGGCAAGACCCCACACGTGTTAGAATGAGTCCAAGCAAATACATCCAGATTTGCTCGGAGAAAATTAGCAAGTTCTCTCATCATCGAAGGGCTGAGCTATGATTCAATCTTTAAGACCTTTGGTGGGTCGTCATGGCCGACTGTTATATCAATCATCAGTTCGGCCAGCGTCGCCATGGTCTCCTCTTTGTCATTCCTCGGATCTATATTCCTATAGGACCAACTGTGGCGCCCAAGCTAAGCTTAGGCGCTATTTGTCAATTATTAGTAACTTGAATGCAGACAGATTTGTCCCCACCCTTTCCTTTCTCCTTACGCTGAGCTTCTCTCAACTCAACCACATAACAGGCACGTTCAGTCACCTGATCGCCATGTACCACTCCTACTCCATTATCAGTCAGAAATTTCAGTGACAAACACCATGGGGCAAGAGCTTCCTGAAATTCATCCAAGGCCGATCGTCTCAGAAAAACCTTATATGGTGAGTCAACATCATACATAATGAACGGTAGGATTCGCACTCTCCTACATTCACCTTTCCCCAATTCCACTGGCAACTCCACATAACTGACTGCCTCAATCGCCACACCATTGAAACTGTGTATGCGAGCTTTGGATGGTTTCAAATCTTTAGCCTCCATTCTCATTTCGTCATTAGCCTTCTTGAAAATAATGTTTACTGAAATTCCACAATCAATCAAAATTCTTCTCACCAAAGCAGGGCCAATCATAGTAGAAATGACCATCGGGTCAGTTCTAGGAGCCTATACTCTATCCGCATCCCTGCTCTTAAACACCATATCATCAGTTATCATACATTGTTGCTTGACCGGAGTTCCGTCCTCCGTAGTTGAACAATGTTCAAAATCTGCATGTCTCGTTGCACTGGTTTAGCATTCCATTTCTTGCCAACTTCGATCCATAGGATGCAGTCCTCCAACTATCATGTTTATCACTAATCTTCCTCCAGTCCACGCAGGCTCCTCAGCCCCACGTTGAACTTGTCCTCCATATTTCACAAACTGCGCAGCTTCTTTTCCAGAATCAACTTCTCGATAGCATCCTAGAGGTGCCTGCACTCGTTTGTATTGTGCCTGTAACACTAATGAAATCGACAATATTTTCCAATTTATTTCTATACCTCTGTTGACTCTTTTGGATGTGGCTTCTTATATTGAAAAGTATTACGAGTAGATAAGTAGATATTTTCTAGGGATGCGTTTAAATGCATGCAGTTGTTATACATGGGAATCTTAGGCTTTGGTCTCCCAGGTTCCCTCTTCCGATCTCGATTCCTTTCATCATTTCTCTTCCATTGATTCGGTGTATTCTTCCTAGAACTCTCATCGGACTGCTTAACTTCAATGTTTCTTTGTACCGCTTCTTCTCTAGGTGCCACAATATTGCTTTTTCTAGAGGACCTGGCCTCCTTATTCCTTATAAACTGAGACGAATTTGAATAGAAGCATTCCAACGTGGCTGGTGGTTTTCTAACTAGCCAATCACCGAACTCGGATTTCGGATCCACCCTTCTCGTCACAACCATCAGTATAGCATGGTCATTTGGGTTACTGACTTCTGTTGTAGCGATATGAAATCTTTCCAAATAGTCCTTCAACGATTCCCCAAGGGCCTAGATTATGTTGGATAGTGACATCACATCTTAAGGACAGGTGGCATGAATCTGGAATCGCTTCATAAATTTTGTTAACAGTTCATCAAACCACGAAATCGATATTGGGGGTAATCTTGTAAATCACATCCTCGCAATCCCAGAGAGGGTTATATGAAAGCATCTACATTTGGTTGCGTCATTGGCTCTCCCTGAGTCCGTCAACCATTCATACCTCATGGTGTGATACCTGGAGTCTGTTTTTCCCTCATAGGTAGACATCATAGACATGTTGAACCTTCTTGGGTACTTCGCATATAAAAAGTTGTCAGTAAATGAAGTATGGCTCCTTGAAATTACCCAATCATCATTCGTCAAACCCTGGTTCTCTCTCATAGCTGTCTGACCATTGTCGATAAGTCTGGTGTTTGGATAGGTGGTGCCAAGTGGTGGTCACACTCCACCTCACGCAAATGGCCCGGTCGATGTCTACAAGCCATTTCATGCCTCCTTGGTCTATCATTCTCTTGATCTACACCTTGGGCGTTTATCTCATCGTTATTCCGTATGGGTAGTTGGTCAGCGTTCAAACGGACTCTTGCATCCAAGCCTTTGGAAATGGCTCCGGACCGATTCCTTAAGTGCAGCCAGGGGGCCCCTCCTCTAGAGGAGGGGTCAGTACTGATCCTTTAGGAGGGATCAACAACGATCCGTCTTAGCTAAACATGTTGGTCTGCCAAGCGATGCTCCGATGTCCCTGATTGCTCTCCTTTAACCCAGTGATGTCAATGCCTATGATGCTCATCTTCTAATGAGGCTAAACTCTCTGATGCCGACTAAGAAGCAAGATCCCTTCTGGCGCTTTGACGCTGCTGTTGAGAAATCTGGTTCATTAGTTTAACATTAGTCTAGATTTGATCGTTCAGTTGTCGATGGCTCTCCA
This sequence comes from Allium cepa, assembly GCA_030765085.1. Taxonomy (NCBI): domain Eukaryota; kingdom Viridiplantae; phylum Streptophyta; class Magnoliopsida; order Asparagales; family Amaryllidaceae; genus Allium; species Allium cepa. The sequence continues at coordinate 353,892,466 of CM060935.1, forward strand.
TTAGCTCCCTCATCAAGTTGTTGAATTTTGCTCTAATTACGGAATCCGTGGGGTTTTGGAATTCAGCAGGCTCCACATTCAAATTTGTAGGCTGGTTGCATGGAGCTCGTTGTTGAATGCTGGCTGCTTGGAGCTCCTTGTTGAATGCTGGCAGTTTCATTTGCATTAACATTCTGGGAAGTTGATTTGGTACGCCTTGCCATTTTGGATTTCTTTGATTAGATTCTGGTAAATATGAGTAGTATCTACAAGCCTTTGAAGATGAATCCGAATCTCCTTCGTGGAATTTTCTCAATCCAATAGCAGCAAAGGAGATCCTAACGGGCTGAGAATCAGTTTCTCAATAAAACCACCAAAATTTTGCAATCAAATTCTCCACAAACACCTAAGAACATATTTAGGTAGTGAAATAAATGAAGAAAGTAAATGAAAATAGAGGAATATAACAAAATAACAGGAAAAACATAACAGAAAGCGAAACAATAGGATTTATAGTGGTTCGACGTTGATTGACTACATCCACTTTGAATATTCTCTTTATTGCTTTTCAATTAACTTGATTACAACAAGAAACAACAAGAAACAATAAGAGATGGAGAATAATGAAGGGAATTGATTGCAATAATAGTGTTATCAAACCAACAGCGTAAAGATCCTCCATATGGCCTCGTAGGGAGTATTTATAGGTGAAGGCGATCTCCAATCTGAGTGCAACTTCGCCAACATGACCTTCCCAACCACATGGGCCCACCATAAGGAGGTCTAGGCCCAAATTACAATGGAGAGGGGTCGCTATCGATCCTTCCTTATGTGAAATTTGGGGTAGCGATCTGTAAGGCAGCTTCTCATGCTCGAATATGATGGTATCTCAAATATCAGGACAATTGGATGTGTGGAGATCTTGCTTTTGCTCAATCTTTGGTTCGATCCTATTCTAGTCTAAAAGATGCCGACCCCTTTTAGGAGTGACATGTCGAACCCTTGCACATGCCATGTTTACTCCATCATGCCTTGTCATGCTGATCCCTTTATCTCTATGTATGTTCCCTGAATTCCATAATGTCGATCCATAATGCTTCCCGAGTATAAGCTGATCCCTTGTACTTAGGTCGCTATGACGATCCCTCTAGCTTCCTAGACCGATGACGATCCAATTCCTTCCAGTGTGTGCCATACCTATCTATAATATGAAACTCCACTATGTCGACCCCTTAGACTACTATAAGGGCCGATCCATCCACCATGAAAAATGCCGATCCATCCATTTGCTCATCTATGTTGACTATTTACTCAAGTTATCAAGCCGATCACTATAGTTCCACCTTGCTATACCGATTCCTTAAGTATTCCATCCATGTTAACAAATGACCATGTCGATCCCTATTTCATCCAAGCTAATTTCCATCCTTCTGACATCCTGCGCTATCCGCCTATCAACTCTATTCAATCCAAGGTTTGTATAACTATGTGAACTCTATTTCTAGGTCCTATAGCCATTGCCTCACGGTCATCCTTCTTGGTAGTAGTCGAATCTGTCTTGCGCGATCAATCCAATATAGCCGGATTAGGATACCGAGTGACAGAACTTATGTCCGGATCAATACTTGACTTTGAATGTATCGCAGGTTTAGCACATAATCAACATGAAGCAAGCTCTAGGTATGGCATTTACTAGACTTGAGTAAAATGTCAAGTTTGTATTTTTCTTAATTTGGGTTTTCTTTGGAGTTTGTAAGTTACCATCCACCACTACTTCAAAAATGGACAAGAGAGTGGCTTCTCATCCATCCGCTAACGAATGAAAGGATTCAAAATTACTATGGATGCGCATGTCCACCTGAGGCTGCCCTGATCATTTCCTAATTAAACTAGAGTACGACTTTGGATCTAAAATTTGCTCGACCTTATGGCTTTATGAGGTCATTTGGTGATCGTGTTGGATATCATGATTTCGATTAACGATCTTTATTGGGAAAACCCCAGGTAAAACCGAAGTTAGCTTATTTACGATCCTATTCTACTAATTGGTCCAAAATTTAATATATCATTTAAAAGCCCAATGAATCATTCTTTAAGGCCACTCAGCATCGTTCGAGGTGAGAGGCAAAGCAAACATTGAATGCCGAAATATGAGTTTCTTAAAAATAAAAGTGAAAACTTATTCTAGTAAAACACTCATTGATGTCTTGAGGGTTCGAACCTAAGATCTCTAACACCTTGCTCTAGAACATCTTACTATTTACCACTTGAGCTAGCAATCTTTGGCAAGAAGTAAAGCTTCTGAGAAGCACTTTATTAATTTGGCGTAAATGATAATTCTTTGAATACAAATATGAAATGACATTTTCCCATATGAAGCTATGATAAAATAAAGGGATAATTTATATTTTGCTTGTTGGATTTTCATAACATTCAGTATAACTCTCGACTAAGTCTTTTAGCGTGATTAAAGTGATCCTAAAATAAACTGATATGGATCAATTTGGTCTTTTATCGAACAATAGATCGTTTGAGTTAAACATACCGAGGTGGCAATTTTACAAACATGAAATGACTATTACAGCATGATCTAAAAATTCGATATTAGGCGAAATGTCATGAAATTGACTTTACATTTACATGACATATAGTATAACCACATTTCGAGTTCTTAAACATAATTGAAGTTTTCCCATCACAAGTTCAAAATGATCAATTTGATGGCTAGTTGGACATTCGTTTGAGTAAAACAACAAGGATTGTTGACTTTATTGCATTGATTTATCTAAGTTAAATTGTAAGAAGTGATGGATTAGAAACACTTTTCCATTTGAGAAGCCAGCCATTGTTTGTCTAAATGGATTAGAAACAATCTCACAGCTCACATCTAAGCCAGTATTCCCAAACAATTTAGGGTCGACCAGAGATTGAACCAAAACTAAATGACAAGGTCAATTTAAAAACCATGATTATAATAACAACATAATGTAAAATAATTAAAATAATAAGTAAATAAATAATAAAAAGAAATTAAACATAAGAATAAAATAAAAAATATAAAAATACAAAAGAAATTAAAAAACCATGGTAGTAGTAGTAGTAATAATAATAGTAATAATGGTACTAATAGTAATAGGGACCGAAGACCGAACACTACATCTTAGGCTTCTATTCACTAGTCCTATAATATAAAACTTATAACACTACCTGTAAAACAACCCTAAACGAAAAAAATCCTAGCTCATGGTTTTGGTGGATGGATCGCTAACTTCCATCCGCTCCTATCCGACACCAGCTCTTCGAATTTATGTCAATCCCTCAAGTCCCTTTTTACTACTTCCTCCAATGTAAACCTTTGTTGACCTCATCTCTTTGAGCATTTGATGCGGCCTATAGTTCAAGCGTGCACCGGTGCCTTAGGAGGTCTCTGCTGGAGATGTCCTAATCATCTTAAGCGGTGTTGGACTAGCTTCACTTCAATTGGTGCTACTTCAAGTTTGTCGTGTATATCATCATTTCTAATTCAGTCTCTAGTACGATCACAGCTCCATCGCAACATATGCATCTCTGCTACACTTATTTTCTAGGCTTGTTTTCTTTTAGCAGGCCAACATTCTATACCATATAACATCGCAGGCCTGATTACTGTTCTGTAGAACTTTCCTTTAAGCTTTTGTGAAACTTTACTGTCATAGAGAATGCCAGATGCTAGTCACTATTTCAATCATCCCTTCTCGAATTCTCAAACTAACATCTTCGTCAATCTCACCACCATACTGCAACACTGATTCTAAATATCGTAAGGATTTCATCTTGGGCACTACTTGTCCGACCAGAGTGACATCTCTATCTTCTGACATGAAACCGCTGAACTCGCACTTCATATACTCCTTTTTAGTTATACTAAGCGTAAAACCCTTTGATTCTAAAGTCTGCCTCTACAAGTCCAATTTTCTATCAACCCTATCCTATTTTCGTTAATTAGCACAACATCATTAGCAAAGAGAATACACCAAGGAAACTCACATTGTATACCCTTCGTAACCTCTTCCATCACTAGGACAAAAATATAAGGGCTTAACACTGACCCTTGTTGTAATCTTATGTTAATGGGAAAGTAATTGGTTTCACCATTGTATGCTCTGACACTAGCCGCAGCATCATCATACATATCCTTGATAAGGTTAACGTACTTTATTGGGACTCTCTCCTTATCCAAAGCCCACGACATAACCTTTCTCGGTACCTTATTGTAAGCTTTACATCATTTTGATTCATTTAAAATGATAAGAAAATAGTTTTCAAATTTTGTTTACAAATATATGTCATTTTCTAATAAGTGAAAATGTGACCGGTAATCGGTTTCTTGGTTTTCAACGATTTAACAAACAAAAGTTTCTCGAAGACGTTTGAAGTGTTATGCAAAAACATGTACACACACACATATAGGTCACATGCACATGATAAAATATGCATATATACATAACCACTTATATATATGTGTATTACGAAATAATTAAATAATTCCTAAAACTTAATACTTAAGTAACCAAAAAGCAAATATCAACTCGTAGTATAGTACCACACCATCATCACACCATCACCTCACATCACCATCACATGGCCTAAAGAGGGAGGGAGTCTGCGTGTAGGGTGCGTAGGAAGGGTGTGGGCTAGGGGATTTTTGGTAGTTTTTCCTTTATACATTTTATCCCAAGTTTTCTCCTATAAATACCCCATTTTATCTTCACATTTTCCACACAAATTTCTACTTCTTCTTTTTCCTTTTTTAAGCTACTCTAATGGATTCTCACAATAATAAAGTCATGGAAAAAATTTATTCGAAAGGAAATTAAATTTATATAATATCCATACGTTGTCAAATCCACTTCAAAAAAGGCAAGTCTCTTCCATTTCACCCCTCCAATCCACGGCCACCACCCTTCTCAACCTTAGGCCGAGCCTTCTCCCTCTTCCCATCAAGGCCATGAGCTCCAAAGCAAGGCCGAGCCATTTTAAGTCGATTGTGCTAAGTGATCGTGAGCGTAGATTTCAAGGTAGAGAAGCTATAGCTGATTTTAACCAGCTCAAAGGGAAAATTAAGTGAGAAACTCTTACTATTAGTATATTTTTGGATGATGATATGATGTATGCAATGGATGTTTAATATGCTTTGATCATCAAGATTAGTTGTTTCATATGAATGTTGAATATATATCCAAGTCACGGAAATACACGTCGCTATGCGCAAAAAATCACTTTCCTCGATTTTAATGAATTGGTGTATATGGAATATTAACCTCTTTAAAATGGTTTAAAAACGATTTTGAAATGTTTTATAAACATATGGGAGTGTTTTGGTGAATTTTGAAAGGTAATTGAAAATTTAGCCAAAAATAGGTGTGTCGTGTAACGGCAGTTCGTGATTTCACGCCATAAAAGTCAAACGAGTATATAGAATGGAATATAGCTCGGAATTCTTCGAGATAAGAATTTTCCAAACTATTATATCCATAGTTTTCCAACAAAGAAAGAAAATTGGGATTTCGATAAGTAGATTTGAAATATGAGTAAAATAAGTTTTTGAAAAAAAATCACGGTTTTGCAGTTGGAATCCAAAACTGGATTTCTTTGAAAATGATATTTTAAAATTATTTAAAATATGAATTAAATTATAAAAATATTTGAAAATAGTTTAAAAGAGATTTGAATTGAAAATGATGGATTTTCAAATATTAGAAAAGTTGTTTTAAATCGAACCAGCTTTTAAGCATTTTCCGCAACACTTTTCTACTCCCGTTTCAACAACTTTAGAATTGAAAATTTTAAACTTAACGATTCTTTTTCAAATATTTATAAATGTTTTCAAAGTAAGAATTAAGTATTTAATGATGATTTGGAAGTTTTATGGTTTATTTTAAAAGAATTTTAATAAACGATTTAAAGAAAAGCTACTACAAATTAAGCGATTTTATCTTGGCTCTAAAAAACGACGGGTAGAATTGATTTTTCTATTTGTGAGATCTGGATGTGAGGTGTATAAACTAAGGAGATGTTCAGGAGCAACTAATGCCCTGGCTCACCTAGCTTCTTCCTTGGGTGCGGCGTAGATAAGGTCAAAATGTCAGAAACGAGTTAAGTATAAAAAAATTTAAATTTTCCAAATTCAAATTAAATACAACTTTGATTGTATAGAAATGATCTTCTTATACTTAGTGTTAAAGCCCAAAGAAGGAACTCGTACTATTCGTGTAATTTAAAAGGTGATTCAACCGTTATTCCGTCCATAGTACTTGTTGAATATGGGAATTGATATTGAGTAGAATTAGATGATTTCCATAGATCCTGCTCATTTAATATTTGTTGGTTTTTGGATAAACACCCTAGATAACATGGTTTTAACCAAATCAAAAATTTGAATTTTGAATTAAGAAATCCGTGTTAAGATTTAAATGAAATGAATTGGAAATATTTTCCTAAGTGAAAAGTTAAATGATTTCGAATTATTCCTAGTTTAAAAAGGGTTATAAGAAATCTAAGGATGTGATAAGAGAGGTTTAATAATTCCGTATATACAGAAAGAATGTTTAAGAAATATATATATATATATATATATATATATATATATATATCTCCATAAGAGATTTTGATAAAATGGACTTAATCAACTAAAGAATGATTCCCTATTCACAGAAGCTCTTATATCGGTGATTGGATCGAAGGAACTGGGTCGGATTTGGGCAATTCTTATCCGAAAAACACTTCGCACCAATGTACGGTTTTTAAAATTGAAGACTTGGTGAAGAAAATGAAGGATAAAGACCGAAGATTTAAGGGGGTGAATGGCTTGCTTGTTGATAATTCTGGTTAGCTCCCAAATACTTAAGTAGTAGTGGTCCCTTCATTTCTGAAACTTTCGGGTTGCATGGACTTCTCACTACTAATCCTAGGAGTAACTCTCGACATGATGTGGTAGGAGAGTGCCTTTGGTTGGTCCTATTCCTGGAAAACTTATATGGACGAATGTCCGATGTCGCATTTCTAGTTACATAAATGATCTCTATGAACGTATCATCTGTTTAGTGGCGAAGAATGCAACTTCTCTTAGCTTAACACCCTATCCTGAGACGTACGAGCTCAGAAGTTATATGTTGGTAGAAATCGGTTATGTGACTATGGACTGACAGTGTGGCGTTCAAAGTAAAATGTGCGGTGTGAAAGGTAATCGTTATCTCAAGCCTCACCCCCGAAAATGACTTAAACGGGGTAGATACAGCAAGGCTATGTGGTTCGCAATAATTATGATATGATCATCCCCTTCTAGATATATTTATTCCTGCTATGACGTTCGGGACTTAAATTATCGTGGAAGTATGATGTGAGGGGCCTTGGATAGGTCAGCAACGACCGGGGTGATGACTATTTGTTACTATTTAGGAAGAGGTAGGTCGGTCTTATGTTGGTAGAGGACCATCGGTTGGTCCTCGGTACATTCCTCTAAAGATGACCGTCGAAAGGTAGTCCCTTTATTTGATCATTTTTATAGAAACCCATTCTACAATAAGAGCCTGTACAATCTTAGATGTTGAAAGCCTTTATTACAAGATGGTATGTTGGAATTTAATAATGTAACAATTTCGGCTAAGATTAATAAGTTTATTTGCTAATGTTTTTAAAGAAATGCCATTAAAAATAATATCCCTTATTTTTATGTAATAAAATTTGGTTATCATAAGGTAAAAACCCATTCCATGTTTATGTACGGCATGATCTTATGAGATGCTTTTTTGTTTTCAAAAACGCGTATTTTGAGTTCTCGCATTAGTACCATGACCGACATAGAGTTTATTTTCCTTTCCCTTAAACTCAGGGTGCCCTAATTTTCCGAGGCAGCCCAGTTGTCATGTTTAGTTTATAAGAAACCTTGATGGATCTTGAAGCATGTAATTAGAAGATTCTTCTGAAGATTGTTATCTGTTCCTACCACTCTTGTGTTGTAGTATTCCGCATTTGTAAGGACAAGAATTTATAACTGTCCATATTTAACTCTAATAATTGTATTTAAATTTCCACTATAAAGATTATTTGTTGAAATAATATATGTTATTCCATTCGTGTGAGATTCCGTTCTATTTTTATTTCTTTCTTATCCCTGAGAATCTGCCTCTCCTACTCATGGATTTGTGGTACGTGAATACCGAGGATATATTAGTGTCAATTTTCGAGAGTCGAAGAAACGAGTCCTCACATAGTGGTATTAAAACTTAGGTTGAGCAAACACCTTGGCGTTGATAGGGGTAAATACTCATCAAAGATAGGGTTAGTAATACCCTACGATGAGCAATTCATTAGAGATAGGGTTATTAACACCGTAGAAAGAGTTTGAGTATATATGAGTGCGTATTGGTTAATACCATATACAAATGAATTTGGTTTTATATGAAAATATTTTACCTAATATATATATGTATATTTATATATTTAAAAAGTGAAAAATAATTTGGTAATATTTCAATTTTTTTGAAAGAATAATACATTTTTATACAGAGAATTTTAAAAGGATATCTTTAGAAATGGATCTTAAATTTTTTTTGGAGTATCGACCAAACATCTCTACCTATGAACACGTTAGCAATTACCTACTACTTATGCCTAAAAAAGTAAATTGTTTACCTTGTAGAAACTATATGGGAGAAATTACGCAAAAAGGGGAGTCTTCTAGATCAACTTGGGGGTGAAAAGGACAGCCTCACTATTCTCTCTAGTGACGAAGAGGAGCAACCAAAGTATCCACTTAGCAATGGTGGGTTCCAGATTAAGGAACAATATGCCACATACACTCGAAGGGTTGAAGATGGATATCCTATGGCTGGAATGCTTATACCACCCCCAGCTCCAGAATTAATTATGATTTCTAGCGACGATGAACCCGACCAAGCCTCGGAGGGAAATTGGATAGATGAACCCGGCCAAATCTTCGTCTTCGTCCTCCAGAAATAATTTTCAATGCGCTGAAATACTCAGGGATGACCCGAGCGTAATGAAAAGATAAAACAGTCGAGTCAGGACTAAAATAACCTTATATGAGTCAAATCAATATCACATAACATGAGTGTAATAGCGTAAGAAATGTTTACGGGATTTCAAATCTCTTATCCAATGTATAACATTTGTGCAATAACTCAAGAGATGTTTTGGGTTTTTCCATCTCTTAAGGATCCATCAATATATTTGTATATAGTATAGTACTCTACATATATAATGTCTAATCAGTAAAATAAATATTTTTCTTAGCGTTAAGGCTTTAAATGACCCCCCTTAACGCGTTTTTAAACATTGTTGTATGGTTTGCATATAACGTCCCAGTAGCACGTCGAGGGATAGGGATGCGCCATGATACGACAACACTAAACCAAAATTGTAGTGGTCTCGAATATGTATAAAAGTATGACAAGGCACGAGATGCAATGCCCAAGATAGGATACTACCAGTTCGGGTCATAGGCTAGTGGTAATGCATCGTAGCCATGACCGCCCACCGTGTACATCTATCCCATATCGAGTCAAAGGGAGGTTATTCCAAAATCAAGGTGCACCAATCGAAACCAAAAACAAGAGTAATAATATGGACCAAGTCTAAGAAAATCTAAGAACGGATGTCCGCTAGAGGTAACTAGTCCGTTTGGCCATGTCAAGCATTCTTGTTTTAGTCATTTCAAATTGACACAAGTGCCGGGGTCTATCGATTATCGTTCTCTTTCTTCAAATCCAGTAAACGAAGCCAAATCCAACCACTTCGTTCTGGAGTCTCCTCCGCGTACACAGTTGTTAAAGTGGTTCCAAAATTGACAAAGAGTATGCCAATAAGAGGCCCCGGTCTCTTTAACAACCTTACGTCGTTTTACACACCAGTTGGTATTTTTATACCTCGAAAACCATTCATACTTGATATCAAAATATTATGTTCTCCTGAAAATCGATTTCAATTAGAAATCATCATATTTACTCAAAATATACTATTTCATTTCAAAATAATTTTCGCCTTAATATCTCGATTTCGCTTCCAAAATTATTTCGAATTTCAATTTAGGTTATAACTTCATTTAACCCAATTCGTATTTAAACCAACGATTTAAATATAAACATTCCAGCCTTGTCCAGTTTGAATTTTCAGAAAATAGTTTGAATAGTTTTAAATAGTTTAAAAAGTCACAATAGTTTGAATAGTCTGATATAAAACAATATAAGTATTTAAAATGTTTTAATAAAAATAGTTTGGAAAACCAAAATAATTCAAATATTTTAAAATTATAGGTTTCAAAAAGTTGTAATAAAAATAATTTAGTTGAAAATAGTTTCAAAGTCAAACTGATTCAATTCCAAATTTCTCAATTCAAATCACTTCCAATTTCCGTTTCAATTTAAATCGATTCGATTCCAATTTCATTTCAAATTAAGTTCTATTCCAATTTCAATTCAAATCAATTCCAATTCCAAATTAATTCTAATTTCAGTTCCAAATTGATTTCAATTTAAGCTTCAACTATTCGACTTCAATTCAATTCTCAATTTTTAACCATTTCAATTTACCAATTTTAAGCTCGAATTTCAAAGTATTGATTTAAATCGTTTAAATCCAATTTAACTTCGATGTTTAATTCAATGTTCAAATCTTTAAAATAATTCAATTTCGAGCTCAACTTTTGAAATATCATTTAAATTACTTTCATTAACAATATTCAAATAAAAGTATAATCTTTTAAAACAAATCAACTTTCGAAATTCAAATAATATTTCCATTATAACTTCAAAATCTCAAATTCGATTATTTAAACAATCCCCGTTACCCAATTTAAATTTCAATATTTCGAGCTCAAGTTCAAAAATAATTTGATTTCCATAGATTCAATTTTTTTACTTCTTTAAATCAAATCATTTAAATAATTTCAAATTAAAAACTTTGAAATCATTTAATTTAACCAATCCGGTGTCCATATATAATTTTCTATCCTATGGTCAAGTGATCTGATATTTCGATTTTAATTTCATGGACGGATATTGATGTGCACATAAATGTGCATATTTTTACCATCATATTTAATCTATTTAAATTGAATAAATGATCATATTGGGTATTTTAACCTGTTTAAACCAAAATTCAAATTATTTTCAAATTGTCACATACTCATCTTCATAGAGGGGTAAAATGGTCATTTTTGTGCATATATTAAATTGTGAAAATTTACTTGGAATTTTCTATGTTGTTTTGTAGGAAATTTGGTGAATTTTACAAGTGGTTTTATGATGAAATATGCATGCACAAAAAGATACAAAAGAATGAAGATGGAAATAATTCAAAGTGAAGAACATGGAGGACCCCACCTACCTACGTACCTTTATTTTCAATTAGGAGCTAATGCACATGCTAAAGGCCATTAAAGCTTCATGCACATTTAAGTGGGGGATTATGACATGCTAATGATTACTTGGTGGCCACACTACCTCAACGGCATTTTGGGCATTCCCCAAAAATATGAATTAGGGTTTCATAAATGTATAAATACCCATATGTTTCATGTAACCTCTCCCTCTTAGTTAGTCTCTCTTTAGTTAGTTTTAGTCTCAAAATAAAACCAAGATCTCTTCTTTCTTTTCATGGCTACTTAGCCATTTCTCTTCATGTAATTTTTTTATGCAACTTCAATACATGTTCTTTTTCTTTTCATGCTTATTTACTTTCATGTTGTGGTGTAGATTTATTTTTCATGCAAATAGAATAGTTTTTCTTTATCTTGCTTTCTTTTTCCTTTTCTTTTTATCTCATGTTGCAAGCTACATTTGTTGTTTTAATGACAAATATGAGAGGCTAAACCTCTTCAATTTAGGGGGTAATGAAGCTCTCTAATCATGTAGCTTCAACATTTTGGTAATTATATCTCTCTTTTTGTGCTTAATGACAATGCTTGAAGTAGTTTAATTTGTTGTTTTTATTTTGAATTTGATAGCCTATATTGTTGACACCAAATAGGCCATGCTTAAACAATCACTAACACAAATGCCTCTTCATCAACATATGATTATGGCATAAGAAAGTGATTTGAAATTCAAATTTGATGGTCTATATTTCTAATTAATAGTTAATAGGACATGCTTAAAATAGATTTCATTTTCAACTTTGTTGTCATTTTCATGAGAGGTAGCAAGTGATCTAAAGGTTGTGTTATAGTTTGATGGCTTATGTTGAGCTAATTAATAGCACAAATGAGCCATACTCATGATAAACACATCATTTAAACTCATTTATGACCAAAAAAGAGAGATCATGCTTTCATATGTGTTAAACTACATGATCTAAAGAGTGGATTTATTCTCTAAATTGTCACTTAACTCTTATATTTGCTTCTCTTTTCTTTTAGTTAGTTAGTTAATTCTCTAATTCTCTAGCTAAACTTTCTATCGACTTTGGTTTAATTTGATTGAATAGAATTTTAAAATCATCAATTCCCGACGGATCGACCCGTACTCGCCACGTACTACAATAGTACGTCGTGCGCATGCGGTTATTTTTATTTTGAAAATTTTCGACGGTTTTCTAATTCCATAGAATTTCCGCCGATTAACAAGTTTTTGACGCCGTTGCCGGGGAATGTTTTGATTTTGATTTTCTATTCTTCGAATTATTTTTGTTTGATTTTATTTTGTTTGTTTGTTTGCATTAAAAAAAAATTATGTGCGTGTTTGTTGTATGATTCGATTTTGTATGCTTGCTTCTTGCCATTTCAATTAGCATTTGCATTTCTAGTTTCATTTGAAAAAAATATATTATTCCATTGCTTTTTCACATTTTACATTGTCATTTACATTTTCATTTGTACATACATTTTAATCCTCTCTTCCCTGATTACAATTTTTTCTCTGATTACATTTTCTGTTTGCATTTTCTCTTCTACACTTCAAACTGCCATAACAACTTACTGCCTCTCTATCATGGTGCAACTCTTCTTCACCAACATCTCCTCTGCATATCTCCAAGCTGCCGCATATCACAACCTTTTCTATTCTTCTATACTTCTATTTTCTACCCTACCTATCTCTCAACATACTCCTGCCCATTGTCATCACAGACATCAACTTCACAAATTTCACTGCAAAACTGTTGCCATCCCATTACTCAACCTCAGTTGTAACTCCACTGATACATCACTGCTCCATCACCTCCTTCTGAATCACTTGTTGTTGTACAACCACTGCCTGAACCATCAACTTCCTCCAAATGGAATCAATATACGAACCCAATGTACACAGCTCCAAGCAATTCCCTGACCAAAACTCTACTACTTCAGTCTCGTTCATCACTGCATCTAAATCCCAAACCACTGCACCGACACATTTTAGTTCAACAAAACTTCATCCACCAGTTCCTCCTCCTTACTGTTCCATTCACCATACTCTCTGCATCAACATCCATACATCTACTGCACTGTACCAAATTCTTCCACCTGCAACCTGCCTGCAGCTACAACATTGTACACCAGACATCTCTGCCTCACTACATTCTTTTGACATCAACCAAAAGCCACTGCAGCAATCGCACTTCGAATAACCCCAAGACGCAAACAAGCCTCTGCTCATCAACCAAAACCATTTTAACTGCGACCTCCCGCAATCCCTCATTGAACTGCTGCAACATCCTCATAACAACTCCAACAACAACTCCAAACACTGCTGTCCACCTCGCATAATCCCAAACTCAAGTTGCCAATCCAACATCCTTGACCAATTCATCCATGCTCACACCTCCACAGCCCCTCGGCCTTGCTTGGACCATCAAACTGCAACTTCGTACCCAATACCAGCAATTCACTTCGCTTGCTACCTCAAGCTCTCCTCGAAACTAAATCGCCATTCGCCTCGACATCGATATCAACAATCGCGAGTTCGATTATCGACAGGACCAACCCAATTTGCGATCACTTCGAAACCTAGAATCGAACGACACCACCATCATCGAACAACACACCTTCATCCAAATGCCTGTACAACCCAATCGCGACCAAAAGGAATTGAATGCCACAAACAATTTTGCTTCGTCCAAAACTGTGACCAATCGCCTCGCCCAAGTCGAACTCCTCGAACCTCACCGTAACTCCACGAACTCGTGCGACATCTCCTCCGGACACGAATCCAACTCCTACTTCAATCGCAACCCTTCATCCAACCCCACAGCAATTCACGAACATAACAATCCAACAACTGCTAGGTTGCTGCAAATCACCTCGCCAACCCGAATTTGCCCTTCAAAATTTTAAATTCAAGAACTGGATTGGGACAGTGGCAAAATTAATTTTAGGAATTTGATACAAGAAACGCATGATTTGGCGAATTTATATTTTTTTAAGCCGAATCTTTGATTTTTTTTAGTAGCGTAGTTCAATGTTTCAGTGGGCCGGGTTTTGGGCTTGAGTTATTTTATGATTTTTGTGTGTATTTTCTTTTATTTTTAATTGTTTAGTTTTAGTTTATTTTCCAAAAAAAACATTCTCTTTTAATTACTTTGTTTTAGTTTCATTATTTAAAAAAAAAGTGTTTTCTTTTGTTCACTTTGTCTTGTTTAATTTGTTTTAGTTTAGTGTTATTCAATTTGTTTTATCCTTAAAAAAAATTGTATTTTAAATAGTTTAAAGTTCCATCCTTGTATATAATATGTGTATATATCTTTGTTTTATCTTTCAGGTTGCAAAAACAGAAGGAGAAGGATTGCTTCGCTTTGCTTGCCTAAAAAAAAAGAATAAAAATAAAGGATCGCTTCGCTTTGCTTGTTATATCTTTTGTTTTTATTTGCCTTGCATTGTTGTTTGATTGCATTTTACAAAAAATCCAAAAACAAAAATCCATTCGTAGTTGCATTGTTAATACACATTTAATTTCTGCTTTGTATTTCATTCTAGAATTTTGTTTAGTAATAACGGTTAGATATCGATAACATTTAATTGTATATTGACAATTTGTCCTCTTTCGACAATTTGATTTCTTGGTGTCTAGGCTACGACAGAGCAATAATCGGTTATAAATATTATGGTGATTCATAAATATTATACTGAATTGTTCCTCTGAAGGTACTTAAACCTTCGGCTGCAATGCTACGGTGATTCGTGGTGCACCGATAAATCTTGCTCGTTACCTTGCTGAGAACTATCTTGTTGATTTAAGACAATGTGTGAATATACAATTTTGGGTAACTTAGGATAAATAATTTGTAATTAGAGCCTTGCATTCATTTAGTTGCATTAGTTCATGCATATTTAAAAAAAACAAAAAAAAATTCAAAATCCAAAACTAATTTTTTTTATAAATATTCCTTTTCTTTTTCTTTGAAATTTTTAAACCCTTTTCCTTTGAAATTTCAAAATCCAAAAAAAATTTAGAAAAAAAAATAAAATGTTTTCAAAAAAAAAACCAAAAAAAAAATTGAAAAATAAAAAACAAAACAAAAATCAATTTTCCTTTTGAAAAAATTTTATTTGTAAATATTTTTTCTTTATGAAAATAAAAAACCAAAAACATTCTTAAAAATGTCCGAGTTTCCCCACTTACGTGAATTTTACAATAGCTGTGAAAATCAATATAATCCATATAATTTCACTCAAAATTCTTATGGATATTTTAACGAAAACTATTTTGTAAGTAATTCAAATTTTCAACAAGAAAATTTTCAAAACAACGATCAACCCTCGAATCTTGAAAATAGCATTTCATCTTTACTTGAACTCTCTACACAACAAAATCAAAATATAAATGATTTGTGTAATTCATATTTGTGTAATAACTCAAGTCAAGGATTTCAAAATTTGAATTCAATTCAAAATTCAAATGGTTTCGAGTATAGCCCATGCCAATTCAATTTCGAACTTCAACATGAGGTTCAAAATCAAAATGAAAATGTGAACCAATTTGTAAATAATTTTGGCAATAGAAATAATCTCGACCATGATACAATTGAAAACTTTGGTTATCAACAAATTAAAAGTGAAAATTTTCAAACTAATAATCATGAATTTGACTTTGTTGAGCAAATGGAAAAAGACAACGGTGATTTATTACTTGAAAAATACAAAACTTTTCATGAAAATCATAATCAAATCTCAACTTGCGATGAATCAAATAATAATCCATCGTGTATCAAAATTGAATTTTTTTGTTCTCAACAAGTCCAAATCGAAAATTTTCAAGTTAATAATTACAAATTTGACTTTGTTGAGAAAATGAATGAAATGTACAATGATCACATGGATTTGGCGTTCGAAACATATTTGAATCAACGTGATAAACATACTCAAATTCCAATGTGTGACAAGTCAAGTGATAATCCACCTTTTGCCCAAATCGATGATTTTCAAATAACAACTTTCGAAATTGAAAACAAAAATCTTAATGAAGTTGTTGAAAACATGGTAATTGAGTTGGATTTCAATTCTTTTGAGGGTGTGGAACCAAACTTAAAATTCGATCTTCCTTTTCTCGATTTCGAAAATTTGAATACAACAAATTTGGAGTTTGAACTTGAGATATGCAACGAAGTTATTGATAATCCAACAAAGGAAGACGAATTTAACGAACATGATTTCTTTGGACTTTTTGAAGATGAGTTGTTGGATTCCAAAGAGGACGATTTACATCACCATTTTGAAATCAATAATTTTGAAGAATTTTTCAATGACAAACTTGAATTTCAATTTGGTGAAAATAAACTTGAATTTCAATAAATCGTTATATCTACCCCAAAAATCATCGAAAATAAAACAACTCGTATGATTTTTAATAAAACAAAATTCATTTTTCCAAATCAACAATCAACTTCGAAATCTTTTACGATTTGGTTTTTCTTGCTTAAGCTGTGTCTCGCACATTTGACGAGACAAATGAATCGGTCCTTTGAAGACCGTTTCATTTACTTTTTGACTGTATACTTTTTTATCTCTTGTAAATAATAATCTTTCATGTAAATATATGATTTTTAATTTTCTCCTTCCACTTGGGATGACTATGGGGACACAGTCAACATCAAGTGTGGAGGGAGACTCATCTTCATTTATGATTTTTCTTGATTTATGTTTACTTTTTCTTTGCAAAAAAAATCTCAAAAACAACAAAAAAACAATTTTATTTAAGTATTTTTAATTTATTTTTAAAGAAACAATATAGAATAAATATATGGTTTTGGCTTATTAAATTGAAATTTTTTGAAAGTTTATTTATCTTAACAAAAATAAAAATAAAGTTTGATTACAAATAACAATGGTTTAACTAGTATAGAGGAAGATTCATACGTGTTAATTATGAAATACATCCTAATTGAAAATCTTTGTTTTAAAAAGTGGTTGATTTAAAGTAAAAATATAACATTTTTTTGTCTTCTAAGTTAAATGATGCTATGATGATTTTTGCAAAACTCTCTCTCTCTTAAAAAAATATAAAAAATAATAACATCCGAAGTATTCGCTCTCATTTAAAAGTCCCGACGGTTATGCATGGGTGAATTACTTGGAATCTTTGATTATGTGCTTTCATACTCATTTAAAAGTCCTCACGGTTATGCATGTATGGAACACATGTAAAAAAAAGGAAAAAAAAGAACAAACTTAATAAAAACCACCTACGGTCGATGTGTGCATGCATGAAAGTGTGTGTACTCGCCATGCTCCGTACTCCCCTTACATAAGCCCAAAAGGCAGTGCATGAGTGGTATATCCGACCTTTGTTTACCTGAGCTAGGTGTGTAATATTTATTGCAAATAATGAGAGAGCAAGCAATTGAAATCCTAGCACTATTTTTACTTATTTGATTTGGTTTGTTATTGAAAAGAAATGAAAATACCACTTTGATAAACTTTGATAATCAACTGAGGATCCATTTCATAGTTACACTGTGTTATTAACCAAAACAACGAGTTAAACTATAGTCTATTTGTTATGATAACTTGATTTTTGTTGGAAATTTTGACGAGTAAATGACATAAATTTTCAAGATAATAACCAAAACCCATATTTAACTTATTCGTGTCAATTTAAAAATAAATCCTTCATTTGTAAATATTTTCAAAAATTTGCATTCATCTCTTTGTAAATAAATCTTGCATTTTGTAAATATTTTCATCCTGCATTTGGATTTTGGAGGTAGTATCCACTGAAAACCCTCACGAGACAACACTCGTCCTACTGGGGACACCCAGAGGTTTAACGGCTTGTTGCATACGCTCAATGCAATCGTGCTCCCTATGAAAACGGATTTATCTTAGCTTTTCTTTATTCGAGGATGAATAAAAAGAAGTATGGGGGTATTTGATGTGTACCTAAATGTGCATATTTTTACCACCATATTTAATCTATTTAAATTGAATAAACGATCATATTAGGTATTTTATCTCGTTTAAACCAAAATTCAAATTATTTTCAAATTGTCACATATTCATCTTCATAGAGGGGTAAAATGGTCATTTTTTTGCATTTATTAAATTGTGAAAATTTACTTGTAATTTTCTATGTTGTTTTGTAGGAAATTTGGTGAATTGTACAAGTGGTTTTATGATGAAATATGCATGCACAAAGAAGATACAAAAGAATGAAGATGGAAATAATTCAAAGTGAAGAACATGGAGAACCCCACCTACCCACTTACCTTGATTTTCAATTAGAAGCTAATGCACATGCTAAAGGCCATTAAAGCTTCATGCACATTTAAGTAGGGGATTATGACATGCTAATAATTACTTGGTGGCCACACTACCTCAAGCGCATCTTGGGCATTCCCCAAAAATATGAATTAGGGTTTAATACATGTATAAACACCCATATGTTTCATGTAACCTCTCCCTCTTAGTTAGTCTCTCTTTAGTTAGTTTTAGGCTCAAAATAAAACCAAGCTCTCTTCTTTCTTTTCATGGCTACTTAGCCATTTCTCTTTATGTAATTTCTTTTATGCAATTTCAATACAAGTCCTTTTCCTTTTCATGCTTATTTACTTTCATGTTGTAGTGTAGATTTATTTTTCATGCAAGCAGAATAGTTTCTTTATCTTGCTTTCTTTTTCCTTTTCTTTTTCTCTCATGTTGCAAGCTACATTTGTTGTTTTAATGGCAAATATGAGAGGCTAAACCCCTACAATTTAGGGGGTAAGGAAGCTCTCTAATCATGTAGCTTCAACATTTTGATAATTATAGCTCTCTTTTTGTGCTTAATGACAATGATTGAAGTAGTTTAATTTGTTGTTTTTGTTTTGAATTTGATAGCCTATATTGTTGACAACAAATAGGCTATGCTTAAACAATCACTAACACAAATGCCTCTTAATCAAAATATGATTATGGCATAAGAAAGTGATTTGAAATTCAAATTTGATGGTCTATATTTCTAATTAATAGTTAATAGGCCATACTTTAAATAAATTTCATTTTCAACTTTGTTGTCATTTTCATGAGAGTTAGCAAGTGATTTAAAGGTTGTGTTAAAGTTTGATGGCTTATGTTGAGCTAATTAATAGCACAAATGAGCCATACTCATGATAAACACATTATTTAAACTCATTTATGACCAAAAAAGAGAGATCATGCTTTCATATGTGTTGAACTACATGATCTAAAGAGTGGATTTATTCTCTAAATTGTCACTTAACTCTTATATTTGCTTCTCTTTTCTTTTAGTTAGTTAGTCAATTCTCTAGCTAAACTTTCTATCGACTTTGGTTTAATTTGGTTGAATAGAATTTTAAAATCATCAATTCCCCGCGGATCGACCCGTACTCGCCACGTACTACAATAGTACGCCGTGCGCTTGCGGTTATTTTTATTTTGAAATTTTTCGACGGTTTTCTAATTCCATTGAATTTCCATCGATTAACAGATATATATCATTTCAATCCGAAATAGTTGTCATAGGTATATATCATTTCAACCTATTTCTTAATTTATCTGAAATAATTCAATTAATAGTTTATATACTGTTAATAATATACATGCGATAACATTATATATATATATATATATATATATATATATATATATATATATATATATGAACATCCAATCATCCAAAATCTCAACCAATTGGCATCCATTACATCCAATCATCCAAACAGTCAATAAATCACGATAATTAACCAATTATAAATAATCGAGAATTTTACTAGCAGTTTAATTCTAATTTCAATTCAAATGTTAATTCAAAATTTCTAGCATATAAATTTCTATATCGATTATCATATCAGTTAAATTTACCAACAACAATCAATAAATTTAAATCACTTTAGGATTGCAATTTAACTAACATAAAAACTATTTATTCATTAGTAAGCGTTTAAAACACTCACCTTTTATTTGAAACTGAAAATATTTTAGCTTCAAATAAATAACACCTCGATTCCATGCTACAGCCTTCGTCGATATGATTCCAGCAACTTGTTTCGTATGAAACCGACCTCTTACGAGAAAGATACGAGTTTTATTAGTATAACTATTTTAGTT
Organism: Allium cepa; assembly: GCA_030765085.1. NCBI lineage: Eukaryota > Viridiplantae > Streptophyta > Magnoliopsida > Asparagales > Amaryllidaceae > Allium > Allium cepa. Next base: position 353,912,960 of record CM060935.1, read on the forward strand.
AACATAATTAATAACTTAAGATAATAATCAACAGACCTAATCATCTTTCACCATTTCTCTCTCTAGCGTGCTTCATTCTTGCTAACGCACAAACCAGGCTCGAGCACCCAGCCCACTTGATCGTACTCCCCCATCACGTTCCGCCTAGGCCGCCACCCTTTGTGCCTCCACCAAGCAACGCACATGCCTCAATGTGCAACCCAAAGCAGGAGTGAACTCAAGCACAAACCCCAGATCGATTGAACTACGAGCCTCCACCTCTCCATCGTGCACTCCGCCAGAGTCCCACAGCTCATCACTATCGCGCATGTACCCCAAGCCGAGGTCGCGAGTTTGGGACTTCATCGCTCGATTTATTTTATTTTTTCTTGTTCACTGTTTTTTAGCTGTTGATTTTGAAATAAGGGCAAGTGAGAGGGTACGGGTAACAAAGAAGTAGCGGTCTCATACAAAATGTTTGATGAGAGAAAAATATATATTATTAAAAATTAGAAAATATCTAGCTTCATACATCCGAAATTCTCGAAATCCAAATGAAGCATGCCGCCGGGCGTTTCATACGTTTTACCTCCATTCTGAATGCAGTGGAACTAGTCTCGATGCCTAATTCGATCGTATTCAGAAGGTAGCATTTCAAAATCAATTTATTTTAATTAAATTCCTTAAATTAATTTCTACATGTTTTAAGCTCGCACGACCAAAAGATAAGTCCGATCGCTATGAAAATTGAAATCCCACAATAATTTACTATTACGGATCCGATGAAACTGGTTTTTTCAAAATCCGAGAGAATGACCAAAATGACTATTTTTACTCGTCAATTAAAACAAATAATTTAATCACTTTAAATTTAATTTTAAAGGTTAACAATCTTTATTCATATTTAAATAAAATTTAAATCAATTTCCGTCGTCATCATTCACATTAATTCAAGATTCAATTATTTAAATAATTCCAATATTAAATTTAAATAATTTCAGTCATTTAATAAATCACCACAATTTTAAATACAAGTTATTTAACTTATAAAATTTAACTTTCAAACAAATTCAAGTAATAAAGAAGCTACTTTCACTTTACAATAATTCAACATCAATGCAATTACTTATAATTCAATATTGTTAAATTTACTTCCTAATATAAGTTACAGTCTCTTATATTCTTGAAATTTATTATCCAAAATTTTATTCAAGTTCATATCCAACAAATTACATTGATAATTCATTAAATTTTATTTTTAATCATTTTTATTCAATAATCATATTAAATTTAATAATTTAAAATTGTTAAGAATATGGGTTGTTACATAACCAAAAAGCAAACACCAACTCATAGTACCACATCATCATCACACCATCACCTCACATCACCATCACATGGCCTAAATGGGGAGTCGTGCTGTAGGGGGGTGTAGGAGAGGTATAGTCTAGGGGATTTTTGGTAATTTTTCCTTTAGATATTTTATTCCAAGTTTTCTCCTGTAAATACTCCACCATATCTTCACATTTTTCACACAATTTTCTACTTCTTCTTCCTCCGTTTTCAAGCTACTCTAATGGCTTCTCATGATAATAAAGATATGTAGAAAAATTATCCGTAAGGAAATTAAATTTAAATAATATCCAAATGCTGTCAAATCAGCTTCAAAACAAAGGCAAGTCACTTCCTTTTCACCCCCAACCCACGGCCACTACCCTTCTCAACCTTAGGCCAAGCTTCTCCCTCTTGCTGTCATGGCTGTGAGCTCCGAAGCAAGGCCGAGCCATTTTAAGTAGATTGTGCTAAGTGATCATGAGCGAAGATTTCAAGATAACGGATCTATATCCATATGAATACTGAATATATGTGCAAGTCAAAGAAATACATGGTTGTTTCATATGAATGTTGAATATAAATACAACTTTAATTCTATAGAAAAGATCTTCTTATACTTAGTGCTAAAGCCTGAAGAGGAAATTCTTACTATTTAAGGAATCCACAAGGTGATTTCACCGTTATTCCACCCATAGTATTTGTTGAATACGGGAACTAATATGGAGAATATTTAGATGATTTCCATAGATCTTGCTCATTTATTATTTACTGGTTTTTGGATTAACATCCTAGATAACATTGTTTTAGATAAATCAAAATATTGAGTTTTAAATTAAGAAATATTTGTTAAGATGTAAGTGAAATGAATTGGAAATAATTTACTAAGTGAAAAATGAAATGATTTCAATTATTCCAAGTCTAAAAAGGGTTATAAGTATCTAAGGGTGTGATAAGAGAGGTTTAATAATTTCGTAATTATCGGGAAGAATGTTTTAGAAATATATATCTCCAGAATAGATTTTGAAAAAGAACTTAATCAACTAAAGAATGTTTCCCTATTCACAGAATCTCTTTTATCGGTGATTGGATCGAAGGAACGGGGGTCAGATTTGCGTAATTACTATCTGAAAACCACTTCAAACCAACGTATGGGTTTGAAAAATGAAGAATTGATGAAGAAAATGAATGATGAAGACCAAAGATTTAAATGGGTGAAAGGACCGCTTGTTGATAATTCCAGTTAGCTCACAATACTTAAGTAGTAATGGTCCCTTCATTTCTGAAACTCTTCGGGTTGCAAGGACTTATCGCTACTAATCCTAGGGGTAACTCCCAATAGGATGTGGTAGGAGAGTGCCTTCAGTTTGTCATGTTCTTGGAGAACTTATAAGAATGAATGTCTGACGTTGCATTTTTAGTTACATAAGAGATCTCTATGAACGTATCATCTGTTTGGTGGTGGAGAAGGCAACTTCTCTTTGCTTAACACCCTTTCCTGAGATATAAGATCTTAGGAGTTATACGTTTGTAGAAATCAGTTGTATGACAATGGAATGATAGTGGCATTCAAAGTGAAATGTGCAACGTGAAAGGTAACTGTTACCTCTAGCCTTACACCCGGAAATAACCTAAACAACGTAGATGCAGCAATGCTATATGGTTCGTTACCATTAGGATATGATCATCCCCTTTTAGATATATTTATTCTCGCTATGATGTTCAGGACTTAAGTTATTGTAGAAGTATGATGTGAGGTCCCTCGGATAGGTCGATAACGACCGAGGTGATGACGTATTCGATAGTACCAAGGAAGAGGTAGGCCAGTCTTGTGTTGGTAGAGGACGATCAACTTGGCCTTGATACATTCCTCTAGAGATGTACCACCGGAAGGTAGCCCCTTCATCTGGTCATTTGTATGGAAATCCATTCTCCAATAAGAGCATGTACGATTTTAGATGTAGAAGGCCTTGTATTACAAGGTGATATGCTGTAATTTAATAATATAACAATTTCAGCTAAGATTATTAAGTTAATTTGCAAATGTTTTTAAAGAAATGCTATTAAAAATAATATCCATTATTTTTTCGTAATAATGATTTGGTTATCATAAGGTAAAAACCGTTCCGTGTTTATATGCGATGTGATCTTATGAGATATTCTTTTTCTTTTTTTCAAAATGCGTATTTTGGACTTGTAACCACCCGTAATTTGTGATAATTTAAAATTGTTAATTTAATAGGATTTTGTGATTAAATATTTAAGGAAATAAAATTTTGTAATTTAATAATGAAGTAGTAACAAGAATGAAATGCAAAAAAGTTAACGTAAGTTAAATTTTAACATAATGAATGAAATTCCAATTAATCGAGATAATGTAAATGTTATGCTAGGTTATAAATTGAATAGAAGAAAACAAATGCAAATATTTAATTAACTAATGAGATAAAATATTGTTAATGGCAATTGAATAAAATCAGTGTTAGGCAAGTAATTGTAACATTTGATTGTAAATAATAATTTATTAATGCGACTAAAAGTAAAATGGGGCAAATTATTATATGTTACCTATTTATTTAGTCTGTTAAGTTAAATTCAAAATCAATTATAATTGTATGGAATTTAATGTTACATTGATGTGGTTTAAGACAATAACTGAAATCCATGGATGAAATAAAATACATATAAATGTAAATTATATTCATAAGAAAATGGTTGATGTAATAAAAGATTAGCACCAAGATTGATAAATCACTTGGGATTTTAAATTTTAATTAATGCATAAATTTCACAAAAAATCAATATAAATGGAAATATAGCAATTAATACAAATTAAGGTGGAAAATGGAGGATATTAATGTAATGAAAGACAAACAAATATTGACTATGTTATTTAGGTAATAATTGATTGAATATAAAGTCTGAAATCAAATTAAAACAATTTATTGGAATTAAGTTATAATTAATTGGCTTTAATTGCAGTTGAAATTGAGCGCTGTAATTAGAAAAAATTTAAACCATGAATTGATGTGTAAATTTGTTTGGAATCATTATAAATGTCTAGGTAATAAAAAATAATGAAATTTGTTAGTTAATAAATATTGAATTAAAAGGTGAATTAATTATTTTATTTTATTTATGTGAACATAGCCTTTTGACCACTGTCTCAGATTTCGACGAAACTAGTTTCATTGGATCCGAAATAGTGAATTATTGTAAAGTTTCAAGTATCATAGCGATCGGACTTGTCGTTTGATTGTATGGACTCGAAACGCATAGAAATCAATTTTTTTGAAATCAATTTGAAATAAGCTGATTTTAACATAACTTCTTCATACGATGGAATTTGGACTTCGAACCTGTTTCATTGAGTTTAAAAATATTTAAAACATATATTTTGATATATGGATGACCTATTTTCGTTCCGGAGACAGAACGGGCTTTTCGGGTCGTATATTGTTCAACTTCCAAATCAAATCTGATTGGTACGTTTCTATTTCTGATGTGCCTATAAATTGTCTATTATAAACCCTAATTATTTTTTATTCCATTTGTCTGTACGTACATTTCCTTCTTAACTCCTCATTACAATGGCAGACAAACCAAAACCAAAACCCTCAATTCAATTCCAAAATTTAAACTCCTTAATTTATATCAAATTATATATCGATTTGAAGCTCTCAATGAACGTAAGTTAAATTCGCTGTTAGTTTTTCGATTTGGGTTTCTGTGTGTCCGAAATTAATCAATGAATTCTTGGCCGTTCATTTAGGACTTGATCAACGATGGCGGATCGTTGAATTGATGGTATGGTAGCATAGAGAGGGAGGAGGGGAGTCCATATGAGTCGTTGGTTGGGAGAATCGGTGGCTTGATCGTCGATGATAAATGGATTAGGCTTTATGATGGTGGCACCGGATGGGTAATTTGGTGACATTAATCGTCGACGTGGGGGGTTGTTGGAGGCCGAGGAGTCAAAGGCGGTTCCCCTGGTGGTGGTCGGCAAGGCCGCGTAGTCGTAGGCACGGTGGTGGGTGATCTATGATGGTCGGCTGTTCAATGTCGTGCGTACTTGTTTGCCTGTAGGGTTTCGTTGAGATGGGTAACGTGGCACGTGATCTGTCCTTTTTTATTCAAATTTAACTATTAAATTCGTTCTAACTTATATAGCTTTTGCATCCAAATTCGGTTTTGCGCGTGGTTTGTTTTGCTAGGATCATATCAGAATTCAGGACAATTTGGCGCTGGTTTGTATAAATTCCGAGATTGTCCAAATTTGGGCCTATTTTGGATTTCAAATTGATTTGAAATTCAAAAGGTGAGTGTTTTGACCCACTCACAACTTCTAAAATTTCTTATGTTTGTTAAATAAAATTTATGTTGTGACTAGGAATTTATTTATGGCTGTTTGGTATATTTAAATTTCTATTCCTATTAATTTGAATTTATTTTGAACTAAATTGTCATTTAATTTATTGTTGAATTTAGATTGCTAGTTAATTACATGTATATAACAATATGTTAATTATTGATATTTATTGGTTGAATTGGATGATGATTGTGATGGATGTTTGAATTGATTGTTAGATGATTGGATGCTATATTTGATTTATGAAATGCTATCACTCTGCAAGTTCCCTTAGTTATTATTAGGAAAATCACTATAGGTTGAAATGATATATACCCAAATGATCTAAGGGGAAAAATCATTATGGGTTGTAATGATAGACTCGAGCGATTTTATGGATTTTTATATTAATTTGGGATTGCGATTTGAATTGATATATGACTGTAAAATTTTAAATTGCGGATTGAAATGAAAAATATCCGTATCACTTGACCCTAGGGTAGAGAACGAACACCGGATTAGTTAAGTTAAACGATTTTAAATCCTAAATTTTTTAATCATGTTAAATGATATTTTGAAATAAAATTTGATTTATATAAATTGAATTATTATCGATATTCAAGTTTTAGTTAAAATTGGAATTGGTTTAAAAAAATTGTTAAAAGAATTTAATTGAAAATTTCAAAGTTGAATTTGGAATATAAGTGAAATTTATCAGAATTGAGTTGTTTGAAATAAAACTTCGTGATCTATTGAAATTGGAAAATTTTAAATTGATATTTCAAACACGGACAGAAATCAATATAAAATTTAATAATTTTATTGAGAGTTTGAATTGAAAGATAGGAATTGGGTTTTGTGATTTGGAAATGTGAAATGGTCTAGATATGTTGAAATAAAATAAATAGTTAAATTTAAATAAATTCCAAATTCATATTTAATATAAAATGTTTTAAAATATATCATTTTAAAATTTCTAATTATTAAGAATTCAAAATTATTAAACTAATTTAACCTATATTAACTATATAAATTATTTTCACCAATTTTAAACCAAGTTAATTTATTTTAAACTAATTCAACCATTTAATTTGAATCTAATTAATCTATTTTAAAGCTATTTAATCTATTTTAGTTGTAATTAAACTACTTTAAATATATTCAACTATATTAATCAAGTTAAAACTATTTTAATCTATTTTTAAATTATTTTAGAGTATTTTAACTATTTAAAACTATTTATCACTATCCAAACTATCTTTTTGAATTTCAAACTAAGTACAGTCGATATGTTTATATTTTAAATCCTTGATTTTAAAGTGAATATGGTTAATGATATTATAATCCAAGTTGGGATTTAAATGTTATAATTAATGGAATACAATGATTTTGAAGTGAGGATCCAACTTATTTGAAAATATGATCTTTTAAAGAAATTATGATTTCGCAAACGATATGATTCCAAAGTGAATATGATTTCGAAAGTGATATGGTTTTGAGAACATGATATTTTGATATAAATTGTAAATTGACTTTTGAATTGTAAAAGAACCATCTGGTGTGAAATAAGTGTTGGGTTGTTAAAGAGACCGGGAACAGATATTGTCACACTCTTTGCCAATACCGTAAACCACTTTAATAACTGTGTACGTGGTGGAGATTCCAGAAATGAAGTAGGATGGTCTGACGAACGAGTTCCGTATGAGGTATGAAGTGACCCTGACTCCCGTGAGTCAGCTTAGATGTGACTAAAACAGGTGCCACGCCGGGCCAAGTGAGGTCGCTCCTCCGATCGGGAATATTTCTTCGATACCTTTCTATTATTTTGTGACTGATTTGGTGGCCACCCTTGATTTTTGATCTGGAAGTGTGTCCGAGGTGGACGGTAATAGCTGCTATGCATTACCACCAGTCAGGATCCGCAATTGGTATATCTACCCTGACATTGCCTCGAGTGCCATGTTCACATGCCATGGAATGCCTTCTACGAGTTTGTTTTGTACCATACCTATGGAGAGCCCTCTGATACCCCTCCAGTTTACCGAGGAATTACGGTACCATATAGACTATGGGAATATACAAAAATGTGTTAAGGGGGATATGGGTAACGCCTTAACGCTATTCTAATACTTTTAATTTACAGTAGACATATTATAATAGCGTATTTTGTTACATAGTAAATAGTTTAATGGATCCTTAGGAGATGTGAATCTCGAACATCTCTTAAGTTATTGCCCTCACGTTAGATACTGAATAGGAGATGTCAAACCACATAAAAATCTCCGATGTTGTTCCACTCATATTTATTTACCATTGATTTAACTTACATAAGATCTTATTGTTCTGGCTCGAATGTTTTGCCTTTTCAATTCGCTGGGGTCAACCTGAGCGTTTCAGGATTGAAGACCTTATTTCTAGAGGACGAAGACAATGATATGCACCATTACTATTTATTATATTATTCCATTGCATTCATACTGTTCCGCTGCATTATTTATTTATCTCTGATATGTGTAACTCTAATTTTGTATTGTATAAGTATAATCAAATGTTTTGTAAACAACTTCATGAACTGTTATTTGATTATTATATTTTTTCATTCCGCTACGAGATACTATTTTATTTTTCCTTTCTCTACTGCTTCTTATTTACCTCAATAACAATCTACCCTTTGTATGGTTTGAGTTTGACGTATGTGTCTACTTAAAATGTCCAAAAAGACAGGTCGTTACAGTTGGTATCAAAGCTTTGGATTAGCGATAACCTCATCTTTGTGGGGTATGACTCATATTAAATAGGGTAGAAATACCATAGAATGAGTCGCTGGGTGTATATATATGAGAAAGCGTATTTATTAGCGTTATAAAAAGGTTTTTATATTGTGTTAATTTGCTTCGTTTTGTATTTATAAATCTTGGTCGGTGCATAGGATGCTATGACATTGATAGGGATTTCTAAACACTTAATATGGCAAACTGACACAATATTTGTTTTGAAATATAGGCAAATGAAATAATTTTGCCTATTATATATTATACATATAAAATAATAAATTTATAAATGATATTGTTGGTTGTTGTATATTTGTTTTTTAGGCAGTGAAATTTGTAAATATTGGTTGAAATAAAGATTTACAAGTAAAATGAATATAAAATGGAAAACTTGAGAACTTATGTTTCGGGATTTTGAAATTTTCTTTCAATAGATTTTGGAATATAATATTAATATTATTTGGAAGCATTTTCTGATATAAATGTTTCAATATGATTTGGAAGATATGCTCTAAAGGAATTTTTTGAAGGAAATAAGTTCTGTTCTCCCCTCCCTGTCGCTGGGAAATAATTTCGATAATGAGTGCACACAATATCGTTATTCATTTTCGAGTTTCAAAGTGGGAAGGCTGCTGTAGTAGTTTTACTACATGTTTTTTGATAAATAAATCTTGATTTTTTTAATCTTTTAATATGATTTGAGATATATATATATATATATATATATATATATATATATATATATATATATATATATATATAGTCTAAATGATTTGAAATGGAATCCGGCATTTAGTTTTTATGTTTCTATAAATTAGAGATTTTATCTATTGAAATGAAATTTTAACCATTTAATAATTGGAACTTCAAACTGGAAAATAAGAAACTAATGCTAAGTTGTAAATGAAATATACAAGAATGAAAATTGTAATCCGTAAGTAAAAGGATGAAAATCCTGAAGATATGATTATGGAACCTTTTGTTAATCAAAATAAATAAGATAAACTTGTGTAACACTCAATTACATTCTATAAAACATATATATATATATATATATATATAAAACTTACCAAAGTTCTAAAAGTTGTAATGTTGAATAGGATATTATACAAGTAAACTCAAGTAAGGGAAATGTTTAATGGAATTACTTTTATAAATAAAACTTTGATATTATAGTTGTTATAAACTTAAGTTATAATCTAAATGCTACTAATTAAATGTAATAAAAAAAGAGTATTATGAATAAATGATTATAAACTTAAATAAATGTTTGAAGTTAATTGTAATTTAAATAAGTGGAAAAGATGAATACTGTAAGTAGATGATTATAAACTCAAGTTAATGATGGAAACCATTTATAATAAAATGAACACTATATTAAATTAAATTATTATAACTTCATAAAAGTTGAAATGATTCAGAAAATAGATATAATATTCAATGACCCTATATAAGGAAATAAGGTAAATTAAAAAGGCAAGAAACTTAGGTGAACTTCTATATCAATAAATATTAATATCTAATGGAAACCAAGTATAAGTTTATAAATGTGAACTAAACGACAATAAAATGTATGAAAAACTTAAATAATGAATTCATTGATTTTTTTAAACAATTGAATGAAAAAACTTGTTGTAAAAATGAATCTAAAGTAATAAAAAGAAATATGCATTATATGGATAAATGGAAGATGGATAAATGAAAAAAAATATGAATTTTTGTAAGTAATATATGAAAATAAATGAAAATAAACATTGAATGAATGATTGTCAATTCATTTACAAAGAAACCTATATAGTACTTTAAGAATTGATTTGCATATGTTTAAATAATTGTAACTGAGTAACATATGTAAGAAATGTAAACAACATATGTAAATAGATTGATGAAGTGAATGAAATAGTCATTGTATTAATGAAACTAAAGAAAGGTAAATAATATGAAATGAAATTAATAAGAATGAACTTGATTTAATGCTTGGAGTCATTGTTTGTTTTGGTTTATGGGTTGTTTGGAAAAGGATACTTTAAATGGTTTAGGACGTATGAATAATCTATTGAGTTTTATCTAAGACTATTGAGTGTATGGTATACTTAGTGGTTTATTTGCCATTCCATACGATTAAAGTGTCTAAACCCGAAAAAACCATTTGTTTGCAAGTGATTATTGTTATGTTGCATTAATTTATTTTGTTATTTGTTGAAACAACTAAATTATTTCACCTTCATATAATTATTAACATTTTTGGATTATATAAGTGAAACACAGGTTATGGAAGCAATCACTACTGCTTTTGGTTTCATAATTAAGCGCTTGTTTTTTCGACAAATAGGTATGTTCTCGGATTACCGTTTTATAGCGCCCATTGTTGGGATATAATATTTTAAAATATGTGATATATATTTTTATTATTGATATTATTATTTCTTCCGAGCCTCTGCGTACAAAATTGACTCTGCCGATTTTTTTTGTAAATTTTAGACATAGAAATTTTATGAAATGTTTTCCAAACTTTTGTTAACTTGAGTATAAAACGATGTATTTGTTTATAAATTGATATATTTTATTTAAATTATTTAATTATGTAAATTTATTGTTTATAAATTAACAGTTGAATAATATATATTGATTACTTAATTCCCTCTTTTCCCTTTTTTGTCCTTTTCGAGGACGAAAAGTTTTGAGTGGGGAAGTGTGTAACTACCCGTAATTTTCAATAATTTAATTTTTTTAATTTAATAGGATTTTGTGATTTAATATTTAAGGAAATAAAAATTTTGTAATTTAACAATGAAATAATAAATAGAGTGAAATGCAAATTTTTTATTTAAGTTAAATTTTAACATGGTGAATGAAATTCCAATCGATCGAGATAATGTAAATGTTAGCTTGGTTATAAATTGAATATAAGAAAACAAATGCAAATATTTAATTAACTAGTGAAATAATATATTGTTAATGGTAATTGAATAAAATCAGTGTTAGGTAAGTAATTGTAACATTTGGTTGTATATAACTTATTAATGCGACTAAAAGTAAATGGCGGCAAACTGTTATATGTTACCTATATATTTAGTCTGTTAAGTTAAATTGGAATCAATTATAATTGAATGGAATTTAATGTTACAATGATGTGGTTTAAGACAATAACTGAAATCCATGGATGAAATAAAATATATATAAATGTAAATTATATTCATAAGGAAATGATTGATTTAACAAAAGATTGGCACCAAGATAGATAAATCATCTAGGATCTTAAATTTTGATTAATGTATAAATTTGACAAAAATTCAATATAAATGGAAATATAGTGGTTATCAATAAATATGGAAATTGGAGGATATTAATGTAATGAAAGACAAACAAACATTGACTATGTCATTTAGGTAATAATTGACTTAATATAAAGTCTGAAATCAAATTAAAACGATTTATTGGAATTTAATTATAATTAATTGGATTTAATTATAGCTAAAATTGAACATTGTAATTAGTAAAAATTTAAACACTGAATTGATGTGTAAACTCGTATGGAATCATTATAAATGTCTAAGTAATCAAAAATATGAAATTTGTTAGTTAATAAATATTGAATTAAAAGGTGAATTTATTAATTTAATATTAATTTATTTAATTTATGTGAACATAGCCATTTTGGCCATTGTCATGAATTTCGACGAAACTAGTTTCATCGGATTTGATACGATAAATTGTTGTAAAGTTTCAAGTTTCGTAGCGATCGAACTTTTCGTTTGATCGTATGGACTTGAAACGCGTAGAAATCAATTTAATTGAAATCAATTTGAAATAAGCTGATTTTAACATAACTTCTTCATACGATGGAATTAGGACTTGGAACCTGTTCCATTGAGTTTAAAAATATTAAAAACATCTATTTTGATATATGGGATGACTCATTTTCGTTTCGGAGACAGAACGGGTTTTTTAGGTCGTTATCGTTCAACTTCGAAATCAAATCTGATCCATTCATTTTTATTTCTGATGTGCCTATAAATTGTCCATTACAAACCCTAATCATTTCTTATTCCATTTGTCTATACGTTCATTTCCTTCTCAATTCCTCATTCCAATGGCAGACAAACTAAAATAAAAAACCCTCAATTCAATTTCAAATTCTATTCCAAAATTTAAACTACTAAATATATATCGAATTATATATCGATTTGAAGCTCTCGACGAACGCAAGTTAAATCCGCTGTTATTTCTTCAATTTGGGTTTTTGTGTGTCCGGAATTAAGCAATCAATTCTCGGCCGTTCATTTAGGAATTGATTAACGACGACGGATCGTTGAATTGATGGTATGGTAGCATAGAGAGGGAGAATGGGAGTCCATCTGAGTCGTTAGTTGGAAGAATATGTGGCTTGATCGTCGGTGGTAAATTGATTAGGGTTTATAATGGTGGCGGCTGGGTAATTTGGTGACGTCGATCGTCGATGTAGGGGGTTGCTGGAGTCCGAGGAGTCGAAGGCTGTTCCTCTGGTTGTGGCCGGCGAGGCCGCGCGTGGCCATAGGCACGGTGGTGAGTGATCGATGATGGTCAGCTATTCGATGTCGTGCGTACATGTTTGCCTATAGGGTTTCGTCGAGATAGGTTACGTGGCATGTGATCGGTCCTTTTTTTTATTTTATTCAAATTTAATTCCTAAAATCGTTCTAGCTTATATTACTTTTGCATACGAACTCGGTTTTGTGCGCGGTTTATTTTTCTGGGATTATATCGGAGTTTCAGACATTTTGGAAATTGTTTGGTTGAATTCTGAGACAGTGCAAATTTGGGCTATTTTGGATTTCAAATCGATTTGAAATTCAAAAGGCGAGTGTTTTGACCTGCTCACAACTTCTAAAATTTCTTACATTTGTTAAATAAAATTTATGATGTGACTAGGAATTTATTTATGACTGTTTGGTATATTTAAATTGTTATTCCTGTTAATTTGAATTTATTTTGAACTAAATTATTACTTAATTTATTATTGAATTTAGATTGCCAGTTAATTACCTGTATATAATAATATGTTAATTGTTGATATTTATTGGTTGAATTGGATGATGATTATGATGGATGTTTGAATTTGTCAGTAGATGATTGGATGCTATATTTGATTTATGAAATGATATCATTCTGCAAGTTCCATTATTATTATTAGGAAAATCACTATGGGTTGAAATGATATATACCCGAACGATCTATAAATTGGGGAAAAATCGTTATGGGTTGAAATGATAGACCCGAGTGATTTTATGGATTTTTATATTAATTCAAGATTGCGGTTTGAAATGATATATGACTGTAAAATTTTAAATTACGGATTGAAATGAGAAATATCTGCATCACTTGACCCTAAGGTAGAGAATTATATACGGACACCGGATTGGTTAAATTAAATGATTTTAAATCCTAAATTTTTGAATCCTGTTAAATGATATTTTGAAATAAAATTTGATTTATATAAATTGAATAATTATCGAAATTCAAATTTTATGTTAAAATTGGAATTGGTTTAAAGAAATTATTAAGAAACTTTAATTGAAAGTTTCAAAGTTGAATTTGGAATATAAGTGAAATTTATCAAAATTGAGTTATTTGAATTGTTTGAAATATAATTTCATAATGTATTGAAATTGGAATAATTTAAATTGATATTTAAAACACGGATTGAAATCAATATAAAATTTAATAATTTTATTAAGAGTCTGAATTGAAAGATTGGAATTGGATTTTGTGATTTGAAAATGTGAAATGGTCCAGATATGTTGAAATAAAATAAATAGTTAAATTTGTATAAATTCCAAATTCATATTTAATATAAACCGTTTTAAAATATATCATTATAAAATTTCTAATTATTAAGAATTCAAAATTACTAAACTATTTTAACCTTTATTAACTATATAAATTATTTTAACCTATTTTAAACCAAGTTAATTTATTTTAAACTAATTTAACCATTTAATTTAAATCTAGTTAACCTATTTTAAAGCTATTTAATCCATTTTAATTGTAATTAAACTATTTTAAATCTATTCAACTATCTTAATCAAGTTAAAACTATTTTAATCTATTTTTAAATTATTTTAGTGTATTTTAACTATTTATAACAATTTAAAACTATTTATCACTATCTAAACTATCTTTCTAAATTTCAAACTAAATACAGTAGATGTGTTTATATTTTAAATCCTCGATTTTAAAGTGAATATGGTTAATGATATTATAACCTAAGTTGGGATTTAAATGTTATAATCAATGGAATACGATGATTTTGAAGTGAGGATCAATCTAATGGAAATATGATTTTTTAAAGAAATTATGATTTCGAAAACGATATAATTTCAAAGTGAATATGATTTCGAAAGTAATATGGTTTTGAGAATATGATATTTTGATATAAATTGTGAATTGACTTTTGAAATATAAAAGAACCATCCGGTGTGAAATAAGTGTTGGGTTGTTAAGGTGACCGGGATCAGATATTTTCATACCCTCTACCAATACCGAAAACCACTTTAACAACTGTGTACGTGGTGGAGATTCCAGAAATGAAGTAGGATGGTTTGGCAAACAAGTTTTGCATGAGGTATGACGTGACCCTGACTTCCGTGAGTCAGCTTTGATGTAACTAAAACAGAGCCACACTTGGCTAACTGAGGTCGCACCTTTGATCGGACACATTTCTTCGATACCATTCTATTACTTTGTGATTGATTTGGTGGCCACCCTTGATTTTTGATTTGGGAGTGTGTCCAGGTAGGCGGTAGTAGCTGCTATGCGTTACCACCAGTCCGGATCCGTAATTGGTATATCTACCCTGGCATTGCCTCGAGTGTCGTGTTCACATGCCCTAGAGCGCCTTCCAGGAGTTTGTTTTGTTCCATACCTATGGAGTGCCCTCTGATAGCCCTCCAGTTTACGAAGTAATTACGGTACGGTATAGACTATGAGAATATATAAAAATGTGTTAAGGGAGATATGGGTAACGCCTTAATGCTATTTTAACACTTTTACTTTACTTTAGACATATTATGATAGCGTATTGTATTACATAGTAGATAGTTTAGTGTATCCTTAGGAGATGTGAATCCCGAACATCTCTTAAGTTATTGCCCTCACGTTAGACACTGGATAGGAGACGTCAAACCCCGTAAACATCTCTGACATCATTCCACTCATATTTATTTACCGTTGATTTAACTGATATAAGATCTTTTACTTCTGACTCAAGTGTTTTGTCTTTTCAATTCGCTCGAGTCAGCCTGAGTATTTCAGGAATGAAGACCTTATTTCTGAAGGATGAAGACGAAAATTTACACTATTATTATTTATTATATGTTCCACTGCATTCATATTGTTCCGCTGCATTATTTATTTGTCTCTGATATGTGTAACTCTGATTTTGTGTTGTATAAGTATAATCAATTGTTTTGTAAACAGCTTCATGAACTGTTATTTGATTATTATATTTTGCCATTCTGCTGCGAGATACTGTTTTAATTTTCCTTTCTCTACTGTTTCTTATTTACCCCAATAACAACCTGCCCCTTTGTATAGTTTGAGTTTGACATGCGTGTCTACTTAAAACATCCAAAAAGGCAAGTCATTATAGAATTCTCACAATAGTCCTATGACTGACCCGAAGTTTATTTTCCTTTCCCATAAACTCTGGGTTCCCTAATTTTTCCAGGTAGCCTGATAGTTGGGTTTAGCTCAGAAGAAATCTGGATGGAGGTCGTAGCATGGAGTTAGATGATTCTCCTGAAGATTTTTATTTGTTTCCACCACTCTTATGTTTTAATATTTCGCATTTGTAAGGACATGAACTTATAACTGTCCATATTTAACTCTGATAACTGTATTTGAATTTCCACTATAAAGATTATTTTTGAAATAATATAAGTTATTCCATTCCTGTGAGATTTCGTTCTGTCTTTATTTCATTCTTACCCTTGAGAATCCGCCTCTCCGGCACTTAGATTTCTGGTATGTGAATACCAAGAATGTATTAGTCTCGATTTTTAAGAGTTAAAGAAACGAGTCCTCGTAAGTTGTTTTACCAAGGATATCATCTCTGTCGTCGACCTCCCAAGCATGAAAGCAAATTAGTTTTTTAAAACGCTTGTCATCCTTCTTAATTGATGTAACAACCCGTAAATTTTAACGGTTTTTATAATGTAATTAACTGAAATTTTGTTTGAAATTTAATTATAAAATTTAACAATGAAAATTTGATATTTGGAATGCATCTATGTAGACATAAAAAAGGGTAAATTTTTATTGGAAAATATAGAAGTTAGTTCTGTTATGTAATTTTCAATTTCAGTTTAAAATCAATTAATCTGATGAGAATAAAACATTTTCAAAATCTGAATATTTTTATATAATAAAACTGTAAATCATTTTCTGAGTAAGACATCATATTTCGTTTCGTCAAATTTGGACTTATCTTGCCTCGTTTATCTTATTTTCGATGAATTTGCAGCAATTTAGTACCGAAATGGCGACTTTTGGATAGGATGGTCGCATCGTTGATATTTGTGTACCATTATATTCGTCTCATAGTGTTGATCTCCACAATATATTCATTTGTGCATTTCAGTGTCCAGTACGCGGCGAAATCTACGAAACAGTTAACCATATCGGTACCCGTTCGAGTCCTTTTTATTTCCCGTGCTCATTCGTTTGTTTCTTGTGAGAATTCGAGTGGCCATTGGCTTTATTATTCACCGGAATAGGGACTAGCCTTTATTGTTTCAAAACTAAATATTGGACTTATGCTTTTCCTGGTTGATTTACATTCCAGTCGGTTGATCTACTTCTGGTCTCTTTCTTTCCCATTTCGTTCTGAGGGAATATTACATATAATAAAATATAACATTCTATATATAATCAAAAGCCAGCCATTCTCTCTCCTGTTCATTATCTTTTGAGTCTGTCATTTTTCTTGGAGAAAAAAATATTATATACGAAAGAATTTTTTTCATTGGTTTCCAGAATGGGTTATCACTTTTCCCTATGTCACGACCCGATTTTCCACTCCCAGAAAATCGCGTCATGAATTAAGAAAGAAAGGGATAGAAGAAGAAAGAAAGAAGAGAAAGAAGAAACAACACAAGAATCTCAACAGCGGAACGAATAAATTATATTAATAACCAAAGTATTACATAGTATACATCAAATATCAGAGTACACAGACATATACAACTCATACTAGACAGTTATAAACACCTATCTAATTATTACAACTCAATTACAATACATAACAACTCAGAGATACCAATACAGCGGAAAACAATATAACTATACGCAGAAGCCTCCTGCTCCATATGCTCCTCCACAATTCGTCAAAGCTAATCCTGAATCCTAACCTGAATTCCCTTGGCTACTCATAAAAATTTGAGTACCCAAGAGTTATAGAAAAACAGAAATAACTCCGGGTCAGACATGGGTCTGGTGTGAGTAACAGGTTAAAGTTGCTTAACTTTGAAAAGCCTTTGAAAAGAAAAGGTATCACGTAAGACTTCCCACACATAAACATGGAAAAGTTTTTACCTTATGCTAACCAAAACATTTGATAGGAAATCCGATGATATTATAATAGTGTCTAGGGTTTTCAAATAAATAAGAAATAGCCGAAATTGTTACATTCATTAAATTCCAGCTACTAGCCACAAAAGTGGGTAATACAATCAAAACCGTTGGCACTTATTGGATTTTGGATTCCATCAATGGCAGGGCTACTGGGGTACCGCCCGTCACAGTACGTGGCCTAGATCACCGTACCGAGGATTACTCCCTTCATCCCCTGCAACACAAAGCCGGACCCGTTCCTTACTGAACAGTTCCAAACAAGACTACCCCGCAGTTGTGATCAGCAACCGCACCACTAAGCCGAAAATAAAGGGACCTCTAGACAGGGATAAATCTTGCTCTCAAGTGGGGGCTACCCACGAAGCTTTGCTGCACCTCCCCTGTTTTAGCCATTCCCGGTTGATGAGGCTTGAGGCTACGATTACCTTTATAGGACATATCACTTAGAATGCTCATCGTCCACCTGACGATGTTCTGAAAGCATTCAATCCATACAAGTTCGTTCCGGGTTCGAACGAAACCGAAGGCATTATCTCGTTACACTCGTATTGGAATCACCCTCAGAGTTAACGACAATAACCCTTGCACTCTGAATCTCCATCTCGAATCTATAAGTGCTATTCCGTCAAACTTATTACGGAATCACCCACAGAGTTATACTGACGTATAGCCCTTACACCTCGAGTCTTCACTCGCACCATTTGGATTCACGACCTAACGTTATTTGAAATCGATGTGGTTTTCGGACCCCAAATATGGAAACCCGATCCCGGTCTCATCGAAATCCAAAGCGTGTCTTTTAAGGTCCAAGTTGTTTTAAGTTTAAAACAATTCAATTCATTATCTAAATATACATAGATAGATAATTCACAACACAATAGATAATCAACATTATCATTACCAACAGATAATTCATATCATAATCAGATATCCATACTATCATCCAAAAGCAACCAATGCATACATATCACATACACTACTAATCTCATAACTGAGATTACAAACCATACCAATCAATACCAATCATCAAACATAAGCAACTATCTAATGATCATTCCATTCTATAATTAATTTAAAATGAATTAAATTAATTACTTACTCTCTAATTAATTTAAAATAAATTAAATTAATCATTTCATCATCAAATCCTGCTTATCTTAATCATCAATTGATTATAAATCAATTTATAAATCATCTCAATATTCATTTCAATTAATCCTTATTGATTAATAATTCCCTAATTACAATAAGTAATTAGCATTTAATATTAATTATACCTTAATTAATCAATTCCAAATTACATCATTAATTAATTAATTAATGATTTCTAATTACATTTAATCAATCTCTAATATAAATTAATTACATAAGTAATTAATCTTCAACTTAAACCATATATATTAATCACCCATGATTAATATCCAATTAGTAATTAACTATTTTAATTACTCCTCCCATAACTTAATTACCCTTAATTAATTATCTTCATTAATCACTTGATTAATTTTCAAAGTAATTTAAATCAAAATTACTTCTATAATTAATATCTTTAATTACATCCTGTAATTATTAATTAATTACTTCTCTAAGTAATTATAAATTCATTAATTACATAAAGTAATTATCAAACAATCAACAATGGTTTAAATTAATTAAACTTAATTAATCTAAACTAATCACCTTAATCAAATTAATTACACCAAGTAATTAATTCATTAATTACTTTTATTAAGTAATTAAACAATTGATTATTATTAATTAATTAATCTAATTAACTATTAAAATTTATTCACATTAATTAATTGTTAAATAATCTTAAGTTAATTATCTCCATTAACACCTCTTAATTACCTAATTAAGAAATTAACTTATAATTAATCATTATTAATTATTAATTAACTAATATTTAATTACAATTTAATTAATGTCTAATTATTAATTAATTAATTGTTAATTAAATCTTAATTATCATTAATCTCTTGATTAAGTAAATCTTAATCATAAATTAAAATTTAATTAACCATCCTTAATTATAGATTAATTAACCTTAATTAATTAATCTCAAATCTTAATTAATTAACTTAAAAATTATTAATTACTTAATTAATCATCCACATTATTAATTAATTAAATAATTAATATTCCATTTAAATTAACTAAATAATTTAAATGAAACCAATTCCTTAAGTTCAAATTCAAGAAACATTCTTCTTTAACAAAGTAATTTAACACTTTATTTCAAACAAAAATTCAAATTTAAAAATTTCCTTTTTAAATTTCAAACTGAAATATAATTCAATTTTTCATTCAAGATTAAATCTTAAGAATTTAAAACTATTTTTACATTCCATCTTCATTTTCAAATGCAAATCATTATTTTAAAACAAATTTAGATTTAAACCTTTATTTTTAAAAACTGAAGTTTGAATTTAAACTCCAGATTTAAATTAAATCAAACTCAGATTCATTTTCATACTTCACTTCCAGATTTAACTTGTTTAAATTTTCATTTGCATTTTAAAGTTTACTTTATAATTTGAAACATAAAAACAGAAACAGTTTACTGTTTTGGTTTTAAACATATAGAATTCAAAAATGTTTAAATTTCAAGAATTAAACTATTGACTTCAAATTTAAACTTCAGGTTTTAAAACTTCTAGTTGAACTCCATTTAACAATTTAAAATTTACTTTAAAATCTTAACACAGAAAAACAGTTTCTGTTTTTAGGTTTAAAACCCAAACTTGAGTTTGAAAACATTTCAAATTATTCAAGACCTGAAATTTTAACTCATTGAATTTGAATTAAATTCCAGGTTAAATCTTAAATCCAGATTTTAGTTTGCAATTGACTTTTACTTCAATTCAATAAACCTGGAAACAGGCTTTCTATTTTTGCTTCAGTACAAATAAAATTTTCAAAATTTAAATTATTTCAAACTTAAAATTTAAACTAATTGAATTTATAGTTAAATTCAACTTAAACTTATACTTATTTCAGGTTTTAAACTACATTTTAAAAACTTTTAAAATATCAAAACCTGAAAAGAAACAGGCTCTGTTAAAACAAAACCTGAACATCTATTACTCGAGCAACATAAATTTTACTTCGGGTAAATCACTACCCTGCTTCGAGTCATTCTTCATTTTACCCGAGATAATCCCGAGACATGAAACCCTGCCACAAATAACACACCAACCTGCACACAACCTCACTGTGCACCCTTAACCCAACTCCAGCCACCACTGGCGATCACCTATGACCACCCTCCATCGACCAAACTACCCATATCAACATTCAATCACCAAATACCCATAATTCAACTTAGATTTGGATTCAAGTTTTCATCCAAAACCTGGAAAAAACTTCCTCACTTCAGCGCCCAGCCTGTCAATGGCATCAACTCCCCACTCCGACCTCCATACATCTTGAAACTCCGGCGATAACATCAACTCACTAACCTCTTCCAATCCCCAAAACAACATCTAACTCGATTCACTAAAAATGCAGAGAAGTCCACATCACTACAGCCCTGAAAACTAGGGTTCAAGACCTGAAAACCCAAATTGCATCACCCAGATTTGTTTGTAATTAAGTTTAGTATTTTTTTTCCTATAACATTTGATAGTTATACTATCTTCAAAATCAAATTCATCCAAAACCAATGCAAACTTCAATTGTACTTGATCAATATGTAAATACAGTACATTTTGAAACTGCACTTATACACAGCTCTATAAATTGTCATTTTATATTTTTTTTTCTTTTTAAAATCCTAATCCTTCATGATGTTTTAAGTTTCACTCTTAAACATTGATTTGCAATGTTTAATATCTTCACTTATAAAAAATTTAGCTGCTCTGCTACTTATTGTACAGCAAGTTCATTTAATTTTTTGCCTTAACAAAGTCTCACAGTCTAAACTCTGGAAACAACATACTAATCTTGTTTAAATCCTTCAATTAACAAAGACTAATTTAAAGATAGGATTATATAAGAAAGACTTGTGTCAGTAAAATAGGGTAAGAGAGTTCAACAGCACTCACACCAATATATATATATGTGTACATCAGACAAGTAGAATTATAATCCATATGAAATATTTATATTTTTAGCACAATAGCATGCAACTGATTTATCCTTTAATTAATAAAAGAAAGTTACTCACTGTTTTAAAATTGCAGAGCACAGTCCTTAATGTTGAAAACCCCTTTTCCCAGATGAAATGCAGGTTGCTAATTGAAATTGCAGGCCTCTGTTTTAAATGCTTTCTAATCCTTTGTTTTATACATGCTTCCAATTTGAAGATTCATGAATGCAGATGCAAATTCCCCCTCAGGTTTTAAAGAAAGTGAATGCAGGCTTGATTTGATGCATGCAGAGTCTTCTAGCCTTTCCAGATGAATGCATGTTTAAAATTGGTAATGCATGCAGGCTCTTGCTTCCAGATTGTAGAAAACATGAATGCAGGTTTTTGCTTGCTTTTCCAGATTGTAGAAAACATGAATGCATTTGAACAGAGGTTTGGTTTTGCATTTTTTTGAAGATGGTTTGCATGCAGAAAATGGATCAGGGATTTGCATTTTTGAAGAGATGAAATTTTGCTATGCATTTTGATAACAGGGAGTTTGATTTACAGGGTTTGAGGAGTTATTTACAGAGAATGATTTGCATATGGTTACAGAAACTGGAAATACTTTTGATGTTTGGTTTGAAAATGCTTTGAACTTGAAAATGAGGTTGTATGCAGAGGCAAATTCCAGGTTTTGAAGAAATGCATGATTCTGGCTTTGGAAATGAACTATGGGTTTTAGAAAATTGTTGCTGATTTTAGATGGTTTGCTTTCAGATTTGCATTATGATATGATGAGGAGTTTGATTTACAGGTTGATGAGAAACTGGTTTCAGATTGAGGAATGAAGAGTTTTGATTATAGGTTTTTTAGTTGGAAATTTTCTCTTAGTTATGAAATGAAAAATAAGAAAAGAAAGTGGAAAGAAAGCATGCAAGTTTAAATAACAATATTTTGATAAATTAGAAATCAAAGAAAATAAAATTTAAAACAATGACACATGTAAAAGAAATGGACACATGTTAACTACCTATCTTAAATACTTAACACATATTTGACTTATCTCCTAATTTACATACACATGTCTTTTGAATGGTTTTGTTATTTAATTAAGTGTTAAAGAAAAATTAAACTAAATGAAAGCATGTTCACATTTTAAAATTGTATTTCAAATTTACAAATTAAATTAACAAATCAAATTTATCAATCAATATTTTAAAAAGAATGACACAAACATTTTATAACTTATTTTAATATACAACTTAAGTTAAAATGAATTTTAAACAAATTAAAACATTTATCTCACATATTAAAAATCATATAGTATTTTATTAAATGTTTTTGAAAAGCTTAAATTGAAAATAAATCACAATTCCTATTTTTAAAACATTAAAAAGATGCTATACTATTTTAAATTAAATAACTTGTCTATTTAAAATATATACAAAAACATATACATTATTAAATAGAAAACAATTTATTAACTCATTAAAATAATTTCACAAATTAAATATTTAAATAAAGAAGATTATTAAAATCAAATCAAATTTATTAACAAAAATTATCAATTCAATTTAAATTTAAACTCAGATTATTAAATTTAAATTGTCCAAATTTCCGGGATATTACAATCCTTCCCCCTTAAAAGAATTTCGTCCCCGAAATTTAAAACAAAGGCAATTTAATAATCTATTTACAGATTTAATTTTAAAACACAGCATATGTTAATCATATGCCAACAACCAAAGCAACCAATTCACACAATCAAAACAAATCTAGTTATCCAAAAGAATTTTGGATAAAACTTTCACGAGTTTCCCCGGTATATATATATCGGGATACTCGCTCTATAGAATCCAATCAATCAATACTATTAAGCTATAGAGCTTCTAACAACAATTCTATACAGAATATCAGACTACAAACGAGTCTGACTCAACAAACAAACCATCCTAAACTAGTGGTTCTACAACCAGAAATATCAAACACGTACTCCCTCAGAGATACGTGAAACATACTGAATCCCAGTTATCCTAACTGGCAATCCAACTCTAGAAATCCAAACACTGATCTAACCAAAACATAGAAGAAACCAAAACACTACGGAGCTAGCTTCTCAAACTTATAGCTCCCTGAATCAGAGAAAAACTTAACCCAAATCCAATCTCCGATTCCAGAATCCAAATTCTCCCGTCTCTTATCCAAAAAACTCTTCGGACGATCCTGGGCTACCAACATCCATCCTGATCAGCTTAACTCTTGCTGATTCCACTAGAAACAGACTGAATCAAAACAATCCAATGATCTCCTCAAGATCACTCAAAAACCAAGAACACACGCCCTGCTTCTTAACAACAGAAGACAGAACAAACTCTCCTTATCCGGAAAAACAAAACAGAAACATTCCCAAACTGCTTCCGCTGCACAACTCTGATCCGAAACAGAAGAAAATGCTGACTAAGAGCACAAGCACAGACCAGACAACCCAGCACAGAAATATGGTTCCACGTATCCATAAAAGAAAACTCAGATGTGTTCTCCCAATCTGAGTTACTCCACCAACTTCTATCTCAAGGAACCATCTATCTACTAACTGAACCACTAGTTCCATCCTGGAAAGAAAACTCGATCTCCAGATGCAGACAAACTTCTGACTTCCTGGAAGAAACCCGGACAATCTCCAACAATCCAAAGAACAAACTATCGCAAGTCACTTTTGCGATCAACTCAGCCTAAATCCAAAGAAAACTGCTCTCTCTTTACCAAACAGAACAGCTTATGCTGGCTTAGCCAACTTACACGAGTAACGGATTCACTATGCTGCTTCTGAACTCCACTTCAGAAAAATTACTCAGCCAGAAGACTCCTTTCCAACTCAGAATACTCTGCTAAACTCAGCCACATCACCGGGCTGACTCACTTCTTACTCCTGTTCCAAAGAAAACATCTTCGGAAATATCCATATTCACTGCATCTCATCACGCAGCTACTACTTCCTGAGATATCAAGATATCTTTACTCACTGGCTTCTGCCCTACCGACAGATCAAAACTCAACTTAGCACTTCATAGATGAACTCCGAACCTTTACAAGTTTCCTTCAGAGATCGATGAAGTCCTTAAACCAAACAAAACTCACTCGAGACGGTATTAGGTCTACAGTCTCGACAAATACACTTCCAACCTCATCCATCAAACACCAACCAATTTTAGTCGTGTTACACACACTTCTACCTCATCTACCTTTATAACTTACATTGGAAAAACCCGAACAGGTAAACCAACAAATAGGTAGAACCATAAATATATATATATATATATATAATAAAAATACAAGTACGCTCTCTCAAGATAGACACCACTACAGAGCCTAGGTATTCACTCAACCTAACGCTCCCTAAAGAAAGACACATTTCAGAGCCTAGGTATTCACTCAACCTACAGCTCTGATACCAGCTGTCACGACCCGATTTTCCACTCCCAGAAAATCGCGTCATGAATTAAGAAAGAAAGGGATAGAAGAAGAAAGAAAGAAGAGAAAGAAGAAACAACACAAGAATCTCAACAGCGGAACGAATAAATTATATTAATAACCAAAGTATTACATAGTATACATCAAATATCAGAGTACACAGACATATACAACTCATACTAGACAGTTATAAACACCTATCTAATTATTACAACTCAATTACAATACATAACAACTCAGAGATACCAATACAGCGGAAAACAATATAACTATACGCAGAAGCCTCCTGCTCCATATGCTCCTCCACAATTCGTCAAAGCTAATCCTGAATCCTAACCTGAATTCCCTTGGCTACTCATAAAAATTTGAGTACCCAAGAGTTATAGAAAAACAGAAATAACTCCGGGTCAGACATGGGTCTGGTGTGAGTAACAGGTTAAAGTTGCTTAACTTTGAAAAGCCTTTGAAAAGAAAAGGTATCACGTAAGACTTCCCACACATAAACATGGAAAAGTTTTTACCTTACGCTAACCAAAACATTTGATAGGAAATCCGATGATATTATAATAGTGTCTAGGGTTTTCAAATAAATAAGAAATAGCCGAAATTGTTACATTCATTAAATTCCAGCTACTAGCCACAAAAGTGGGTAATACAATCAAAACCGTTGGCACTTATTGGATTTTGGATTCCATCAATGGCAGGGCTACTGGGGTACCGCCCGTCACAGTACGTGGCCTAGATCACCGTACCGAGGATTACTCCCTTCATCCCCTGCAACACAAAGCCGGACCCGTTCCTTACTGAACAGTTCCAAACAAGACTACCCCGCAGTTGTGATCAGCAACCGCACCACTAAGCCGAAAATAAAGGGACCTCTAGACAGGGATAAATCTTGCTCTCAAGTGGGGGCTACCCACGAAGCTTTGCTGCACCTCCCCTGTTTTAGCCATTCCCGGTTGATGAGGCTTGAGGCTACGATTACCTTTATAGGACATATCACTTAGAATGCTCATCGTCCACCTGACGATGTTCTGAAAGCATTCAATCCATACAAGTTCGTTCCGGGTTCGAACGAAACCGAAGGCATTATCTCGTTACACTCGTATTGGAATCACCCTCAGAGTTAACGACAATAACCCTTGCACTCTGAATCTCCATCTCGAATCTATAAGTGCTATTCCGTCAAACTCATTACGGAATCACCCACAGAGTTATACTGACGTATAGCCCTTACACCTCGAGTCTTCACTCGCACCATTTGGATTCACGACCTAACGTTATTTGAAATCGATGTGGTTTTCGGACCCCAAATATGGAAACCCGATCCCGGTCTCATCGAAATCCAAAGCGTGTCTTTTAAGGTCCAAGTTGTTTTAAGTTTAAAACAATTCAATTCATTATCTAAATATACATAGATAGATAATTCACAACACAATAGATAATCAACATTATCATTACCAACAGATAATTCATATCATAATCAGATATCCATACTATCATCCAAAAGCAACCAATGCATACATATCACATACACTACTAATCTCATAACTGAGATTACAAACCATACCAATCAATACCAATCATCAAACATAAGCAACTATCTAATGATCATTCCATTCTATAATTAATTTAAAATGAATTAAATTAATTACTTACTCTCTAATTAATTTAAAATAAATTAAATTAATCATTTCATCATCAAATCCTGCTTATCTTAATCATCAATTGATTATAAATCAATTTATAAATCATCTCAATATTCATTTCAATTAATCCTTATTGATTAATAATTCCCTAATTACAATAAGTAATTAGCATTTAATATTAATTATACCTTAATTAATCAATTCCAAATTACATCATTAATTAATTAATTAATGATTTCTAATTACATTTAATCAATCTCTAATATAAATTAATTACATAAGTAATTAATCTTCAACTTAAACCATATATATTAATCACCCATGATTAATATCCAATTAGTAATTAACTATTTTAATTACTCCTCCCATAACTTAATTACCCTTAATTAATTATCTTCATTAATCACTTGATTAATTTTCAAAGTAATTTAAATCAAAATTACTTCTATAATTAATATCTTTAATTACATCCTGTAATTATTAATTAATTACTTCTCTAAGTAATTATAAATTCATTAATTACATAAAGTAATTATCAAACAATCAACAATGGTTTAAATTAATTAAACTTAATTAATCTAAACTAATCACCTTAATCAAATTAATTACACCAAGTAATTAATTCATTAATTACTTTTATTAAGTAATTAAACAATTGATTATTATTAATTAATTAATCTAATTAACTATTAAAATTTATTCACATTAATTAATTGTTAAATAATCTTAAGTTAATTATCTCCATTAACACCTCTTAATTACCTAATTAAGAAATTAACTTATAATTAATCATTATTAATTATTAATTAACTAATATTTAATTACAATTTAATTAATGTCTAATTATTAATTAATTAATTGTTAATTAAATCTTAATTATCATTAATCTCTTGATTAAGTAAATCTTAATCATAAATTAAAATTTAATTAACCATCCTTAATTATAGATTAATTAACCTTAATTAATTAATCTCAAATCTTAATTAATTAACTTAAAAATTATTAATTACTTAATTAATCATCCACATTATTAATTAATTAAATAATTAATATTCCATTTAAATTAACTAAATAATTTAAATGAAACCAATTCCTTAAGTTCAAATTCAAGAAACATTCTTCTTTAACAAAGTAATTTAACACTTTATTTCAAACAAAAATTCAAATTTAAAAATTTCCTTTTTAAATTTCAAACTGAAATATAATTCAATTTTTCATTCAAGATTAAATCTTAAGAATTTAAAACTATTTTTACATTCCATCTTCATTTTCAAATGCAAATCATTATTTTAAAACAAATTTAGATTTAAACCTTTATTTTTAAAAACTGAAGTTTGAATTTAAACTCCAGATTTAAATTAAATCAAACTCAGATTCATTTTCATACTTCACTTCCAGATTTAACTTGTTTAAATTTTCATTTGCATTTTAAAGTTTACTTTATAATTTGAAACATAAAAACAGAAACAGTTTACTGTTTTGGTTTTAAACATATAGAATTCAAAAATGTTTAAATTTCAAGAATTAAACTATTGACTTCAAATTTAAACTTCAGGTTTTAAAACTTCTAGTTGAACTCCATTTAACAATTTAAAATTTACTTTAAAATCTTAACACAGAAAAACAGTTTCTGTTTTTAGGTTTAAAACCCAAACTTGAGTTTGAAAACATTTCAAATTATTCAAGACCTGAAATTTTAACTCATTGAATTTGAATTAAATTCCAGGTTAAATCTTAAATCCAGATTTTAGTTTGCAATTGACTTTTACTTCAATTCAATAAACCTGGAAACAGGCTTTCTATTTTTGCTTCAGTACAAATAAAATTTTCAAAATTTAAATTATTTCAAACTTAAAATTTAAACTAACTGAATTTATAGTTAAATTCAACTTAAACTTAAACTTATTTCAGGTTTTAAACTACATTTTAAAAACTTTTAAAATATCAAAACCTGAAAAGAAACAGGCTCTGTTAAAACAAAACCTGAACATCTATTACTCGAGCAACATAAATTTTACTTCGGGTAAATCACTACCCTGCTTCGAGTCATTCTTCATTTTACCCGAGATAATCCCGAGACATGAAACCCTGCCACAAATAACACACCAACCTGCACACAACCTCACTGTGCACCCTTAACCCAACTCCAGCCACCACTGGCGATCACCTATGACCACCCTCCATCGACCAAACTACCCATATCAACATTCAATCACCAAATACCCATAATTCAACTTAGATTTGGATTCAAGTTTTCATCCAAAACCTGGAAAAAACTTCCTCACTTCAGCGCCCAGCCTGTCAATGGCATCAACTCCCCACTCCGACCTCCATACATCTTGAAACTCCGGCGATAACATCAACTCACTAACCTCTTCCAATCCCCAAAACAACATCTAACTCGATTCACTAAAAATGCAGAGAAGTCCACATCACTACAGCCCTGAAAACTAGGGTTCAAGACCTGAAAACCCAAATTGCATCACCCAGATTTGTTTGTAATTAAGTTTAGTATTTTTTTTCCTATAACATTTGATAGTTATACTATCTTCAAAATCAAATTCATCCAAAACCAATGCAAACTTCAATTGTACTTGATCAATATGTAAATACAGTACATTTTGAAACTGCACTTATACACAGCTCTATAAATTGTCATTTTATATTTTTTTTTCTTTTTAAAATCCTAATCCTTCATGATGTTTTAAGTTTCACTCTTAAACATTGATTTGCAATGTTTAATATCTTCACTTATAAAAAATTTAGCTGCTCTGCTACTTATTGTACAGCAAGTTCATTTAATTTTTTGCCTTAACAAAGTCTCACAGTCTAAACTCTGGAAACAACATACTAATCTTGTTTAAATCCTTCAATTAACAAAGACTAATTTAAAGATAGGATTATATAAGAAAGACTTGTGTCAGTAAAATAGGGTAAGAGAGTTCAACAGCACTCACACCAATATATATATATATGTGTACATCAGACAAGTAGAATTATAATCCATATGAAATATTTATATTTTTAGCACAATAGCATGCAACTGATTTATCCTTTAATTAATAAAAGAAAGTTACTCACTGTTTTAAAATTGCAGAGCACAGTCCTTAATGTTGAAAACCCCTTTTCCCAGATGAAATGCAGGTTGCTAATTGAAATTGCAGGCCTCTGTTTTAAATGCTTTCTAATCCTTTGTTTTATACATGCTTCCAATTTGAAGATTCATGAATGCAGATGCAAATTCCCCCTCAGGTTTTAAAGAAAGTGAATGCAGGCTTGATTTGATGCATGCAGAGTCTTCTAGCCTTTCCAGATGAATGCATGTTTAAAATTGGTAATGCATGCAGGCTCTTGCTTCCAGATTGTAGAAAACATGAATGCAGGTTTTTGCTTGCTTTTCCAGATTGTAGAAAACATGAATGCATTTGAACAGAGGTTTGGTTTTGCATTTTTTTGAAGATGGTTTGCATGCAGAAAATGGATCAGGGATTTGCATTTTTGAAGAGATGAAATTTTGCTATGCATTTTGATAACAGGGAGTTTGATTTACAGGGTTTGAGGAGTTATTTACAGAGAATGATTTGCATATGGTTACAGAAACTGGAAATACTTTTGATGTTTGGTTTGAAAATGCTTTGAACTTGAAAATGAGGTTGTATGCAGAGGCAAATTCCAGGTTTTGAAGAAATGCATGATTCTGGCTTTGGAAATGAACTATGGGTTTTAGAAAATTGTTGCTGATTTTAGATGGTTTGCTTTCAGATTTGCATTATGATATGATGAGGAGTTTGATTTACAGGTTGATGAGAAACTGGTTTCAGATTGAGGAATGAAGAGTTTTGATTATAGGTTTTTTAGTTGGAAATTTTCTCTTAGTTATGAAATGAAAAATAAGAAAAGAAAGTGGAAAGAAAGCATGCAAGTTTTAAATAACAATATTTTGATAAATTAGAAATCAAAGAAAATAAAATTTAAAACAATGACACATGTAAAAGAAATGGACACATGTTAACTACCTATCTTAAATACTTAACACATATTTAACTTATCTCCTAATTTACATACACATGTCTTTTGAATGGTTTTGTTATTTAATTAAGTGTTAAAGAAAAATTAAACTAAATGAAAGCATGTTCACATTTTAAAATTGTATTTCAAATTTACAAATTAAATTAACAAATCAAATTTATCAATCAATATTTTAAAAAGAATGACACAAACATTTTATAACTTATTTTAATATACAACTTAAGTTAAAATGAATTTTAAACAAATTAAAACATTTATCTCACATATTAAAAATCATATAGTATTTTATTAAATGTTTTTGAAAAGCTTAAATTGAAAATAAATCACAATTCCTATTTTTAAAACATTAAAAAGATGCTATACTATTTTAAATTAAATAACTTGTCTATTTAAAATATATACAAAAACATATACATTATTAAATAGAAAACAATTTATTAACTCATTAAAATAATTTCACAAATTAAATATTTAAATAAAGAAGATTATTAAAATCAAATCAAATTTATTAACAAAAATTATCAATTCAATTTAAATTTAAACTCAGATTATTAAATTTAAATTGTCCAAATTTCCGGGATATTACAATCCTTCCCCCTTAAAAGAATTTCGTCCCCGAAATTTAAAACAAAGGCAATTTAATAATCTATTTACAGATTTAATTTTAAAACACAGCATATGTTAATCATATGCCAACAACCAAAGCAACCAATTCACACAATCAAAACAAATCTAGTTATCCAAAAGAATTTTGGATAAAACTTTCACGAGTTTCCCCGGTATATATATATCGGGATACTCGCTCTATAGAATCCAATCAATCAATACTATTAAGCTATAGAGCTTCTAACAACAATTCTATACAGAATATCAGACTACAAACGAGTCTGACTCAACAAACAAACCATCCTAAACTAGTGGTTCTACAACCAGAAATATCAAACACGTACTCCCTCAGAGATACGTGAAACATACTGAATCCCAGTTATCCTAACTGGCAATCCAACTCTAGAAATCCAAACACTGATCTAACCAAAACATAGAAGAAACCAAAACACTACGGAGCTAGCTTCTCAAACTTATAGCTCCCTGAATCAGAGAAAAACTTAACCCAAATCCAATCTCCGATTCCAGAATCCAAATTCTCCCGTCTCTTATCCAAAAAACTCTTCGGACGATCCTGGGCTACCAACATCCATCCTGATCAGCTTAACTCTTGCTGATTCCACTAGAAACAGACTGAATCAAAACAATCCAATGATCTCCTCAAGATCACTCAAAAACCAAGAACACACGCCCTGCTTCTTAACAACAGAAGACAGAACAAACTCTCCTTATCCGGAAAAACAAAACAGAAACATTCCCAAACTGCTTCCGCTGCACAACTCTGATCCGAAACAGAAGAAAATGCTGACTAAGAGCACAAGCACAGACCAGACAACCCAGCACAGAAATATGGTTCCACGTATCCATAAAAGAAAACTCAGATGTGTTCTCCCAATCTGAGTTACTCCACCAACTTCTATCTCAAGGAACCATCTATCTACTAACTGAACCACTAGTTCCATCCTGGAAAGAAAACTCGATCTCCAGATGCAGACAAACTTCTGACTTCCTGGAAGAAACCCGGACAATCTCCAACAATCCAAAGAACAAACTATCGCAAGTCACTTTTGCGATCAACTCAGCCTAAATCCAAAGAAAACTGCTCTCTCTTTACCAAACAGAACAGCTTATGCTGGCTTAGCCAACTTACACGAGTAACGGATTCACTATGCTGCTTCTGAACTCCACTTCAGAAAAATTACTCAGCCAGAAGACTCCTTTCCAACTCAGAATACTCTGCTAAACTCAGCCACATCACCGGGCTGACTCACTTCTTACTCCTGTTCCAAAGAAAACATCTTCGGAAATATCCATATTCACTGCATCTCATCACGCAGCTACTACTTCCTGAGATATCAAGATATCTTTACTCACTGGCTTCTGCCCTACCGACAGATCAAAACTCAACTTAGCACTTCATAGATGAACTCCGAACCTTTACAAGTTTCCTTCAGAGATCGATGAAGTCCTTAAACCAAACAAAACTCACTCGAGACGGTATTAGGTCTACAGTCTCGACAAATACACTTCCAACCTCATCCATCAAACACCAACCAATTTTAGTCGTGTTACACACACTTCTACCTCATCTACCTTTATAACTTACATTGGAAAAACCCGAACAGGTAAACCAACAAATAGGTAGAACCATAAATATATATATATATATATATAATAAAAATACAAGTACGCTCTCTCAAGATAGACACCACTACAGAGCCTAGGTATTCACTCAACCTAACGCTCCCTAAAGAAAGACACATTTCAGAGCCTAGGTATTCACTCAACCTACAGCTCTGATACCAGCTGTCACGACCCGATTTTCCACTCCCAGAAAATCGCGTCATGAATTAAGAAAGAAAGGGATAGAAGAAGAAAGAAAGAAGAGAAAGAAGAAACAACACAAGAATCTCAACAGCGGAACGAATAAATTATATTAATAACCAAAGTATTACATAGTATACATCAAATATCAGAGTACACAGACATATACAACTCATACTAGACAGTTATAAACACCTATCTAATTATTACAACTCAATTACAATACATAACAACTCAGAGATACCAATACAGCGGAAAACAATATAACTATACGCAGAAGCCTCCTGCTCCATATGCTCCTCCACAATTCGTCAAAGCTAATCCTGAATCCTAACCTGAATTCCCTTGGCTACTCATAAAAATTTGAGTACCCAAGAGTTATAGAAAAACAGAAATAACTCCGGGTCAGACATGGGTCTGGTGTGAGTAACAGGTTAAAGTTGCTTAACTTTGAAAAGCCTTTGAAAAGAAAAGGTATCACGTAAGACTTCCCACACATAAACATGGAAAAGTTTTTACCTTACGCTAACCAAAACATTTGATAGGAAATCCGATGATATTATAATAGTGTCTAGGGTTTTCAAATAAATAAGAAATAGCCGAAATTGTTACATTCATTAAATTCCAGCTACTAGCCACAAAAGTGGGTAATACAATCAAAACCGTTGGCACTTATTGGATTTTGGATTCCATCAATGGCAGGGCTACTGGGGTACCGCCCGTCACAGTACGTGGCCTAGATCACCGTACCGAGGATTACTCCCTTCATCCCCTGCAACACAAAGCCGGACCCGTTCCTTACTGAACAGTTCCAAACAAGACTACCCCGCAGTTGTGATCAGCAACCGCACCACTAAGCCGAAAATAAAGGGACCTCTAGACAGGGATAAATCTTGCTCTCAAGTGGGGGCTACCCACGAAGCTTTGCTGCACCTCCCCTGTTTTAGCCATTCCCGGTTGATGAGGCTTGAGGCTACGATTACCTTTATAGGACATATCACTTAGAATGCTCATCGTCCACCTGACGATGTTCTGAAAGCATTCAATCCATACAAGTTCGTTCCGGGTTCGAACGAAACCGAAGGCATTATCTCGTTACACTCGTATTGGAATCACCCTCAGAGTTAACGACAATAACCCTTGCACTCTGAATCTCCATCTCGAATCTATAAGTGCTATTCCGTCAAACTCATCACGGAATCACCCACAGAGTTATACTGACGTATAGCCCTTACACCTCGAGTCTTCACTCGCACCATTTGGATTCACGACCTAACGTTATTTGAAATCGATGTGGTTTTCGGACCCCAAATATGGAAACCCGATCCCGGTCTCATCGAAATCCAAAGCGTGTCTTTTAAGGTCCAAGTTGTTTTAAGTTTAAAACAATTCAATTCATTATCTAAATATACATAGATAGATAATTCACAACACAATAGATAATCAACATTATCATTACCAACAGATAATTCATATCATAATCAGATATCCATACTATCATCCAAAAGCAACCAATGCATACATATCACATACACTACTAATCTCATAACTGAGATTACAAACCATACCAATCAATACCAATCATCAAACATAAGCAACTATCTAATGATCATTCCATTCTATAATTAATTTAAAATGAATTAAATTAATTACTTACTCTCTAATTAATTTAAAATAAATTAAATTAATCATTTCATCATCAAATCCTGCTTATCTTAATCATCAATTGATTATAAATCAAT
Source organism: Allium cepa (assembly GCA_030765085.1). Classification (NCBI taxonomy): domain Eukaryota; kingdom Viridiplantae; phylum Streptophyta; class Magnoliopsida; order Asparagales; family Amaryllidaceae; genus Allium; species Allium cepa. The sequence goes on from CM060935.1 coordinate 353,948,395, forward strand.
TTATAAATCATCTCAATATTCATTTCAATTAATCCTTATTGATTAATAATTCCCTAATTACAATAAGTAATTAGCATTTAATATTAATTATACCTTAATTAATCAATTCCAAATTACATCATTAATTAATTAATTAATGATTTCTAATTACATTTAATCAATCTCTAATATAAATTAATTACATAAGTAATTAATCTTCAACTTAAACCATATATATTAATCACCCATGATTAATATCCAATTAGTAATTAACTATTTTAATTACTCCTCCCATAACTTAATTACCCTTAATTAATTATCTTCATTAATCACTTGATTAATTTTCAAAGTAATTTAAATCAAAATTACTTCTATAATTAATATCTTTAATTACATCCTGTAATTATTAATTAATTACTTCTCTAAGTAATTATAAATTCATTAATTACATAAAGTAATTATCAAACAATCAACAATGGTTTAAATTAATTAAACTTAATTAATCTAAACTAATCACCTTAATCAAATTAATTACACCAAGTAATTAATTCATTAATTACTTTTATTAAGTAATTAAACAATTGATTATTATTAATTAATTAATCTAATTAACTATTAAAATTTATTCACATTAATTAATTGTTAAATAATATTAAGTTAATTATCTCCATTAACACCTCTTAATTACCTAATTAAGAAATTAACTTATAATTAATCATTATTAATTATTAATTAACTAATATTTAATTACAATTTAATTAATGTCTAATTATTAATTAATTAAGTGTTAATTAAATCTTAATTATCATTAATCTCTTGATTAAGTAAATCTTAATCATAAATTAAAATTTAATTAACCATCCTTAATTATAGATTAATTAACCTTAATTAATTAATCTCAAATCTTAATTAATTAACTTAAAAATTATTAATTACTTAATTAATCATCCACATTATTAATTAATTAAATAATTAATATTCCATTTAAATTAACTAAATAATTTAAATGAAACCAATTCCTTAAGTTCAAATTCAAGAAACATTCTTCTTTAACAAAGTAATTTAACACTTTATTTCAAACAAAAATTCAAATTTAAAAATTTCCTTTTTAAATTTCAAACTGAAATATAATTCAATTTTTCATTCAAGATTAAATCTTAAGAATTTAAAACTATTTTTACATTCCATCTTCATTTTCAAATGCAAATCATTATTTTAAAACAAATTTAGATTTAAACCTTTATTTTTAAAAACTGAAGTTTGAATTTAAACTCCAGATTTAAATTAAATCAAACTCAGATTCATTTTCATACTTCACTTCCAGATTTAACTTGTTTAAATTTTCATTTGCATTTTAAAGTTTACTTTATAATTTGAAACATAAAAACAGAAACAGTTTACTGTTTTGGTTTTAAACATATAGAATTCAAAAATGTTTAAATTTCAAGAATTAAACTATTGACTTCAAATTTAAACTTCAGGTTTTAAAACTTCTAGTTGAACTCCATTTAACAATTTAAAATTTACTTTAAAATCTTAACACAGAAAAACAGTTTCTGTTTTTAGGTTTAAAACCCAAACTTGAGTTTGAAAACATTTCAAATTATTCAAGACCTGAAATTTTAACTCATTGAATTTGAATTAAATTCCAGGTTAAATCTTAAATCCAGATTTTAGTTTGCAATTGACTTTTACTTCAATTCAATAAACCTGGAAACAGGCTTTCTATTTTTGCTTCAGTACAAATAAAATTTTCAAAATTTAAATTATTTCAAACTTAAAATTTAAACTAATTGAATTTATAGTTAAATTCAACTTAAACTTATACTTATTTCAGGTTTTAAACTACATTTTAAAAACTTTTAAAATATCAAAACCTGAAAAGAAACAGGCTCTGTTAAAACAAAACCTGAACATCTATTACTCGAGCAACATAAATTTTACTTCGGGTAAATCACTACCCTGCTTCGAGTCATTCTTCATTTTACCCGAGATAATCCCGAGACATGAAACCCTGCCACAAATAACACACCAACCTGCACACAACCTCACTGTGCACCCTTAACCCAACTCCAGCCACCACTGGCGATCACCTATGACCACCCTCCATCGACCAAACTACCCATATCAACATTCAATCACCAAATACCCATAATTCAACTTAGATTTGGATTCAAGTTTTCATCCAAAACCTGGAAAAAACTTCCTCACTTCAGCGCCCAGCCTGTCAATGGCATCAACTCCCCACTCCGACCTCCATACATCTTGAAACTCCGGCGATAACATCAACTCACTAACCTCTTCCAATCCCCAAAACAACATCTAACTCGATTCACTAAAAATGCAGAGAAGTCCACATCACTACAGCCCTGAAAACTAGGGTTCAAGACCTGAAAACCCAAATTGCATCACCCAGATTTGTTTGTAATTAAGTTTAGTATTTTTTTTCCTATAACATTTGATAGTTATACTATCTTCAAAATCAAATTCATCCAAAACCAATGCAAACTTCAATTGTACTTGATCAATATGTAAATACAGTACATTTTGAAACTGCACTTATACACAGCTCTATAAATTGTCATTTTATATTTTTTTTTCTTTTTAAAATCCTAATCCTTCATGATGTTTTAAGTTTCACTCTTAAACATTGATTTGCAATGTTTAATATCTTCACTTATAAAAAATTTAGCTGCTCTGCTACTTATTGTACAGCAAGTTCATTTAATTTTTTGCCTTAACAAAGTCTCACAGTCTAAACTCTGGAAACAACATACTAATCTTGTTTAAATCCTTCAATTAACAAAGACTAATTTAAAGATAGGATTATATAAGAAAGACTTGTGTCAGTAAAATAGGGTAAGAGAGTTCAACAGCACTCACACCAATATATATATATGTGTACATCAGACAAGTAGAATTATAATCCATATGAAATATTTATATTTTTAGCACAATAGCATGCAACTGATTTATCCTTTAATTAATAAAAGAAAGTTACTCACTGTTTTAAAATTGCAGAGCACAGTCCTTAATGTTGAAAACCCCTTTTCCCAGATGAAATGCAGGTTGCTAATTGAAATTGCAGGCCTCTGTTTTAAATGCTTTCTAATCCTTTGTTTTATACATGCTTCCAATTTGAAGATTCATGAATGCAGATGCAAATTCCCCCTCAGGTTTTAAAGAAAGTGAATGCAGGCTTGATTTGATGCATGCAGAGTCTTCTAGCCTTTCCAGATGAATGCATGTTTAAAATTGGTAATGCATGCAGGCTCTTGCTTCCAGATTGTAGAAAACATGAATGCAGGTTTTTGCTTGCTTTTCCAGATTGTAGAAAACATGAATGCATTTGAACAGAGGTTTGGTTTTGCATTTTTTTGAAGATGGTTTGCATGCAGAAAATGGATCAGGGATTTGCATTTTTGAAGAGATGAAATTTTGCTATGCATTTTGATAACAGGGAGTTTGATTTACAGGGTTTGAGGAGTTATTTACAGAGAATGATTTGCATATGGTTACAGAAACTGGAAATACTTTTGATGTTTGGTTTGAAAATGCTTTGAACTTGAAAATGAGGTTGTATGCAGAGGCAAATTCCAGGTTTTGAAGAAATGCATGATTCTGGCTTTGGAAATGAACTATGGGTTTTAGAAAATTGTTGCTGATTTTAGATGGTTTGCTTTCAGATTTGCATTATGATATGATGAGGAGTTTGATTTACAGGTTGATGAGAAACTGGTTTCAGATTGAGGAATGAAGAGTTTTGATTATAGGTTTTTTAGTTGGAAATTTTCTCTTAGTTATGAAATGAAAAATAAGAAAAGAAAGTGGAAAGAAAGCATGCAAGTTTTAAATAACAATATTTTGATAAATTAGAAATCAAAGAAAATAAAATTTAAAACAATGACACATGTAAAAGAAATGGACACATGTTAACTACCTATCTTAAATACTTAACACATATTTAACTTATCTCCTAATTTACATACACATGTCTTTTGAATGGTTTTGTTATTTAATTAAGTGTTAAAGAAAAATTAAACTAAATGAAAGCATGTTCACATTTTAAAATTGTATTTCAAATTTACAAATTAAATTAACAAATCAAATTTATCAATCAATATTTTAAAAAGAATGACACAAACATTTTATAACTTATTTTAATATACAACTTAAGTTAAAATGAATTTTAAACAAATTAAAACATTTATCTCACATATTAAAAATCATATAGTATTTTATTAAATGTTTTTGAAAAGCTTAAATTGAAAATAAATCACAATTCCTATTTTTAAAACATTAAAAAGATGCTATACTATTTTAAATTAAATAACTTGTCTATTTAAAATATATACAAAAACATATACATTATTAAATAGAAAACAATTTATTAACTCATTAAAATAATTTCACAAATTAAATATTTAAATAAAGAAGATTATTAAAATCAAATCAAATTTATTAACAAAAATTATCAATTCAATTTAAATTTAAACTCAGATTATTAAATTTAAATTGTCCAAATTTCCGGGATATTACAATCCTTCCCCCTTAAAAGAATTTCGTCCCCGAAATTTAAAACAAAGGCAATTTAATAATCTATTTACAGATTTAATTTTAAAACACAACATATGTTAATCATATGCCAACAACCAAAGCAACCAATTCACACAATCAAAACAAATCTAGTTATCCAAAAGAATTTTGGATAAAACTTTCACGAGTTTCCCCGGTATATATATATCGGGATACTCGCTCTATAGAATCCAATCAATCAATACTATTAAGCTATAGAGCTTCTAACAACAATTCTATACAGAATATCAGACTACAAACGAGTCTGACTCAACAAACAAACCATCCTAAACTAGTGGTTCTACAACCAGAAATATCAAACACGTACTCCCTCAGAGATACGTGAAACATACTGAATCCCAGTTATCCTAACTGGCAATCCAACTCTAGAAATCCAAACACTGATCTAACCAAAACATAGAAGAAACCAAAACACTACGGAGCTAGCTTCTCAAACTTATAGCTCCCTGAATCAGAGAAAAACTTAACCCAAATCCAATCTCCGATTCCAGAATCCAAATTCTCCCGTCTCTTATCCAAAAAACTCTTCGGACGATCCTGGGCTACCAACATCCATCCTGATCAGCTTAACTCTTGCTGATTCCACTAGAAACAGACTGAATCAAAACAATCCAATGATCTCCTCAAGATCACTCAAAAACCAAGAACACACGCCCTGCTTCTTAACAACAGAAGACAGAACAAACTCTCCTTATCCGGAAAAACAAAACAGAAACATTCCCAAACTGCTTCCGCTGCACAACTCTGATCCGAAACAGAAGAAAATGCTGACTAAGAGCACAAGCACAGACCAGACAACCCAGCACAGAAATATGGTTCCACGTATCCATAAAAGAAAACTCAGATGTGTTCTCCCAATCTGAGTTACTCCACCAACTTCTATCTCAACGAACCATCTATCTACTAACTGAACCACTAGTTCCATCCTGGAAAGAAAACTCGATCTCCAGATGCAGACAAACTTCTGACTTCCTGGAAGAAACCCGGACAATCTCCAACAATCCAAAGAACAAACTATCGCAAGTCACTTTTGCGATCAACTCAGCCTAAATCCAAAGAAAACTGCTCTCTCTTTACCAAACAGAACAGCTTATGCTGGCTTAGCCAACTTACACGAGTAACGGATTCACTATGCTGCTTCTGAACTCCACTTCAGAAAAATTACTCAGCCAGAAGACTCCTTTCCAACTCAGAATACTCTGCTAAACTCAGCCACATCACCGGGCTGACTCACTTCTTACTCCTGTTCCAAAGAAAACATCTTCGGAAATATCCATATTCACTGCATCTCATCACGCAGCTACTACTTCCTGAGATATCAAGATATCTTTACTCACTGGCTTCTGCCCTACCGACAGATCAAAACTCAACTTAGCACTTCATAGATGAACTCCGAACCTTTACAAGTTTCCTTCAGAGATCGATGAAGTCCTTAAACCAAACAAAACTCACTCGAGACGGTATTAGGTCTACAGTCTCGACAAATACACTTCCAACCTCATCCATCAAACACCAACCAATTTTAGTCGTGTTACACACACTTCTACCTCATCTACCTTTATAACTTACATTGGAAAAACCCGAACAGGTAAACCAACAAATAGGTAGAACCATAAATATATATATATATATAATAAAAATACAAGTACGCTCTCTCAAGATAGACACCACTACAGAGCCTAGGTATTCACTCAACCTAACGCTCCCTAAAGAAAGACACATTTCAGAGCCTAGGTATTCACTCAACCTACAGCTCTGATACCAGCTGTCACGACCCGATTTTCCACTCCCAGAAAATCGCGTCATGAATTAAGAAAGAAAGGGATAGAAGAAGAAAGAAAGAAGAGAAAGAAGAAACAACACAAGAATCTCAACAGCGGAACGAATAAATTATATTAATAACCAAAGTATTACATAGTATACATCAAATATCAGAGTACACAGACATATACAACTCATACTAGACAGTTATAAACACCTATCTAATTATTACAACTCAATTACAATACATAACAACTCAGAGATACCAATACAGCGGAAAACAATATAACTATACGCAGAAGCCTCCTGCTCCATATGCTCCTCCACAATTCGTCAAAGCTAATCCTGAATCCTAACCTGAATTCCCTTGGCTACTCATAAAAATTTGAGTACCCAAGAGTTATAGAAAAACAGAAATAACTCCGGGTCAGACATGGGTCTGGTGTGAGTAACAGGTTAAAGTTGCTTAACTTTGAAAAGCCTTTGAAAAGAAAAGGTATCACGTAAGACTTCCCACACATAAACATGGAAAAGTTTTTACCTTACGCTAACCAAAACATTTGATAGGAAATCCGATGATATTATAATAGTGTCTAGGGTTTTCAAATAAATAAGAAATAGCCGAAATTGTTACATTCATTAAATTCCAGCTACTAGCCACAAAAGTGGGTAATACAATCAAAACCGTTGGCACTTATTGGATTTTGGATTCCATCAATGGCAGGGCTACTGGGGTACCGCCCGTCACAGTACGTGGCCTAGATCACCGTACCGAGGATTACTCCCTTCATCCCCTGCAACACAAAGCCGGACCCGTTCCTTACTGAACAGTTCCAAACAAGACTACCCCGCAGTTGTGATCAGCAACCGCACCACTAAGCCGAAAATAAAGGGACCTCTAGACAGGGATAAATCTTGCTCTCAAGTGGGGGCTACCCACGAAGCTTTGCTGCACCTCCCCTGTTTTAGCCATTCCCGGTTGATGAGGCTTGAGGCTACGATTACCTTTATAGGACATATCACTTAGAATGCTCATCGTCCACCTGACGATGTTCTGAAAGCATTCAATCCATACAAGTTCGTTCCGGGTTCGAACGAAACCGAAGGCATTATCTCGTTACACTCGTATTGGAATCACCCTCAGAGTTAACGACAATAACCCTTGCACTCTGAATCTCCATCTCGAATCTATAAGTGCTATTCCGTCAAACTCATTACGGAATCACCCACAGAGTTATACTGACGTATAGCCCTTACACCTCGAGTCTTCACTCGCACCATTTGGATTCACGACCTAACGTTATTTGAAATCGATGTGGTTTTCGGACCCCAAATATGGAAACCCGATCCCGGTCTCATCGAAATCCAAAGCGTGTCTTTTAAGGTCCAAGTTGTTTTAAGTTTAAAACAATTCAATTCATTATCTAAATATACATAGATAGATAATTCACAACACAATAGATAATCAACATTATCATTACCAACAGATAATTCATATCATAATCAGATATCCATACTATCATCCAAAAGCAACCAATGCATACATATCACATACACTACTAATCTCATAACTGAGATTACAAACCATACCAATCAATACCAATCATCAAACATAAGCAACTATCTAATGATCATTCCATTCTATAATTAATTTAAAATGAATTAAATTAATTACTTACTCTCTAATTAATTTAAAATAAATTAAATTAATCATTTCATCATCAAATCCTGCTTATCTTAATCATCAATTGATTATAAATCAATTTATAAATCATCTCAATATTCATTTCAATTAATCCTTATTGATTAATAATTCCCTAATTACAATAAGTAATTAGCATTTAATATTAATTATACCTTAATTAATCAATTCCAAATTACATCATTAATTAATTAATTAATGATTTCTAATTACATTTAATCAATCTCTAATATAAATTAATTACATAAGTAATTAATCTTCAACTTAAACCATATATATTAATCACCCATGATTAATATCCAATTAGTAATTAACTATTTTAATTACTCCTCCCATAACTTAATTACCCTTAATTAATTATCTTCATTAATCACTTGATTAATTTTCAAAGTAATTTAAATCAAAATTACTTCTATAATTAATATCTTTAATTACATCCTGTAATTATTAATTAATTACTTCTCTAAGTAATTATAAATTCATTAATTACATAAAGTAATTATCAAACAATCAACAATGGTTTAAATTAATTAAACTTAATTAATCTAAACTAATCACCTTAATCAAATTAATTACACCAAGTAATTAATTCATTAATTACTTTTATTAAGTAATTAAACAATTGATTATTATTAATTAATTAATCTAATTAACTATTAAAATTTATTCACATTAATTAATTGTTAAATAATCTTAAGTTAATTATCTCCATTAACACCTCTTAATTACCTAATTAAGAAATTAACTTATAATTAATCATTATTAATTATTAATTAACTAATATTTAATTACAATTTAATTAATGTCTAATTATTAATTAATTAAGTGTTAATTAAATCTTAATTATCATTAATCTCTTGATTAAGTAAATCTTAATCATAAATTAAAATTTAATTAACCATCCTTAATTATAGATTAATTAACCTTAATTAATTAATCTCAAATCTTAATTAATTAACTTAAAAATTATTAATTACTTAATTAATCATCCACATTATTAATTAATTAAATAATTAATATTCCATTTAAATTAACTAAATAATTTAAATGAAACCAATTCCTTAAGTTCAAATTCAAGAAACATTCTTCTTTAACAAAGTAATTTAACACTTTATTTCAAACAAAAATTCAAATTTAAAAATTTCCTTTTTAAATTTCAAACTGAAATATAATTCAATTTTTCATTCAAGATTAAATCTTAAGAATTTAAAACTATTTTTACATTCCATCTTCATTTTCAAATGCAAATCATTATTTTAAAACAAATTTAGATTTAAACCTTTATTTTTAAAAACTGAAGTTTGAATTTAAACTCCAGATTTAAATTAAATCAAACTCAGATTCATTTTCATACTTCACTTCCAGATTTAACTTGTTTAAATTTTCATTTGCATTTTAAAGTTTACTTTATAATTTGAAACATAAAAACAGAAACAGTTTACTGTTTTGGTTTTAAACATATAGAATTCAAAAATGTTTAAATTTCAAGAATTAAACTATTGACTTCAAATTTAAACTTCAGGTTTTAAAACTTCTAGTTGAACTCCATTTAACAATTTAAAATTTACTTTAAAATCTTAACACAGAAAAACAGTTTCTGTTTTTAGGTTTAAAACCCAAACTTGAGTTTGAAAACATTTCAAATTATTCAAGACCTGAAATTTTAACTCATTGAATTTGAATTAAATTCCAGGTTAAATCTTAAATCCAGATTTTAGTTTGCAATTGACTTTTACTTCAATTCAATAAACCTGGAAACAGGCTTTCTATTTTTGCTTCAGTACAAATAAAATTTTCAAAATTTAAATTATTTCAAACTTAAAATTTAAACTAATTGAATTTATAGTTAAATTCAACTTAAACTTAAACTTATTTCAGGTTTTAAACTACATTTTAAAAACTTTTAAAATATCAAAACCTGAAAAGAAACAGGCTCTGTTAAAACAAAACCTGAACATCTATTACTCGAGCAACATAAATTTTACTTCGGGTAAATCACTACCCTGCTTCGAGTCATTCTTCATTTTACCCGAGATAATCCCGAGACATGAAACCCTGCCACAAATAACACACCAACCTGCACACAACCTCACTGTGCACCCTTAACCCAACTCCAGCCACCACTGGCGATCACCTATGACCACCCTCCATCGACCAAACTACCCATATCAACATTCAATCACCAAATACCCATAATTCAACTTAGATTTGGATTCAAGTTTTCATCCAAAACCTGGAAAAAACTTCCTCACTTCAGCGCCCAGCCTGTCAATGGCATCAACTCCCCACTCCGACCTCCATACATCTTGAAACTCCGGCGATAACATCAACTCACTAACCTCTTCCAATCCCCAAAACAACATCTAACTCGATTCACTAAAAATGCAGAGAAGTCCACATCACTACAGCCCTGAAAACTAGGGTTCAAGACCTGAAAACCCAAATTGCATCACCCAGATTTGTTTGTAATTAAGTTTAGTATTTTTTTTCCTATAACATTTGATAGTTATACTATCTTCAAAATCAAATTCATCCAAAACCAATGCAAACTTCAATTGTACTTGATCAATATGTAAATACAGTACATTTTGAAACTGCACTTATACACAGCTCTATAAATTGTCATTTTATATTTTTTTTTCTTTTTAAAATCCTAATCCTTCATGATGTTTTAAGTTTCACTCTTAAACATTGATTTGCAATGTTTAATATCTTCACTTATAAAAAATTTAGCTGCTCTGCTACTTATTGTACAGCAAGTTCATTTAATTTTTTGCCTTAACAAAGTCTCACAGTCTAAACTCTGGAAACAACATACTAATCTTGTTTAAATCCTTCAATTAACAAAGACTAATTTAAAGATAGGATTATATAAGAAAGACTTGTGTCAGTAAAATAGGGTAAGAGAGTTCAACAGCACTCACACCAATATATATATATGTGTACATCAGACAAGTAGAATTATAATCCATATGAAATATTTATATTTTTAGCACAATAGCATGCAACTGATTTATCCTTTAATTAATAAAAGAAAGTTACTCACTGTTTTAAAATTGCAGAGCACAGTCCTTAATGTTGAAAACCCCTTTTCCCAGATGAAATGCAGGTTGCTAATTGAAATTGCAGGCCTCTGTTTTAAATGCTTTCTAATCCTTTGTTTTATACATGCTTCCAATTTGAAGATTCATGAATGCAGATGCAAATTCCCCCTCAGGTTTTAAAGAAAGTGAATGCAGGCTTGATTTGATGCATGCAGAGTCTTCTAGCCTTTCCAGATGAATGCATGTTTAAAATTGGTAATGCATGCAGGCTCTTGCTTCCAGATTGTAGAAAACATGAATGCAGGTTTTTGCTTGCTTTTCCAGATTGTAGAAAACATGAATGCATTTGAACAGAGGTTTGGTTTTGCATTTTTTTGAAGATGGTTTGCATGCAGAAAATGGATCAGGGATTTGCATTTTTGAAGAGATGAAATTTTGCTATGCATTTTGATAACAGGGAGTTTGATTTACAGGGTTTGAGGAGTTATTTACAGAGAATGATTTGCATATGGTTACAGAAACTGGAAATACTTTTGATGTTTGGTTTGAAAATGCTTTGAACTTGAAAATGAGGTTGTATGCAGAGGCAAATTCCAGGTTTTGAAGAAATGCATGATTCTGGCTTTGGAAATGAACTATGGGTTTTAGAAAATTGTTGCTGATTTTAGATGGTTTGCTTTCAGATTTGCATTATGATATGATGAGGAGTTTGATTTACAGGTTGATGAGAAACTGGTTTCAGATTGAGGAATGAAGAGTTTTGATTATAGGTTTTTTAGTTGGAAATTTTCTCTTAGTTATGAAATGAAAAATAAGAAAAGAAAGTGGAAAGAAAGCATGCAAGTTTTAAATAACAATATTTTGATAAATTAGAAATCAAAGAAAATAAAATTTAAAACAATGACACATGTAAAAGAAATGGACACATGTTAACTACCTATCTTAAATACTTAACACATATTTAACTTATCTCCTAATTTACATACACATGTCTTTTGAATGGTTTTGTTATTTAATTAAGTGTTAAAGAAAAATTAAACTAAATGAAAGCATGTTCACATTTTAAAATTGTATTTCAAATTTACAAATTAAATTAACAAATCAAATTTATCAATCAATATTTTAAAAAGAATGACACAAACATTTTATAACTTATTTTAATATACAACTTAAGTTAAAATGAATTTTAAACAAATTAAAACATTTATCTCACATATTAAAAATCATATAGTATTTTATTAAATGTTTTTGAAAAGCTTAAATTGAAAATAAATCACAATTCCTATTTTTAAAACATTAAAAAGATGCTATACTATTTTAAATTAAATAACTTGTCTATTTAAAATATATACAAAAACATATACATTATTAAATAGAAAACAATTTATTAACTCATTAAAATAATTTCACAAATTAAATATTTAAATAAAGAAGATTATTAAAATCAAATCAAATTTATTAACAAAAATTATCAATTCAATTTAAATTTAAACTCAGATTATTAAATTTAAATTGTCCAAATTTCCGGGATATTACACCCTAGCTGCTCATGATTCCTTTCATGTGAAGAATATATATAAATTATCTGAAGCCGCTCTCTTTTTCTAACCCTGTTGGGCTATGGAAGAGATTATGCAGGATTATACACGAAAGATCCTTTTTTGGCCTCTCTTTAGCCCTATGTCTCTTAACCTTAGCGGGTCTTCTTCCACTAGCTGGGTTTTTCGGAAAACTCACTCCACCATCCCTCACTCTCTCCTTTCCCACGTCAACAGCCCGATTTCCATCCTCCACTAACAGCCGCATCGGACCCTCCTCTGTCTTCTCTGGCCTAAGCTAGCGCACAGCCTCCCTCCACCGAACAACGCAGCTAAACCCGCACCACCTATCGACCTTCCATCGATTGCAATAAACCACACGTACAACCCTCACTGGAAAGCCGACAACCTCCACAGAACATCCTACCAAGATAAAACCCCATCATCCCATTGTTTGCCACCAGATCGCACCCATAATTCGACTTCTAGTTCTCGTCGCCTTGTCCCCCCTCTATCTCTATTCGAACATCACCACATATCCGACCATCTCTACCATCCTTGCCGCCCATAGCACCTGAGCCCGAAGCCACATCCAAACGCCAGCGAACAATTTCCACCACACGCCTCTAACCGCCGCTTACTTCATCCCCTCCGTTAGCATCTGCAACCAAGACAACCGTAAGCCACTCTGCTTGCCCTTCCCCACTCCCTCTCGACACAGCAAACCCTATGACCTCTCCGCCGTGAGCTCCTGCCCGCACCCATCTTCCTCGACCATTGCAGTTTTGCACCGCAACCATCTTCCCATCACAATCCGCCTTACTCCGAGCCTGCACCACCTTTTCCCCACGTCTGGCGACCCTTCCTCCAACGCCCACGATAGTAGCAACCTCCATTGCTATTTATATGCAGTACTATTATTACACATATTATATGAGAAGAATATATATATATATATATATATATATTGATTTTAAGAACTATTTGTTTTATATATTGCACACACACACACACATATATATATGCATATATATATATATATATATTGACTTGAAGATATTGATTTTATCTTTGTTTATATTTAACAATTTTATATATGGGTTTTTGATACTTTGATTTTGTTAAATGTGTTTACAAAGAAACAATTTTTGGAATATACAATATACATACATACATATATATATAAAGATTTTATTTTATATGTATTTTGAATTTAATTTTGATTTTAAAAGAATGTGTTTCGATGTGTGTTTCAAATTTGAATATTGATTTTAAAAGACAATAAAATTTTATACATGTTGTTTTTATTGATCTCGTATCTATATTGCTCTACTTTGTCGTTTGGATTGATCGATTATCCAGTTTGTGATTAAATTCGTAGCTTGTTGAGTTGCCGGATTTCTCTAGTTTCAAAAGGTGAGCAATCACTTACGATTAACATTATTATATTTAATTCACATTGAAATGACAATTGAAATATAATGTTAAATTTGAACTGTTAATTATTTAATTGTTATATATGATATGCCATTATCAATAACTATTCACCTATGACATATTGACCCCATAACCTTTTATTTGTATTATTTTTAAATGGTTACTGATGATCTATGCTTGTTGTTGATATATTATATTATTATCAGATTTGCTCCCACTTTGCAAGTTCCCTATTAATTTAGAAATCTTTATGGGTTGAAATGATACATACCCGAACGATTTTATAGATTAAGGAAAAATCGTTATGGTTGAAATGATAAACCCAAGCGATTTTCGTTGAATTCAAATTTTGGGATTGCGGGTTGAAATGATATATACCCATAAATATTTAATTTGCGGATTGAAATGATAAATAACCGTATTACTTGACTATAGGATATAAAATTTTGGGATTCCTTTAACGGCCATAACAGTAGCAGCCTCCATTGCTATGTATTTGCAATATTATATTACATATATTATATAAGAATATATATATATATATATATATATATATATATATATATTTTAAGAAATATTGGTTTCATATATTGTACACACACACACATATATATATATTGATTTGAAGATATTGATTTTATTTAACAGTTTTATATATGGGTTTTTGATACTTTGATTTTATTAAATGTATTTAGAAAGAAACGATTTTTGGAATTTATATACATATATAAAGATTTTATTTTATATGTATTTTGAATTTAATTTTGATTTTAAAAGAATTTGTTTCGATGAGTGTTTCAAACTTGAATATTGATTTTAAAAGAAAGTAAACTTTTATACATGTTTTTTTCATCGATCTCGCATCCACCTTACTCTACTTTGTCGTTTGGATTGGTCGGTTGTCCGGTTTGTGATTAATTTCGTAGCTTGTCGAGTTATCAGATTTCTTTAGTCTCCAAAGGTGAGTAATCACTCATGACTAACATTCTTATATTTGATAAATTTAATTCACATTGAAATCGCAATTGAAATATGCTGTTAAATTTGAACTGTTAATTATTTAATTGTTATATACGATATGCCATTATATGTAACTGTGCACCCATGACATATTTACCCCGTAACCTGTTATTTGTATTATATTTAAATTTGTTGCTGATGATATATACCTATTGTTGATATGTTATATTATTATCAGACATGTTCCCACTTTGCGAATTCCTTATTAGTTTAGATTTCCCTATGGGTTGAAATGATACATACGTGAACGATTTTATAGATTAAGGGAAAATCATTATGGGTTTAAATGATAAACCCAAGCGATTTTCATTGAATTCAACTTTTGGGATTGCGGGTTGAAATGATATATACCCATAAATATTTAATTTGCAGAATGAAATGATAAATATCCGTATCACTTAACCACAAGATAGAAAATTATATACGGACATTGTTGGTCTATATTTTGAAAATGATTTCCAAAGTTTGAAAGGAAATATATAGGTTTTACTAACTATTGATTTTTAAAATATAATATATAAATGAATTTTTATATGTGTATAAAATTTAGATTTTAAAAAAAATGTGTTTTGGAAATATAAATTTATATTTTAGTTTTGAAAAATATAAATTTTAAGATTTTACTTATAATTTTATTTTACTTTTAAAATATATAAAATAAGTTTCAATATAAAACATATTAAATAAAAGGATTTCATTTAATAAAATTATATTTAAATTGGTTAATAATTGAATTTAAATAAGAATTGATTTGAACTATCGATTTGGAGATTTTGAAAGATATGATTTATAACTTGATTTGATAAAAGGTGAATAAATTAATATTCTTAATTTACATAAAATTAAGACTAAATATTTAATATTGATTTAAATTCATAAAATTGAGATTCTATTTAATTTTTATTAAAATGATTAAGTGAATTATTTGAAAGGGACAGCGGATTATGGATCTTAAGGCTAATTTAACACTAAAGAGGGGGGGGGGGTGAATAGTGTTTAATGAATTCTAAGACTACTATGAACTAAATTGAAATTATGATATAAACAAATGCAGAACTCAACCATAGAACAATCACAGTATCAAACACAGATGCAGAAAGTAAATAAAAAGTAATAAAGGGAAAGAACACACCGGATTTTATACCGGTTCGAAGTTACCCTACATATTGTCATATACCAAGGCAAACCACCTCATACAGATTTTTATTAAACCAGTGTCGAGATTACACTCCTCAATTTATAAAGGCTTTGAGGAACCCTCCTGTCTCACGAGTCCAGGGAAAACTCTCTTGATATAAGGGCCACAAGATTACCCAATTGACTTCCACGGCACAACCACACCTTATAGAGAGACTCGATAAACTTTTGATTACAAATTGATCCTATAACTCTGAATATCACTTTGATCGTCGAGAGAGGGAGAGAATCGAACAAGAATGAAATTCTAATTTGATTCACTTGAGAACTTGGCACAATTTTGGCACGATCTTAAAAATTTGATAATTATAGAATATGGATTTGTGGAGAAGAAGAAGTGAAGAAAATATATGAAATTGTATTTTAGAAAATTCGTTTGAGAAGGCTATTTATAGAGTACCAGCAATCATAACCATTCGTGTGCAGATTTAAACAAAAAGACTTTTCTTTCGTAAATTAAAACTTTTGAATTCAACCGCCACCATGCCGACATAGGGTATCCCATGATGTTGACATCCCCTTGTTAAAAATAATGTAATTTTTCTTTGAAAATAGTATTGAAATGAAAACAAGATGAAATGATTATGGAGTAAAATAAACTAATTTTACTGTGTCTTAAAACACAAGAACAATGAATATTTTAAGGCTAAAACATCCTTTTGAAAATCATTTGAAAAGATAATTGTAAGGCTAAAACATTTTTGAAAAGTAGATTGGAAAATCATTTTGAAAAAACATTTTGAAGTAATTTTGCAAGCTTCTTCCTGCAGAATATCTCATCACAGCACGACTCGAGAACTTGTACAAAACCAGGATGTTCGTGGGTTTGTAAGCCACTTGTCGTAGGTTTGTAAGCTACTTGTCATCGGTTTCTAAGCCACTAAGAAGGTAGAAATGGGTTCCATCTCAAATGAAATTCGGAATGAAGATTTCCATGCTATTATGAAGTTTTAACAAAAACTAGACACATATCTTGAAATCTTGATCTTGATACTCATGAGTCTTCAAACTTGATTTCTTCATTCTTGATCTTTATACTATACAGTCTTTAATAATCAGTACCTGCCTTATATATATATATCCTATATAATAGCATTCATATATATCTAGACAGTAGTGTTAGTATAATAACAATCTCCTCCGTTTTGTTGTCATCAAAGCCACTATCTCCATTTCCTAACAATCTCCCCCGTTTTGATGACGACAACCTTATAAAATATACTTATCACTTCGATTATACCATACCTCCCCTTACTCCAATAACTACCCCTTACTCCAGGCCTACTATTTTATATAACTTATCTCCCCCTTTGTCATCAACAGAAATAACCCATAAACCTTGAACTTAATAGAAAAAGTGATAAACAAACATATGACATAAGAATAATAAGTATGTATGAGTGAAACATAGAATCCTAGGTAAAACGAAATTTAAGATTTTATATACCAACAATTGTTAGAAGAACGTTAATTAATATACTAATTATATGCAAATTTACAAACCAATATTCAATCCAGAAAACGAAAAAACGCTTAACGAGGACCATTAATTATCGGTGATTTATGGACCGAACAATTTGGATAGTGAAGATAAAAGTTTCCACGTTGTTCGACCAAGTTCCCATTGGCGTCAAAAAGGACCTCTGTAATGCAAATCACACCATCGCCTTCGTCCATATGAACATCCGGATTCGGCAGAGGATGTTCTTCTTCTTGATCCTCTTGTGGTTCTTCTAGAGGCTCTTTTTCTTCAGAGTTCATGGCTTGAGATGATTCTTCAATGACAATGGGATTGGCACGGTTATCCATAAGAAATTTTTGTAAATTCCTAAGGATTTTGCCTTGCCTATCTTGTTCTCCAGCCATTCGCAGTTGACTTACTTGAATTTCCACCATCATTTGAATTAAATCTTTCATCTTTTTTTGCAGTTTGATGACTCATACGTGTGTGGAACGTTGAAAAGGGGAGGAATGAGGAGAAGTGGGTGAAGAAGGTTTATTATTATAGAAGCTATTAATTTACTGTTTTAGAAGTTTATTACAAAGAGGAGAACAAAGAAAAGGAGTAAAAAATGAAATATTTAAATATAAAACCAAATAACTAAGTTTAGAGGGAAATTTAAATTTGAAAATCTCGGCCTACATGTCGACATAGGGGGATGGGTCATGTCGACATGCCTAGTTCAATTTTTGAGAAAATTTTATTAATATTAATTATTAACTATACTTGTATTATTTATAATTTATATTTTAGTTAATGAACATATACCTATTTCTCTTCTAAATTTAGTAAAGTTTTGTTCATTTAATGGTTTGGTTAATATATCAGCAATTTGTTTTTCAATATTAATTTATTCAAGAGTTATGACTTCTTTACTTATATTATCTCTAAGAAAATGATGCCTAATATCAATATGTTTTGTTCTAGCATGATGAGTTGGATTCGTAGATAAGTTTATTGCACTAGTATTATCACAATAAATTGGTGATTTAGTTATAGTAATTCCAAAATCTTTTAAAGTTTGTTGCATATATATAACTTGAGAGCAAGCCAAAGCAGTTGATATATATTCTGCTTCAGTTGTTGACATGGATACAGTGTTTTGCTTCTTACTAAACCAAGAAACCCGAGAATGTCCTAGAAAGTGACAAGTTCCACTTGTACTTTTTCGGTATGATTTACAACCAGCGTAATCAACATCACAGTATGAAATTAAATCAAATACATCGTTTTTAGGATAAAATAAACCATAATCTAAAGTATGTTTCACATATCTTAAAATTCTCTTAACCGCTTTTAAGTGAGTTTCTTTAGGTTGAGATTGGTATCTTGCACAGAGACAGACACTATGCATGATGTCAGGATGACTTATTGTTATACAAAGCAGCGAACCAATCGTTCTCCTATGTAATTTTTGATCACCATCTTTTGATTTAGCTTCTTTACTTAAAGCTACAATAGTTGTCATGGAGTTGGTTTACAACCAAAAGTGGTCAACTTATTAATTAAATATTTAGCATATTTTTCTTGACTAATGAAATTTCCTTTATCTAATTATTTGATTTGAAGCCCTAAGAAGAAACTTAGTTCTCCCATATGACTCATTTCAAATTCTTTAGTCATTATATCTGAAAATTCTTTATTCATTATGTTATTAATTGATCCAAATATTATATCATCTACGTATATTTGCATTAATTTAATACCAATTTTGTTTCTTTTAATAAAAAAAGTTGTATCTATTTTACCAGTTTCAAAACCAGATTGTAGTAAATAAGATCTTAGTCTTTCATACCAGGCTCTAGAAGCTTGTTTCAGACCATATAAAGCCTTCTCTAATTTATATACATGATTTGGAAATTTATTATCTTCAAAAAGTGGAGGTTGTTCTACATAAACATCTCCTATTACAAAATCATTTAGAAAAGAACTTTTAACATCCATTTGACATAACTTGGAATTATTGAAGTTTGCGAAAGCAAAGTAGAATTCTGATTGCTTCTAGTCTTGCTATGGGTGCAAAGGTTTTGTCATAATCAATTCCTTCTTCTTGACAAAAACCTTACGCGACTAGACGAGCTTTATTTCTCACGACCTTACCTAGTTCATTCATTTTATTTTTATAAACCCATTTTGTTCTAATTATAGTTTTATCCTCGGGTCTAGGAACAAATTCCCAAACATCATTTCTGGTGAATTGATTCAATTCTTCTTGCATAGCAAGAATCCATGAACCATCAGATGATGCTTCCTTTGGATTTTTAGGTTCAATAGTTGATATAAAAGCTACATTACTTATACTATTTAATTGATTTCTTCTTTTAACTATAGATTCAATATTTCCTAGTATATTTTCTACATGATGATCTTTTAATAACCTAATTCTTTTATTTAGTTGGATGATTTCACAATTAGTTTCATTAGATTTATTATTTAAAGTTACAAAATCTTCTTCATCTCAAATTTGCAGTATATTTAAAATTTTCTTCAAAAGATACATGCATTGATTTCTTCAATACTGTTAGTTCTCAAATTATAAACTCTAAATGCTTAACTTCTATTAGAATCTTCGATGAAGATACCTTTATCGGATTTAGATTCAAATTTATCTAAATTATCGTTTGTAATAAGAATAAACACTTACCAAAAAGTTTAAAATAAGTTACTATGGGTTTCTTATTGTAAAGTAATTCATATGGTGTTTTATTAGTTAATGGTCTAATTAAAGTCCTATTTAATATATAACATGCTGTAGCAACTACTTCAGCCTAATTTTTTTAGGTAAGTTACTATCAGAAAGCATTATTCTAGCACACTCTTAAATCGTTCTATTCTTATGTTCTACTACTCCGTTTTGTTGTGGCTTGGAAAAGATAAATTATGAGTAATTCCTTTTTGATTACAGAAACTCTCAAAATTTTTATTTTCAAATTCTCCGCCGTGATCACTACGTATAGTTTTTATTCTTAAAGAAAGTTGATTTTGAATTCTTTTAGCAAAATTCTTAACTAATTCAAAAGCTTCATTTTTAAGTTTAAGAAAAATTGTCCAAGTATATCTAGAATAATCATCTACAAATACAAAAACGTATTTATTGTGATTAATTGATTGAACTTGAGATGGATCAAATAAACCTAAATGAAGTAATTCTAGAGGTTTAGAAGTAGAAATCATAACTTTTAATTTAAATGAACTTTTCTTGAGTTTTCCTAATTGGCAAGCATCACATATACTATCTACTTTAAAGTTTAACTTGAGAAGACCTCTAACTAAGTCAAGTTGTGATAACCTAGATAATAGTTTGAAATTCAAATGACCAAATCTTTTATGCCAAATCCAAGGGTCACTTGTATTAGCCGAAAGACATAAGTTATCATTTTTAACTTTTATACTAAGGATATAAATGTTTTTCTTCCTAATTCCTTCAAAGATAATATTTGACTTATTTTCTTCGATGTGACACTTAACTTTTCCAAATTTAATTTTAAATCCTTTATCACATAGTTGACTTATACTAAGAAAATTATGTTTTAAATTCCTAACTAGCAAAATATCATAAATAAGAGGAGTTATAAAATTACCGACATTGCCGATGCCAGTCGCATATCCTTTTGAGTTATCTCCAAAGTTGACCAATCCACCATCTTGATATTTAATGTCATTGAGTATCTCGGGATTTCCAGTCTGCCTTGAATAGCCACTATCAAGTATCCATTTATCTTTCTCAATTCGCACAGTTTGTCCATTGGTTGTTGATTCTCCAAATGCCATGTAACATGTCTGTTCCGGCATAACAAACCAATTCAACAGATAACTTGATTTTTCATAAAAAGTATACGCAAATTTATGATATTTGATGAAATGCATAAATTCAAACTAGTATTAATTTTTTTTTAAAAAAATGACATTTTTAATTTTTTAAGTTTCTGATTATGAAAACTATGAAAACCAATGCTCTGATACCAATTGAAAGGGACAGCGTATTAAGGATCTTAACGTTAATTTAACACTAGAGGGGAGGGGTGAATAGTGTTTAATGAATTCTAAGATTTATATGAACTAAATTGAAATTATGACACAAACAAATGCAGAACTTAATCATAGAACAATTACAATATCAAACAGAGATGCAGAAGGTAAATAAAAGCAGTAAAGGGAAAGAACACACTGGATTTTATACTGGTTCGGAGTTACTCTGTGTCCAGTCCTGTACCAAGACAAACCACCTCATACAGATTTTTATTAAACCTGTGTCGAGATTACACTCCTCAATTTATAAAGGCCTTGAGGCACCTTCCTGTCTCATGAGTCCGAGGCAAGCTCTCTTGATTTACGGGCCACAAGATTACCCAATTGATTTCCAGACACAACCACACTTTACAGAGAGACTTGATAAACTTTTGAGTGCAAATTGATCCTATAACTCTAAACAGCACTTTGATCTTCGAGAGAGGGCAGAGAATCATACAAGAATGAATTCTAAATAATTCACTTGAGAATTTGGCAGAATTTCGGCACGATCTTAAAAATATTATAATTATAGAAAATGGATTTTTGGAGAAGAAGAAGTGAAGAAAATATATGAAATTGCATTCTAAAAAATTTGTTCAAGAAGGCTATTTATAGAGTACCAACAGTCATAAGCATTCGTGAAGAGATTTAAATGAATAGACACTTCTATTGAAAATTGAATCTTTTGAAAAATGGCCACCATGTCGACATAGGGTATCCCATGATGTCGACATCCCCTTGTTATAAAAAATGTAAAATTTGTTTTGAAAATGGTATTGAAATGAAAACAAGATGAAATGATTTTGGAGTAAAATTAACTAATTTTACTATGTTTTAAAATAAAAAAACAAAGAATATTTTAAGGCTAAAACATCTTTTTGAAAATCATTTGAAAAGATAATTTTAAGGCTAAAACATTTTGAAAAGTAGATTTAAAAATCATTTTGAAAAACCATTTTGATAGTTTTGCAAGCTTCTTCCTGTAGAGCATCTCAACACATCAAGACTCGAGAACTTGTACAAAACCAGGATGTTCGTGGGTTTGTAAGCCACTTGTCGTAGGTTTCTAAGCTACTTGTCGTGGGTTTGTAAGCCACTAAGATGGTAGAAATGGGTTCCTTCCTAAATGAAATTCGGAATGAAGATTTCCATGCTATTGTGAAGTTTTAACAAAACTAAACACATACCTTGAAATCATGATCTTGATACTCATGAGTCTTCAAACTTGATTTCTTCATTCTTGATCTTTATATTATACAGTCTTCAATAATCAGTACCTGCCTTATATATATCCTGCATAATATCATTCATTTATATCTAGACAATAGTATTAGTATATTAGTTACAATAAAATAAGTTACAAAGGTTGTTATCATCAAAACCACTATATTCAGTTCCTAACATTATTTTCCAATTTGAATAAAATTAAAGTTAAATGTTGAAAAATAAATGAAACTTATATCATAAATGTTGGATATTTAAACTTTGAATCTTGTTGGAATTGAAGTGATAGTTCAAACCTGGATTTGAAATCGATAAAAATTGAAATGGTTTATTGAGAATTTGAATAGAACCTTTAACCAAGTTGAAAGTGTTGAACATGGATTGATTTAAATTGAATTTTGGAATTTTAGTTGATTTGAATCGGTTTATGGAATTGGACGAAACAATTCTAATAACTATTTCAGTATAATCTCTTTAAATAAATATATAAACCATTTTTCATTTCTAACTATTTTAATATATAAATTATTTTAATTGTTTTCTATTTTAATGTATAACTATTTTAATATATGCACTATTTTCAATATCTAAAATGTTTAAATTGGAACTGTTAAGATCTCGAAAGTATTATGACTTCGAAAGTGTTATAATTTTGAAAGTGTTACAGTTCTGGAAATGAATATTATTTAAAGTGAATAATGATATTGAATTGACATGGTTTTGAAATGAATATGATATTTTGATATAAAGTATGAACTATATGAAATTAAATAACCACTGTGTGAAATAAGCGTACGGTTGTTAAAGAAACCGGGATTGGATATTGTCATACTCTCTGCCGGTATCGAAATCCACTTTTACAACTGTGTACGTGGTGGAGATTCCAGAACGAAGTAGGATGGTTTCGCGATGATTATATATGAGGTATTAGCACAACTGTGACTCCCGTGAGTTAGCTTGATGTGGCTAAAACAGGAGCCATGCCAGGCCAAGTGAGGTCATTCCTTCGATCGTGCACATTTCTTCGATACCTTGCTATTACTTTGTGATTTGATTGGATGCACCCTTTGATTTAAGAGTGTATCTCGAGGTGGGTGGAAGTAGCTGCTATTCGTTACCACTAGTTCAGATCTACAAAAGGTATATGTAATAACCCGTGATTTTCGATAATTAAAATAGTTAATTTAATAAGATTTTTGTGATATAATATTGGAAGAAATAAAATTTTTAGAATTTATTAATGAAACAATAACTGGAATGCAATGCTATAATGTTAATTAGAGTTAATATAGAAATTTTTAGTGGAAATTTAATTGAATGAAATAATTTAAAGGTTATACTTGGCTATAAATTGGATATTAGAAAACAAATGTAAATATTGAATTAATTAATGGAATAGTATATAATAAATGGCAACTGAATAAAATCAGTGTTATGTCGGTATTATGTTTGAAAATAATAATCTTATAAATGTGATTAAAGGTAAATGGCGACAATTAATATAAGTTACCTACTTATTTAGTCAGTTAAATTTAATTGGAAATCAATTATAATTGAATGAAATTAAATGTTACATTAACGTGAGTTAGGACAATAACCGAAAATTGTGAATCTAATAAAATGTATAGAAATGTTAATTATATTCATAAGGGAATAACCGACTTAATAAAAAAATGAAATCAAGATAAATAAATTAATTGGGATTTTAAATTATATTAATGTGTAAAATTGACAAAAATTCAATATAATGGAAGTATAGTAGTTAGTGCAAAGAAAAGAAGGAAATTGTAGTATAGTAGTGAAATAAGATATCAACAAATATTAACTATGTTATTAGAGTAATAATTGATTGAATATAAAGATTGAAACCAAATTAAATCAAAATTTTGGAATTTAAATTATGGTATTTGGATTTATTGCAAGTAAATGTAATTAAATATTACGTTAATGGAAATTAAGATAAAATGGGAAAGTATTTAGGTACTAAGACATAAACCAATGTTAATTATACTCATAAGATGATAACTTATTGAATAAAAAAATTGTGAATCAAATAAATGGATTTATTTGGATTTAAATTTATAATTACTGAATTTATTGAAATTGAAGTTAAACACAATAATTAGTGAAATAACTAACATTAAGTGAAAATTTGTTTTAAATTGTTATAAATGTTTAAGTAATCAAAAGTGATAAAATTTGTTAATTATAGAATTGGAATTAAAAAGTGATTTAATTAATTTAATATTAATTTATTCAATTAATGTAAAAATAGCCATTTTGGCCACCATCTCAGATTTCGATGATACTAGTTTCATCGGATCCATCACAGTGAATCATTGCAAGATTTCAAGTTTCATAGCGATCAGACTTGTCGTTTGATCGTAGACTCGAAACGCATGAAAATCGAATTAATTAAATTTAATCGAAATCAATTTAAAATAAGTTGATAGCTAAATTCTTCATATAATGGAATTAGGACTTGAAACATGTTCCATTGAATTTGAAAATATTGAAAACATCTATTTTGATATATGAGATGACCCATTTTCATTTCGAGAACGAAACATGCTTTTCGAGTCATCTATTGTTCTACTTCCAAATCAATCTTGTCCATCCATTTCTATTTCGGATCTGCCTATATATAGTCTGTTATAAACCCTAGCTATTTCTTATTCCATTTGTATATATGTACAAATTTCATCGGTCCACTTCTCCTTCTCAATGGCAGACAAACAAATTCTCATTTCAATTTCAAATCAAATTTCAATCGAAAATTAAAACTCCTCAAACCCTGTCAAATTTTATATCGATTTAAAGCTCTCAACGAGCGTAGGTCAAATCTGTAGTCCGTTTTTTGATTTGGGTTTTTTGTATGTTTGGAATTCGAGGAATAAACCTCGGTCGTTCATCGTATCACGATCAACTTGGCCTGATCGCCGAATCGAAGGTGTTGGGTTGTAGAGAGCGGCGAGCGTAGTCCATCAGCGTGGCTCATTTGGTGAGATGATTATTGGATCTTCGTCAAAAATTTGATTAAGGTTTGTTATAATCAGCGGCGGCCGAGCATTTGGTGCTTCGATCGGAGAATCTTGCGTGTCATGAGGCCTGGAGGTTGAGGCGCTAGGAAGATGCATCGGCAGGCGATGTTGGTGTGGCCGCGATGGCCTGAGGTGGCGGTTATCGATGTATTCTTGGCGGCTGGGTTCTTTGCGTTAGAAACGATGATTCTAGGGTTTGCGAACGAGTGCTGACGTGGAAAGGTATGTACACGTATTGATTAATTTAACTATTTTATTTATTTTTATTTAAATCGTCTAACTTCAAATGTTAATAACTTTCACATACGGGGTCCAATTCACATGCTGTTTGTTTCGTGGGATCGTATCAAAATTCTAGACATTTTGGCATTGGTTTGGACGAATTCCAAGACTGTTGAATTTTGAGCCTATTTTTAAATTTCAAATCAATTTTAGTTCGAAGGTGAGTGTTTTATCCCAGTCACAATTACTAAACTATCTTATGTTAGTTAAACTAAAGTTAGGACGTGATTAGAAATTTGTTTATTTATTGATGTTTGGCATGTTAAATTGTCATTCTGGCTAAATTTTACTTTTTATTGCATTTGATCATCGTTTAATTAAATATTGAAATTTTAAATTGTCAATTTAATACCTGTATTAATTATTAGTTATCTATTGATGTTTATTGCTTGATTTGGATGATGATTGTGATGTATGTTTGATTGTTGATATCGGATGACTGGATGTTGTATTTATACTGTTATAATATTGCAAGTTCCCTATGGGTTGAAATGATACATACCTGAACGATCTATAGATCAGGGAAAAATCGTTATGGGTTGAAATGATAGACTCGAGAGATTTTATGGATTTTATTTAATTTGAGATTGCGGTTTGAAACGATATATAACCGAAAAAATTTAGATTACGGATTGAAATGATAAGGATCCGTATCACTTGACCCTAGGGTAGAAAATTATATACGGACACCAGATTGATTAAATTAAATGATTTTGGACCTTTGAAAATTTTGAATTCAGTTAACTAGTATTTTCGAAGAAGAAATTGATTTATATAAACTGAAGTATTTTCAGTAATCCAAGTGTTAATGCTGAAAAGGGAATTGATTTAATAAATTGTTCAAAGGATTTAAGTTAGAATTTCAAGGTTGAAGCGCCGAATATAAATGAATTTATCAGATTGAGTTATTGGAATTGTTGGATATAACTCTGAAATCTATTTTAAACTAATTTAAACTATTTTAATCAATATAAACTATTTTAATTTATTTTAATATATTATAACCTATTTAACCCAATTTAATCTATTTACCTATTTTAAACTAATTAATCTATTTCAAAACTATTTAATATAATTTAAATTTATTTAATCTATTTAAATTTATTTAATCTATAAAAAAAATTATTTTTAAACTAATTAAATCTATTAACCTATTTAAAACATTTTAAATCAAATTAAATTAAATTTAAACCAATTTAAACTATTTTTAACATTTAAACTATTTAAATCTATTTAAACTATTAAACTATTTTAACTATATAAATTATTTTCCAAATTTCGGACCATGTTAAGTTGAAGTATTTATATTTAAACTCTTGATGATGATACAGCTTAAGTTGGAATTGAAATTGATACCTTTTTGTGAAATGACATATTGAGTAAATATGATTTTTAAGGTGAATATAGTTTCTAAAGAGATATGATTTGAAATCGAATATGATATTTTGATATAAATTGTGAGGTGACTTTTGAAATGTAAAAGAACCATCCGGTGTGAGATAAGCATTTGGTTGTTAAAAAGAACTGGATCAGATATTGTCATACTCTCTGCCAATACCGAAAATAACTTTAATAACTATGTACGTGGTGGAGATTCTGGAAATGAAGTAGGATGGTTTGGGTACGATTTTTGTATGAGGTATGACGTGACCCTGACTTCCATGAGTCACCTTAGATGTGACTAAAATAGGAGCCACGCCGGGCTAAGTGAGGTCATTCCTCATATCAGGCACATTTCTTCCATACCATTCTATTACTTTATGATTGATTTGTGAGTATGTCCGAGGTGGGCGGTAGTAGTCGCTATGTTTTACCACAAGTCTGGATCCGCAATTGGTATATCTTCCCTGGCATTGGCTCAAGTGCCATGTTCATATGCTCTGGAGCATCTTCTACGAGTTTGTTTTGTACCATACCTATGGAGTGCCCTCTGAGTAAACCTCACGGAGGAGCTTACAGCACTGTATAGACTATGGGAATGTATAAAAATGTGTTAAGGGGGATATGGGTAACGTCTTAATGCTATTTTAGTACTTTACTTTACTGTAGACACTATTATAATAGTGTATTGTACTACATAGTTGATAGTTTAACGGATCCTTAGGAGATGGTAATCCCGAACATCTCTTAAGTTATTGCACTCACGTCAGACACTGGATAGGAGATGTCAATGCTCGTAAACATCTATGATGCCGTCACACTCATGTTTACCATTGATTTAACTTACATAAGATCTTTTAGTTCTGACTCGAGTGTTTTGTCTTTTCAATTCGCTCGGGTCAGTCTGAGTATTTCAGGGTTGAAGACCTTATTTTTAGAGGACGAAGACGAAGATTTGTACTAGTATTATTTATTATACTCCACCGCATCATGTTGTTCCATTGCATTTATTATTTATTTATTCCTATTTCTGTAACTCTGATTTTGTGTTATGAAAGAATAGTCAAATATATTTATAAAACAACATCATGAACTGTATTTGATTATTATATTTTGTCCTTCCGCAGCGAGATTCTGTATTTTTTTTATTTCCTTGTCTTTTTCTTATGCACCCCATAGCAATCTGCCCTTTTGAATAGTCAAATATATCTATAAAACAACATCATGAACTGTATTTGATTATTATATTTTGTCCTTCCGCTGTGAGATTCTGTATTTTTTTATTTCCTTGTCTTTTTCTTATGCATCCCATAGCAATCTGCCCTTTTGAATGGTTTGAGTTTGACATGTGTGTCTGCTTAAAACGTCCAAAAAGGCAGTTCGTTACAGTATATCATCCCTGACATTGTCTCGCGTGCCTTGTCACATGCCCTATCGCGCCTTCTACTAGTTTGTTTTGTGTCGTACCTATGGAGTGCTCCCTGATAGCCCATCTACGTGTGGAGTTTATAGTATTTGTATAGACTATGACATTATATAAAAGTGTGTTAAGGGGGATATGGATAACCCCATAACGCTATTTTAATACTTTACTTTACTGTAGACATTATTATAATAGCGTATATTACTGCATAGTAGATAGTTCTACGGATCCTTAAAGGATGAAAATCCTAAACATCTTTTAAGTTACTTGTATTTCAGTTGACATTTCACTTGAGTTAAATTTACTAATATAAGAATGTTAATGCTGATTCGAGTGTTTATGTTTTGCTTTATGCTCGGGTTAGATTGAGTGTCACAACATTTGAGACTCACCTTTGGAGGTGGAGCTTCGCTTGGTGATCCTTCTGTCTATCCAGCTTTTAGCCATTTCAGTTATTCCAGTCATTTATGTTCAGACTCGTCAGTTGCTTATGTATTAGAGATTCATTTGTATTTAAGATTCTGTTGTATTTTACTTTTAACTTTGATGTTTATATGATAGCTTCATAAACTATAATTTATCTATTCCGCTGCTTATTGTTATATTACTCTATATCTGTGATTCTGCGATTGATTGATTTACTGTATATGCTAAGTTTTTCCAAATATAAATTAATAATCGTTTATTTTGAGCAATTCAAGTGCAACATATACAGATGCGAAGGGTTCGAAATGCCGGTCGTTACAATAGATGTTCAACGACTCTCTCCCAAAGCTTCATTGTAGGACTCATAAACTTAATTCCTTTTTATTTTTTACAATTTTGAATATCTCCTTTATTCTTGAAGATTGGAACTAATATGCCGCTTCTTCACTCATCTGGTTCTTGTTTGATTTGAAAACATTATTAAACAACTTAGATAGCCAGGCTACCCCTGCATCTCTAAGGCATTTCCATGTCTCAATGGGGATGTCATAGGCCCCAATGCCTTGTCTGCTTTCATCCATTTTAGAACCTACTTTACCTAAGAATCTTGAATTCTTTGAACAAAATGTTTACCAGTGTCATCAAAAGAGTCATCCAGCTCGATCATAGTGCTATCACCTTCTTCATTGAATTGCTTGTCTAAGTATTCTCCCTATATATTTGTTATCTTATCATCCTTCATCAAAAGTCTACTATTTTCATTATTGATGCATTTAACTTGGTTAAAGTCTCTCATATACCTCTCGTGGAGCTTAGCTATCTTGTAGACGTTTTTTCACCCTCCTTCACCCTTAGCTTTTAATATAGATCTTCATACACCCGACCCCTTTCTTTATTCAATGCACTCTTGGCGTTCTTCTTGATCACTTTGTAATTTTTCATGTTGTCCTCACTCCAATGATGATGCAAGCATTTGTAGCATAACCTTTTCTCTTTAATAGTCTTTTGAACATCATTGTTCCACCACCATGAATCTTCAGGTTCGTGTTTATTTTCTTTTGCTATCCAAAACATCTCAGTAGACGCTTTTCGAATGCGCGTTGCCATCTCAACACATCCCATATGTCATTTGCTTCTCCTTCCATATTCTATGCCCATTTTCCCATCGCTCTATCTGTAAACACCCATGAGGTGCCTCCTTTAAGCATTCATCATTCTGGCTGACCAATCTTGGCTCCTTTATCCTATCGACCATGTATCCGATGATGAAACTCAAATATCAAAAGCTGATGTTATAAGGCAACACATTCTCCAAATATGAATTTTCAATCTACACAAACTCATATATCATCTCTTCTAGTATGGACAAAGTCAATCTGACTAGAGTGTTGGTCACTACTAAAAGTAACTAAATGCGATTGTCTCTTTCTAAAGAAGGTATTAGCTATCACGAGGTCATAAGCAATAGCGAAATTCAATATTTCTTCTCTTTCTTGGTTCCTATCTCCATATCCAAAACCATCACGCACTTTCTCAAACCCCTCCAATAGTTATACTAACATGCAGTTGAAACCTCCTCCTATGTAAAGTTTTTAGCTACTGGATACATATCTAACCGGACATCTAGCTCTTTCCAGAAATTTCTCTTGGTGGCTTCACTTAGGCCTACTTGTAGGGCATATCATTAATGACGTTCAGAACCATATCACCAGCTACCAGCTTGACTAGGATGATCCTTCTCTTGTCTCTTAATGTGGACCACTCTATATTTAAGGTTCTTGTGAATTAAGATGCCTGCCTTATTTTTGTTAAGTTCTTTTCCCATGTACCATAACTTTAGGTTTATGTTCTACACCTCCTTCACCTTCTGGCCCGTACATTTGGTCTTCTGAATGCATAAGATATTTACATCTCTCCTAGTCATTGTATCAACTATCTCTCTTAAATTTCCTGTTAAGCACCTTACATTCCAACTACCTAACCGAATCTTGCTTTCATTGACTAGTTTCTTTGCCCCTCGCGCCCACCGAGTAAAGTGTGAAGACTCTTGCTCATTTATCGCAACAATAGGGTGTCGCTGTAGCACGCCACTAAAGGATTGATGACCCTGCCCTTGCATATTTATCACCATTCATGAGTCTTGATATGGCATGCCACTAACGGAGTGGTGACCCAACCCTTGCTTATTTATCGCTATACCCAAGTCCCGATATGGCACATCGCTAATAGGGTTACGTCCCAACGAAATATAATATGGTTCCACTTTTATAAGAGAGGCTATGGTTTTATGTTGGCTCGCTAAGCCAATCACAACCTTCCTCCTTTGTCATGCCTTGGGAAAGGCTGTAAAGAAAACTACACAAGGGGAATTGATTAGAAACAATGCGATAAAAAATTTATGGTGACCTTCACTGTGCTTTAAATAGCAAACTCTCTCGAGTAGCATCGGTATGAGAGGAGCGCTGCATTTTTCCTTCCAGTGCCTAGATGTTACGAAACAATTAAACAAGCACCTTGAGGTTGAGAGCCTATTAAGCTGGTGCCTAATTTAGCTTTTGTTGGGAAAATTGAATGGTTCTACTTGTGATAGTATAAAGTTGTAATGTCGAACTTTCGGGGAAATTGGAGTTTCTCTAAATGTTAAATACTTAGGTGTAAAATTTCTGGCTTTATCCTTGAACGTAAGAATTATGGTTTTGTTTGTACTAAAACACTAGTTCCTATTGAGAAAACCATTCTAGTTTTCATACGCGCTCTATACACATGCAATCAATAAAATCTTTACTTACACCAATCAAATCAAAGTAAGTGCAATAACAAACCTATGTTTTATGAGAGGTGGTTAAAATCATTGTTATTTTATTTATTAATATAAATAATATTTTTCAATATATTTCTTTTATGACTGAAAATATTTAAGTCTACTGTTTTAATTAGTGCATTCAAAACATTCTTCTACTAGTTTTTATTATTACATATTAATGATTATTAATTTAATTTACATGTAATTTTCCAAAATCATGAACAATGATATTTTATGTAAAAGATCATTAGGGGTTCCAACTTCGAAACCCTCAAATTGGAAGACAATATAAAATTTTATTTGTTGTTTTTAGCTTTTCACCCATAAAATAAAACACAATATCCATAGAATAATTAAAACTAAACTAATCGCTAATTTTTTTGTATACATATCACTAAATTAATCACTTAATCTCTCATTCTTTTTTCCAACCTATTTAAAATCATAAAAACATAATTTTTCTTTCTTACTCCATCCTCTTTAACCCCTCCCCATAAAGCAGCTTTATAGAATATATAATGGTGCATTCTACCATACAAAAATAAGTTAATGCTGGTCTTGTGAACGATTGTTCGGTGAATTATAGGTTGAGTTTGGATGTGAGATTGTGTTGCTTCTTCTATTAACTTAATTAATTTCATTAGCACTTATTTACTAGTATTTTAGAAATAATTACTAATAGTTAGTAACTAGTAATCACTAGTAATTAATATGTTTAATTAATAATAAATAGTCATTAATTAATAATTAATAATATTTAATTATCAATAATAATTAATAACACAAATATAAATTGATAATTGATAATGGTAATCAACAATCAACAATTAATGATTATTATTTAGTGATTAATAACCAATGGAAAAATTACAAAAATATCGCCACTATGAATTAAATGCAAATACCTAATGTGTCCAAATGACATCAAAAGTTTCAAACTATGATTAACAAAAGACAACGCAGATGATAATGCATAATTCCTAATGTTTTGTAAATAAAATACACATGGAACAACTAAGGATTGTCTCACATCATTTGTAGGTCATGCACAATCCACATGTGTGCTTGATCATTATCTTTTAGGATTATTATTTTTGTCAAATATCCCCATTTAGGGACATACTTGTAATCACCAATCAAGGAAAATACCCCACCTTCATCTACATGTTGTTTGGCTTTGTCAATTTGTGACAATACATATGAAAGCTCAAAAACCTAGAAGAATATGAAGACTGAGTCAAAGTTTATTTTCGTCATACATACACCCCCTAATATGAACATATTCATAAAAGGATGGCGATGAAAGTCTTCTCTTAGTGAGAAACGAAAACAACAAGGGAAAAATGATTATACAAGGGTTCTCAACACCAACTTCATTCATACCGATAGCTTAATTTTCATTCAGCGTTTGGGAAGACTATTCATCATTAAAATTCCAATCTCCATATAAGGGCTTATCTTTCTAAATCAGGTTATCAGTAGCTGAAGTGAAATTCAATATAATTTAGTGTGATGTTACCGCACCTATGGTTTAAGAGGGACCATACCAATCAAAAACATAAAGAATATAACATTGAACTTTGTTATTGTGCTTTAGGGTAAAATTCAATATACACCTATGATTTATGCAATCATTTCCATCTTAAGGTATTAGCAATGATATGTTGTGCGCATGGTGTTGGATCATGTGCATTGGTAGCGGGGTGAAAATAGGAAAATTTAACAACCTACCCTTGGTAATATCCCGAATCAACGTTGAATAACAATGTCTGACTTTTGAATATCACAAAAGACAAATTGTCAAGGAAAAACTAAAACATTATACCAAGGAATATTGATGAAATCTCACAGTGGAAAAATAACATATAATATATTAAATATACATGAATAGAACATGATAAACGATATATACAAAAAAACGGTGGAAATAAATGGTAAATGAATATCAATAAAGAAAGTAGAATACATCAACTCCCTACGAAATAGAGTACTGAGTAATATATCTGATACAACAAGTATTATATGTAAAATAATATGTCTTCCATGTACTACGATAATATCAAGGACATGTACCTAAAATATCAACTTCTCCTTCAAAGCACTCCATCTATGCCACTTTGACAGCATATTCTCAAAAGCACCAGACTCCCAAACTACTCAATCGAGTACTCGAGAGTTGTCATTGCATAAACAAACAAAGATAAAATAGGAAATTACCAAGGCACATCTATCCACTCCAAAAACTTAGGTCAAGGATAATCTGGACTACCCATAAACAAGTAAAGCAATCCTATCCCAAATGTAGAAAATCATACCATAACTGTAACGATCCCGTTTCTAAACCAAATTTAAATTTTGTAATTAATATAAATTTTGGAATTTAATTGTGAATTAATTTGAAAATTTCAAAACAAATAAGATATGTATTGTTTATATGTGTATATATATGGATTGTAATTAGAAATTTGATTTAAAATTCAAATATAAATGTCTTAAAATTAAATTGGATTTAAAAATAATATGCATACACATACATACATACATACATATATATATATATATATATATGAATGTGATTATTTATTAATGTATAGTTTAGTTTTAAATCATTTGCTTTTTAAATTATATATATATAAATAAAGGAAATGCATTTATAAAAATAGAAAATACAATTTAAAATAATATAAAAATATAAATACATAAAAAAATACAAATGTAAGTTAATTACATTTACCAATCACAAGTGTAAGTTAATAATACATACAAATAACAAGTGTTAAGATTTTAATTCATGCAAAGACAAGTGTCAATTTTTTTCTTTTCATTTTAAAATCAAGAAAACAAGGCTATAAGAATTCCTACACCTACACCTACATTTTCATTTTTCTTTTATCTTTGCTTTTAAAATCAGAAAAACAAAATTAAAAACATGAGAAACAAACAAAACAAAAACAATTATCTCAAATTTCAACCTGAGCCCATGATTCAACTCATTCAACTTGATTTAAAAGCAAGCTAACAAAACAAAGATCAAGCAAGTTCCAATTTTCAAAGAACAGATCAAACAATCAGAGTACAAATTCTAGAATAAAGTCATCTCTAGTTTTTTAAAAAGAAAATCAAAATCAAAACTTCCAGGCTCTATTCTTCTATCTCTTCAAAAAGAATTGTGAGTGAACTCTTAAATCTATAGATATCTTGATTTACCTGTGATAAATGCTTGTAGTATGATTGTGAAATGTTTATATAGATGTAAGTATGCCTGCATGTATATCTATATGCATGTAAATAAGGTGTGCATGTCTAGGTATAGTGTGACGCCCCACCTCTATACCCACTCTAGCCAAGGACACTACGGGGTAATGCCGTCAATTAGCGCAGAGAATAAGGCTGTTGAGGAGCGACCATCCCCGTAATTGCTTTTTGCGAGCACCGATATGTCAGATGGTGCAACATGCATCTGGTTTCAGGAGGAAATCCGACATACCGATACAAACTCAAAGCTACTACCCCGTGGCTATATATATTCTTTGGAAACAAGTATAGAAATAAACATAACACAAATCAGTCACAGACATCTATATCACAAAGGCGAAAATAGATATGAATATATAACACATAAAAGTGTTCATCAGAGTAGTGGTCAGACAAGATCCACAATATCACAAAAGAATAGCTACAAGTGCTAGACAAAAGAATATGGATACATCAATGAGTCTATATCTCAAATGTATACAACAAAAACTACTAATCTAAGTAGTTAGCCAAAAAGTCAGGGTGATAATCCCAGATGTGAAGTCAAGCAGAAGCACCTGTAACATCTCGGTCTGACCCGAGTATTATTTAATAAGAAAATAATAAACGGATCAGTCTAACTATAAATATCAGATAAAATGATATAGAATAAGAGATGATGACAAAAACGTAAGATAACCACAAAACCATACTGTGATAAGTATGTAATTGAAAATCAACAAGAGATAAATCAATATCACAAGAATCTTCTCAAAGATAAAAAAGAATGTCATACTCTTTATTTTTATTCACTAAAACCATAAGTATTGATCATTATATCAATGCCAATCACAAAAGTTAATGACACACAAATTCACCAATACACGAATATTGATAAGACTTATCAATGTAAATCACGAAAATTGGCGAAACACAAATTCTAGAAATCATCAATGGAAATCCAGAAATCACAAAAAGGGGGAGGCCTATCACAAAACGGGAGCATGAAAACTCACCAACATGTGTATCACAAAATGGAACGCTATTCCATGGTTGCCAACCATTAATTTTGAGCTGAAGCTCCACAAAATATCCCGAAGACCATGGGTCAGTACTCCACCAAATTGAGCCGAAGCTCCATAGAAACGAGGTTTAATCTCCCTCGTAGACAAAGAGACATCGCACATTTGCTAGTCTATATCACAAAAATGATCATCAACGATCATCAAGAAGTGTCAATTACAGTAAGCTAGTAAATATACAAGCTTAGGCTCATGTCCCATAACCACTAGCTTAACTTAAATATTTACGAACAAATTGTAGATCTCCACTCGAAAATTGTCACAAGAGATTCAATCGAACAAGTCCAAGAATTAACCGGCGAAGTAAACGCAAGCATTTCATACCACTAGTTTTACTAAGCCGTTTGATTAGATTTCTCGTACGAGTGAGGTAAAGGTTTATATATACTAGTAGATTGGAAAATGGTTTAAGAAACAAGCTTTGTAGTAAAATAAGGTTGAAATCGTTTTAATGAAAGAGTTTTGATATTTACTGCTAGTATTGAAACCTTCATATTTTTAAAATGACAAATCACAAAAATGATTGTAGAAACAATAAGTCACAAAAATTCACATTCGAAGACGTGAATAAAATCAAAAGAATTCGGTTCCAAATCCATCAATGGAAATACCCTTGCGAGTTAACAGTCACGACTTACGACTTAACATAATTCAGCACAAGAAATCAACGGCTCAATACATGCGGCTCCACGACATACGACATAAGAGATCAGCGACTTAAGGAGTTACATGCGGCCTAACAGAGCAGCTTTACATGGCGCGACCTATAGCATGGCGCGACCTAAGTTGGTGCGAGATATAGCAGGTGCGACCCAAGGTATGGCGCGAACTATAGCATGTGCGACATAACAGGCAGAGCGACTTAAGGAGTTGTGGTTGAGTGACCTAAGTGGTTGCGACCTAAGGGGTGCGACTTATATGTAGGTGCGACCTAAGTTGGTTGCGACCTAAGGTATGGTGCGACCCATAACTGGTATGACCTAACAATGCAAGAAGACCGAGCGACCTAAGGGGTGGAACGTCCTAAGTTGTGAGAGAAGGCCGAGCGACTTAAGATGGAACGACCTAACACATGGCCGAGCGATCTAAGTTAAGGAACGACCTAAGTATGGCGCGACCTATGTTGTGAGAGAAGGCCGAGCGACTTAAGATGGAATGACCTAACACATGGCTGAGCGACCTAAGATGGAACGACTTAACGCATGGCCGAGCGACCTAAGTTAAGGAATGACCTAAGTATGGCGCGACCTATGTTGGTGCGACCTATATGCAGGCCGAGCAATTCGAATGGTGCAGGCCGAGCGACCTAGGGGATAGAAGTGCAAAAATTCTCTCAATTTGCAACCGATCGAGCACGGACGCTAGGGGATTACGCCCATCGGCTACCCGGTCCTATTGGCTCCTCGATGCATCACCAAAAACGTGTTAAATCATCAAAGTTAGGATTTTTAAAGATTTGAACCCAAAACACTAAAAATTGGGATTTTCACCAATTCAATCCAAATCAAAAGCAAATGCATATAAATAAGTGTTAGGAATTCATACCCAACAATCAAAGATAGTTATAAACAAAGATGTGAGATAAAAATATCACCTTTACACAAAATCAATGAAGAAGAAGCTTGAAAGCAAAGGAAGAATCAACCACACTTCAATCTCAATCACAAGAAGCTTGATTCAATGGCTTCACTTTGGATTTGGAGTAAGATGATGGATTTGCAAATGAGCTAGGGCTTGGAGTTTTAATTTCCCATTCCTTCCTCCATTTTTGATGAAGCTTGAGTGTTAGGAAATGAAAGTGAAGTTATGAAGGGAAGAGGGGGGTTTGAACTAGAGTTAATAGTTTAGGCTAATGGGCTAAACCAAACCCAAAGCCCAAAGTGAAAAAGTGGCAAAATTCCACTAACTCCAAACATATCAAAGTTTATACTCAAAAAGATCGCAAACGGCATTTTGGACCCAATGGAAGTGGTCCCAAGTCCTAATTCGACCGTATGCAAAAAGTAACTTTTCGGACTAAAATCCGACTAACAATAAAATATTAAAATAAAATATTTAAATATTTAATCATAAAATATGCGGGTTGTTACAGACTCCCCTCCTTAAAGAAACTGCGTCCACGCAATATTTAAGAAGAAAATATAAGGTAACAACCACGAAAGCATATCAACACAATAGAAATTTGAAATAAGAAATTCACCTCAAAGAGCATGGGAAAGTAAGTCCGGATGCGTTCGCTCGATGAACTCTATGGATTTCCAAGAACAATCCTTAGGATTTGAGGACCATTGAACTTTAACAAGCGGAACATCTTTATTTTGAAAGCGTTTGACCTCCGAAGCAATAATACGAATAAAATGTTGCTCATAAGTTAAATTAGGCAAAACTTCAACATCTTCCACGACACCGGGATTAAGAATAGAATTGGAATCTCGAAGGCATTTCCGTAATTGAGAAACGTGAAACACGTCATGAATAGCATAAAATTGAGCCGGTAATAAAAGGCGATAAGCCACGGAACCAATACGTTCGGTGATGGGAAATGGACCAATATATCGAGGTGTTAATTTTCCCGATCGACTGAAACGTACAACACCCTTCATAGGTGAAACACGAATAAACACAAGATCTCCCACAGAAAACTCTAATTTCCTTCTCCAGTTATCAGCATAGGATTTTTGTCTACTCTGGGCTTCTTTCATCCTATGACGAATAAGGTCTATATTCTCTGTGGAATCACGAATAAAATCTGGACCTAAAACCAGCTTCTCACCGGCTTCAAGCCAACAAGAAGGAGATCGACATGGTCTTCCATAGAGTGCCTCGAAAGATGCCATACCAATACTAGATTGGAAGCTATTATTATAGGAAAACTCAACAAGAGAAATATGATCTTCCCAACTTCCACCAAAATCAAGAACACATGCACGAAGAAGATCTTCAAGAGTTTGATTCACACGCTCAGTTTGTCCATCGGACTGGGGATGATAAGCGGTGCTAAAATTAAGCTTCGTTCGCAAAGATTTTTGAAGACTCTTTCAAAATCCACTAGTAAACAACGGATCACGATCACTAACAATAGAAGTAGGAACTCCATGCAATTTAACAATTTCTTTGATGAAGAGTTTAGCCAAAAGAGGCACGGTTCGATTGGACCGAACGGGAATAAAATGGGTGGATTTAGTAAGTCTATTGACTATCACCCATAAGCTATCATGACCCGAACGAGAACGGGGAATGCCGTCTATAAAATCCATTGAAATTTGGTCCCACTTCCAAATTGGAATTTCTAAGGGTTGCAATAACCCACCGGGCCTTTGATGTTCGGCCTCAATGAGTTGGCAAGTCATGCAACACTTAACAAAGTTAGCAATATCAGATTTCATTCCCTCCCAATAATAAAGTCGCTTCATATCCGCGTACATTTTACTACAACCGGGATGAATGGTAAATTTAGAACGATGAGAATCTTCTAAAATGTCTTTACGAAGATTACTAATATTTGGCACGATAAGTCTATCAAATTTTCGAATGCCACCACGAGAATCGATATCAAAGTCTTTCAAACCTTCAATATCAATTTTATCCCTAAAATTTTGGCCAAGAAGAGCCAATTCGGGATCTAGCTTTTGAGCTTCAAGAATGCGGTCTAAAAGAGAAGGATGAGCCTCAAGGCTACATAAAACAAGAGATGAACATAAATCGGAAACACAATCTCGATTCTCACAAGTGGATAAAATTCCGAGATCGTTCCATTCAGATATCATCATAGAAACAACCGCTTGTTGCTTGCGACTAAATGCATCGGCAACACGATTTCCCTTTTCGGGAGTATAAAGAATATCAAGATCATAAGCTGCAAGAAATTTGAGCCAACGTTGTTGACGCAAATTAAGTTCCTTTTGAGAAAATAGATACTACAAAGATTTATGATCGGTGTAAAGAATAAATTTTTCTTCCAAAAGATAATGACGCCAAATTCGAAGGGCGAAAACAATAGCCGCGATCTAAATCATGAGTGGCATATCTAGTTTCGGCTAGCTTCAATTGCCTAGACGCATAAGCAATAGCACGTTCTCTTTGCATAAGAACGACACCCAAAGCAACGCGACTAACATCGGTATAAACAATAAAATCTTGGTTTCCCTCGAGAATCACAAGAATAGGAGCATCGGAAAGGAGTTCTTTTAATTTCTGAAAAGAAGCTTCACATTTATCCGACCAAATGTATTTAACTCCCTTCTTTGTCAAACTAGTAAGAGGCACGGAAATTTTAGAAAAGTCTTTGATAAAATGACGGTAATAACCCGCCAGTCCAAGGAAACTACGAATCTCCGTCATACTCTCCGGTCTCTTCCAATTTTGAATCGCTTCAATCTTTAAAAGATCCATGGAAATTCCGGATTCGGAAATAATATGACCGAGAAACTTCACACGAGATTGCCAAAAGTGGCATTTAGAAAAAAATTCTTTCAATTGATTGCTCCTAAGAGTTTCCAACACAATCTGAAGATGTTTTTCATGCTCCTCCTTGGTTTTTGAATACACAAGAATATCATCAATGAAGATGAGAACAAATCGATCGAGGAAATTTTTGAAAACTCGATTCATAAGGTCAACGAAATAAGCCGGAGCATTTGTTAAACCAAATGGCATAACCATCCATTCATAAGATCCATAATGAGTACGAAACGATGTCAAAGGAATGCTATCCTCTGCAATACGAAGCTGATGAAAACCGGTAGCTAAGTCTAATTTTGAAAAGACTGTAGCACCACTAAGCTGGTCAAATAAATCACCAATGCGAGGTAAAGGA
This sequence comes from Allium cepa, assembly GCA_030765085.1. Lineage (NCBI taxonomy): Eukaryota > Viridiplantae > Streptophyta > Magnoliopsida > Asparagales > Amaryllidaceae > Allium > Allium cepa. The sequence continues at coordinate 353,989,892 of CM060935.1, forward strand.
TATTTATTCTTGATAGTAAGATCATTAAGCTTGCGGTAGTCAACGCAAAGCCTAAGTGTACCATCAGATTTCTTCACAAAAATAGCCGAAGCTCCCCAAGGCGAGGAACTAGAGCGAATAAATTGCTTCGTCTCCAATTCGGATAATTGTTTGCGCATCTCCTCATTTTCTTTATTGGACATGCGATAAGGAGGACGAGTGATAGGTTGAGCTCCAGCGATGAGATTAATTTTGAACTCAATTGCTCGCTTAGGTGGTAATCCTAAAACGGGCTCAAATATGTCGGAGAATTCACGAACAACGTGAATAAGAGAAATGACATCTTCCTCATCGTCATTATCGTCATCATGAGGATTTAAAGAATATAAAGATGCAACCAAGCCGGAATCCGAATCTTTAAGTTCAATAGAAATCTGCTTAACAAATTGAGGATGTCGAAGATGAATAGTCCGCTCGGGACATAGGATTTGGGCTTCATAGCGGTTAAGCCAATCCATTCCCAAAATCATTCCAAAGCCTAAGTAGCGCATAACATGCAAATCGACTCGGAAAGAAAAATCATACAAAATAATCTCGACAGCTTTACACAATAAACTGATTATTGCGGATCCACCAACCGGATTCGCAATTCTCAAAGAAGTCATTAAATACAAAACATCCAAAGAAAAAAAAGTATCAACAAGTTCTTTTGATATAAAAGAATGGGACGCACCTGTATCAAAAAGAACTCGAACAGGATGACCACGAAATAAAATAATGCCATCAAGGATAGAATGAGAAATACCTTGACCATGAGAAGTGTTACTAGGAGTTTGTACCACATTAAGCTTTCCCTCCGTCCTATTTTGAAGTTTGGGATACGAAGATATATAATGGTCCGGGCTTTTGCAATAGCGACAAGCACGAGGTTTTGAACACTTATTCGTATAATGCTCCTTAGAACCACAGTTGTCGCATTGCCCACCACTTGAGGTAGAAGTCTTAGTTGCCGGAGAGGCTTGCTTCCCTTTCTTATTGTTGGGATAAAGATCTTTGAACTTATTAGGCCTTTTCTTGTGGGTGAAGTTCGGTTTAGCACTCCCAATCTCAACATCACTTACTCTATCAGCCTCTTCAAGTCGAAGAGCGATATCAATGAGTTGATCAAAAGAAACTTCTAATTTTAGAAGTAATGGCTTCTTGAGAATTTTGTTCAAGCCATAGACAAATCTTTGGTTCTTCTTCAATGGGGTGTTTATGTATTCTACCCCGTATTTAGAAAGTGACTCGAAGGATGCGACATAATCTGCCACAGAAGATTCACCTTGAACAAGGTCAATGAAGCGACGGGCCAATGTCACTTTCTCAGCTTTTGGCACAAACTTTAATTCGAATCCATCCCGGAATTTCTCCCAAGTAGGATCCACTTCAATAATTTCAGAAATTAGAAGCTCATACCAATCTAATGCTCTTTCTTGGAGCATACTAGAGGCCACCTGAACACGGTGAAGATCAATAAGATTCATGCGAGAAAAGATTCGATCGCACGTTCTTAGCCAAGCCTGGACTTCAATAATAGTTTCGGATCCTTTGAATGGCTTCCCACCCAAATTGGTATAATCGTTGCACAAACGTGAAAATCCAGACTTAGGGTGAGAAGACTCCGGATTAGATCCGGCTGCTTGAGCATTCTTTACTAGATCAAGAAGCTGATAGGCAGACATAAATACTCCATCCTAGGGAGTAGCAATAGATTGACCGGCGTTGGGACGGCCAGGTCTAACCATTTCTCTTCCTTAGAAAGAAAGAAAGAAGAAGGGTAAGGTTACTTACCAAATGAATATCAAGCAATCTTGATAGATAAAACAAGGAATCATAAAGAAAATAGGATGAATCGGTTCGAAGACTCGAATTAAATCCTAAAGCACGACTCCTAAGATGGACTTAGGACTGTTAGGACGATGATCATTGTTAAATTATTCAAAATTGTTCCGAAGATTTTGCTCTGATACCAAGCTGTGACGCCTCACCTCTATACCCACTCTAGCGAAGGACACTACGGGGTAATGCCGTCAACTAGCGCAGAGAATTAGGCTGTTGAGGAGCGACCATCCGCGTAATTGCTTTGTGCGAGCACTGATATGTCAGATAGTGCAACATGCATCTGGTATCAGGAGGAAATCCGACATACCGATACAAACTCAAATCTACTACCCTGTGGCTATATATATTTTTCGAAAACATGTATAGAAATAAACATAACACAAATCAGTCAAAGACATCCATATCACAAAGGCGGAAATAGATATGTATATATAACACATAAAAGTGTTCATCAGAGTAGTGGTCAGACAAGATCCACAATATCACAAAAGAATATCTACAAGTGCTAGACAAAAGAATATGGATACATCAATGAGTCTATATCTCAAATATATACAACAAAAACTACTAATCTAAGTAGTTAGCCAAAAAGTCAGGGTGATAATCCCAGATGTGAAGTCAAGCAGAAGCACCTGTAACATCTCGGTCTGACCCGAGTATTATTTAATAAGAAAATAATAAACGGATCAGTCTAACTATAAATATCAGATAAAATGACATAGAATAAGAGATGATGACAAAAACGTAAGATAACCACAAAACCATACTGTGATAAGTTTGTAATTGAAAATCAACAAGAGATTAATCAATATCACAAGAATCTTCTCAAAGATAAAAAAGAATGTCATACTCTTTATTTTTATTCACTAAAACCATAAGTATTGATCATTATATCAATGCCAATCACAAAAGTAAATGATACACAAGTTCACCAATACACAAATATTGATAAGACTTATCAATGTAAATCACGAAAATTGGCGAAACACAAATTGTAGAAATCATCAATGGAAATCCAAAAATCACAAAAAGGGGGAGGCCTATCACAAAACGGGAGCATGAAAACTCACCAACATGTGTATCACAAAATGGAACGCTATTTCATGGTTGCTAACCATTAATTTTGAGCTGAAGCTCCACAAAATAGCCCGAAGACCATGGGTCAGTACCCCACCAAATTGAGTCGAAGCTCCATAGAAACGGGGTTTAGTCTCCCTCGTAGACAAAGAGACATCGCACATTTGCTAGTCTAAATCACAAAAATGATCATCAACGATCATCAAGAAGTGTCAATTACAGTAAGATAGTAAATATACAAGCTTAACCTCATGTCCCATAACCACTAGCTTAACTTAAATATTTACGAACAAATTGTAGATCTCCACTCGAAAATTGTCACAAGAGATTCAATCGAACAAGTCCAAGAATTAACCGGCGAAGTAAACGCAAGCATTTCATATCACTAGTTTTACTAAGCCGTTTGATTAGATTTCTCGTACGAGTGAGGTAAAGGTTTATATATACTAGTAGATTGGAAAATGGTTTAAGAAACAGGTTTTGTAGTAAAATAGGGTAGAAATCGTTTTGATGAAAGAGTTTTGATATTTACTGCTAGTATTGAAACCTTCATATTTTTAAAATGACAAATCACAAAAATGATTGTAGAAACAATAAGTCACAAAAATTCACATTCGAAGACGTGAATAAAATCAAAAGAATTCGGTTCCAAATCCATCAGTGGAAATACCCTTGTGACTTAACAGTCACGACTTATGACTTAACATAATTCAACACAAGAAATCAGCGGCTCAACACATGCGGCTCTACGGCATACGACATAAGAGATCAGTGACTTAAGGAGTTACATGCGGCCTAACAGAGCAGCTTTACATGGCGCAACCTATAGCATGGCGCGACCTAAGTTGGTGCGAGATATAGCAGGTGCGACCCAAGGTATGGCGCGACCTATAGCATGTGCGACATAACAGGCAGAGCGACTTAAGGAGTTGAGGTTGAGCGACCTAAGTGGTTGCGACCTAAGGGGTGCGACTTATATGTAGGTGCGACCTAAGTTAGTTGCGAACTAAGGTATGGCGCGACCCATAACTGGTACGACCTAACAGTGCAAGAAGACCGAGCGACCTAAGGGGTGGAACGTCCTAAGTTGTGAGAGAAGGCCGAGCGACTTAAGATGGAATGACCTAACACATCGCCGAGCGATCTAAGTTAAGGAACGACTTATGTATGGCGCGACCTATGTTGTGAGAGAAGGCCGAGCGACCTAAGATGGAACGACCTAACGCATGGCCGAGCGACCTAAGTTAAGGAATGACCTAAGTATGGCGCGAACTATGTTGGTGCGACCTATATGCAGGCCGAGCAATTCGAATGGTGCAGGCCGAGCGACCTAGGGGATAGAAGTGCAAAAATTCTCTCAATTTGCAACCGCACGGACGCTAGGGAATTACGCCCATCAGCTACCCGGTCCTATTGGCTCCTCGATGCATCACCAAAAACGTGTTCAATCATCAAAGTTAGGATTTTTAAAGATCTGAACCCAAAACACTAAAAATTGGGATTTTCACCAATTCAATCCAAACCAAAAGCAAATGCATATGAATAAGTGTTAGGAATTCATACCCAACAATCAAAGATAGCTATAGACAAAGATGTGAGATAAAAATCTCACCTTTACACAAAATCAATGAAGAAGAAGCTTGAAAGCAAAGGAAGAATCAACCACACTTCAATCTCAATCACAAGAAGCTTGAATCAATGGCTTCTCTTTGGATTTGGAGTTAGATGATGGATTTGCAAATGTACTAGGGCTTGGGGTTTTAATTTCCTATTCCTCCCTCCATTTTTGATGAAGCTTGAGTGTTAGGAAATGAAAAGTTATGAAGGGAAGAGGGGGGTTTGAGCTAGAGTTAATAGTTTAGGCTAATGGGATAAACCAAACCCAAAGCCCGAAGTGAAAAGGTGGCAAAATTCCACTAACTCCAAACATATCAAAGTTTATACTCAAAAAGATCGCAAATGGCGTTTTGGACCCATTGGAAGTGGTCCCGAGTCCTAATTCGATCGTATGCAAAAAGTAACTTTTCGGACTAAAATCCGACTAACGATAAAATATTAAAATAAAATATTTAAATATTCAGTCGTAAAATATGTGGGTTGTTACATATAGGCTCCGTTCCGGGTTACAGGCTTCACAAATAAGTTTAAAAATCGATTTCCCTTCTTCCAATTCTTTTTAGACTTAAGTGCGTAAACAAGATATGTTAGAAATAACAAGATATAAATTTTAAAAATATTTTTAAGAAGAATTTGAAGATAATTTTGATAGGGAAGAAGATAAACAGTAAAGTTAAAAACCATGTCTAAATTCGAGTATCATAATTTCTTGATTCATCTATATCATCCGATTCGTCTTCATAAACCATGATTTTTAAAAATAAATTCCACATTTTTAGTTTGAATCGAGTGAGAAATACGTGGATGAACGAAATCGCAAATTTCACCAAACTCTGGCCATCGGTGAAGAGTTGGTTGTCGCGGTCATTGTTGGAGCATGCTTAGTGTTGGGGATCATCAGAAAAATACTCGGTGAATTTATAATTCACCGAGGCGGCGGTACGACGAAGGTTTAGGGTTTAAACCTAGTTTTTGGTCAATGTCAGAATTTGGGTCATTGTGTCATCATCAGTGCACCAGAGTTGACCAGACATGGGGGAATCGAAGCGTGGATCTTCGATGAGTCATTGGTCGGAGTGGCATGGGGTTTGATGACCTAAGGCGACGGAACGAGGTGATCTTGGGTGGTCCGGTTTTGTTCCAATAGAGCTCCAAGTTGCTCGATTTTGATTTGCATGTGAGTTCGTCGATCTAGGTTGTCTGAGGGCTTAAGTTGATCGTCGACGACTCATTGGTGACGGTGAGGTTGATCGGAGTTCGTCGGAGCACTTGTGCATGTGCATGGGATGTTTGAATATCTGGTGGTTGTGTTGGGTAATCGAGGAAGAAAGGTCGCTCGGGTATTAGCTCGAGAACGATGGTGAGTTACCTCGAAGGAAATAAGGAAGCGAGTTGCCCAGGGTTGAGCTCGGGGAGAATAATGGTTGGGCTCGGGTTTTTTTTATGATATCAAGTTTTTGAAAAACAAAACAACAAGCTTTTTTCTTTAAAATTAAACTTGGTCAAGTTTAAACAATTTTTCTACCAATTCTTTTTAAATAATGAATGTGTATTTATGCTGGGATTAATTAAAAGTTTTAAAAATAAATTATTTTTAAATTAATTAAATTTAATATATATAACCTTTATTTTAAAGTTTATTGAACTTAATAATGTAATGAAGTGGTCAATTAAGAATATAAAATGTTTTAAAGGTTAATTAACTTAAAGATCTATGTTAATCGGTTAATGAAAATTAATTCCAAAGGTTATTAATAAGATTTAAATGATAATTAAAGTAATTAATAAAGATAAATGGTTTATCTTTTAATTAATTAAGATCTTAAGTAATTAACGATTAATTAATTAATGAAAGTAATTAAAAGATAATTACTTAAAGGATAATCACTTAATGCCAGTAATTAAAGAATAATTTATTAATTTATTAATTGATGATTAAAGGTTAATTAAATAATGATTAAAGGTTAATTAATTAATTAATAATTAAAGTATAATTAATCAATAATTAAGGAGAACTAATCATTTATTTAGAATAATTAATGAAAGTAATTATGTGATTAATTAATTATAATTAATTAAAATAATTTCAATTACTTAATGATAACTAAGCAGGATTTAAAAGTAATTAAAATAATTAATTTAATTTATTTGGAAAGTAAATTGAATTAGTTAGGAATTGAACGACTAATTCATCTTGTTTATAGATGATTGGATTATTATTGAATGCCTTAGGTTGGTTGGTATCTTTGATATATGATTTGTGATACTTTGTGATATGTATTGCTCTATTTTGAGCTGTGATATCTGTGGTATATTGCTGTGTGATTGTGAACTTGTAAATTGAATTAAATATTGTTGGCCCTTAAAGCAGCATTTGAATTTCGATGAGACCGGGGGTCGGATTCCAAATGGTTGTCGGAAAACCACATCGAATCTTAAAGGGTGAATCTTTTGTTTAAAAAATTATAAATGAAAATTTGTTGTGACTCATGCATCCACGTGTTTTTAAAAACAAGCACTCATTATTCGGTTGAGTCGGGAGAGGACATTAAGTCATAAAACTCATTTCGAATAATGATAAGACGAAATGGGATAGCATTTGAAGATGGTGGATGAAGACCGAGTATTTTCGAGAACCAAAGGATTACCTGTCGATTGTCTCTGTACTGAGTTGCTCCGGTATAGAGATCTCCATATGTGATGGGGAGTCTGGTCGGGATTGTGGATATCCAGATTTGCAACGAATTCTTACGAAGTGCCTTCGGTTCCATTCAGACCCAGGATGGACTTGAATGGATGTATGTCTGACGTTACACTTTGAGATGTAAAGCTGGTTTCTATCAAATACATTTCTGTTTGGTGGTGGAAAATTATTCTCTTAGCTTAACACCCTTCTCTGAGACATACGAGCTTAGAGCTTATGTAGTTGATAGTTACTAATGATATATTCCCAATTTGGTAGTGTGGCATGCTAAGTGTTGATCATTGGTTGATCGAAGCATGGCTTTTGTGAAAAGCGTAGTTTTGTGGTACGAGACTTCATCGAACCTCGTACCCCGGAAACGGTAAAAATAGGAAGGATGCGACAAGGTTATGGAGGTCGCCCCCCTTAGGGTATGTGAATTTTCTTCTGGATAAAAAGTGGTATTCTGGTATGGAGTTCAGATATTTAACTTACATGGTTGTTTGTTGTTATTGGGGCCCTGGATAAAGGTCAGTTACGACTGGGGGATGGCATACTCGTGACAGTTAGTTACCTAGTTACAGAGATAACCCGACCTTGTGTTGCCAAAGATCCGGTTAGGTTCTCGGGGTGTCCCTCCAGAGGCGTACCCATTCAGAAAGGAAGTTCCTTAGCCTGACCATTTGTTGGAAATCCAATCACTCAATACGAGCCCTATACGATTTTAGTTGTAGAACCTGCCATTTAACATGGTAGCTGTAGTAGGTATATTATAATGGCAGTATGATGGCTAAGATTAATATTATACTTTCGAAATATTTTCTACACTATGCACTAATAATAATATCAAAAGGATTTTTGCGTATCAGGCATGTTTGACTATCATAAGGAGAAACCTTCCCCAAGTGTGCGTTTGCATTGTGTGTGTGGCGGGAGACCTTTGGTAGTTTCGTTTTCCAAAAAGCATAAACGGTTTTCCTTTTATTTCTATTTTTGTAAAAACAACTGTTTTTGTTTACTTATACCAGTCCCATGACTGATCCGAAGTTTATTTTTCCCTTCTAAACTCTGGGTGCGAATAATTTTCCGCACGGGCAGCCTAGAGTCAGGTTAGCCGTGTTCTGGAGCTAGTTCAGATAGTAGATGTAGATTCGGAAATCTTTGAAGTCTTTGGTTCAGAAGTTTTTTGGGTTTTGAAGCCTTTTGGATCTGAAAGTCTTTGGAGTTTTGGAAGACCTTATCGAAGTTGCAGTATGTTGGATTCTTTTGAAGGCCCTGTCGTTGTTCCACTCTTATGTTATTATTCTGTTGTAGTATCATATATATCGATTTTTGATATTGGTGTCGTTGTTGTAATGAATGTTGTATCGAATGTTGTATCCATGTTGTTGTATATCAATAAAAATTCATTTTTTTCCGCTATGTTGTTACCATTTAATGTTGTTACAAGCTCCAGCGAACTGGACTCCGGCGTTTGAATCTCCGACATTCGAATACGAGTGAGGTATAGGATGTCGATTTTCGGACGCTAGATTCCGGGTCGTCACTATAACCCGCTCTTCTCCTGTAATCATTGAGTAAGCACAACCACTATAATGTGACTAAAACATAACAATATGTAATGATTAGGTAACCCAATAGATAAGTGAAGGGATGATATATATAGCACAACATAAACATAGCATACATAGTTAAATATCAATCTACCAGAAAGGAACATGCACAACATAATGATTTATGCTAAATAGAGAATATCTACCGTCATCCTATACTGAACGGAATACCAATGGAGCAACTGCACCTTATGTGATTTTTGGATTTATACATACATTCTTAGCCTTTGAGAGTCTACGAATGAGTTAGCGTACTCATACAACCTCCTTGCAGCACAGGTGTTGCCGTACTGCTCTCCTAGCAATAATGAAAACCCCTAACACTATAGTGCTCCTTAGCGTTTATATCTACATTATCGTTGTTGATACAAGTGCCCTTTAAGCGCTACTCCAAACCCTCCCCAAGGTTTGGCCCGAAGTAATAAAATGAATGTATAAATAGATGCATTGCACTCTACGACCTGAATCTAATCACTGACACCATGACCCCCTCGCCGTGCACTTGCTTCGACCCCAACAGATTACTCAAGCACAATAGTGCTCCAAACCATGGAATTTATCCCAACTGTCATGTCTGCATATTGTTGTCATCACGTGTCTGTATATCTGCTTGAATCTAGAACCGACTACTTGCTGCCGTGTGCTCCTTTCAATTGTACACACTGATCGTATGTGACTATATAACCTATCATCGTATTGATTTCATGTTTGACCATTCCTTAATCATTATGTTAATCTTCCACTATTATTGTGTAGGAATATTCATTACCTTGCATGCTCGCCTCGATCGCTTCCTCGATAGTGTGGTCGAACGTCTTATTAACCATTACTGATCACCTATACATTAATTTATTTCCGCATCCAAATCCCACACATTGTCTTTCATTATACTTTCTTGATCAACCCAAATCCTTCTCGAAGGCATGTCAAAGCCTCACGTCAAACTATGCCCGAACCCGAGGGAAAACCCCTCTCTTTCTCCCTGGCTGATTTATAGATAAGGCCTGCACCCCACCACTACATCTGTCTTACTAGGACCGATGAACTGTTAGTGAGTTGCTCCAGGCAACAAGCTTAGGCAATAAGAATTCAAGCTCCTCCATCTGTCGTTTCATGCGTCATTTTCTCCACATCTTCGCCCGATGAATCTCCTAGCACTTCTTAACATCTTCCACCACATCAGACCTCTTTCGGAGTTCGTTCGTTGATATATTGGAAACAATTTCTTTATGTAATCGAAAACCTATTTCGATACGAATCCCACTCTTTTTTGCCTAGAGTTTCCAAGGGCCATTTCAGTGACCCGACCTCTTTTAACTTGCCAAAATGGACACAACCGACTCACTCACCTTACGTAATGTTCACATGTGCCTTAGTGCACCTACTTGTGCACACAAGTACACACATACACCCAAACACATATAAAACTTCACAAATCATGTTGAGTTTCGCCAGAGCGATTACTCGACCCGATGTTTCTCATTTAACTTGGTGCACCCAATAGTCGCTATGGCTTTACGAGATTGCGTGCAAATTGTTTATACACACACATGGATATTCTCATACATATATAAAATTATTCATATAATTAAGCAATCATTATCAAGAATACAAACCATTTAATAATTTTAATTTTAATACATCAATTATATTAATTATTATATAACTTCAAATGCACGTATACGTATACTTACCCATATACATATACGTATATTTAAATAAGAAATTTAATATACTTACCTATATATTTAAAGAATCAAATCATAAATTTATTTATTAAATACTTTTTATAAAATTCAAATATCTTTTTCTACTATTTTATAAAATCATTTCATTACTTTATAAAATACAAAACTAGTTTGGAAATCATTTTAAGCCTTTATAATACTTAACTTCTTCATTAAAATTAGGTATTCATCTTATAATTATTTTATAAAACCTTATTACTATTTTATAAAATAAATTCGTTCATACTATTTTATAAATTCTCATACTTTAATAAAATATTTCTTTTATACTATTTATAAAATCTCATTCCATTTTATAAAATATATTATTTATACTATTTTATAACATCACATTCTATTTTATAAAATATCGTATATACTATTTTATAAAATCTCATTCTATTTTATAAAATATCGTATACACTATTTTATAAAATATCGTATATACTAATCTATACAATCTCATTCTATTTTATAAAATATATCATTCACTTAGAAAATTATTTCTCTTCTTAAATAATATTTATAAGTAATAATTAACCTTTGTTAAGCCTTTAATCACTTTAATAATAAGTGTAGATCTCAAACTCAATTACCTTACTAACTTTTCTAAAAATCATTCAAATGTTTGATGATTACTTATAATGACATATGCATCATTATATCACTTAATTAATCACAAATTAAACCATAACATCACACAAAATCATTTAATTAAACCCAAATAATTTTCGTAGATTAATAACTTTTCTAAAATTAGTACCTAAGGTTTCTAATTAATAGTGAGATCCTATGATTGTGTTTACAATACAAACATAATCCTAAATTACACATAACATTCTCTAAATAATTTCATACAACTTAAAATTCATTAACAAATAAATCTATGAAGTATAACAAGTAAACATAGATTGAGAATCGTCCCACTTACCATCTTCTTTACTAAATAAAGCTCTAATCACCAAAACCCAATATTTCATTCATTTAAAATTTGAGATGAAGCTCAAAACATAACTTCAGCTAATTCCTTGATGAACTTTGTAAGGAATGAGTAGAGCAGAATTATGGTAATTTTATTTTGAATTTACTGGAAAGAATCGCACAATTTGGTAGACAAAATGAATGTTCACTGGAAAGAAATAAAGGAAAATAACAAGTGCATAATAGTACAACAAATCAAAGTGTAGGCAAGGCAGTGCAAATAGTAAATGAAAATGAAAAAAATCTGAACAAAACATGCATTGGGAAACTCATTAATATAGAGCAACAAAATTTCAAAACATGAAAAACTCAGAATGAACTTTTCATTGGAATGTTCGGAGGCATTATCTAGCTCCAAAGACTTTATGTAGGAATGTACAAGTACAATTAAAGAACATCAAAATTCCAACAGTTCCATTCAATCATAGAATAATCCAAGTTTAATTTTAGATGATCTTTACATTTCAAATATAGTATGGTCTCTAATTGTACATGGCAATTCCAACAAAATAGATGAATATAAAAATAATACTATGGACGACCAATAGGAATGTGATATCTCTGATGTAGATATGCAAAAGGAAATAGCTTAATTTGATCTCAATGATGCTCCTTTAGATGAAATAGTGGCCTAAGAGGATAATGTGAATCAACGGAATAGGGATCCTTAGACTAGATTAATACTAGAGGAGGAGGGGTGGTGAATAGTGTTTAATGGATTATATGAATATTTCTTAGATTATTTAAGATTCTACTCCAAATGATGTAATTAACAATCATGGAACAATCACAAAATCAAAGTACAGATAAAAATGCATTAAAAGTAAAAAGGAAAGAACGCACCAAGGTTTTATACTGGTTTGGAGTTACCATACATCCAGTCCATCATAATTCCTTGTATGGATTTCTTTTCAACTAGTAAATGCAAAAACAATCTCGATTTTAAGGCTGTGAGACACACCCTGAAGATTCACAATCTTTGGGTAGAGGCACTTGATTTTTGGGCTACAAGCACATCCACTAGATTTACGGGTTACTAAGCACATCCAATTGATTTTACAGGCTAAAATCATAACTATTTGGATTTCAGGGATACCTAGCATACATAAAGTATAAGAGTATGACTTGATAGAGTTACAGACTTAGATCTTTGATCTTGATTACAATTGATCCTTTAACTCTTAAACGACACTTTTATCTTGGTTTGAGTGAAAAAGATGAGAGAAATCAGAGAGTAGATGAAAGAGAACCAAATTAGTAATGATTAAATTTGATTCTGGTTGAATTTCGATAGAATTGTGGTAAAATTTGATTTAGAAATCAAGAGAGCGAAAAGATGAGAGAAGAATAAGAAAGTGGTTATTAAAAATTCATCTGGAAGTTTGGTATATATAGGGAAACAACGACCATGTCCATTCGCGAAGAGATATGATGAAAATACATTTCTATTCAAATTTGAATTTCTAATTTTACGGCCACTATATCGACATACATGGATAGGATACATTGACATATCCCTTTGTATTTTGAAAAACACTTTAAAAATATTATTTTAAATTCGTTCCTTTGTGAAATAATTTGATACTTTATAAAATATTTAAATATAGTTTATATATATTTTGATCAAAAGATAACTTAATAAAACTTTGTAAAATAATTTTGAAAGATTTAATAAGAGTATTCAATAATATATATATATATATAAGTCCAAATAATTATAACTTATTAAACTATAAACAAAAATTCAATATGTATAATCTTAAAAATATTAAAATAAAATCTTTATGAGTATAAGAGTTTGAAAACAAATTTAGGAAATATTTTGAAAAGATTATTTAAAACAAGAAGTTATAAAAACAATTTAAAACAAAATTAGAGAAGACGAGAGAGATCAGGAAAGTGCTATCAAGGTTTTAACATAGATTCTATGGCTCTACAAGTTATCTGGAATATCTTGAAATTTTGAACTCTTCATTAGTCATGAGTCTTCATTCTTGAACTCTTACAACTTTATATCAGCTTCTTAAATCTACTCTTGATACTATACAGTTTCACCTATCTAATATTCTACACTATATACTAAATATACCTTGATAGAACATTAGTATCTATATTTATATAATGTCCTATAGTTGTTATCATCAAACAAAATCCCAAGGTACTAATAGATAATGTTTGTCCCAGCTCAAGGTTGAAACTAAGGAGGACATAAAGATAGAACAAAACTACTTCTGAAATCTTAGGTTCAAAGGTAGCGGTTGTAATAGATAACCTAGCACGGAAAAACATGGTTACACACTTAAAATCGAAAGTTAAAAAATGAAACGTTCCAAGTCAATATTGGGCACCCCCTCTCATATAAAATTAGAGTGCAATCTCTCTAATTTGGTCTAATGAATGTGCTAGTTTGGGATGTCAAGGGATTAAATTCCTCTGCTAAACAACTAGATGTTCCACATACAATAGCAAGCATCTTTAGTAGGCCTGTTCGAAATCAAACTAGAAAATGACAAAATCAATGAAGTAGCCTATTTTCTTAATAAAGATTAGAACTTTACTCATAATATTGAAGAACAATATAAAGGTCAAATCCTGATTTTATGGGATAAAAGTACGTGGCACCGATCAATTACGCACAAAAGTGATCAATACATCACTTGCGATAAATGGAAATAATCAAGCAAATAAGAGAAATAGGTTTCAAGATCATATAAAATTGCTAGCGAACACTACCAACTTACCTTGGGTGATTGTTGGAGACTTTAGTGCTATTCTATATTGTCACGATAGATACAACAACGATAGTTACAGTACCTACCAAGAAGGAACTCGATGTAGCCTATTCGTATCTGATCAATCATCCAAATGAGGCTTAGGGGGTGGATTCATACAGAAGTAAAGTGGAGAAACTCTCAGGGATTCTACACAAACAAGCGATGGAAAACCTACAATTATCAAAAACCAAATGGCTAATAAAAGGAGGCAAAGCATCATTTTCTTCCATGCTTGGTGGAGTTAGATTGACACCAATAAAAACTTAAACAGGGAAGCGATACAATACTTTTATAATTTATTTAATGCCCTTTTATTACAAGAATATTTCCATATATCATATCCAAAAATTCTTATAGATAATGCTAGAAAAGTTTTGGACGTGCCATTTAAGAATTTGATGAAGCAGTGTTTCAAATAGATGATAATAGCTCACTTGATCCAGATGGATTTAAATCAACATTTTTCAAACAACATTGGGACCTCATTGAAAATGACGTGTTTGAAGATATGGTGGGTATACAGAAGTCAGGTAAAATAAGTATAGAGATTTCACACATTTATTTGTTTAATTCTGAAAATTATAGGCCTACAAACACTTTCAGACTATCAACCAGTTTCTTTATGTAATGTGATCTATAAGATTTTTGCAATTGCGTTATGTAATAGAATGAAATTTTACCTAAATAATCTCATCTCCGTCAACCAAAATGCATTCATTCCAGGCTCATCATAGAAAATTCATTACTTGCATATGACATGATGAGGGGGTTCAATAAAAAGCATCAAACAACATTTGCTTAAAAGTGGATTTACAAAATGTTATATGATAAATTTTACAAAGATTGTAATCATGAGAAAATTATCACAATATATAATAACGCATTATTTTTAATATTTCTGTCCAAGAAATTTGGAGAATGAATATTGATACATCCATTGAGATCAAATTACATAACGCTTTCCAAATGATTAGCAGTGTGTTACTCATGGCTACAAGATCACCAATGGGTTACGTACTAATAATTATTGGATAACTATGGAATGACTCATTTAAGAGTTTTTTTCTAGTAAGTAATGACTAGGTCAAATTGGAAATCTTAGTGTGACGATGTTACACGATTCTCTCGACTTAAGATTGCCGTAGAACTTCTATGTGGATATTCCACTTTGATTATAGTTAAATCTTGGCATGATGACCATTAAGCAACTACCGTTGGGTTTAAGTATAAGGATAGGAAGTGAAACACTATTCAATGGAGAGTTCATCCCTTTAGTTGTATGAGGTTAGGTATTATGGTCAACCATAGACAACTCAAAGTTAAAATATCTATCTAGGATAATATGGTTAATAATTAATGTTATCATTGAACTAAGGACTTTGTTTATGGACTAACTGACTTGAATATAGATAACATTGGGATTTTTACCAAAACCAAATTCCAAATATTCTAAAGCGATATGCTATTGATGAAGAGAACATTTGTAAATAATTGTTACAAAGAGCTATCACTTAAATTATAAATTTATATTTTACCGATTATCTATAAGTGATGAATTAAGTCAAGTTGTCACACTATTGATATTTGAATTTTTTAAGTATTAATGGCTGGCTAAATTCACACTTGTGAGTCACATAACTAAATTCATTTCAGTCTCTGAATCATCATTCGATTTAGTTGAATTTATAAAATGTTGTAAATTAATTAAATTCTTTAATGTTTAGAGCAATATTAGTTATCATTGTATTTATCATTTAGGTTGTTTTTTTGGTAATTGAGGTAGCCTTTTAAAAAAAAAGCTATTAGTAATTAACTGAGTGTGTATATTAAACTTATATATATATATATATATCTGTGTGTGTGTGTGTGTGTGTGTGTAAATCGATATACGAATATTAATGTGCATTTGAATTTGATTTGAATGAAATTAACCACAGTTGATTTGAGCATTTTATCAGTCAATTATAGGACCAATATAGACCAGCCATAAAGGAGGTAAAACTTGGAGAGTGACGTGGATCTAATTTTTAATTTAGGAGTTATTTATAAAAGACTTGATCTTAAAATTCCCTTATAAATACTAGGCCAAATCTCATTGTTTTGGATGATACTTTTGCCAACTCTCTTGCCCTTATCATGGTCGAACATTGTAGCGACCCACCTTTCTAGACGCTTCAAATCGACAATAAAGCACACATGCATAATTCAAACCATTCAAAAGGGAGAATTGTTAATGGGTTAAAGAAGAAAAAAAATAAAGAAAGAAAAAAACAAAACAAGAACCTCTCAACGGAATGATAAAATATAATAATTAAATAACAGTTCATGAAGCTGTTTACAAAGCATTTGACTATACTAAAACAATACAAAATCAGAGTTACATAAGGTGGAAATAAATACATAAATGTAGCGGAACAACGGGGAGCAGTGGAATGAACATCATAAATAATAATAGTAATAATATCGAATCTTCGTCTTCGTTATCCAAAAAATAGTCTTCAATACACTAAAAAAGCTCGGACTGACCCGAGTGTAATGAAAACAAAACACTCGAGTCAGAACTAAAAGATCTTATGTAAGTCAATTAATCAAAAATTAAATGTGAGTGCAATGGCTTTAAAGATGTTATGCGACTTTACATCTCCTATCAAGTATACAACGTGAATATAATTATTGGAAAATTTCAAATAATTCAAGGTATCAATTTTAACCACTTTAATTAAAGAAATTCAAAGTTTAACTTAAACCTTTTTAAATAATTCAATTCCAACACATAATCCAAATTTAAGAATTTATATGGATATATATATATATATATATATATATATCATTTCAACCAGTACCAAACTTCAACAATTCCAAATCAATGAAAACCGTTCGGGTTTATCATTTTAACCCATAATAATTTTCCCTAATATATAAGATCGTTCGGGGATGTATCATTTCAACCCATAGTGAACTTGTAGTATTATAACAATATAAAATACACTTTCATTCATTCAATATCAACACTCAATCATCCGTCACAATTAATCATCAAAATCAATCAATAAACGTCACTAGATAAATGGAAATCAATAGTAGGTATTTAACAAGCAATTTATATTCAATAATAAATTAAATAACGATTTAATTCAAATAAATTCAAATTAACTGAGATGACGATTTAAAATATACCAAACAGTCATAAATAAATCTCTAGTCACATCATAAATTTAACTTAACAAACATAAAAAATTTAGAAGTTGTGAGTGGGTTAAAACACTCACCTTTGAATTTAAATTAAATTTAAATCCAATTTAGGTCCAAAATTCAAACAGTCTCAAAATCCATCCAAACCAGCATCAGAATGTCGGAAATTTCGATACGATCCCAGCATATCAAACCATGCGTCAATTGGAGTTCGTATGCAGAAGTTACGTGAGTTAGAACATTTTAAAATTTAAATTTAAATAAATAAAAAATAAAAAACCAAAAGACACTTACCAATACGTCACGTCACCAAGTATGAACGCGCAACCCTAATCCATCTGTTCGAATCCGCCCTCAACTTCAGCCGCCACGATAAAGATCGAACGCCGACCACCAGACTACGCAGCGACCATATCTAAGTGCGCCGACCTGACCACCAGACTACGTCGCGCCTCACCCTTCCACCTCATCAATCGCGTCGCGGCCAATCGCCGCTATGCCGAGGCAATTTCCGACCACGAAGTCGCCAACCACGGTCGAATTGCGACACTGCAACCCAGACGATTCATATCGATCTACTCGTCTTGACACACTCTCTAATACGTCACCCTCCGATTGTTGCCAGGACAACGATCTACCGTCCAACGAAGCTATGGCCTATGGACGACCGAGACTTAATCCTCCAATTCCTGTCACATAGAAACCTAGATCAAAAAACGAACAACAAAATTGACTTGCGCTCATCGAGAGCTTCAAACTGATATGTAATATGATATTGTTTGAGGAGTTTTAAATTTTGATTTGGTTTCGAAATCGAATTTGAGGGTTTCGGAATTGTAATTTGTTTCTGCCACTGGAAAAGAAGAAGCCACAGAAAATTGTACATACTGAATTAAGGAATGAGAAACAATTAGGGTTTATAACGAGGTATTTATAGGCAGATCAGAAAAATAGATGAATGGACCAGATTGATTTGGATTTCAGAACGATAAACAACTCGAAAAGCCCACTCTGCCTCTGGAACGAAAATGGGTCAACCCATATATCAAACAGATGTTTTCAATAATTTTAAATTCAATGGAACAGGTTTCAAATCCTAATTCCATCGTATTAAGAAGTAATGTTAAAATCAGCTTATTTCAATTAGATTTCAATTTTTTTAATTAAATTGATTTCTAGGCGTTTCGAGCTCGTACGATCAAACGACATGTCCGATCGCTATGAAACTTGAAATCCTATAATAATTCGCTGTTACGGATCCAACAAAACTGGTTTCTTTGAAATCCTAGTCAGTGGCCAGAATGGCTATTTTCACTTTAATTAAATAAATTAATATTAAATTAATTAATCACCTTTTAATTCAATATTTATAAACTGACCCATTTCATTATTTTTAGTCACTTACATATTTGCAACGACTTAATACCATTTTATATGACAATTCAATGTTGGTTATTACACTAACTACAGTGTTCAATTTCACTGTAGTTAAATCCAATTTATTTAATTTTAATAATTTGCTTTAATTTGATTTCAACATTTATATTCAACCAATTATAAATTTAATAACATAGTTGACATTTCTTTTACATTTCATTACATTAATACACTCCAAGTTCCATCTTTCATTTGTATTAACTACTATATTTCCATTTTTTTGAATTTTGGTCGATTTCACACATTAATTATAATTAAAGTCTCGATAAATTTATTTAACTTGGTTTCATTCTCTTATTAAATCAATTATTATCTTATGAATAAACTTAATATTTCCATTCCTTTGATTACGTTCACATTACAGTTATTTTCTTATTCCGCACTAATGTAACATTTATTACAAATGATCCATTTATTATAATATAAACTCCAATGAATTGATCAAACCTAATTCCCATTCTTTTTATTCAAATCAATAGTTATATTATAATAAAAAAATTCATTGGTTACATCCTATTGAATTTATATTCTACAATGAACAATTCAATTTACATTAATTGCACTAATTAAGGGGATTAATTGCAATTGACTACCAATTTAATTCTTAACAGGTTAAATATATAGGTAACACATAATAATTGCTTCCATTTTATATTTTATCACACTTGTAAAGGTTTATTATTTGAAATCAACTATTATAATTACTTACATAATATTGATTTTATTCGATTACCATTTATTATTAATTAATTTCATTTTTACATTTGTTTTCCTATATTTGTATACCACTAAAATCATCTCAATTAGTTGAATTTTCATTACAATTGTTAATAAATGACCTAAATTAATATTGTTACATCTAATTCAAATTATCATTTCATAATTAAATGACAAATTCAATTAAATTAACTAATTTATATTATCGAAAATTATGGGTCGTTACAAACATACCTTCTTCCCAAACCAGTAATGATCAACCCCAAATATCATAAGTACAAGGAACTATAAGTATATTCACAGCTGATGCATTGATTGCTAGCAACAATGTTGCAGATCTCCGAGACCGATAGATCAAGGTGTGAGTTTAAGACATCAACAACTTTTGGTAAATTTTATGTTCATAGTATGTGCTATTTATTTACTTCTATAATTATTTTATATATTTTTTAATGTCTCCCCATAACTATAAATGCATTAGATATCACTAAAAAAAAATCGCATAGAAAAATTTATTTAATACAAGGTTAGAAATCAAATATACAAGTAAATATTATAACTCGGTCATATATATGTAGTTTAATATATATTATAATTTTCTAAGAAATATAAATAATTTTAATAATTCTTAACGATTATCTATTAATTTCAAATCCTAAAACACATTTTAATCATATTTAAAGATAAATATACATATATTAAATTATTTTAAAATAAATTTCAACCGATTAAATTTATAGGGAAAAAATCTTCACTAGCAATAACTTAATTATATTATATTATATTATATATATTGTTATAAATTAATATAATGTATATATTTAATTCTAAAATGTGTACACACAAACATATTAAAACAACCTTTCAAAATAAAAGAAATCTTGCTGATCAAATAATATTTTACATACATATAATTTAAAATATTTATTTTATAATATATATGTATATAAGTATAAATGTGTTACACATTTACATATACTAATAAACAAAAAACAATGTGTGTGTATACATACAAATTTATGTTCTGTATTATAATTAATTGTACAGAAAAATACGCGTGTAAACTTAATTCAAGATATTTTAACTAATATTTTAAAGATCTAGTTTTGAATTTAAATTTTTTTAACCAAGTTTTAATCACATCTTTTAGATACAAAATTGGAGTTTAAAATTTATCGACTTAGTCAATATTGGATTATATTTTATATATTTTATTATACATAAATAATTTTGAAACTTGTATTTACTTTATAAATTTTATAAATATATTAAACTATGTTTTGAGACAATTAACACATTATAAATGATCGGTATTTACATGTTAGATATAAATACCAATATCTGCTTATCCATACATTAACCATGTACGCCTTGCTATGTTGCATATTACACTGATATGCACACATGGGTATATATTGATATACTAAAAACATATAAATGTTAAATTAATTAACAACATTAGTTAAATTTAGAAAATTAAATAAAATATGGTTTTATTTAAACTAACTGGATTGAATCTAGTACAACCATTAGACTTCATAGGCCCACCAAAATCCAATTTGGGCAATTCTTTTGAAATCTACATTTTTCACCCATTGTAGAAAACTAGTTCCATAAATGGTATCAAAACTCAATGGTCTATGCTGTCTAAATCAATAACTTTAGGGCCAACTGGTAAAGCCCACATATCTAATGGGTGTCTAGAATAGTAACGTCTGGACTTGAGTTGAATAATCAAGTATTCTTCAACCTTAGCTATTTTCTAGCCCAATAAGTGAAGTAAGCCCAAAATATTTGCCCAACTGTAATGACCCAAATTTATTTAGGTCCTGGTCTACTTTTCATAATTCATTTTGAAAATTTTAAAATATATTTTGAATTTAAATGTTAAATTTAAAACATGAAATAAATTTTATAAAGTATAAAAATATTTTTAAACATGGGTTGGAAAAAATTTGATATTTTCAAAATTATTTAATGTTTAGTTAATTGGATTAAATAAATAATTAATTAATTAAAAGTTAATTAATTACAACAAACATATATTTTTATGTGTGTGTATATATATCTAAAAATGTTATAGTTTAATATTTATATTTATCTTAAATTGTTTAACGTAGATTTAAATAATATTTTGAATTTATTAAACTGTTAAATTTAAGTTGTTTGAATTAAATAAACTATTTATTTGATAAATAAATTAGTTAAAAGTTGATTAATAAAGGCGTGTGTATATATAATGATATATGTATAAAATTATCAATATTATAGCTAGTATTCGTCTTAAAATGTTTAAGAGATATAAAATAAAATTTTGAACTTTAAAATGATTTAATTAATTTTTTAATCAAAGTAATAAATTAAAATTAATTAAATAAGATTCAATTAATAATATACATGTAAATACATATAAGTTAAATAAATTATAAATAGTTATAAATGAATTAAAACTTATATAATATGAATGTAGACTCATAAGTGGCTATTAGAAACCCAACTTACGTTCAAGGCATAAATACATATATATTGTGCATATATTGTGATATTAGATATGTCGGACACTTGAATCACAAGGGCATTTCATAAGAAATACATTGTCCCCTAAACCGATATCGCTTAGTGTAAACGCAATATTAAAGATTATGAATTTCTAATATATGAGGTTGTCTTTTACCATTTATATACTAACGGATCACTTTCATACTCTTTATTCGTTCAAACTAAAGTAAGGGGTTTTATGTGTAACACAACCAATATATTGACTAAATGAGGTAAGATACATGCACGTGTTTATTGAAAAAACTTTGGTATGTTCATAATAAATAGGCCATCTTGATATGGTAGATAAGAGTGAATAATCTCTTTTGACTTTTTGAGCATACTCAAGTTCAAGATGAGGTTAGGACAAAGACTACAGGTTAGGAGTTGTATATGATACAACTGATAAGGTATTATCCATTTGTTGTAGGCATATGGTTTGTTGAGCAAACTCAAGGTTAGAGTCCTAATTAAACCGAGTCTTAACACCCACTAGAGAAATTGAAAGATTTCAATCTTTTTCTTATTTTTTTGAGAAACAAAATCTAGTGGGATCTTGTTAGAAAAATAAAATAAATGCATTTAACCTTTCTCATATTGTAAGAATATATGCTATGCAAGTTAAAATAATCTACTTCAATAAACTTGTGCAACTAATATAATTGATAAAATGTTTTGTCAATCAATACATAAATTTAATTGAATTATGATTGACATAGAAATATAAAATATACATACCAATAAATCTATTAGCATGTCACCACAAGACTCATACAAGTGCTAAATTATACAACTACAAAAAATTCGTGCCTTGGTCGCTTAAATGTTTATTTGTCAAAGATTGTGTACTGTCTTCTATGAGTATTGGACTCTTAAGAAATCCAATAATGTGGATAGTTGATCCATATTCATTCACATATAAATGTTATATTTTGATCAATCCGATTCATATGTATGAAACCTCGACGAAATTAGTTCATTTGAAATGAGCATGTTAATCATAATGTGAGATCATGTGTTCTGTACGATTCATTGCAGTTAGGATCTTGTGGTGTTAAATGTAGCACTAGTCAAAAGCTACAAGATGAGCCTAAGAATTCAAATACTAAAATTACAGTTTGATCGGTTTATGTAAAGTACAACATATTCAATATCCTTAAATGTTGATGATGACCAAATTGCACTTTTGTAAATAGTTCAATATAGCCTTGTAGTAAGACTTACCATTTTAATGGTTTGACCATTTGGAAAGGAAAACAAATGTCCTAGAGTTGATGTAATATAGGTACAGTTGGGATAAAAAGAGTGAACTATCACCTCTAGTTCATGAAGAGACACATCAGATACGAGGATAATATAAAATACTTATAGATGCTTAATATGGAATAAGAAATATGATTTCTGTTTCAAATGTATTTTGTGACGACCACCTTACACCTCCGACACCCAATATACTTGTATAGTGCACTGTAACTATCCTCGGCCGATGCAGGACAACAATCGTGGGTTGTAAAGTAAATAAAACAATCATCGAACCTATCATATATCTCATAGTGCATAAAGTAAAATAAAATAATCATCACAGATTTAAAGCAAGCGAGACAGTAATAACCAAATGAACCACAATACCAGTGTACATGGGTTCATAAAGTTATACAAGATAGTGGTAGAGTTTATACGATTGAAAATCAGCTTAAAAGATGACTATCTCTAAATAGAATAAACAACGTTTCTAAGGCTTCATAGTGTCTCGGAGCGAAATAAACAACAATGAGTCCAAATATAAGTGTGAGTAAGCATCTCCTCCTACTCATCCATCTATACAGCTCCATGTATCACCTACACTGCTATCTGTCTACACATTTAAGAGTATCCAAGATAATAAGAAGTAGAGGGTAAAGTCTCGAGTTAGACAATAGTTTGATGTGAGCGATAAATAATCTCAAAATACGATAATCATATCTGACATGTCTCTGCATCTAAAGAGTTAGTACATAATAATATTTGCGAATTTATCATCATAAGAGTGTACTATGTCCTAAGTACAATATCAGTCTTCAAGTTGTCCACGTCCACAATACGTACATCTTGTGACATCCCTTGAGTGATGAGAAAAATATGGAAAATTTAGCATCCATTACAAAATCCTTATCATCACTAAATGTGCTTTAGATATATATAACTTGTATGCCCGTCCTACTACTAGAGACCAATGGAAATGTATTGGTTCCTCGATGCTCGAAATCCAAGCTACTCAATAGGAAAGTAAACAAAAATGCACCTTCTAGTAGTCTAGGGTGTATGGATCTTGTCTTAGATCCAAAGTACATTTCCTAATACCCAATGAGCTTCTCACATAACCCTGATTCACGAGCATATTGACAACACTTCAAGTAACAACGATCCCATCACCATCTCTAAACTCTTCCTTGTTTAGCTCATTTCCACTATAGAACCCTTTCTCATTTTACCCATTTTCATTTTTTACGCTAGAGGATGTCCGAGCTTCACTTCATAAGTTCACATCCTAAAACTTATCCTCATGGACCACTATCACGATTCTTGTCCTAGAGTCATCATTATCGGAATACAACTCCATCATCATTGAGTCGTTGTCATCAAATTTTCAAATTCACCATGTCGAAGTGTCACATCATCGCTTCACCATCGAAATTTTCCCATCAAAAAGAAGTAACATCAAAATTAGGAAACGATTGCACGAAAAAACTTCCCCATCGTGCTCCCAGAAGCCTTTGCATCACCTATGTTAATGATTGGATAATTGGCTATCATCAATAGTGATGGGTACCGACCACTCTTTAGTGGTCAATACCGACCACTATGGTCATGTACTTGGCCATAAATGGCTAATTACAACCTAGATGAAAACATCTGGTATCCATCCTGAATTCCGAAGCATGTGCCCAAGTCCATTTTCTTTCATCTTCAGATCTATCGGCAGGCATCTCGGTGCTCTTCTATTCAAGTTTTCTTCATTTGTCATTCAATTGAATATGCACAAAACTCTATCCCATCCATGTGAGTTTCCATTCTGGTGCATTAAGTAGAAATATATGAAATTCAATCGTAAGGGATATTTCCTAATGTTATATCGCCTATTGATGGCATTTTCAACCAAAACGAGCAAACAATCATACGTACAACCATACATACGACCAACATAGCATACATTAAACACATCTATATCAACCAATTTGGGATTCATATCGAAATTACCTTAATATAACGATTTTTGGAAAATAGTATGTACGTAATAATAGATGCGATATCCGATTTAAAAACGTTTTAAAAGACTTTAGAATTCTTTATAAAATTAGATGTGGCTTTAAATATACTAAAATCACGTTTTAAAGTTGGAAATCGTTTCAAAACATCGTTTATATACTATAATAACAATCACATTATGGTGAAAGACAATATCACTCAGTTTAATAAAAGCTACCCAATACTATGTAAGTTGGGGGGGGGGGGGGGGCGCTCCAATACGAGCGCAATGAAAGAACCTACAACAAAATAAGATATCATATGCAAAAGATACGTGATATATAAGATATTTATTTATTTAAATAAATAAATTCATTAATTAACTAATGAATAATTATTTACCATAATTAATTATTTTCATAATACATTTATCCACTCACGCACATTCTTATAGCACACAAAAGTAGCTACTCCCTCTTCCTTTTTGGTTACTCAAGCTTTCTCCTCTACATGTCCATACTACTTCATTCACCGACACAGCACCGCTTGCACCTCCACCACTCGACCTGGCACCAACCAACAACTACAACATGAACCACTTCTGGCCATGGGTAGCTGCTACCTTTTTTGTCCTTTTATTTTTATACATGCACGTTGCCAATACTGCACACGACCAACATCTTAAGACCCTTCCTACACCGCTACTCGAGGCTTCTCCTCCGCCACCACAAGTTCCAACCACTTACATTGACCCTGTAGACCCATATGCCATCAAAACTGAACCTAAAATTAGGTTCTTCTCCCTATTTTTCCACCACGTCGTCTCCTTTAGCTTGGACTTCCTATGTTCCCTATCTCCCTGCCGAGAAAACAAAACTTTATAAAAGGTTTCTAATTTAGATCTCCCTCAAAAATCACCCTTTCATCGTATTACCTATTTTTGACCACCACAGTCGAAGTCGGGTCAAACTGAGGCTATTAATAGCAGCTTCTGAGAATATAGAGAGATCTGACTTTTGTTCACTTGATATGACATTCATTTAAACAGTGGAAGAGAGGGAGAAAGGGAGATAGGGAGTGGGTTTTTATGGAGGAGGAGAAAATCATAAAGGAGAGGGAAATGTTTTGCCGGAGAAAACATGCAGTATTTATGTAACACCCCTATTTTTTGTTTATAATTATTCAGGGAATTTAATTAGATAAAATAAATAGAATAACATGAGGTAATAAGGAGAATAAGATTTGTTAAACTAATTTAGGTTAGGCCTTAATTAATCAATTAATAAGATCATTTTAAATATAGAATAACAAGAAATTAATGAGAGAGGCATAATGGGCATAATTCCTTATTTCATTTCTAAATCCTTCCTCTCTCATTCATTCACATATCATTTTCTAAAACCAAAACAAAACCTAATAGAGGCCGGCCATTACCAAGAGGAGAAAGCTAAGGAGTTCAAAAGGAAAGCTTAGGGGAACTAATCTACATCAAATGTCAATCTCTCTTATTTAATCTAAAATTAGTAATAGTTAACCATCTCATTTATTTATGTCTTATTCAGATTTATGATTAATTTCCAAATTGGTTGTGATAATATTGTATGCTTCGATTGATAATAATCAGTATTAGATTGAATGATGGTTTGTTGGGATTTTATAAAATTGTGTTAACGGGTTTTAAAGGCAAAATCTAAGTTTTTGGTCTCCTATTGATTTGAAATTATAATATGTTGTGTAAAATATTATTTTGGAGATTTTTTTTAATTTAATAATTTTTCAAGTTAATATGAATATTTTATGAATTTTCTAAGAAGAAAATATGTATGTTATCGTGTTTTTTATTACTAAAAATATTTAAATTAATATATTGAAATATTTGTACAAGGAAAAAGAAGGAAATTTTGATTTTCAGTGATTTTTAGGGAATTTTCTATAATTGTTATGGTTTTCTATGAATTTATTGTTCTAGAAAAGATGATAATTAATGTGTGTCGGTAAATATTAATTTTAAGTTTTTGCAAGTTAATTGGGAAGGTAGAACATGATCAACTAGAATTTCTGAAAAGAAAATGAAAAGCATTTTATTATCCAATAAAAATTTGACATGAGGCAAGAGTTAATGGAAAGTTTTAATTTAAAAGGAAACAAATTAGTTTTTAAATTATTTACAGAAATGCCTTCGACATTATAAATTAGTGTCTCGCTACCTTTACATTCATGAAAGTTTGATATCCATAAGAGCTAACACATGCGATAGCTACTTGATAGCTATGTGATGTATCCGCTTCCTTAAGGACTCGACATCTAATAAATTGTAAAGGCTCAGTACCTTAAATTTTGTAAAGGGTCGGTACTCCATGTTTATAAAGGCTCGGGATCTAATGTTTTGTAAAAGTTCGATTCTCAATGTTTTATAAGGATTCAATACCCAAATGTATTGAGGGGTTCAATACCTAATGTTTTGTGGAGGCTCAACAACCACATGGTGTAACGATCTAGAATTTTGGTTGTTAGTTTTTTGAACATTTATTTTATTTTAAATGTTTAATTTGGACTATTAATTGGTTTTGAATATGAAGAATTAGGTTGAATTAGTGAAATAGTTTATAATTTCAAATATAACACCTAATTGGATGTGGATAAATAGTAATGTAATATTTAAAATTAGGATAATATGTAAATCAGGAATGAATGGATATGAAAACGATTTCTAAAATTTATTTAAAGTCTATTTGGATTTGAATTGTTATATTGAACTTTTGAATGAAATCAAAAGTCGATAAGTTAAAATTGGAATTTATATATTAGTTTAATAGTGGAATTTAATATATGATAAAAGAGAAAATAATCGAATTTTGAATTAATATGGATTAGAATGATTTCTAATATGAATATAAATTCTATTTGAATTATAGTTGAGTTAGTAAGTTTTAAAAATTGAAATTTTAAATGATTTCGATGATTTCGAGAATCGCTCGAT
Organism: Allium cepa; assembly: GCA_030765085.1. Lineage (NCBI taxonomy): Eukaryota > Viridiplantae > Streptophyta > Magnoliopsida > Asparagales > Amaryllidaceae > Allium > Allium cepa. The sequence goes on from CM060935.1 coordinate 354,018,316, forward strand.
TTAATCGACAAGCTAAAATAGCCTTTCGGGGCACTATATCATAATTTGACAAAATTGGTTCCATTGGATTCGTAATAGTGTATTACTATTGGATGTCAAATTTCGAAGAGTTTGGAGTTACCGTTTGTTCGTACGGGATATAAACGCATTGAAATAAATATCGAGAATTTAATATTTTAATTTGATTCAAAAATTTATCTTCCGTTTACAATCGAATTAGGCCTCGAAACATGTTTCATTGTGTTCGGAATGTGGGTAAAACATTATAAACGTCAGGCGGCATATCTTGTTTGGAGTTCGTTCGAAAAAGCAGTTAAAATTGAGAATAATACTGAAATCATATATAAATCATATATATATTTGGGCGCTACAGTAAACCCTAGCCAGAAATGAACGAGCCGCCATAGAAAATTTTAATGGCCAACGATCACCAATGTTCTCCCCCAATTTCACTGGATCCATACGTTTCTACAAAAATCCCTCAACTACAAACTTATAGAGCTCTGCAGGCTATATCGATCCAACGGCTTAGATCGAGTTCGGTGCAGTGGTTTGCCGTGGGATTGCCCGCGTTCGTCTTGGGTTCAAGTATGTCTTTCGAGAGAATGGAAGCACTTTTAGGGTGCGGTCTCTGGCCATTGACGCACGGGGAGTTGGCCAACGATGTAGAGGAGCTGGATCGTCGTCGAACTCGACGAAGGAGGAGCGGCATTTGACTTTGCGACGGCGGCAAGGGTTTTGTTAAACCCTAGAAGAACAATGATGGAAGGAGAATTGCGAGACCTTGATCTCCTATTTCGAAATGAATGGGCGATCTGTGTTCTGTAATAATAATAAGAAAAAAAAGAAATTTACACAAATTTAAATTGTAAATCTCTAAAATTTCATATCTCATGCATATGAGGTCGAAATCGAACGAAACACGCGGCGCCTAAAATGCAACGACGAGCCCTACGCAGTGGTGCAAATCTTGGGATGTTGGAGCGAGCAAAATTTTAGGTTAAATCAAATGTGTTCGATTTAATTTAAAATTTGAGCGTTTGGCGATGTAAAATCAAGGTGAGTTAATCTCACTCAATTTTGGACTTCCAGCATTAATTTTTAAATAGTTAAAATTAATTAACAATTGACTGGTTAATTTGATGCATTTTTATCAAGTGGATGTGATATTATATATATAGTAGTGTATATATATATATATATATATATATATATATATATATATATTGAAGTGATTGATATTCCCGCGTTTGTATAGCGGATGAGACACTGTGCGCCCCGCATAATAGCGGATGACCCTATATACTGCGATATTCCATCTCGAAGTGGAATTAGTATTTTTATGTTGTGCTAATATCTGTGGATGTAGAAAAATAGGTTGGAGGGATCCAACCAGTTCCTTAGAAATATTGTATTTGATTTCATGTATAGTGATATATGTTCTGTTGGAATAATCTGTGATAGATTGTTGTGTGATTTGAATTGATTTGATACGATGACAGGTTTTGACCTAGATTTTGGTACTTCAAAAAATACCAGAAATACATGTTTTAAATTGGAAAAGAATTTAAAAGGGGATTTTTGAAGTAAATTGTTTTATAAAGAATTTTGGGTTAATTGTTTGGTGAAATAAAAGCTTTGGAATTTGTACTTTACAAAATTGAACTATTGTAACAGGGATTTTGGAATAGAAGTATGCAAAAAGGATTTTTAAATAACAAATATTTAAATGGTACTTGTTCAAATTCAACGAGTTGAAAATTCAAGATTTTTAATGGATCGGAAGAATAGAAGTGAATTTGTGAATGAGTATAAAATTAATTTATATTGGAATTCTTGTAGGGTTTCCAAATTTACAAGATGAAATTGGAAATCGAGAATTTGGTCTTGGTTTAAAAAAAGGATTTTAAATTATTAGTTTGGTGATTTAGAAAAAATGTTCAAAATATTTTGGGAAATTTGTTGTTAATTATTTTAAATTTAAAGCACATTCAATTATAAGTAGTTACTTCGAAATGATTTTAGAAGAATTATTTTTATTTAAGCACTAGTCGTCACTTGTTCTTAAAAAGATAATTATTAATTTTAATATGGTTTTGTATAATAACCTTTATTTAAGTATAATTGACTAGATTTAATATAAGCATTATTTTGAGATAATTAAAAAAAGTTTTTGGAAAGTAGTGGTATACTCGCATGGCGTAAATTGAAGGCAGTGAGTGCCTGCTGCTAGGACTTGTATTTCTCTAGGATAGAGATATAACCATTGAGGTATGATCCAGGTTTGATACTGCAGTGGTACTTTCCACATTATTTTAAAAGGGGTTGGCTAATATTTTTGAAAGGATACTTTGTGAGTGTACTGATTTCGATAAGATAAGTATACAGTTTTGGATAAAGAGAATTAATTTATTTAAAATCCAATTTAAAAAAAGATTTGATGTTTTTGGCGAAATTGAAGTATTTGGTTGAATTGATTGTTTTATTTGATAGTTAAATAACTGACCATCAAATCTGGACCCAAATATAACTTTGTAAATATCTAGAAGTGGTACGGGAATTATATGGTACAGCTACCATTCGAGGTGCTATACTATACGTATAAACTCGTTCGTTCTTGTAGGACGGTTTTAAAGAAATCCGTCCACTAACGGTTAGGAGGTGATCTCTTATCTTATTCACGTTTGTGTATTTTCTAAAGAACCGAGGTTGAGTTTACTGGAAAATAGCGAACGTTGTTTCGAAGAGACCGATATCAGATTTGTGATCCGACAATCAGTTCGATCCAACAAGTACGTTTTCGAAATGAAGGCAAGAGCTTAGAGTCGAAGATGGAGTAGTGTAGTGCAAGGGCTAATCGCTTCTAATCCCGAGGGTGATTCCGAATGGATGTAGTAGGAGTAGTGCCTTCGGTTCTGCTTGGATCAGGAACGGACTTGTATGGATTAATGCTATCAGTATATTGTCATTGGAGGTCATTGAGCATTCTAAGTGAATATTTCTAAAAAGGTAACACTTAGCCTCGAGCCTCATCAACCGAGAATGATTGAAAATCAGGGGAGATGCAGCAAGGCTAAGTGGGTCGCACCCAAGTAAGGTAAGGTTCCCCCATCTAGAGTCACTTTTTATTCGGCTGTGTGGCGGTTGCTGATCCCAACCGTGGGGTAATCTTATTCGAGCTATCCAGTTTAAGGAGCGGTCCGGTCTTATGTAGCAAGGGACCCCGGAGTAGTCCCCAGTACGGAATTTCTACACAGGTACAGTGACAGGTGGTACCCCAGTGCCTAGTCATTCAGTTTGAATCCATTCTCCAATATGTGCCTTTACGATTTTGATTGTAGAGCCTAGTTAATGTAATAATTTCAGCTGTTTGAATAAGTATTTGTACTAAACACTATTATAATATCAGAGGATTTGATATGAAATGCTTTGGTTATCGTAAGGTAAAAACTCATCGTGTTTATCCGTGGCGTGGTCTTACGAGATACCTTTGATTTTCAAAGGATTTTGAAACTTTAATAATTCAAATTGAGTGTTTTTTCTTACGCTAGTTTTCCAGACTTACTCGGGTGTTATTCTATTATAATGCTCGGGTCAGACCGAGTATTTCAGATTTAGCTCAGGATGCGATGGCGCTCGGGAGAGGAGCTAGAGATCGACACGTATTCTCATACTTTTGTATTTTCTGTCGTAGTGTTTTGTTTTGAAATTGCCAGAAATTGTGAGGGCAGGTTGTTATAACTGCCCAGGCTAGTAATTATTGAATTGTGTACTCTGATATGTGGTATGTATATTACCATTTCTGATTTGTGTAAAGAACTATTACTATTATATGTTATTCTATTCCGCTGTGAGATTCTATTATTGTTTTAGTTCCTTCTTTCTTCCACATTCTTTCTTTTCCCTCAATAATCTGTCTTTTCGGCACTCGATCGTTCGACATGTTATACAGTGGGCATAATTATGTCGATTTTCGAGGGTCGTAAAGGGCGGATCATCACACATGGTTTATCGACTCAGCAACTTCTTTTAAAGTTTAACTCCCTATGTGTTTTGAAGGCTTTACGCCTCATGATTTTAAGAACTTAACACACATGTCCTGTAGTGTCTCCATTTCCTTGTAGCTATTTGACAACTTTATTTTAGTGGCATGAATGTCGTATGTTTTTACAAACCTAATAGCTATGTTTTAAAGGTTCGATATTCATTGTTCTCTAAAGGCTCGACAACCTTGTTTTTCTATCCAATGTTAGGAAAAACATATAAAGATGACGTATATTTTTAGTGGCTTGATAGCCGTATGTTTTACAAACCAAATAGCTATGCTTTATAGGCTCGATAGCCATTGTTTTATAGGCGATTGACATTCATGTTTTGATAGCAAGTGTTTTGAATGTTATTTAAAGACGATAGAGCTTTGGCATATGATTTTGGCTAAGTATTTAAGTAACGTCTTGCTTTTTTCAAGAATGATTTCAAGTGGTTTATCAGTCATAATGACAAATGTTTTTAAGGAAACGAAATAGTGTTTTAGCCTAATTTTATTTGAATTTTGCAAAGAAAATAATACTTAAGCTTAAGTAATTTTATTGTGGACATAATCATTGATTGAACATATTGTGATGTATGGTTTTATATGTTCTTATTATCATTTGATCACTTAAATTTGCACACTTTATCACTTGGCATACTCACATTTGCATTACCCAACATTGCACCTTAGGATTTGGGAACAAAATTACCAGCTAGGTTGTTTCAATAGTGAGTATTGTTGGACCAAACTCATGAGTGAGTAGAATTATATCGAGGAAATACGATTCTAGTGCAGGCTTTATTGGTAGTGATACTAAAAGTGTGTACACACAGAAAGGAACTCGTAGCTCTAATGCTCACTGTATTGTTTAATTGGATTTACTCCTAGTCGTATTTGGAGACATTAGGACATCTAGTTATGTTTTGGCCCGAGTCAGCCCGGTAAATTATTAGTTGGCCTGTGACAACTAATTAGATTTATATGACTCTAGGAAAACTATGATTTGAGACAGACGGTCAATTATTCGGGATGAGTAATATTTAGGAATGCATAATCCTAATGAAAGACTAGTCACATTTACCCATATTGCATGCATATGATCACATCATGTTTTATTTTAACCATTATGGTCGCAGATGCATGATTTATGTCCAGATTGGCATTTTTAATAAGATACCAGTAAGGGGAAAACTTGTTTTGTTTTGCACCATGGTCTCACTAGATATCTATTGTGGTTCAATATGGTATATTATTGTTCATACCATACTTTTTGTTTGACTCGAAGTTCCTGTTTTTCCCCTTAACTCTTGGGCACTCAATTGAGTACATCAAGAGTAGGGTTTTCACATTAGAAGAATAAGCTTTCATAGACATGTAGGAGGCAAGCTAGTGTCAAGAGTTTATTTTCGCTGTGTTGGTTGAAGTTTTGATTTGTTTGAATGGATGTAATGACAGAAATTATAATTATCAAATAGTTAGACTTTAACTATCCAATAGGGGATCTTCATGTAACGCTCTTGGAATATAATTGTAATTATTGTATTTTCTTTGAATGTTGAATCGATGGGATTATGTAATGAATGTAAAAGGTTATTAATGAAATGTATTTTGAAAATTTTCATTTTCATGTTCTCTAAATGTTATAGACACAATTTACTAATCTCATTTTATCATCCGAAATTAATACTATGGATGACTGTAGCATCCATAACGCTTAGTTTCGAACCTTAAAACGGGGGATGTAACAACCTATAAGGAGTGGATAGGGTTAGGGATTCAGTATACCGCGTTTTATTTTATTTTCGAAATTCAAACACATGTTTTATGGTCGTACAATTTTTAGGAATATTGGATTGCGATAATTTTTCAATGACACACTCATCATATTTTTCCTATTCCAACAGTACAAGTTTGGTCAAAATCCTAAACTGTTCCCTGGAACACTATTTTTGGGCGTCTTAAGTCGTATCGGTTGTCGGAACTTGCGATCTCATATATTCTTCGACTGCGAGGCTCGTACACTTTTCTTGACCTAAGGATATATTTCACTCGTCCAAATTATTTGGTGTGTTGGTACATGTGTGTTGATACTATATGTATAACTACCAAAAATGGCGAAAAATAGAAATCAAAATCAAAATTCCCTAATAAAATTACAAAGGGCTAAAAATATCAATACTCGACATCACCTAAATTTATAACCGAACACAAACCGATGTGGATATAAAATTAAGAATTTACGATCCTCTGATACATAAAATACGGGTCGTTACACGCTTTGTCTTTAGGAATTTCACTGCTGAAATGCCCAAATCGAACAAGTCAAGATTAAACATAGCTATCATGCATGCCTAACAATCATACGTAATCGTATCGAGCATCAACCATCAAACATCAAACATCAAATGTGCACACATAATATCAAACATCAAGAGTAATATCCATGCCTATCCTAGAATGCAGGATGCTAAACTGCCTATTATAAAGCAATCAAATATGATATCAATTGTGAAAGCTAATGGTAAAACGAAAGTCTTACCAAGTAAAGAGCTATAGACAAGTGGTCCTTGTGTTCTCCTCGATCTTCCAGTTGCAATCACTTTCAATTTCACTACATTGAACTTTCATAAGTTCATTTTCTTCCTTCTAAGTAGTTTTATATAACATGCTTCTATACAAATAGGCATATGAGGTCTCGTAGTTTCAGTTCCAATCTCAATATCATTCAGTCGATCCGGTGCCATCTTTCCAAATGCCTCTTGTAATATTTTCCGAAAACCACTACCCAATAAAGAGTCCAGGTCACTCACAGTTCTCCCAACACACTATGGAATCACACTATTCGCTTCACAGTCAACCCGACAAATTTGGATGTTATTATATCGGGCATAACGGGTATAAATCTGGCACTCTACGTCAATATTTTGACTATGATCCGAATGCTATCGTATACTTCTTTGGCCTTCGGCAATCCATCGTTGAAGTCCATATATTTCCATTTCCAGTTGGGAATCTCAAGCGGTTTTAGTAAACCATTTGACCTTTTTTTCCATCATTTACTAGCCGACACTTCATAAATCTCGAGATGAATGTCCCGACATCCTTCTTCATCCTTCCTAATTAAATTTCCACCTAATATCACGATACATTTTATTGCCATTGGGATGTATAATCAATCTCGAATGAGGGCACTCTCGTAGCTCCTCATCCCTTAAATTATCGACATCTGGCACAAACAATCTCCTACCTTTATGAAGCTAACCATTTTGGTTGAGTCACAATGCCTCGCCTCCCCAGAATCTACTCCTTACTCTAATTTAGCCATGATCTCCACTACTCTAGCATCACGCCTCTAAGTAACACCGATCTGCTAAATCAAAGTAGGTCTGATTGTCAAACTAGCAATCATCTCTTGCATTAGCTCACATTGGACGATGTGTGGTTAGTGAACTACCCGAACCTCTCTCCTAGTAGATAGTGCTGACAAATCTCTAAAGTGAATACTCTCACTGCCAACTCCAAATCATGGTCAGATACTCCCTCTCATGATGTTTCATCTATCGACTAACATACGCGATAATCTTACCCTTCTTCATTAATACCATACCAAATCCATTACTATAGACATGTGTATAATGTCATGACCTCCTTCCTACCTAGAATGACTGACTCTGGCGCACCCATCAACTTCTCTTACAGACTTATAAATGCAAGCTTATACCTTTTGTCCTAAAATGGAAGTCTGATTCCTCTTCATTAAATCGGTTGATGGTGCCGCTAAGCCTAAGAATCCTTGATAAAACATCTATAGTATCCCGCGAATCCAAGGAAATTCCTTACATCTATAGAACTCTTCGATTTGTCCCAATCCTGGACTCCTACAACACGTAGTATCGGCAGTAATGTCCTTCTTCGAAACAATGTGATCCAAGAATCTCACATCTGTCATTCGGAAGTGACACTTTGAAAATATAACCATCAATAAATGTTTTCTTAGCACCTTCAACATAATCCTCAAACACGTCTTGTGTTTCTTATTCGCCCAAGGGTAAACAAAAATACCATCAACAAACACAAGCATGAACTTACTCAGGTGGTCCTTCTACACACGGATCAACAAAGTATGTCAATGCATTGGTTAGTCTAAATGGCATAACCAATCACTCACAAAGCCCAAATGGCATATGTAATGTTGTGATCGACACACTCTCTCCGATTGTTATCTCACTTCGTGAAACCATGTCACAAGGTCCAACCAAGAGAATACCCTCACACAATAAAGGTGATCATATAAGTCATCAATATATGGGAATGCGTATCTATTCATCATCTCATTTAGCTCATGATAATCAACACACAACTCTAAAGATCCATCCGCCTTAGTGGTGAACAAGGTAGGTGCATCCCTTTAAAATATGTTTCTACGAATGAACCCTTACTTGATAAGTCATCCGCTTGCGACTCTAGTTCCCTCTACTCTTTGGGCCCCATATACCCTAAAGGCATAACTACCGGTCCATCATCTATGAGTAGATCGATATAGAACTTTATCTCCTTATATATTGGTAATATGGCCACCTCACTGAATATATCCAGATACTCTCTAATTACCAACACAAATGGAAAATCATCATGTGAGATATCGAACAAATATACAAAGCTAACCATCATTTTGTCCTCAAATAGGCATCCTAACTCTACCTTCGACCTATCCTTAGTCCTAATCTCATCAACAGCCTCTTATAGTCCACCACTATTTTGTATCCTTTCGGCCAGTCAATTCTCAGAATAATACCGAACCCAACAAAACCCAAAACAAAGCAACTAACAACAAAAGAACATTTATACATAGAACACTAGGTCTCAATAAACCATGTACAGGATAGTTGTGCCCCCAATAGTGTTCATCATAATTTAAAGGTCGGTCAACTATCTTGGGTTTCAATCCAATTCTATCTACCAAATCACTAGATGTGAAGGGATGTGAAGTTTTGGTGTCGAATAAAACACATGTGGAAGCATTTCCATACAAAGCGTAGCTTAGACAGGAATACCCTTTCCCTTCTCTTTTGCTGATGGAGCACTTAATTTAAATCAAAATGGCATTTAATGCACATGCATTCACGGCCTACCCCTGCTTAGCTAGTTTGGAATAGTCCCTTCGCACAGGGTGCAAACTCTTGTTCCGTAAATCCTTTCCAATCATCCTTGCGAAGCTCATGTTAATATGACCAATCAATCCCATCTTAAGCGATCATTTAACCAAATGATAGACTTTTCATTCTTTTTGAGTGGAGTACCAGTGAAAGATAGACCATGACATAACATCAAATTCGGTCACCAACTGATCCTAAGTAAACCAATCCTCAAGTGTCGCAGTTCTAAGGGCGTTACACTAGTCATCGTCCATCCTTGGAGTTATCTGGTGGCCAACCTCACCTTATAACCCCAAGTCACTGAGGATCCTTTTACAGCATCCATTCAGTCTTGCACCTCAGTGGCTAACTTCATTCCAACGACCGATCTACTTCTTAGACTCGTATAGTATATATACAGCTTGGAAAATTCGACTCTTAGCTTTTGCATATGAACACTATTAACTTTAGGGTCAACTTTGGGCATTTCGAACCATGTTCCACACCATCTCAGTGAACTTAAGCAGATTAGAATCAATAGCACACGATCCCGCACCCTCTTCAACTCCAAAGATGGACTTCCTAATAGCATTTCTCATATGCCAATTCATTCTTAATATGTAATAAGAATGATAATGCTTACATAAAAAAACTACATCAATAATGCTCGTGTGCGTAGTGCAACTTATATCCTATATACAGTACTATATAGTTTTGAAAACCAAAATATATAACAAGTATGCTCTCTCGATCCATTCTAAAGTGATAACTCCTCCTTATGTCTAATGGATCATGTTATCAGCTTAGGTCAACTATGCAACATAATCTATGATACCAAGTGTGATGATGGCCCCTACACCACTGACACCCACTACACTTGCATAATATGCTATAACTATGCTTGGCCAATGCAGGATGACAATCAAGGGTTGTAAAGTAAACAAAAAACTTATAGAACCTACCGTATATCTCATGATGCATCGAATAAAATACTATAATCATCATAGATATAAAATAGGCAAGACTATAGCAACTAAATAAAAATAATATCAGAGTATACAGGTTCACAAAGTAATACAAGAGAGTGGTAGCATTTATACAATTGAAAATAAACTAAAATGATAACTATCTCTAAATTGAATTAACAACACTGTCAGTGCTCCACGTTGTCACATAGCAGAATAAATAACAATGAGTCTAAATATAAGTTCGAGTAGTCATCTCCTTCTGCTCATCCATCTATACAACTCCACATATCACCTACATCTGCTATCTAGTCTACTTATTTAGGAGCACCCAGGATAATAAGAAGAAGAGCATACAACCTTGAGTCAGACAATAGTTTGGTGTGAGCGATAAACAATATGAAAATACAATCAAAGTCGATATAGTCTATGGGTGTAGAGTACGGAGAATCATATCTGACATGCCTCTTCATCTGAAGAGGTAGTACTTGATAATATATGCTAATCTACAATCTAATATCACATAAAGGTGTAACGACCTAGAATTTCAATCATTTGAAATTCGTATATTTAATTAATTTTAAATATTTAAAAGTTAAGTTTATAAGCTGAATAATGTATATTTGAATATCTAGATTTAGTTGGATAATTAAATTGTTAATTTAATATTTGAAATTGCTGAAATAATTGGTAATTGGATTTAAAATGATTAAAAATGATTTATAAAATTGTTTTAAATTTTATTTGGATTAGAATGATGTTAGAGAACTTTTAAAATCGAATTAAAAGTTAACTTCTAGAAATTGAATATTTTAATATTTAATTGATGAGTGAAAATGGTCATTTTTCAAACAAACTTGGATTTCGCTGAAACTAGTTTCATTAGATTTGTAATGTTATATTATTGTAAGATTTCAAATTTGGGGTCAATCGGATTTACGGTTTGTCCGAGGCAAGCTAAAACGCGCAGGAAATCGGTTTAAGTGAATTTTAAATTTAAATTTGTCGATTCGAAAATCTATCTTCCAAATAAGATCAAATTGGCTCCTGATATATATTCCATTGCATTCGGAATAGGGGTAAAATCTTGTAAACGCCAGGAGGCACGCTTCGATCAGAGTTCGAAAAAATTTCAAGTGAATAGTGTCGCGAAATTTTCTATAAAAGGATCTCACCTTTTCCTTTTTGCACAAACCCTAGGATTAGAAACCCTAGCCGCCATTTACATTTCGATGGCCATAACTCCATCCTTTTTCCTCGATTATCTCCAAATCCATTAACTTTTACAGAAAACTTCCAACTACAAAGTCGTAGAGCACGACGAGATCTACAAGATCAATGGCTATGATCGAATTTGGAGCTACGGATTGACGTCAAAATGGCCGCGTTCGTGCTGCCTTATCGTGCGTTTTTCTATGCATACGTACGACCGAGCTTCAAGGCATTTGGGGTAGAGGCATGTCGTGGCTAGGGCTTTCGAATGGAGGTCGTTGATCGTCGTGAAGTCAAGTATAAAGGTCGCGATATTTAGGGTTGTAAGCGGCTACAATGGGTTTGCTGCGTGCATTCATTTACGTGAATGAGGAAGAAACAAAACAGCAGCCAGGATGGGATGATGAAAAAAACGGCCGTGATGAGTTGAGGTTATAAAAATATAAAATTAAATGTGAAATCATATTCTTTTAAATTCGTGTGATCTTTAAAACCTCATAACTTTTTCATACGACGTCCGTTTTGCACAAAACGAATTGCATTGGGTTTGTATGAAAGAGCAATACATTATGAGCTAGATAGTGATTTGTTTGAGCTAGTGAAAATTTTGATTGAAATTAAACACTTGTTTAATTTTAATCAGAATAAATCGCTATCGCGACGACTACAAGCAAAGTGAGTACAACTCACTCTTTCTGACTCACTGATATTTTTATATAAGTGAGAATAAATATTGTTTATGATGATTGATGATTGTTTGGATGATATATGATATATTGATTGGTATTTGGATATATATATGTATGTATGTATGTATGTATGTATGTATGTATGTATATGTATATATATGTATATACACACACCTGCCTAGTAGAGCGGATGACCCTATACATTCCCGTGTATGAGCGGATGACCCTTTGTACGTGCGTTGCCTTGAAGCGAACATTGTACATATATTTAAATATGTATATTTGTTGTAGATGACAGGTTGGAGGGATCCAACTAGATTCCTCACTAGTATTGATTTATTTACAGATATTGTTATATATTTTGTTATCGTATGATATATGATGTTTTAGATGCCGTGATTGATGTATTTAGTGTTGTTGCAGCATTGGGCCTATTTTTGGAATTTTAAAAAATTGTTTAAGTGATGATTTCCAAATTTAAAAGGGTTTTAAAAGTGATTTTGGAAATAAACGTTATTGATTTTTGAATTGTAAAGGAATCGAATTTATTTTGAATAAATAAATTTTATAAATTTTATGTTATAAAAATTATGATTTTTGTGAAATATAATCAAAATGTGATTTTTGAAATATTTAGCTAATGATTTGGTAAATAGTTTAAATTGTGTTTTTGAATTATATTAAATGGTTTATATATGGGATTTATAAAATTGATATTTTGTAAATCAAAGTAATTGAATTATAGACAAGTTTTGTAAATGGTAAATTGAAGTTATAAATGGATTTTATAAGTGAATTAAGATTTATAGATTTCTAATTTATGAAATTATAAATGAATGAATTTGTAAATAAAGAGAATTATAAATAAATTAACTTATAATTTGGATTTAGCATATAAATGAGATAAATGGAATTGGTTAGTAAAAGAATTTTATAAATAGAAGTTTTTGTAAAATATAAATGTGAATTTATAAACATTGTTTAATAAACGTAAATCAATTGATTTTGATAAGCTAAGCATAGAAGATTATTAAAGGAGATGTATCCACGATTTTTGGACAGCGGATTATCTGTAATAAATGTGTAGAGTATTGAATTTGGATAAGAGAATTTATATTCATGATTTTGGACAGTGAATAATATGTTAAATAAAATGGAAATTCTTGGGAAGTTATATTTTTAAATGAAGTCAAATGGTTTGAAGATGTTTTAAAAATGTGTTAAATATTGAATACATAGATTTCAACATTCATTGTTGAAATAGGCGTTTTCGAGAAATAAGGAAATGATGGACTATAACATTATTGTTATAGTAAATGATTTTCGAAAGGAAATGTTTTTATATAGTATGGGATTTATATACCTATCTTATTTACGAATCCCTATACTAGTGATTTTGGGTTGTCGTAACGATGTTTTACGCAACATTCATTTTAACTCAAATAAAGGTGTTTAAAGAGAATGTTTTTCTTAAAAAATAAATATACACTTAATCTTGTTTTAAGTATATGTAATATTTTCTAAGTGTTGAAAATAAATAGATTTGTGAAGTACTTATTATTACTTAAGTATATGCAAATGTTTTCCAATGTTGAAATATTGAAACGGTTTTGAGATTATATCTTTTTAAAGGTAATTTGAAGTGAATATTTGGCAAATGGTTTAATTAATAGAAGATTAATTAAAAGGGCCTAGTGATTGTATATGGTGCTAAATATTTGTTTGTTTGTTTTGATAGTTAAATAACCGACTATCAAACTTTACCTAAATTTTAGTTCCTCGACTTTATGTGGGAACTATTTAGTCGTACACTTAGTACGTAGCCTTCTGTGTAGGCTTGATTATCATTTGTGTTGAGAATGTTGATTTGTATAGTGTGGAGTATTACTCCAATCTATCGTGCTTCCTTCTTGGCCCGAAGGATAGCAAGTTGAAAGTTGGAGATGTGATAAGTCTATGAGACTTAGTTTCTGTGTGAAGTTGAGAAACGCTTTTGCATTGTTGGTGCGAAGAGACCAGGATCAGATTTATCTGAAAAACACTTCGGACCAACTTATATGCGACGATTGTGCAGGTTGCTTGTGATGATATTGATATTCCAGATTTTCATAGTGGGGGACTGCTTGTTGATCATTTAGGGTTAAAATCCAATATACATCCAGTAGCATTAGTCTCTTTATCATGAAATATCCAATGCGAGGACTATTCGCTACTAATCTTAGGGATTTTCCGAAAGGATATCGTAAGAAAGTACCTTCGGTTTGTCCTGTTCCTGGACAACTTATATGGATGTTTATCTGACATTGCATTTCTAAAGATTACGAACATTGGTTTTTACAAACGTACATCAGTGGTGTCAGAGAAGGCAACTTCTCTTAGCTTAACACCCTCCTTGAGACGTATGAGCTTAAGGGTTATACTTTTGTGGAAGGTAACTAGTAGTCAACGGAAATGGGCGTGTGGCATTCAAAGTGATGTGATATGTGATTGTGAAAGGTAATTGTTACGTCGTCAGGCCTCGTCAACCGAAAATGAACAAAACAGGGAGATTTCAAGTATAAAGAATACAACCTCATTGTTATATGGTAGTAATGCTATAATAAGAGCTCATTAGAAGTCGAGAAACATAATTTCAATAGTTCCACATGATAAATGTAGGTTATCATCACCATAGAGAGTTGATTGACAGAGTAGATAATTAAACAACATAGCGGATCCATTCATGAAGGGTCTAACTCGATCTATCTCATCAAACTAACTGATAAGATAGTATTAAGATTCCATAATTGGTCCTAAGTGCAAGTTAGAGATTGATAGAATTAGGGATAAGCCCTAGGGACAATTATGTAATTTGTTACATATTTTTAACTCGATAATCAATCTTTTTCAAATTAAAAGGTGTTTTCTTTCCTTTATGTACTTCATGTAATGTGTTTATTAATTAATTAAATTAACTAAAAATATATTTAATAGAAAATCCATAAATGGTATGCCTTGTGTTAGTAGTTACAAAGTATTACAACCATGATTAATTTGTCACATTGGAATTAGACATACTGTTTTAAATATTCCTACTAAAATGTATCACGATTGGATATCCTATAACGATTCGGATTTTTCTGCCATTTAATTTCGAATATTTAAATGGTTTAAATACTAGATTTGGAATTTTAGTTGAGTTAGTAAGTTTTATAACTAAAATTTTGAGAGATTTCAAAATTTTGGAATTGTCAATTTAATTAATGCGTTAAAATAGCGATCCGGGTACAGTCTCGAAATTCGATGAAATCAGTTCCACTGAATCCGTAAGAGTGTATTATTATCGATTTCAAATTTTGTAGCTCTTGGAGTTATCGTTTGGCCATATGGTATAGAAACACATTGAAATTAGTATCGAAATTTAATAAAATAATTGGGTCCAAAAAGCTATTTTCTCCATGCAATCGAATTAGGACCCGAAATCTTTTCCATTGCATTTGAAATAAGGGCATAAGACTACAAACGCCTGGCGGCATGCCTCGGTAGGAGTTCGAGATTTTGAGTTGTGTAAATCGGGAAGATTTGAAATTTAAATAATATATGTTCACATCAGCCCATTCTAACCATCATCCACCCTAACTTATCTTTCAGCCAACCTAACTCCATTCATATAGCCGCCTTTCACCTTTTAAATCACGTCCCCCCTTTCCATCTCTTCCCAGTTCAAACAAACAAATAGAAGTAAAAAAATAGGTAAAAAAACTCAGAATGAATTTAAAACCACATCCCGTTTCTCCTTCCCTGTCTCTTCATTTTAAAATATGGGCAGAGAAAAAGAGAGAACAAATGCACTCGACATGGAAGTTAAATAATGCAAGTGACTTAAAGGGTCGACTGGGAGACATGGCTGGAAGGGCGGTGCTCGAAGGGGTAGGACCAGTTTGATTCGCGATTAGGGTTTGGATACTTGGCTCGCGCGCGAGCGAATTAGAATGAGGAGGATGAAAAGACCAGGCCGGCGTGGGGAGACTTGATGGGAGGATTCATTTTGGGTGAAATGGTGGCTTGCGATGGTTGAAGTGTGTTCATAGTTAGGTGGGTTTGGTGTTCGAGGAGACGATTGGGGAGGTGTAGCCGAGACTTGCAGAAATTGATGGGGGTGTGGCAATAGCGAGTGAGAAGTCGAGGGAGGCTCGGCCTGTAGACAAGAGAGGTCGAGGTCGTGGTGGACTCTGATCGATCGTTGACGTTGACTGGTGGCAGAGGATAAAGCAAGGGTGAGATTGGGATGATGTCAGGAAGATGTTGATCGAGGTGATGCTAGAATTTTTTTATTTTTGTCTGGGTCCGATGTTGATGTCGTGTACTCAAGTGGACTCGGTGGCTTGCGATGGTTGAAGTGTGTTCGTAGTTAGGTGGGTTTGGTGTTCGAGGAGATGATTGGGGAGGTGTAGCCGAGACTTGCAGAAATTAATGGGGGTGCGGCAATAGAGAGTGAGAAGTCGAGGGAGGCTCGGCCTATAGACAAGGGAGGTCGAGGTCGTGGTGGACTCTGATCGATCGTTGACGTTGACTGGTGGCAGGGGATGAAGCAAGGGTGAGATTGGGATGATGTCAGGAAGATGTTGATCGAGGTGATGCTAGAATTTCTTTATTTTTGTCTGGGTTCGATGTTGATGTCGTGTGCTCGAGTGGACTTGGCAGTGGAAGCTCTCTGAAGGTGGTTTCCATCTACTGTTGCAGGAATGGGTAGCGGAGGAGAGGGATTAAATTTATACGGTAATTAAATTTTCTTAAGACGGAAGTTAGTTTTAATGTTAATTATTATATCATATAATCTACCATTCAAATGTTTAAAATTTTATAATATATTCATACGAGGTCTAAAATCGCGAAGAAACAAGTCCAAATGGGAGTGTTTTGCAAATAAAAGTCATGATGAGAATTTCTCACTCTTCTGGATTGCCACAGTTTAATTTAAAATGTTGAAATTTTAAATTATCGATTGATTGAATGATTCGATAATTTTAATTATCCGTTGGATGATTATATAACATATAGTAGTATATATATTAATAGATGGAGTGATATTTCTGCACATTATAGCGGATGAGATCCTATGCTCCCCGCATAATAGCGGATGCCCTATATACTGCGATATCCCCCAAGTGGGATTGGTATTTTTATTGTTGTTTAACATCTTTGGACGCAGAGAAACGGGTTGAAGGGATCCAATTGGATTCCTCAAAAATTTATATTGATTGTTTTTCATCAATTGTGATATATGATACGTTAGGATAATCTGTTATATAATATTATTATGATATGAATTATTAAATGCTATGGTAGCACCGGCCTAAATTTTGGATATTTTGAATATGTAAATACCTTTTTTAAATTTGAATAAATTAAAAAGGAAATTTGAATATAAAAATATTTATATCGAAATCTGGATTATTTTTAAGGAATTGATTTGGATAAAAACAATAATTGGTTTTGAGTTGTACTTAACTATTCGTAAAATATTTTAAATAGAGATTTTAAAATAAATTATATAAAGGAATTTTAAAGACTGGGTTTAAAATGATATTGGGAAAAAAATATAGAAAGAATTTGAAATCGATATTAAAAATAGATTGGCAAAAATGAATGAAATTAATAAGGGATTGAATTTATAAAAATGGAAGTTTATAAATGAGGACATTTCTGGTGTAACTCAAAGGAGGTATAAAAATTTATAAACGATGTCTATTAATAAATAAAATCGATATCAGATGGTAAATTTAGAATATAAATTTATAGGGAGAATTTATATTTAAATATGGAAATAGAGTGAGAAAAATAGTGGATACTATTTTGAAGTGAAAATGGTTAAGGAGACCGAGATGGAAGTGATGTGATGGAAATCGAGAGGGGTTATAAATTGAAATTTTGGTTATTGAGATTTAAAGATGTATTTTTACTAATAAGTTAAGTTTTTTTTATTTAACTACGTAGTTTAGGGTTAGTTAGTATTGAAATACTTCAGAAATGGATTTTTCAAATACTTCATTTTTATTTTAATAAATCCTAAATTTTTAAACCTTCTTTGAAAAGTGATGTTATAAAAAGTATTTCAATATTTTAAATAATTATTTTAACATGTCTAAAAAATAAATTATCTTTATCTTTCTTTTAAATACTTATTTTTGTTTACATATGTATATATAGAGTTTGTAATGGTTATAATTTATTATAAATCTTCTCGAGAGTTGGGAAAGGGTTATTTAGTAGATTGGACGTATAAGGGAATCATCAAAACGGAATTTGGGAAAAGTAAGAAATTTTTCAAAGAAGTTAAATGAAAGTGAACTTCAAAAATGAAATAAAATTCATAAAAAAGTAGAAAGGGAAATTGGAATTATAAGTAGGTATATTTGACTTTGGAAATATTGGAGGGAATTAATTAATGAATTCCGTAACTTGTAAAATTCGTTATAAACGAGTTAAGAAATTTACAAATAAATTGCAAATGATTTTGAGACATAGAAATAGGAAATAAATGGAATACTTCCTAAGTGTTGAATATAAAATGTACTGGGCAAAATATTCTAAGTATTGGAAAGGGGTGGAAATATTCCGTTGAAAATATAAGGATTTGAAAAGCTGTTTTCAAATGTTGAAGTACTGGAAGTAATATCTTATAAAGATATTTTGAAATAAATTTTGGAAAAATTTGAAATAAAGCCCGATGTCTGCTTTTGGATGTGTATTAATAGTTAAATAACTGACTATCAATTTTGGTAAATTTCATTAATCATTTCGAAGAGGCCGAGATCAGATTCAGTTATCCAAAAACCACTTCGATCCGGTTTGACATCACGAATAAATAACATGAAGATGGTGATTCGGTTTGTCCATACCCAGGACAACTTGTATGGACGAATGCTATCAGAACATTCGTCATTGGTGGACGATGAGCAGTCTAAGTAGAATCGTTTCTTGAAAGGTAACGGTTAGCCTCAAAGCCTCATCAACTGGGAATGACTAAAACAGGAAAGATGCAGCAAGGCTAAGTGGGTCACACCCGAATAGGGTATGTTATCACTTTTCTAGATGTCCTCGAAAACCTATATATTATGATATGGTTGTGCATGAAAGAAAGAGCGCTCGATGGTAAGGGTGAGAGCACCTATGGTGATAACATATTCAGTCGATCCAAGTTAGGGGTAGGTCGGTTTTGTATAACAGGGGATCCCAACGTGGTCCTCGGTACATTGTTTTAGAGGTGTATTATGGTGGGCAGTGCCCCAGTCATTCGTATGGAATCATTCTCCAATAAGCGATGTATGGTTTTGACTGTGCCCAACTATGCTGGAACGTTAAATGAAAGCATTTCATCCATTTTCTATTTACTTTCTATAGACACTATTATAATATCAGATGATTTTGATAGAACTTGTTTTGGTTATCCTAAGGTAAAAACCCATCGTGTTTATGTGTGACGTGGTCTTACGAGATACCTTTGTTTTCAAAGAATTTTTGATAATCTAATAATAATTCAAATTGAGTGTGTTTTCTCATGCTAGTTTTTTGGAATAACTTGGGTGTTATTTTATTATAATACTAGGGTCAGACCGAGTAATATCGATTCAGGATAGGATGCTATGGAGCTCAAGAGACAAGTTGGATGACAGAGGCGTATTTCCGTACTTGATGTATATTTTCCGCTGTATGAGGACAAGTTGTTATGGCTGTCCATAGTTGATGTAGTGATTGTTGTACTCTGAGGTTTGTAAGTATTAAATGGTCACAGGTTCTTTTGTATAAAAATCTATTATTATATATTGCATTTTGTTTCCCTGCGATTGTATGATTCTGTATTATTGTATTGTATTTTCTTCTACCTTTTCCTTCTTCATCCCTAATGGAATGGTATTTTCGGCACTCGGTTGCTCGGCATTTCTTATAGTGGACGTATTAATATTGATTTTTCGAGGGTCAAAAAATCTCGTTCGGTACATTTGGTATAACAGCTGAAGGTTAAGCGAGAACGTTGGCTCTGGTGGGGATTACTCATTAGAGATAGAGTCATTAGTACTCTATGATGAGTTTGAGTGTATTAGTAGATATGAGCGCATATTTATTAGTGAATATAAAATGTTTTATATTGTGTTGGTTGATTTATCGAGTGGCTTATGAACTCTGGTCGGAGCAGTCCGTACAACTGTATCGACAGGGGTTTTTAAACACTTGAGTAGAGCAATTTGACACAGTATTGTTTTTAAATGGGGTAAATGAAATAATTTTACCCAAATTTTATTTTCAGTGTAAAAGGAATAATTTTCTGAAATTATTATGTAGCGAATTGATGTGTTTGGTTATTGTTATATAATCAAAATAAGATTATAAAATTGGAAATTTTTATATAATCAAAAGAAAATTGTATAAATGTAGATTATATAAATGGATTAAAATTAAAATTGGATTCAAAACAGAATCTGGAAATTTAAATCCCAGGAAGTGTGGAAAAAAATGTTTTTTCAAAGTGGTGTGGAAAATAATAATAAGAGAGTTACTTTTGAGAATATTTTCGAAAGAAAATTGTTTCAAATTGGATTTTGGAAGGGTATAGCACTGAAATCACTTCAATTGCTGGAAAATAATTCTAGCGATGACTGCAAGTCACCAGTATTCATTTTCGGATTGCTAGATGACGGATTGCTACCGTAGTAATTTGATATGGAGATTATTATGAAAAAACAAATGCTGTTTTAAAAATTTAGAAAGAATTGTTTTGGGTAAAAATCAAATTGATTTTTGAAAGTTGAAGGAAGTGATTTGTTAAAATAGAGTTATATATTCATACATATTATTATTGTTTCAAATGGTTTGAAATAAGAACCTTGTGTTTGTGCTCTGAAATTTGTAATTAAAAGAGACGTAAAATCAGAAGAGAATAACTTTTTGAAATAAAACTTGGAAAAGTGAACTTCAATATGAAATTAAAATTTAACTCATGTAAGTTAAATAAATTGGATTGAACAAATTGAAATTAACTCAGGCTAAGTTGAGTAAGTTTGGAAATTTCGGTATGAAATTAAAATTTAACTTGGGTAAGTTGAATCAATTAAATTTGTAAAAAAAAATTTGAAGGAATTGGAATTTAACTTAAGTAAAGGTTAAAGAAAATAAATTAAATGAAGTGATTATAATAAATAAGATGAAGTGAATAAAATGAAATGGATTAACTAAGTATAAGTGCATATGAATGTGTAAGTAAATGGAATAAATGAGTATAAGTAATGGAGCGTGGGAAAAAAAATTGAAATTTGAATTAAATCCTTACTTGATTAAATTGAATGTATTAAAAATAATTTTGTTTATAATAAATTAACTTAAGTATGAATAAATTCAAATATGGTTCGGAGATATTGGTTAAAGGAAATCAAAATTAAATTGGGTTAAATTGGAGTTAGAAATGAAATCGAATGGAATTGTATATAGAACTTGAATGGAAACGATTTCATAACCATAAGTTATAAAACTTGAATGGTGTATGAATTGATTTTGGATAAACAAATTTGAATAGCTTATAAAATTCGTAATTAATGGAATAAGTATATATTTAAGGTTCTAAGTGACGTAAATGTTTAGTTAAAAATAAAATGTGGATATACTCAAGTATAAAAATTGAGGGGATGTGAGAAAATAAGTTGTGTAACTTATAAAAATTTGGAAAGTGGTATAGAAACCATAATGAAAAATAAAATATAATTAGATGTCCTCGTAAAGAAATAAAAATCCAAACCTGGATTATAAAGTAAAGTTGAACTCAAGTGGATGTCAAGTTTTAACTAAGTGGTTTTTGAATAAGTAATGTGTTTGGAGCAATTCACCTACCTTAGCAATCTCGGGGACGAAATTCTTTTAAGGGAGGAGGAATGTAGCGACCCGGAATTTTTCTATCGTTTAATTTTGAATATTTAAATGGTTTAAAATTGGATTTGGAATTATAACTGAGTTAGTAAGTTTTTAAAAACGAAATTTTGAGCGATTCGAAAATTGTGGAATCGTTTATTTTATTGACGCGTTAAAATAGCGATCTAGAACACAGTCTCAGAATTCAACGATACCTGTTCCATTGGATCCGTAATAGTGTATTATTATCGGATTTCAAATTTTGTAGCTTTTGGAGTTATCGTTTGACCGTACGGTATAGAAACGCGTTGAAATTAATATAGAAATTTAATATAATAATTGGGTCCAAAAAGTTGTCTTCTCCATACAATCAAATTAGGACTCTAAACCTTTTCCATTGCGTTCGAAATAGGGGTATAACATTATAAACGCCTGACGGGACACCTCGCTAGGGTTCCGAGATTTGAGTTGTGTAAATCGGAATGATTTGAAATTTAAACAATATACATTCACATTAGCCCATTCCATTCATCAGCCACCCTAACTTATCTTTTTAGTGGACACAACTCCATACGTATAGTCGCCTTTCACCTTTTAAATCACGTCTCTCTCTTTCCATCTCTTCCCAGTTCGAACAAACGAATATAAGAAAAAAAGTGGGAAAAAATCATAACGAACTTAAAACCGCATCCCTTTTCTCCTTCCCCAACTCTTCATTTCAAACAAGGGTAGAGAAAAAGAGAAAAAATGCACTCGACATGGAAGTCGAACATCGCGAGCAACTTAAATGGGTCGACTGGGAGACATGGCTGGAAGGGCGACACTCGAAGGGGAAGGTTCAATTTGATTCGCGATTAGGGTTTGGATACTTGGCTCGCACACGAGCGAATTAGAAGGAGGTGAAGGACGAGACCAGGGCGGTGCTCGACGACTTGATGGGAGGACTCATTTTGGGTGAAATGGTGGCTCGTGATGGTCGAAGTGGGTTCGTAGTTTGGTGGGTTTGGTGGTTGAGGCAACGATTGGGGAGGTGTAGTCGATACTGGCAGAAATAGACAGGGAGTGTGGCGATCACAAGTGAGATGTCGAGGGAGTCTCGGCCTTTAGACATGAGAGGTGGAGATTGCGGTGGACACTGACGGGTCGTCGACGTTGACTGGTGGAAAAGGAAGAAGCAAGGGTGGGACTGGGATGATGTCAGGAATATGTTGATCGAGGTAATGCTAGAATTTTTTTCATTTTTGTTTGGGTCCGGCTTTGTTGTCGTGTACTCAGAGTAGAATTGAAGGTGGAAGCTCTCTGAAGGTGGTTGCCTTCGACTGTGGCTGGAAGGGGTAGCGGAGGAGAGGGATTAAATTTATACGGTAATTAAAATTTCTTAAGACGAAGTTAGTTTCAATGTTAATAATATATATATATATATATATATATATATATATATATATATCGCATAATCTGCTATTCGAATTTTCAAAATTTTATATTCTATTCATACGAGGTCTAAAATTGTAAAGAAACAAGTCGAGATGGGAGTGGTTTGCAAATAAAAGTCAAGGCAAGAATTTCTCACACTTCTGGATTGTCACGGTTTAATTTGAAATGTTGAAAATTTAATTTATCGGTTGATTGAATGATTTGATAATTTTAATTATCTGCTGGATGATTATATAATATATAGCAATATATATATTAACAGATGGAGTGATATTCCCGCACATTATAGCGGATGAGACCCCATGCGCCCCGCATAATAGCGGATGACCCTATATACCGCGATTTCCCCCCAAGTGGGATTAGTATTTTTATTTTTTTCTAACATCTATGTATGCAGAGAAACAGGTTGGGGGGATCCAACTGGATTCCTCAAAATTTTATATTGATTGTTTTTCAATATAATGATATATGATGTGTTAGGATAATCTGTTATAGATTATTTGTGATATGAATTGCTGAATGCTATGGTAGTAAGAACTTGAATTTTGGTTGTTTTGAATAAGTAGATGCTATTTTTCATTTTAAAGAAATTAAAAAGGAAATTTAAATGTAAAATACTTCTATCGAAATCTGGATTATTTTTAAGGAATTGGTTTGGATAAAAACAATAATTGGTTTTGTGTCATATTTTACTATTCATAAAATATTTTAAATAGAGATTTTAAAATAAATTATATAAAGGAATTTTTAAGATTGCATTTTAAAATGATTTTCGAAAAAAATATAAGAAGAAGTTAAATCGATATTAAAAATAGATTGCCAAAAATGAATGAAATTCATAAGGGATTGAATTTATAAAAATGGAATTTTATAAATGAGGTTATTTTTAGTGGAACTCAAAGGAGTTATAAAAATTTATAAACAATGTTTATTAATAAAGAAAATCGATACCCGATGGTAAATTTGGAATATAAATTTACAGGGAGAATTTATATTTAAATATTGGAATAGAGTAAGAGAAAAATAGCCGATGCTATTTTTAAAGTAAAAATGGTTAAGGAGATCGAGATGGAAGTGATGTGATGGAAATCAAGAGGGATTATAAATTGAAAATTGATTATTGAGATTTAAAGATATATTTTCATTAATAAGTTAAGTTTTTTGTTTTAAAAAGGAAATTTTATTTATTAAACTATGTAGTTCAAAATTAGTTAGTATTGAAATACTTCAGAAGTGGATTTTTCAAATATAATTTTTATTTTAATAAATCCTAAATTTTTAAATCTGCTTTGAAAAGTGATGTTATAAAAAGTGTTTCAATATTTTAAATAATTATTTGAACGTGTCTTAAAAGTAAATTATTATCATTCTTTTAAATACTTATTTTTATTTACATATGTATATATATAGAGTTTGTAATGGTTTGAATTTATTTATAACTCTTCTCGAGAGTTGGGAAAGTGTTATTTAGTAGATGGGACTTATAAGTGAATTCTCGAAACGGAATTTTGGAAAAGTAAGAAAATTTCCGAAGAAATTAAATAAAAGTGAACTTCGAAAATGAAATTGAACTCATAAAAGAAGTAGAAAAGGAAATTGGAATTATAAGTAGG
The DNA here is from genome assembly GCA_030765085.1 of Allium cepa. Classification (NCBI taxonomy): domain Eukaryota; kingdom Viridiplantae; phylum Streptophyta; class Magnoliopsida; order Asparagales; family Amaryllidaceae; genus Allium; species Allium cepa. Next base: position 354,043,276 of record CM060935.1, read on the forward strand.
TATATTTGGCTTTGGAAATATTGGAGGCAATTAATTAAAGAATTCTGAAACCTATAAAATTCATTACAAACAAGAAATTTACAAATAAATTTTAAATGATTTTGAGAAAAGAAATAGGAAATAAATGGAATAATTCCTAAGGGTTGAATATAAAATGAAGTGGGGAAAATATTCTAAGTATTGGAAAGGGGTAGAAATATTCCATTGAAAATATATGGAAATGAAAAACTGTTTTCAAATTTTGAAGTACTGGAAGTAATATCTTATAAGGATATTTCGAAATAAATTTTGGAAATGTTTGAAATCAGGCCCGACGTCTGCTTTTGGATGTGTATTGATAGTTAATAACGGCTATCAATTTTGAAAAATTTCATTAATCGTTTCGAAGAGGCGGGATCGGATTTAATTATTCGAAAACCATTTCGATCTGGTTTGAACGTTACGAATAAATACCGTGAACATGATGAAGACTGTGATTCGGTTTGTCCAGACCCACTACAACTTTTATGGACAAATGCTATCATAATATCGCTATTGGAGGACGATGAGCATTCTAAGTAGAATTGTTCTTGAAAGGTAACGCTTAGCCTCAAGCCTCATCGACCGGGAATGACTAAAACAGGGGAGATGCAATGAGGCTAAGTGGGTCGCACCCAATTAGGCTATGTTATCACTTTTCTGGTGTCCTCGAAAACCTATATATTATAGATATGGTTGTGCATTGAAGAAGAAACGCTGGATGGTAAGGGTGGAAACACACGGGGTGATAACATATTCGGTCTATTCAGGTTAGGGGTAGGCCGATCTTGTCTAGCAGGTGATCCCGACATGGACCTTGGTACATTGTTCTAGAGGTGTACTATGGTGGGAGATGTCCCAGTGGCCTAGTCATTCGTCTGTAATCCATTCTTCAATAAGCATCATACGGTTTTGATTATGCCCAACTACGCTGAAACGTGAGATGCAAGCATTTCAGCTATTTGCTATTTACTTTCTATAGACACTATTATAATATTAGATGATTTTGATAAAAATTGTTTTGGTTATCGTAAGGTAAAATCCCGTCGTTTTTATGTGTGATGTGTCTTACAAGATACCTTTATTTTCAAAGGATTTTGAGAAAGGTTAAAAAATTCAAATTGAGTGTGTTTTCTCACGATGGATTTCCAGATTGACTCGGGTGTTGTTTTATTATAATACTCGGGTCAGACCTAGTATTGCAGATTCAAGATAGGATGCTAAGGAGCTCAGGAGACAAGCTGGATGACAGAGACGTTTTTTCTCACTTAATGTACATTTTCCGTTGTATGAGGACAAGTTGTTATAACTGTCTAGATTAGATGTAGTGATTGTTGTACTCTGATGATTGTAAGTATTAAACAGTTACAGATTCTTTTGTATAAAAATACGTTATTATATATTATATTTTGTTCCGCTGCGATTGTGAGATTTTGTGCTATTATGTTCTATTTTCTTCTACTTTTTCTTCTTCATCCTTAATGAACAGGTATTTTCGGCACTCGGCTGCTTGACATTTATACAGTGGACGTATTAATATTGATTTTTCGAGGGTCGAAAATCTCGTTAGTTACATATCGATACATTCGTTGAGATTAGAGTATATAACGCTCCCCAAATGTTGGGTAATATATTAATCATGATTTCCGGTGGCTACTACTTGTTATTGGAAAACTATGGAATGGCTCACTCAATAGTTTTCTATTGGTTAATATAACGAAGGAAATGAAACAGAAAATTTCGATATAACAAAATTGCACAGTTCCATTGACTTGAGAATACTGCTAATCTTTAATGTAGAAGCTCTGTTTTTATTGTACTTAAATCGTGGCACGACATTCATCGAACGACTATAGTTGGGTTGAGTGGAAGCACTAGAAGCGAAACACTGTTTAAGAGAGGATTCGTCTTCTCAATTATATAAGGATAGTATCACATCCAATTAAAGTTAACTCAAAATCAAAGTGTTTGGCCATGGTAATTTGGTTTATTAAACTTGAACCAAGGAAATTGTGTTTAGATTATAGAGTTGAATATGGATGATACTAGAATTCTGGCCATCACCAAATTCCATAAGTCCAAAGTGATATAGTTCAAACGAAGAGAATTGGTGTAAATAATGGTCACTACCGGATAATGCTTTATAAAGTAAAATTGAAATTTTTACTAATTAAGCGACAAATTTGGTCATAGTGTCACATCACCTACAAGTGAGTGTGAACGTTAATATTCGATTCGATATTAATCGCAGACCAAATTTATATTTAAGAGTCGCACAACCTAAACATTGAATACTTCTATTACCATCCAATTTAACTAATTAGTAATTATTATAAGTAATTAAATTAATATTTATGAAATATTAATTATAAAATTTTATTGATGTATAATTGAAAAATATTAAATAGTATGCATGTAAAAGTTGTATAAACACTAATTGATATGAGATATGGACGCGCATTTAAATTGGATTTAAATGCAATTGATAGTTTAGGCATGAAATGGTTTTGATGCCCAATTTGGAACTTGGTTTAGGCGGCTATACCGCAGCAGATTCAGTCCAGCCATAGATGGTTTAGGTGGAGGAATTTTGAATTCAAAAGGCGAAAACCGGTAAGAGAAAAATAATAAATTTGATCCTCATTTCACTTTCTCATCCCTCCTGTAACATCACATTTAGATTAACGATGATTAATAAATAATTAATAAGGCCCTAAAAAATGGAATTTGAGAAAACGTTGGAACTCGGCCATGAAAATTACATCATAGTGTTAGTGGGTTTTTCCGAGCAGCTTTCATATTTGGAGTTTCACGGTCGGAGCTCAAACGAAGAAGTTATGAGCATTTGAAGTTTCTAAAAAAAAAAAAAATGCAGGACCGCGCCAGTTGACCTCCTAATTAAGCCAATCAACCACCTATAAGGAGGCGATCGACCGGTCGGAATAGCAGCTAGAGTTTGAACCTTGGCCAAACTATCCAGATCTAGTTATTTTAATCTAACAGTTACGGTTGATTCAAGCACCTACAACTACAGACCAGGTTCTTCACTTTTCTTTTTATATTTTCTAATCAAAGCATCAAAGCTCTGCCATTTTTCCTTTTCTACTATTTCTATTAGTTATAAAATATAGTATATAATTGGAGAAGGACTAAAAATAAAAGAGAAGAAGAGAAGAAGCAAATCAATACTATGGAGAAAGGTAAATTTTATTATTATAAATATATATTCCCCTCAACCCCAAATCTCTTTACAGATCCGTAATTCTAATAGTATGTATATACCTTGATATACATATTCTTTTGAATTAGAATGGAAAAGGAGTCAAGTAAAGGAATGGATTCAGATTTAGGAGATTTGGAAAGCTAGAAAGGCTAGTGGGAAATTATGTAATTTATTTACAACATTGAAATTTATACCGTTGAATTTAATTTATTTATCGTCCCTATATAAGATTTGATGAGTTGAGGGCTTTAAACAAACATATAGGATTATCGCTTATATATTATATAAGATAGATAATTGAAATGAGAACGGTATTTACACCCTAATTTAGAGGTTTGGAAATCAATTCCTAAATTTGTTGAAGTTGAATGTTGATAATGTTGTAAAGTTTATTCCAAATTTATAATTGGGTTGTAAAATGTTAGTATTTCTCTTAATTTGACTTGGAATGTGGATTTCTTTGTTTTAATTTATTTCGGTGATATAATTTAATTGTATCTATTTCCATGTAATTTCCTTAAATTAGCTATATGTGGATAATTCTTTGTAATTTGACTTGGAAGAGATAATTCTTTGTAATTTCAAACGAAGTAAAGGTCCCACTTTTGGATAATTTATGGAAACTTATAATGGTAATCCTTTTTGGAAGGATAACTCTGATGAATTAAAACGTGGAAGGGAATATTAAAATTTAGGAATTAACGGTTAGAAATATATGTACATACATATATATATATATACACACACAAACACACATATAACCTCACTTAGTAGTTAATATATATAGTGTAATTTATGATGATATTCGTATTTGTTATTAATAACTTATTAAACTATAAGACTAGGGGGTATAAATGGAAAAGAGATAGTAATGTCAAAATTATAAGATTGTGCCATTATACGGAATTATCGGAGTCAAATAGAGACATAAATGTGTTAATTGGACTGGTTAAAAATATGTTGTTGCATTTACGGAGAAAGGAATAGGCATAATAGGTTAAATTAGAACGAATAGGTAAATGTTATTATATATTGTCGAATTATAATAATAATGACTATTTATGACGTATAATCGAAATTTATGGAACATAGTAAATAACGAATAAGATAGGAACCAAATTCTAGAAGGCAGTATAATTTTCATAATGAGATATTATATAACCTTAATTATATATTTAGGTGAAGTGCGAATTAGTAGGCCTAGCCTAATATTAGACCTAGATAATTTTTTCAGTTCAGTGGGTTGGAATGCGAGGTTAGGAAAGTTACACAACATAAGTCTGCCCTTCACCTAGAGGCTACCAGTAGTTGTGTATACTTACAATTGATGTAGGGCATCTTCAAACAAAAGACCCAAGAGGAAGGATTATGTTTCTATAGATAGGTAGGGGAAAGTATACCAAGGGTTTGCCTCATATTTGAAGTATAAAATGACCCTGTACTTATAAGAAAACAAGGACTACTTTGTATCTAATAAGAAGTATTAAGTAACTATAAGGGGCATTTTTCTTGGCTTATATTAGGTTAGTCTGAATGGGATGTAAGCTGTGGAAGGTCAGCAGGCTATGCTGGTATATTTGTTAGAGCGGTATTTAGCAGTAGATCCGGCATATAAGCCATTACCCAGAAAAGTTTGGAGTGTTTGGTTGCAAAGACTTAGGTTATGCTCTAACGGATTTCGCTTTCTACTAGTGTAGAATCGGTATAAGACACATACAGACCTCAATGTTAGTTGGTTAGTTGTATATAATTCAAAGGCGGACTAGTTAACCCTTAGATGAGTATTTGAGTTGCATTAGTATTTTGACATCAAATTATAAAATATAAAGCCGGATATAGGGGTTATTAATCTCTTTTGGTAGGACCGGTTAGCTAGCATTTATGTTGTGGAAGGATAACTTCAAAGATTGAGGTATTAAATGGTCGTTGGGTTTGGCTCATCCCTTTTTAAGAAGTATTAAGTGGCTATGTTTTTTGGGTAATACATCGTTTATATATAGGGGCACACACACCCCCACACACACTATACACACACATATATATACACATATGTATAGTCATACCACGTAGGAGGCTAGGCACACCGTACATGCATATAGGATTAAATGGATTAGCCGTAAATAATAGACATAACACCTAAATAGAAATCAATATGTATACATTAAGGTTATAGGAAAGTGTGTAATTTTCTTGTCACCGGAACATTGTTCTAATCACCCTCCTCATTACAGCCCATAGGGTGGATTTAGAAGGACAAACTACTAGAGCAAGACGAAAATGATAGATGGAGAAGTCTTCTTATTCATGCTCGGTACTGACATGGCAACTGATATCCAACTAAGGTAGTAGCCTTAGCTGGTATGTATGTTCTATTATATTTTTATATTTCACCGAGAGTTTATATTGACCGCTCTCTAATATGCTCATATTTATTACTGGTACCAAAACCAACGATCCATACTCTAATAGACTTGGGTTCCAATTTAGTCAAAATTTGGTCCTATTAAGGTGCAGATTGTTGCCTTTGGCATCCGAGCTTAGGTTAGTCAACTATAGGAAATAGGATACGGTGAGAGAACGTATCTATAAAATATATGTAACATACCAAGCTCTATGAATTCTGACTATAGAAGTAGCTAGGACCATATTCCGAAAGGATGGATGAGACAACGTTGACCAAGAACAGTATGAGCACAACATATAGAACGACCATGGAAGCTGGATAGTATTTTACTTCTTTGTTGGCCATAGTTGCTTTATGACTGTGGATTTCGATGGAATAGCGTTAGAAGATGCATATTTTATCTAGAAAAATGGGAAGTAAAAAAACTATATGTTGCAAATATCAGGGAGTAAAGTATAATAGGAGTGAAGCTTGTTCCCACAAGAAGATGTACCTTAACCACCCTATAATGATGAACTGGATTTTTTATAAAGTAAATAGAAGAAGAAAAGTCCAAAAGAAAGGATAACTAAAGCCCGCTTCTACGTCTAACCTCATGTGAAAGAAGTTTACAAAAAGGGTTTTTTGAAAATTCTTTGAAACATTTTGAATAGGTTTCAAAGGATTTATTAGGAAGTTGTTGTTTTCAAAAAGCAACGAAAATTGGAAAATCCTTAATTTAAAATTTGTTTGGTCAAAAATTTTCGAATTAAAAGTTTTTGGTAAAAAGAGTTTTCGTTATCGAAATTAATGGAAAGGCAAATGCATGTTTGGCTCAATGATTTTTATATTTTGCAAGTTTGAAGCTTTTTTTAATTTTCATTCAAATGGGTGGACAAATGGAAATGGAACTAAATTGAAATGAGGTAAAGAGAATAGAAGGGTAAGAACGTCGATAATGAAGATAGGAGGAATATTCCCATATAGGAAAATACAAAGAAAAACAACTGAAATAATTTTATACCCATCACTTTTCATGTTAACGAAGAAAAGCCCAATGGCTAAAGAGGAGGTGAACGCATTGTAATGAGTCGATATTGGGGAATTTAAATAGAAATAACATTGGAAATTTATATAAAATGGGATTATTAATATAGGTAGAAATAATACAAGAGAATAGTAATAGGAATAGGATAGAGCGAATGGATAAAGTCCATAGATATGTAGTAATTGCACATATATTTTAGATAGGCACATAGATAGATGCAGCAATTGCATATTTATTTTAGAAGTTCCCTAAGTATGCCATCAAAATCTCCGCTAAGGTCGAAAACGGAAATAGCATGAGTAGTAAGAAATAATAAGATGAAGTTATCCTTATTTACTCCACTTTCCAATGTTTAAAGTTATAGAAGATATTTTTAAAAATAAATGGTTTAGTAGAAAATTGGATTTAAACGCGACAAATGTTTTGAGTTTAAAAGTCCTATTTGAAACGAAGCAAATTTTCATTGTAGAATGTCTTTAAAAATGGGAAGTTGGTTAGAGTGGAAAAAAATTTATGGCTCCTTTTTGGAAATTAAGTAATTTTTTAAAATGTTTCTAAGTTCATATTTTTAAAGGTAAAAGTTTTGGATCAAGTACTTCATGACTGTGAAGTTTTAAATTTTCTTAAAGAATAATGAAAACCAAACAATTTTCTAAAGATGGGGTAGATAGAGATGACTACCAAGGTAAGATGAGTTAAGGGTCAAGGCTATGAATATAATTGCTATGAATGGTCATAGGGTAGCAATAAGGAATCCCCATTGAATATAAGAAATTTCGTATGAACCTAGGAATATTTTATTAGGAATGAATGAAAGCCCTAAGAAGAACCCTCAAAAGAGTGGGAATGGTATCAAAGTGCAATTTTTATAGTTCTGGGGTATACTTGCATGAAAGATCAATAATTAGAGGAAGTAAATACCAAAATTTAAGGATACTATCAAGGGATTTTGATTGAAAGAAGATAGTAGTATGATTGGAGAAGAGAATAATAAGTTGGGAAACACATATGAAGGATATTAGCTGATTCAAGATTAAAGAATGTGAGATAGGCGGAAGGAAAATTACTCATCAAGGTAGTTCGTCGATGAGTTATTCTAAATGTGCATATTTTATATTTCTTACCTACCGCAAAACGGGAATGTACAATTTATCCCATAATATGGTGTGATGGTTGATGTAATGGATGGATCTTATTTATTGGGAGCCGAGGTGGTAAGTTAAAATATGTGGATTATAGTTGAATAGCATACTAGAAATGTTAATCCTAATTAAGTAAGAAGTGATTGGGCCATAATATCATTAACACAGTTAATGATGAAGGGCAACTTCCAACAATCGTTTTAAGTTATATGGGTTATAATCGCTAGTTGTCTCCCTTCGGATATAGGAAAAATGTACAATATGATATGAGATTTATTCCTATTTTGTTACTGTATTGACGGTTTAGATAAGCTTTGACCGCTATATATATTTTAGGAAACGGTGTAAATAAGGAGATCTCATAAGGACATTTAACTGGCTATAAATGTTATTAAAGCTAGAAGTTAATTAGGAAATTAGGTTAATTACAAGAAATAAAGAATGCTTAGATCCAAAAACTTTAGAATTTTAGTAAAAACAAAATTTTGCAAACAAAGGATAGGAAAGGTTGTTCCGAAATCATAAGTCACTATCCTTATGCCTTAAAAGCTAAAATTTAGACTTGTGTGTCATTATTTAGGAGTAAAAGGAAAGGTTCTTTAAATCTAAGGTTAACTTCACATTGCTAGGGTTAAACATATGTTTTAACTCATTGAGGGAGTCCTGATTACATTGAAGTGTGGCTTGATTAGTTTTGAAGAGGGAGAGACAAGTGTTTTTAAAAAGACTAAATCCAAAAGCTTTTGAAAATTTATGATTAATTTCTTTTGAAAAGATGCGTTTAAATGCTTTTGAAAAAAATATGTTTGACTGCTTGTGAAATATTTAATTTACAAATTATTTTTCAAGTTTGATTAAAGGGAGAAAAGGTTTTCTTGTGAAATAAGAAAATTTATTAGGGAGCATCGTTGTGTTAATAAATATGAGTTTTACTGTTCGGAAAGGCTGACACTATGCAAAACATAGGTAATAACAGGGGAAAAGACCGTTAAGCTTTGGAATTCCTACTTTCATATTTTGTTGATAGTAAAATGAAACTCATTTAGGATAACTATTTTTTTAACATTCAAAATAAAACTCCTTATGCAAATCGTATTTGGAAAAGTTAGAAAAATATTTTGGGACAGAAGAGAAGGTTCATAGTGCAACGGAATTGGTATCCAAAAGAAGGATGGAAATGTAAAATTTTCCATTCAAATATCTTTTCCATCATAGGAGTAAAGATTTAGAAATCTAACTTTTCAAAAAAATTAGCTGTTAGAAATTGTGTGTTATGTTTTGGATGGTAAGGATTGGATGCAAAACTGGTTGAACCATACCCCTACTTGTACGAATGTGGAACTTATTGTTTAAAAAGGATTTTTGATCGCATACATATAAAAATTCCAATATATGTAGGCTATCTACGTAATATTTTCGAAATGTTTTTAAAAAAATGCATTTATACAGGAGGCACCGACTTAGAATCACTCTGTATGCATATCTTATATGTTGTGATACACCACGTATTTGTTCACATTTGGCTGCAAAATTGATTGTACACTAATTGATTAGATAGTTAGATGGTTGCACGTTGTGTTACATGATTCAAGCCTAAGAGCATTTTAGGGATGCAATTCTTTTGAGGGGGAGTTTAAAAACCCTATAAAAATTACCGATAATTTATAAATAAATAATAAGGCTCTAAAAAGGGAATTTAAGAAGACGTTGAAATTTTGTCACGAAACTTGCACCATTGTATCCGTGGCAATTTTCTAAGCGATTTTCGTATTTGAGGTTTTGCGATCGGAGCTCAAATGAAGATGTTATTCGCGTTTGAAGTTTTCAGAACGAAAATAACTAAAAAACAAAAATAGAAATAAAAAATAATAAATGCGGGATCCAACTGATCGACCCTCTACCTGGCCCGGTCGATCTCTAGTTGTCGAAAACTTATAGAGGGGCAATCGACTGGTCTGGGGTGGCAGCTAGAGTTTGAACCTTGGCCAAATAGCCTAGATTTAATTATTTTAATTTAACAATTACGATTAATTCAAGCGTCTATAAATACAGGTCTAGCCCTACACTTTTTTTCTCATATTTTCTAATCAAATAAGCGAAGCACTGCCAATTTCCCTTCTCTACTATTTCTATTAGTAATAAAATATTATATGTAATCGGAAAATCGCAGAAAATAAAGCGAGAAGAAGAGAATGAGGGAGTCAATACTATGGAAAGAGGTAAATTTTATTATTATAAATATATATTCCCCTTAACCTCGAATCTTTTCTGAGTTCATAATTGTCACGACCCAAAATCCAGCGTTTGAAAATCGACATCAAATACCTCTCTTGTATTTGAATGCCAGAGATTCAAACGTCGAACTCCGGTTCGGATGGAGCTTATAACAGCACAAGATGGAAATAAACAGGGGAAACAAAAGATGATTCCATTAATCACAACACAGATACAACACTAATACAATATTCATTACAACATTTATCACCAACATCATAGTGCTACACAAATGATACAACAACAAAATGGTAACTCCACAGCGGAACAACAGAGTTATCACAACTTTAAGAGAGTAGTCAAAAGAAAGAGAGCGAGAATCCTAACTAAGTACCTTCAATCCAAAGCTTCCAAAGACTTCAAACCAAAAAGCTTTCCAAAATCCGGTAGCTTCCAAACCAAAAGACTTCAAAATCCAAGCTAGCTCCACCACATGGATAACCTACCTCTAGGCTGCCTGTATGGAAATTATGGGCACCCACAGTTTAGAAAGGGAATAATAAACTTCGGGTCAGTCACGAGACTGGTATGAGTAAACAAAAACAGTTGTTTGCACAAAAACAATTCATAAGATAAAATCCGTTATGCTTTTGGAAAATGAAACTACCATAAGGCCTCCTGACACACACACACAATGCATTCGCACACTTGGGGGAGATTTCTCCTTATGATAGTCAAATATGCTTGATACGAGAAAACCCTTTTGATATTATTATTAGTGCATAGTGTGAAAACATTTCGAAAATATAATATTAATCTTAACCAGCATACGTACCATTATAGTATGCCTACTATAGCTATCATATTAGATGGTAGGTTCTACAACTTAAACCATACAAGGTGCATTTTGGTGATTGGATTTCCAACAAATGGTCAGGCTAAGGAACTTTCTGGGCCACATGGGTACGCCTCTGGAGGGACGTTCCAAGAACCTAACCGGATCTCTGCCAACGCAAGGCCGGGTTACCCCTGTAAATAGGTAACTAACTTTCACGAGTACGCCATCCCCCATTCGTAACAAACCTTTATCCGGGGACCCAACAACAACAGCCACAAAGCAACATAATTGCAGTATTCACATAAGTTAAGTATCTGGGCTCCATACCATGATACCACTTTTTATCCAGAAGGAAATGCACATACCCTAAGGGGCACTACCCCTAATAACCTTGCTGCATCCTTCCTGTTTCGACCATTTTTGGATTGGGAGGTTCAACGAAGTCTCGTCCACAAAGCTACGCTTTTCATAGAAGTCATGCTTCGATCAACAAATGATCTGCAGCACTCAACATGCCACACTATCAAATTGGAAGTATATCACTAATAACCATCAACTACATAACCTTTGAACTCGTACGTCTCAGAGAAGGGTGTTAAGCTAAGAGAATAAATTCTCCGCCACCAACAGAATTGTATTTGAAAGAAATCAGCTTTATATCTAAAAGTGTAATGTCAGGCATACAACCATACAAATCTGTTCCGGGTTCGAATAGAACCGAAGGCACTTCCAAACAAGCCCTTGCAATTAAGGCATCCACAATCCCGATCGAACTCCCCATCACATACGGAGATCTCTATACCGGAGCAACTCCGTGCAGAGTCATTCGACAGGTTATCCTATCGTTCTCAAAGACACCTGGTCTTCACCACCATCTTCAAATGCTAACCATATCGTCGTATCACTAATCGGAATGGGTTATATGACACAAGGTTCTCTCCTGGCTAAACAGAATAGTGGGCGCTTAATTTAAAAACACGTGGATATTTAAATTATAAAGATTCACCATTATCGATGTGGATTTCGGTTAACCAACTGGAATCCGACTCCCTGTCGCATCAAAATTCAAATGCCGTTTTATAAGCCAATGGGTTTTCACATTCACACAGAGAACATATCACAGATATCACAGCTCAGCACAAAGCAATTCATGTCACATGGTACCACAATCAGAGATATAAATCAATACAAAGCATTCAATTAATAATCAATCATCTATAATTAAGATGAATTAATCAGGTGATTATCATTAATTAATCACATAATTATTTCCACTAATTATCCTTGATTAATGATTAATTATTCTTAATTTTAAGTTAATTAATCCTTAATTATTTATTAATTAATCCTTAATTATTAATTAATTAAATCCTTGATTACCTTCATTAATTAATTATTCCTTAATTAATTACCTTAATTAATTAATTATTTCTTAATTAATTACCTTAATTAATTGATCTTTAATTATAAATTAATTAACTTTAATTAATATATTTTTTGGCAAGGCCAGCCGGTTTTTAAAGTGGACTGTCCACTTTTTGTTACAACTAGTAATAAATACGTTGAGTATAGGAAATAGGCCCATTGCCTAGCTACTAAAATAGAACCACTAATGTAGCTTATAGAACTAGAGTTAGACAAATATGCCTAAACTGCAAAAACACCACGCATGGGGTATATAACTTCGAGCTGGACAAGGCAGACACAAGAGTAAGAGCACTATCACTTAACAAGTTGCACATGGCAATCACGCTCGAGGAATCACAAAACACAAATCAACATAATACAAAAAAGACGCTCGTTGAGAAAAGCACATAACAAACAAGAACAATTACATTAACAACCAAAATACCAAGCTAACTAGACAACCAATCCACCATCAGCAACACAAGGATATTACCAAAACGAACCAAAATATCGCAAAAGCCTAAGCTGGCATAATCAGGAGGACAATAACTCACATATCCAATGCCACAGCCACCACCTTGAACATGAGACGAGACAGTCAAAGACAAAACTCCATGCTGCAAGCAGTCCCAAAGGACCGTTGTTGAAGGGATGAGAAACCAAAGCTACGGACGAGGGTACACATACCAAAACCACATAGATCGAGCAACCAAAGAAAAACCCAAAAAGAAAGACATGCCAACATACATTCCAAAATAACCATGCTGCAAAAACAGAGGGAAAATGCCAAACTAAAACTCCAAACACGTAGCAAGAACTAATAAAACCAACGGTGCCAAATTACCAACACAAAGCGACACCCGAGCCTAACCAACAAACCACCTACCACATAAAACCTCGCCAAGCACCACCTGATAGCACCACAGCATGTAGAACCCTAGCTTGTTGGGCAAAGCTCATACCAAATCCGAAGACCAACTCAAAAGAAAAGACTGTAAACACAACGAAAGGCGATTGGAGATGGTTGGGAAGCTTAGGAAGGTTACAAGAGAACAGATGGAGCAACGAGAAGGCCAAACTAGAAGCGAGGTTACAGGTTGTAGGAAGAAAGCGGGTTAGGGGCAAGCGAACACTAATTCAAAACGATTAAGGTTAATAAAAATAACATTTCATCTTAATTAAAATAATAAATTTTACAATTAATGTCACAAAATTAAATAAATTAAAACTTAATTACTTTAAAACTGTCATGCTTAAAACTTTTATTAATCCAATACTACAATTAAAACAATTATTTAAAACATAGACTAAAATGTTTAAAAATTTTGAATTTTCTTTTAAAGTCAAGAAAACTGGTTTGTACGACAACCCGAGACCTACTTCGAACATCACCTGGGCTACATGCCTACTTGCTTTGATTTTTTCTCAAAACCTATCCGTATATATTTTTTCAAACTTAAAATTTGTTTAAGGTTAAACCCCATATGTTCACAAAATCCCCCAAACTCATACTCGAGCCATCACCCTAGTTCCTCGAAGAATACTTCGAGTCCAAAGCCTTTCCTTCCGAATCCATGCCTACTGACACAAACCATCCAATGCCATCCCCAACACCTTCCACAAATCCACGACCATCTATCCAAACATGCATAACCCACAGATCGACAAATTCATGAGCCAAACAAAATCAAGCAACCTGACCCAAATTGGAACAGTTATGATCACCAAAAACTGCCTCGTTCATCCACCTCTGACCATCAGAGGTCAGGTGATCTTCTCTGAAGCTTCATCTAGAACTCACGCCACTATCCCTACCGGGACGATCAACTCCGGTCACTTAAGGATGACTCAGCAATAGGAATTCCGACCTATACAAAAATACTAGCTTATACCCTAGATGAACGACGTTCGGCTGCCACGATCAAATTAAAAAATTTCGAGCATTTATCCTCGAACCCACATCACCTCGGCCATCTCCAGCCACAACCTCGACCATCCTTATCACGTTGATGCTTAGAGTTTGACAATAACCCCAATTTTGATCATTCTCAAATTAATCGGTGGACACGAACTTAAATAAATGATTTTACTTTTAAAAATCTTTGTTTTCGAAACCATTTCAGATAGTATACCAGAAGCTAGAATTCATGATGTTTGAAATTTAACACATTTTGAATTTTTCCGGTATTATCAAATTTCCACAAAAAGCTTTGATTTCTTTTGCTTAAATCTATTTTTAAAACTTAAATCATGTTTAAATAAACAACTTTTGTTTAAATCTTAAAGTCTAACAATGATCGAAGAAGAAGAAATCGAAATTTTGAACAGGTTTTGGAAACCTAGGAACAACAGAGGCAAACATGCCCATCTATGTATATACACTTTTTTTATACATATAATATATTTTCACATATTCAAATCATTTGCACAACTTTACTTCACAAACAACAGATCATAGATCAAGTCATCAAGAGTTTACTCACCTGATGTCTGAGAACAGAGGGGAGTCTGGAAATTGATTAAATTTGAAAAACCGAAAATTGTTTCTCTGTTTGATCTTTGTTGTTGATGTTGAAACTTTGATTTGCTGAGTTGAAGCTTTGAATTTGCTTAAGTATTGAAGTTGAAATTCTTGCTTTGATGTTGAACTACTTGTTGTTTACTTTGATCAAATTTTGAAATGTATTCAAACTTCAGGTTTTAGATCATAGCAGATGTTTGAATTTTCTAGTTTTTATCGTTTGCTTTTGGTGATTTTTATGGTTTGAGTTTAGAATGTACAGGCCTTTGTTTTCTTTGTAGTTTGCAAATGTTAAAAGAAATGAGAGGAAGAAGATGTACTGATTAATATAACTCATTTCTACTATTTTCAAAATAAAAGAAAATAAAAAAAGGAATTTGACATTTGTTAATTTTCTTTCTTCATGTTGTTAATTCATTTACTAAAATTTACACACTTATTTAATTGGATGTCATATTAATTAACACTTGTAATTTTCACATGACTATATTGTTTAAATAAATTTTTATATTATATTTCTTGTTTTTATAAAGACATTTCCCTTATATTAATATATGTACTATTTAAAAGAAAATGCTTTAAAACTAACTACACATTGAATAATTTA
The DNA here is from genome assembly GCA_030765085.1 of Allium cepa. Lineage (NCBI taxonomy): Eukaryota > Viridiplantae > Streptophyta > Magnoliopsida > Asparagales > Amaryllidaceae > Allium > Allium cepa. The sequence goes on from CM060935.1 coordinate 354,058,677, forward strand.
CATATATATTATTTTTAAATCGAAATCATTTTATTAAGATATTTATTTAAATTCCAATTCAAATTCAAATTTGAATTATAATCCATTTATATATGTATAAATCAATACTAGTTATATTTGTCTTGAAATTTTTTAAATTAATTCCAAATTAAATTCTAGAAATTCAAATAAATTACTAATTTTAAATTGATAAAATTTGGGGATGTTACAGATTCCCCCTTCAGAAAATTTCGTCCTCGAAATTTGAAAGAGAGAGAGAGAAAAACAAAGAATATACAGAAAAAGATAGAGAATGGCTTACCAGATTAAGCCGAAATATCCACTCTACAATTGGGATAGGACTATTGCATGCTATCCTCTGTTTCCCAAGTACAGTCATTTGGATCGCCACTCCATTACACTTTAACTAGTTTCACAACTTTATTCCTCAATAGCTTTTCATCACGATCAATTATTTTCAATGGCTCTCTTTTGACTGCTAGATTTGGTGTGATCTCCAAATCCTGCTGAGTGGCTTCTTCAATGATACCATCTGGATCGTGCATATATTTTCGAAGATATGAAACGTGAAATAAGTCGCGTACGCAAGATAACTAGTTGGGTAGTTGCACTCGATATGCCAAAGGACCAATCCTCTCCAGAATAGGAAAAGAACCAATGTATCATGGTGCCAGCTTACCAGTTTTCCCAAATCTCAACACACCATGCATTGGAGACACTTTTTGGAAGACAGAATCTCCAACTTGAAACTCTAGAGCTCTTCTCCTGCGGTCGTAATAACTCTTCTGATGACTTTGTGCACAAATCGACTTCTTTTGAATAAAATCCACTTTCTCCGTAGCTTCTTTTATCATATTTGGTCCCAGCACGAGTCTATCACCAGACTCAATCCAGCATGCCGGTGATCGACACAGACGACCATATAATGCCTCGAAAGGAGCCGTTTCGATACTGGCCTGATAGCTATTGTTATATGAGAATTTAACTACATGTAAATGGTCCTCTCATGAACCACCAAAATCAAGTATACAAGCACGCAATGGGTCTTCTAAGATTCGATTAGTCCTCTCAGTCTTCCCATCAGATTGTGGGTCATAAGCCGTGCTAAAGTTCAGTTTGGTTCCCAATGCGGCTTGAAACGCCTCCTAAAATCTACCGTGAAGATCGAGTCACGATCACTCACTATACTGCTAGGTATACCATGGGGACGAACAATCTCTTTTATATATAGCTCTGCTAAGCTTGCTGTTGTCCGGGTGGATTTCACTGGGATGAAGTGGGCGGTTTTAAACAGACGATCCACTATAACCCAAATTACTTCATTCCCCTTTCGAGTGATTGGCAACCCGTCAATGAAATACATCGATACTTGATCCCATTTCCACTTAGGCACCTCCAATGGTTGGAGTAAACCCGCCATTTTCTTCTGATCGCTTTTAATTTTGTTGATAGGTAGCACAATGACTCACATATATAGATATATCCCTTTTCATTGTTTTCTACCAGAAATTTCTTTTGATATCTCTATACATCTTATTAACCCCTAGATGGATACCGAGTTTAGACTTGTGGCACTCGTCCGACACTTCCCGCTTTAGATCTGGAATGTCTGGAACAGACAACCTGCCTTTCAATCTTATAACTCCACTATGATTGGTTTCAAAACTGGTATCTTCGCCTCGAAGGATTCTCCTATAAATATCTTGAAGAAAGTTGTCTTCTTTTTTCCTGTTGGCGATTTTCTCAAGAAGAGTAGGAGTGACAACAAGGTGAGCAAGAATAGCATGCCTTCTACTCAAAGCATCGGCTACCACGTTGGCTTTTCCGGAAGTATACAGAATATCTAGGTCATATGGTGCTAGAAATTCTAACCATCGTTGTTGCCTCAGGTTTGAATCTTTCTAGGTGAAAAAATATTTTAGAGATCTATGGTCGGTGAATAATTCAAAATTTTCATCTAGAACAAGAAGGAATTATTAAGTACACTATTAAGTTAAGTTAAGTTAAACTTTTAAATCATTAGGAAAGCTGAAAGAGATTCTTTACCCAAAAGGTAATGTCGCCATATCTTTAAAGCAAAAATAACTGCCAGAATTTCGAGATAGTGGGTTGGGTAGTTTTTCTCATGCAGACATAATTTTCTACTTGCGTAAGCAATTATTTCCCAAACCACACCATCACCACAAGCATCTGCGTAGACAGATAAGCCTTGGTTCCCATTGATAATAGCGAGAATAGGAGCGGTGGCTAATCTCCTTTTTAACTCCCGGAACGCTTCATCACATTTCGGAGTCCAATCAAACTGAGCATTCTTCAATGTTAGCTTAGTTAACGGGCTAGCCAACTTGGAGAAATCCTGGATAAATTTTCGATAATATCTAGCTAAAACCAGAAAACTTCAAACTTCTTTTGGATTAGTGGGGTTTTTCCAGTCTATAATAGCAGAAATCTTGCCCGGGTCTACAGAAATTCTCTCTTCATTAACAATGTGCCCGAGAAATCTAACTTCCTTAACCCAAAAATGGCATTTAGAAAATTTTGCAAACAGAATGTTCTTCCTCAGTATCTGCAAAAAAATTCTTAAATGTTCGGCATGCTCCTCCTTGGTTCTGGAATAGATTAGAATATTGTCAATAAACACCAAAACAAATTTATTCAACACTCCTTGGAATACACGGGTCGTTAAGTCTACGAAGTATGCAGGAGCATTGGTTAGTCCGAAAGGCATGACTAACCATTCGTAGAATGTGTCTGGACCCCTGAAAGCAGTTAAATGAACACAGTCTTCAGCAATATGTAGCTGATGGAATCCCTGGGCTAGATCCATCTTTGAAAAGAATCGTGTATCGTGCAGTTGATCGAATAAGTCGTCGATCCTGGGTAATGGAAATTTATTATGGAGAATTAGTTTGTTGAGATCGCGGTAGACCAAGCACATTCTCAAGGATCCGTCAGATTTAGCTACGAACACCGCAGCTGAACCCAATCAGAAACACTAGGACGTATTAGTCCTTTTTCTACCAAATCTCGGGTTTGATTGACTAGTTCTATTCTTTTCCTGGGTGCCATCCTACGACTAGCATGAACAACAGGACGAGCATTTTGGAACTAGATCAATTCTGAATTCAGTTTCTCTATATGAAGGTAAAGATTTGACTTCTTCGAATACGTTTGGAAATTATCGGACAATAGGTATGGACTCCAAACTAGGTTCAAGATATCCCAAGGTATACATCAACTTATCTCTCTTAGGACTCAGATCCACACAAGAGATTTCAATAAAATTTCCAAGTTTTGTTTTGATTGAAATCGTTCGGTTATTACAATCTAATTTAGCTTCGTATTTCAATAACCAGTTCATTCCAAGTAAGATTTCAAATTCATTAAAGTTGAGAATGAAGAGACTAATAGGAAATCAATGACAAGAATACGAGATAGGAACCTCTTGACATCGTAGACAAATGTTCGTAGGGCCACCAACTGGATTTTTCACACAAATGGGCTCGTCGACAAATTCAGGTTTAAGTTTTAATTCATTTACGGTTTGTTAGGAGATAAAGCTATGTGTAGCTGCTGTGTTGAATAAAACTCTAACAACTTTATCATAAATAATAAGGTTACCTTCTAGAACTCCTTCTCCTTTATCTGCCCATGAAGTTGAGGGGTCATCCTTTATTGCATACACATTTGCCACTTGAGCTTGCTTCATCGTCGGGCAGTTTCTAGCAACATGTCTAGGCTTGTGACATTTATAGCATTCTCTGACTCCCTGACTTGTCTTCGCGGGTTGTTCTTTCTTAACTTGTTTCGTCGGATTCTTGAAGCAGTTTGAATAATGTCCCTTTTTTGACAATAGTAACAAGTAACATTCCTCACCGGGTTTTCCTGATTGCTCTTCTTCTCTTTGCCTTGATATGGTTTCTTCCCTCCAAATCTTTTTTTTTCCAATTCGGATTGCTCGTATTTCCCTTCTCCTCTGGAGCTTCCTGCATATCCAGGGTAGCATATCTATACCCCATATCGATAAGATCAGAAAAAGATTCTTTAACGTGAGCTATCATTCTTTCATGAAATTTTTTATTCATCCCACAATGAATCTTTCATTTTTCTTTAGAGGTGCGTTTACCTACTCTGGACCAAAACGAGATAATTCGTTGAATTTATTCAAATATTCCTCAAATGATGAACTTCCTTACGTCAAGTCCATGAATTCCTGGTACATTCTAGAGATACCAACAGATGGCATATATCGTTTCTCAAATGTTTCCTTAAATTGCTCCCAAGTGAATTCTTCTTTCGGCTCATCGAATGTAACTGTTTCCCACCAGGCTAGAGCTTCCTCTTGGAGTTGCCAAGAAGCTATTAGTGGCATTTGATCGTCTTCCAACTTTAGCCCTTTAAAAATTCTTTCACACGATCTATTCCAGGCTTGGGCTTTGACAATAGATTCCTTTCCAGTGAATGGCTTACCACCAAGTCTCGAGAAGCTTTTATATAGATCAGCCAGATTCGGTCGAGGTTGAGTATGTATTGTTGTTTCTGCTGTTGTGGGGACTTGACCAGTTGTAGTGGTATTTCCCCATCCCCTAGCTCTTCCTCTTCCCCCACTCATTCTTACTATCTGTAGATAGTGAGAAAATTTGATTTAGGTATACGGACGAGATATCTTAGAGAATATCAACATTTAAAAGAAATAGACCAAGAAATTTTAGGGTTTCGGTCTCTCGGTTTATACTCATTCTAGGGTATACTTCACCTTATCTCTAATGAGCCACCTAATGTGTTATACTCCATAGCTAAAATTTTTACTCAACCTTTAGCTCTGATACCACTTGTCACGACCCGAAATCCAGCGTTCGAAAATCGGCATCAAATACCTCACTTGTATTCAACCGCCGGAGATTCAAACGCCGAACTCCAGTTCGGATGGAGCTTATAACAACATTAAATGAAAATAAATAGTGGAAACAAATGATGATTCCATTAATCACAACAGAGATACAAAACTGATACAATATTCATTACAACATATATCACCAAGATCAAGTGCTACACAAATGATACAACAACAAAATAGTAAATCCACAACGGAACAACAGAGTTATCACAACTTCAAGAGAGTCTTCGAAAGAAAGAGAGCCAGAATCCCAACTAAGCACCTTCAATCCAAAGCTCCCAAAGACTTCAAACCAAAAGGCTTTCCAAAATCCGATAGCTTCCAAACCAAAAGACTTCAAAATCCAAGCTAGCTCCAAAACATGGATAACCTGCTTCTAGGCTGCCCGTATGGTAATTATAGGCATCAGAGTTTAGGAAGGAAACAATAAACTCTGGGTCAGTCGTGGGACTGGTAGAGTAAAAAAAATAGTTGTTTGCACAAAAACGATTTATAAAAGAGAACCGTTATGCTTTTGAAAAATGAAACTACCATAAAGCCTCTCGGCACGCACACAACGCAGTCGCACACTTGGGGAGATTTCTCCTTATCATGGTCAAATATGCTTAATAGGAGAAAACATTTTTGATATTATTATTAGTGCATAGTGTGAAAACATTTTGAAAATATAATATTAATCTTAGCCAGCATACATACCATTATAGTATGCATACTATTGCTACCATATTAGATGGCAGGGTCTACAACTAAAACCGTACAAGGTGTTTATTGGTGATTGGATTTCCAATAAATGGTCAGGCTAAGGAACTTCCTGGGCCACATAGGTACGCCTCTGGAGGTACGTCCCGAGAAACTAACCGGATCTCTGCCAACACAAGGCAGGGTTATCTATGTAACTAGGTTACTATCTGTCAAGAGTATGCCATCCTCCGGTCGTAACCAACCTTTATCTAGGGCCCCAACAACAACAACCACAAAGCAACATAATCGCAGTATTCACATAAGTTAAGTATCTGGGCTCCATACCATGATACCATTTTTTATCCAGAAGGAAATGCACATACCCTAAAGGGGGCTACCCCCAATAACCTTGCTGCATCCTTCCTATTTCGACCATTTTCGGGTTGTGAGGTTTGACAAAGTCTCATCCAACAAGCTACGCTTTTCACAAAAGCCATGCTTCGGTCAACAAATGATCAGCAGCACTCAGCATGCCACACTAACAAATTGGGAGTATATCACTAATAACCATCAACTACATAACATCTGAGCTCGTACGTCTCAAAGAAGGGTGTTAAGCTAAGAGAATAAATTCTCCGCCACCAACAGAAATGTATTTGAAAGAAATCAGCTTTATATCTCAAAGTGTAATGTCAGACATACAACCATACAAGTCTATTCCGGGTTCGAACAGAACCGAAGGCACTTCCAAAGAAACCCTTGTAATCCGAGCATCCACAATCCCGATCGGTCTCCCCATCACATACAGAGATCTCTGTACCGGAGCAACTCGATGCAGAGTCATTCGACAGGTTATCTTATCGTTCTTGAAGACACTCGGTCTTCACCACCGCCTTCAAATGCTATTCATTTCGTTGTATCACTATTCAGAGTGGATTATATGACACAAGGTCCTCTCCCGGCTAACCGAATAGTAAGCGCTTAATTTAAAAACATGTGGATATTTCAATCATAAAGATTTACCATTAAGGTTCGATGTGGGTTTTGGATAACTAACTGGAATCCGACTCCTTATCACATTGAAATTCAAATGTTGTTTTACAGACCAATGGCTTTTCACATTGACACGGAGAACATATCATAGATATCACAGTTCAACACAAAGCAATTCATATCACATGATATCACAATCACATATTAGAGATATAAATCAATACAAAGCATTCAATTAAAAATCAATCATTTGTAATTGAGACGAATTAATCGGGTGATTATCATCAATTAATCACATAATTATTTCCACTAATTATCCTTGATTAATGATTAATTGTTCTTAATTTTAAATTAATTAATCTTTAATTATAAATTAATTAACTTTAATTAATAATTAATTAACCTTTAATTAATTATTATTTAATTATTATGTAATTATAAATCATTAATCTTAATTAATCATTCAATTATTATAAAAATCTTCACTTAATAAACTTTATAATTAATTATCATTAACACATTAATTCAAAAAGATTAAGGTAAATAAAAATAACATTTCATCTTAATTAAAATAATTAATTTTACAACTAATGTCACAAAATTAAATAAATTAAAAAAAATTGAGAAAAATGTGTGGTCCTCTGCAGGAGAGGAGAGCACACATGCATATATATATATATATATATATATATATATATATATATATATATATATATATATATCAATAGAAGTAAAGGAGCTGCCAACAAGCCTGGCAGGTAGCAAAAGAACCCCCATACAAAAGAAAAAAAAACAAACCCTCCCAAACTCCTAAGAAAACTAAAATCCAACCCAAAAGAGACAACACCAATCAGAAATTCCAGTCAAGAGCGACACCAGAAGAGCAGCAACCAACTGAAAAACTTCCTCGGCCGCAACAGCACCCTCAAGGATCAAGATGAAACATCACAATATAAACTTCAACACAAACCATAAACAACTCTAAAATAGCAAAAAACACAAAAAATCCCAATAAAACGATAACCCTCAAACAAAATGCTACAAAGCATTATGATTTAAACGAGGAATTCTCCTAATATTACTAGTTGAATAGCTCTTACAATTTCTTTTCCTTAATTTGACTTCACGAATTAATTTGGCTTCATGAAGTAATTCAGCTTCACGAATTAATTCCTTAGCATGGGAACGAGAATGAGGAAATTTACCTAAAGCCGTAAGAAAATAATACATAACAATCTGAAACCCCCGGTCCAACAATAGACAGCTCGATCAGAACCAACATCCTCGGTCAAAGAAGAACACACATCATTCTTAACGGCACCCAAATTGTCCTCATCAAAATCACTATTAACCAAATCAACATCAGCCGAATCAATATCTGAAGTAAATGCAACACCGGGCTTTAATTCGCCTATTGCAATACACCGTGACACCCCAGAACGAGTACAATGACAATTGCTTGCCACATTATTATCGGCCCTTTTCAAAGGCATCAAATTTTTGTCCCACTGTGTATCATTAATGTCATGAATGCACTGTGTATTTGCACAGCAATCCACATCGGAACTAACAAAAACAACTTGAGAATTAACATTAACTTCACTAAAAATCACTTGTCCAACTTCATCACGAACACCCACAACTGCTCCATGAGAACGTGCACTATTGATAATATCACCCTGAACAACAACTACAAATCCATCATCATAAACACTGTCTGTCTCCTTATTACATTTATGACCTGATCACCAAGCTTGCTAAATTGACGCTAAATCGAACGTACCAAACCCAAGAAATCGACATGTAATATTCAATCCCTCATATATATCATCTTTACTGAAAACAGATACTTGCCTCACCAATCTTCCCACACAGAAATCATCATATTGAAAAACAACCCATCTATTCAGACTTAAAATCCTATTCTCATGTAATTTTTTAAAACCATAATGCAGTGCTTATCAACTTCATTAAATTTAGACAATAAATCTTTGCAATCCAAGGATTTAAGATTATCAGATCGATTAGAATTAAGAACAAAAGAATCCAAAACACTGCCATCATTTGCAACGTAAGACACAACATTCGAATCTATATCTCCTTCAACATAACTCCCAGACAAAGAAACAGGGCTACTCGAAACATCTAAATTTGTATCAATGTTTAACTCAAATATCGAATTACTGGATATAAGTGAAGGAGATGGTGAATTACAATACTCCACTGTGGGATCCAGAGACAAAGGATCAATAGACTTGTTCTCTTCATAAAGGGACACAACATTGCTAACTAAAGATTCAAAACCACTTGAAAATCCAAAATTATCTCTACAAACAGATAATTTATCCACCCCCGAGTTACCTTCCTTAAGAGAAGAAACATACTTTCCAAAAAATCCAATGAATCTCCAAATTTTGAGCTATAGTTCTTGCCAATATTTACTGAGTTAATTGCATTAAAACGAGAAAAAAATCATCCAAGAAATTTAATCCCACTTCTCTCTGCGACCAAAGATGATCTAGGAGAACATTCAGAAAATTAAGAGTGAATAGAAAGCCATGCTCAGAAATAGAGCGATTTTTACTAAAAGTTGAATCCATCGAACAATCTTTTTTTTATGGCCAACACAACCGCCCCTGAAACATTTAATATCAACGCAACAATCTCTAATCAAATGAGAGAGATCTCTACACTATGACGACCCGCCTTTCTTCTCACAGAAAGACGTGTCATCAATAAGAAAAGAAAGAGATAGAAATAGAAAAGATAGAAAGAAAGAATAACAACATCAGAATCTCACAGTGGAAATGGAACAAAATATAATACATTACATAACTATTACATAGTTTTATATACATCAGAGTTACACAACATCATACAACAAGACAGTCATATATATATATCTGCCAATACATACATCCCAAAATACAACATACATTAACTAACACGGCGGAACTAGATAGATAGATACGTCTGGACTCCTGCTCCAAGCTCCTTCATAACTCAACAATCCAAAACCTATCACTTGGCTACTCATAAAAATTTGAGTACCCAAGAGTTTATGAAAAACACAAACGGTTTAAAGTTTTTTAACTTTGAAAACATTTGGAAATAAAGGTATCAGGTAAGACTTCCCACACATAAACACGGGTATGTTTTTACCTTACGCTAACCAAAACAATTTAATAGGAAATCCAGTGATATTATAATAGTGTCTTGGGTTTCCAAGAAAAATACAGAAATAGCTGAAATGCTTACGTCTCACATTCCAAGATAGTTGGGCACAATCAAAACGTACGGCGCTTATTGGAGACTGGATTCCATACAATGGCAGGGCTACTGGGGTACCGCCCGTCACAGTCCGGGGCCTAAATCACCGTACCGAGGATCACTCCCGACCCCCTACAACACAAGGCCGGAACCATTCCTTACCGAACAGTTCTGAACAAGATAACCCCGTGGTTGTAGCTAGCAATCGCCCACACAGCCGAACAAAAAGGGACACCTAGACAGGGGTATATCTCGTCCTGCTTGGGTGCTACCCACCTAACCTTGCTGCACCTTCCCTGTCTTAGCCATTCCCGGTTGATGAGGCTTGAGGCTGTGATTACCTTTATAGAACATATTTTTTAGAATGCTCATCGTCCACCTGACGATGTTCTGAAAATATTCAATCCATACAAGTTCGTTCCGGGTTCGAACGAAACCGAAGGCATTGTCTCATTACACTCATTTTGGAATCACCCTCAGAGTTAACGACAATAACCCTTGCATTCTGAAACACCATCTCGATCTTCACTTGAGATTCCACGACCTAACGTTTAATTTGGATCGATAGGGTTTTCGGATAATCATAACTGACACCCAATCCCAGTCTCTTCGTAATCCAAACGCCATTTTAAAGGTCAAGTTGTTTAATAGTTTTAAACAATTTAATTCAACACTTTGAATTCACGTAGCAATTATCACAGATAAATCATACACAATCATCATAGATATATCAACTCATATCACAGAGTACCACAGAAAATTACCAAATAAATATCACAAATCCATATATTCTACTTATAATCATCCATAAGCAAGCATCTTTAATCCTTATTGTAATTAATTCAATTTAGACTAATTACTTGAGAATTAATCACTTAATCATGTTTAATTAATTATCAATTAATTAACTATTCCATTTCAAACCATTTGATTAATTAATCACTTCTTAATCAATTTATTAAATCTTAATTACTTAATTAATTACCCCTTAATTATTAATTAGTTAATCATTAATTACTAATTAATAAAACTTAATCACCCATTTATTTATCACTAATTTCTTAATTAATCAATTATTAATTCTTAATTAAATTACTTAATTAGTCAACTACTAATCATACATTAATTAACTTTAAGTAGTTAATCTAAAATTCTTAGTTACAAATTAATTAATCACTTAATCATTAATTTACCAGTCTGTAATTACAATTATAAATTAATCATTCTTAATTACTTTCCAAAACAATTAATTAAATAATCATTCATCTTAATTAACATTTTAAAAATCTTCTCTAAACTTTGAAATCAATTTATTACTAACTTAAAAGCTTTAATTAAATTTAAAACTTACCTTACCTTAACTACTTAATTAAAGTATTAATTGGATTTTAAAACATTGTTAAGTGTTTACTTAAATAATTAAAACTTGTAATAAAGTCTTAACTTAAATTTGTCAAACATTAATTGCTTCATTACCTAAAATTGTTTAAATAGTATGCTTAACTTACTATTATTATATTGCAAGATTGGAAATCAAACCCGAGCAAAATTCCGGTTTACTCGAGTAAACACTCGGGTTTCTTCCTCCGTTTTCCTGAGACCTTCTCTCTTCCTCATGTACTTTCTTCTTCTTCTCCTTTTTATTTAGAACTTAAGTTTAAACTTAATAAACTGTTTCCAGGCTCGAGAATCGCACGTTCCAACCTAAGTCAATCCATCATTTCCTCGAGTATCAACTCGAGTCGCTCACCGCCCAACAACTCTGACACATATCTATGCCGTACGCATGCACGGCGTCTCGCCGTGCGCGTGCACGACGTCTCGTCGTCGCTCCGGCGAACTTCACTACCTTCGGCAAGTCGCGAATCACCCCTATATACGATTACCACAATCAACTCGATACCAAAGTTTCCAAATTGAAATTAAGCCTCTCGTTCGAAAACCTGTAACTCGACCCATCCAACAAAATCACTTCGCCCCAGTTGCTCCGACCACTAGAGATGCTCCAACTCCGTCTTCACCTCGCCTATCCCCCATGCTACCATCCCCATGGAGCTCGTGCAACTCGATGCATCAGAGGTGACGAAATCACCTCGTTTCTAGACCACATCAAAACTTGAGCAAAAACCCTAATTTGGCCTCGACCCATCAATACTAGCAATGAAAAAATTATTTGATAATTTTCCTGAAATCATCGTTTGTTGCTTCAAACAAAATCTTATCATCCAATGTTTCTTTGATCGATGAAAATTCGTAAAAATGCAATTTCTGTTCATCTATAAACTGCTCGAAGCATACTTAACTAAAAATCACCACTTTTGTTTTAAAAATCCTATCTTTGTCTGTAGATTCATGTTATATAATCGAATTAATATTTTGAACTATTCGAATTTATCATATGATCTGTCTTTTTACTGTAAAGCTAAGTTTACAGAGTAAATTCTTCATTATCAAGCTTAAAACAAATTTTGGACCAAAATTTAAGTTTAAACAAACTTATTTTCTTTTAAACTGTAAGCCTATAAATAGTTGGATTAAGATGTTTTGAAGTTTGATTTACTATCAACTCTGCAACTAAAATCCAGGAAGAACACACCATACAAAATTCACAGTACAATCATATAGGTACAGAATTTCTTACTTAATAATATACAGCAAAACACAACATTTATTTATGAAACAGATGCACAAGTTTAAATTCAAAAATGATATGTTTACTCATCTGAAAACAAGTTTGAAAAGAGAACACTTTTTTAAAAAAAAACTGCAGTTTGATCTGCCTTTAAATCCTTTCTGTTTTTGTTGAATTGAATTATATTTTGTAAAATAATGATACTTATATTTTTTTTCTTCTAGTTTTGCTTAGTTGTGAACGAGCAGGAACTAGCCTAGATGTATATATAAAGAAAACGGTTTGTACAGGGTAGGCTTTAACTGGTTTAGTTTTCTTCTATTGTTTTGATCAGATTTTTTTTCTTTCTTTGACTAAACCAGATTTTTTTTTCTCTGAAATTGAAATGATTTCTAAATATTTCAAATGACTTTATTTTGGGCTGAGATGATAATATTAAATGCACATGCTTCCCATTTTGTTTACATACTTATCCCCTTTGATTTTTGTATATAGATATTTTGTTTTATTATCTTCTTGCTTGCATAATTCATATACATACATTTGTCTGGTTTTTCTTTACACTTTTATCCTTACAAGTTTTAACTTATGTTGCATGCACGCCATAATCACTCAATCCTTGTTTTTATTTTTATTTATATTTTAACTATCAACATTTAATTTATATTCATATGTTTTATACTTATATTTTATACTTATATTAAATATTGATAGGATTGATTTTATTTTAAACATTTTTAAAAGACTTTATTTCATTTTAAACATTATTATCTATATTACATTCATAAGCACAGATTTAGATTAAATGTTAATAAGGTAGAGCATTTAATTTAATTGAATAAGATAGATTTTATTGTAAATATTTTTAAAAGATTCTATTTTAAATTTTCAAATCAAAGTTTCCTTTTCAAAATACATATGTATATAAATAAATGGCAAATATTCCAAAAGTCCTATCTTTTTAAGATGATAAGTTTACATTTTATTTAATTGGATTAAATACTTATAAAAAAATATTGTCAAAATCCCGGGTCGTCACATTCCTCCCCCTAAAAGAATTTCATCCCCGAAATTTAAAACAGATAATTCAAAATCTTTTATGTCAACCATTCATGCATACATGTCATCCATACATTAGCAAACAATCAAACAGTTTATCCTAACAAACATCCCTAGTTATCCGGACACAAATCCGGATAAGCTTTCCTAAAACTATCCAGAGTTTCCCAGGTACAATCTCCGGTATCCTCGCTCCACTGCACTTTGATGAGCTTCACTACCTTGCTCCTGAGTTGCCTCTCGTCTTGATCAACAATCCGAACAAGATTCCTGACCACAGCCAAGTTTGGCTCGACCTCCAAATCTTCCTGGACTACTGGTTCTATAATCAGTGATGGATTATGAACAAACTTCCTTAGAAGGGATACATGAAACACATTATGAATTCCAGACATCCGTTCTGGCAATTCAATTCTGTAAGCTACAGCATAGATCCTTTCCAGCACCCGGAATGGTCCTATATATCTCGGTGCAAGTTTTCTCGTCTTTCCGAATCTAATAGCTCCTTTAATCGGGAAAACTTCGACAAAGACCAAATCTTCGACCTCAAATTCCAATTGTCTCCTTCTCTTATCTGCGTACTTCTTTTGACGGTCCTGAGCAGCTCTCATCCTTTTCTTGATAAGCTCAACTGTCGCAGAAGCTTCACGAATCAAATCTGGTCCAAGCACAAGACGATCTTTCGATTCCATCCAATAGGATGGGATCTACACGGTCTTCCATATAGAGCTTCATAAGGAGCCATTTAATACTCGCCTGGTAACTATTATTGTAGGAGAATTCTACAAGATGTAGATGATCTTCCCACGATCCACCAAAATCCAAATAACAAGCCGCAGCATATCCTCTAGAATTCGGTTCAGCCTCTCCATCTGTCCATCTGTCTGAGGATGATAGGTTGTACCTAATCTCAAACTCGTTCCCATAGCTAATTGCAGAGCCTTCCAGAATTTGCTGGTGAAGATAGGATCACGATCACTTATTATGCTGACAAGAACACCATGCAATCTGACTATCTTTCTCAAAAAAATCTCTGCTAGAGAAGCTGCAGTACGAGTTGCCTTAACGGGTATAAAATGGGCGCTCTTAGTTAAACGATCCACAATAACCCATATTCCTTCGTTTCCTTTCTTGGTTCTAGGAAAATTGTCGATGAAATCCATTGAAATCATCTCCCGTTTCCATTCTAGAACTTCCAAATGCTGCAATAATCCGGCTGACTTCTGCTGATCTCCTTTCACTTGCTGGAAGATAGCATAACTATTAACGAAAGCAGCTACATCCCTCTTCATGCTCGGCCACCAGAAAACTCTTCTTATATCTTTATACATCTTAGATATTCCTGGGTGGATATTCAGTCTGGAGCGATGACACTCAGCTAAGACTTCTTGCCTCAATCCATCTATATTAGGTACACACAAACGATCATTAATCCTCAAAGTACCTTGATCGTCCACCTTGAAATCCGAATATCGACCATCCTTGGTTCCAAGAATCAGGTCCTCAAAAGATCGATCCTCCATTTGCTTGTTTATGATTCTTTCCTGGAGAGATGGAACAACTTCCAAAAGAGACAGAACTGCATTACTGCTAAGAGCATCAGCCACGACATTTGCCTTTCTCGGGGTATACAGAATATCTAAATCATATGATGCCAGAAACTCAACCCATCGCTGCTGCCTCAAATTAAGATCCTTTTGAGAGAAAAGATATTTCAACGGTTTGTGATCCGTGAATAACTCGAACTTCTCTCCCAAAAGATAGTTCCTCCAGATCTTCAAAGCAAAAAACAATAGCCAACAACTCAAGAGGCTTTAATTGTCGACTCGCATACGCAATTACTCTTCCATTCTGCATCAAAACTGCTTCCAGTCCAACTATACAAGCATCTGTATAAACTTCAAACTTGCTTTTCCCATCCGGAATAGCTAGCGCATGTGCACTGGTTAGCGTCGTCTTCAATTCCTGGAAAGCTTCTTCACACTGGGGTGTCCATTTAAACTTTGTTGCTTTCCTTGTCATCTTAGTTAGGTGCGAAGAAATCTTGGAATAATATTTGATAAACTTTCTATAGTAGCCAGCAAATCCCAAAAAACTATGAACTTCAGTCGGTGTCTGTGACTGCTTCCTTTCCAAAATAGTCTCAACCTTCGCTGGATCTAAAGAGGTACCTTCTCCAGAAATAATGTGCCCCAAAAATTTGACTTTCGTTTTCAAAAATGGCACTTAGAGAACTTCACCTTCAAAACATGCCTCCCCGGTGTCTCTAACACTATCTTCAAATGCTGCTTGTGCTCTTCTTCAGACTTGGAATAACCCAGAATATCATCAATGAACACCAGAACAAATTTATTCAGTACATCCCGAAAGACTCGGTTCATCAGATCGACAAAGTAAGCAGGAGCGTTGGTTAACCCGAAAGGCATAACCAACCATTCATGGAAACAATTAGGTCCCCTAAATGCAGTTAAAGGAATACTGTCCTTAGCTACCCTTAACTGATGGAAACCTAAAGCTAATCTAGTTGAGAAAAGGCAGAAGCTCCATGCAGCTGGTCAAAAAGATCATCAATATGAGGAAGAGGATATTTATTTCGAACTTTCACTTTGTTCAGTGCTCTATAATCAACACAGAATCTTAGCGATCCATCCGACTTGGTGACAAACACTGCAACAGAACCCCGACAAGAAAAACTAGGCCTAATCAATCCCTTCTCCAAAAGATCCCGAGTCTGCTTAACTGACTCCTCTCTCTCTAGGAGCCATCCTCCTACTAGGCTGAATCATTGGTACTGCTCCTGGAATCAAATCAATGCGAAACTCTACCTCTCGGTGCGGAGGCAAACAGTTGACTTCCTCGAATACATCTGGGAAATCTTGGACCACATCGATATCTTCAACCTTCTATTGAGAAGTCTCAACTCCATGTAAAAGACTACTCAAGTGATTTCTAGAATTATCACACGCCACTCTAGCAATTCTACCCAGATCGGTTTCCAACGAAACTGTCCTCTCATCATAATTCAGGATAGCCTTATATTTATCAAGCCAATCCATGCCCAATATAAGGTCAAAACCCTTAAAATTCAACACAAAAGGGTCACAAGAAAAACTATGGGACAGATAGGAAATCCTCAAAACCTTATAGATCATATCTAATTTGGTTACCCCTCCTATAGGATTAGATACAAAGATGGGACAGTCTACAGTACTGGGGGTAAGAAAGAACTTCACTACAGATTCCAGAGAAATAAAACTCAAAGAGGCACCCGAATCAAACAAAACTTTGATATACTTGCCATCTTAAAGTAATGTACCTTCCAATACTCCCTTGCCTTTAGATGAAATAGATGGTGCACCCTCCAAAGCAAATACCTTATTCTACTGAGCTTTATGAAGTAGCGGGCAATCCTTGATCATATGACCTGGTTGGTGACAATTAAAGCATAGAGATATCTGAACCAAAGCCGAACCCGGTCCACTCTGATGCGACTGTTGCTGCTGTTGCTGAGATCCTTTCCTGGGACACTTATTCGCTAAGTGACCTTCTTGTTGACATATATAGCATTTGCGAGGTCCGTTATTGCTTCCAGTCTTCTTCTTGTTCTGCTTCCTCCAATTGGGATTGAACTTCCTCTTATTTGGATTAGCAAAATTCCCTCCGATGCTGCTACTAGTGCTACTGATTTCTTGTTTATTAACTCCTCATATCTCAGAGCCATATCAATTAACTCAACAAAAGATCCTTTCAAATGCGTCGTCATCTTTTCATCAAATTCTGGCCTTAATCCTTGCACAAACATTTCGTTCTTTTTGAGGGGAGTGTCAATGAGACCCTGATCCATAACAAGAAAGTTCATTGAATTTTGTCTCATACTCCGCTATAGTCATGCTACCTTGCTTCAAATTCAGAAAATCCTAGTACAGACGAGTTTTCCCAACTGTTGGCATGAATTTATCCTCAAATAACTCTTTAAATCTATCCCAATAAATGTCGTCCTCAGAGATATTTGCTGTCGCTGCATCCCGCCAGGCTGCAGTGCCTTCCTGCAATTGCCATGAAGCCATTTCCCTTTTTTCTCATCAGACAACTTCATACTTTTAAAGATGTGCTCACAAGAGCGTAGCCAGGCTTGGACCTCAATTATCGTCTCTGACCCTTTAAATGCTTTATCTCCAAGGTTGGTGAAGTCCTTGCATAAAGCAGCAAAACTAACCTGAGGCGGTACTGGATCTACAGCCTCACTAGCAGCTTAACTTCGTCCATTATCGGTCGAGATACTGCCCTTCTCTGCCTCTCCTTCCAGAACTCATGTTGGCCACCTGGACAGGTAACTCAACAAATTTAGATAGGTATATAGTTATATGAAAATACAAATACGCACTCTCAAGATAGATTCTATTCCAGAGCCTAGGTATTATCTCAACTTACGCTCTGATACGAACTGTGACGACCTGCCTTTCTACTCATAGAAAGACGTATCATCAATGAGAAAGGAAAGAGATAGAAATAGAAAAGATAGAAAGAAAGAATAACAACATCAAAATCTCACAGCGGAAACAGAACAAAATATAATACATCACATAATTATTTCATAGTTTTATATATATCAGAGTTACACAACATCATACAACAAGACAGTCATATATATCTATATATATATATATATATGCCAATACGTACATCCTAAAATACAACATGCATTAACTAACACAACGGAACTAGATAGATAGATACGTCTGGACTCCTGCTCCAAGCTCCTCTAGAACTCAATAATCCAAAACCTATCACTTGGCTACTCATAAAAATTTTAGTACCCAAGAGTTTATGAAAAACAGAAATAAATTCCGGGTCAGACATGGGTCTGGTATGAGTAAACGGTTTAAAGTTGTTTAACTTTGAAAACATTTGGAAATAAAGGTATCACGTAAGACTTCCCACACATATACACGGGTAAGTTTTTACCTTACGCTAACCAAAATAATTTAATAGGAAATCCGGTGATATTATAATAGTGTCTAGGGTTTTCAAGTAAAATACAGAAATAGCTGAAATGCTTACATCTCACATTCCAACATAGTTGGGTACAATCAAAACATACGGCGCTTATTGGAGATTGGATTCCATAAAATGGCAGGGCTACTGGGGTACCGCCCGTCACAGTACGGGGCCTAGATTACCGTACGGAGGATCATTCTCGGTCCCCTACAACATAAGGCCGGAACCATTCCTTACTGAACAGTTCCGAACAAGATAACCCCACGTTTGTAACTAGCAACCGCTCACACAGCCGAATAAAAAGGGACATCTAGACAGGGGTATATCTCGTCCTACTTGGGTGCTACCCACCTAACCTTGCCGCACCTCCCATGTTTTAGCCATTCCCGATTGATGAGGCTTGAGGCTGCGATTACCTTTATAGAACATATTTCTTAGTATGCTCTTTGTCCATCTGACGATGATATGAAAGCATTCAATCCATATAAGTTCGTTTCGGGTTCGAACGAAACCGAAGGCATTCTCTCGTTACACTCATTTTGGAATCACCCTCAGAGTTAATGACAGTAACCCTTGCATTCTAAAACGCCATCTCGATCTTCACTTGATATGCTACGACCTAACGTTTAATTTGAATCGATGTGGTTTATGGATAATCATAACTGACACCCGATCCCGGTCTCATCGAAATCCAAACGCCATTTTAATGGTCAAGTTGTTCAATAGTTTTAAACAATTTAATTCAACGCTTTGAATTCACATAGCATTTATCACAGATAAATCATATACAATCATTATAGATATATCAAGGCATATCATAGAGTATCACAGAATATCACCAAATAAATATCACAAATCCAGATATTCTACTATAATCATCCATAAGCAAGCATCTTTAATCCTTATTGTAATTAATTCAATTTAGACTAATTACTTGAGAATTAATCAATTAATCCTATTTAATTAATTATCAATTAATTAACTATTCCATTTCAAACCATATGATTAATTAATCACTTCTTAATCAATTTATTAAATCTTAATTACTTAATTAATTATTCCTTAATTATTAATTAATTAATCATTAATTACTAATTAATAAAACTTAATTGCCCATTTATTTATCACTAATTTCTTAATTAATCAATTATTAATTCTTAATTAAATTACTTAATTAGTCAACTACTAATCATACATTAATTAACTTTAAGTAGTTAATTTAAAATTCTTAATTACAAATCAATTAAATCACCTAATCATTAATTTACCAATCTTTAATTACAATTATAAATTAATCATTCTTAATTACTTTCCAAAACAATTAATTAAATAATCATTCATCTTAATTAACATTTTAAAAATCTTCTCTAAACTTTGGAATCAATTTATTACTAACTTAAAAGCTTTAATTAAATTTAAAACTTACCTTACCTTAACTACTTAATTAAAGTATTAATTGGATTTTAAAACATTGTTAAGTGTTTACTTAAATAATTAAAACTTGTAATAAAGTCTTAACTTAAATTTGTCAAACATTAATTGCTTCATTACCTAAAATTATTTAAATAGGTAGCTTAACTTACTATTATTATATTGCTGGATTGGAAATCAAACCCGAGCAAGATTCCGGTTTACTCGAGCAAACACTCCGGTTTCTTCCTCCATTTTCCCGAGACCTTCTCTCTTCCTCACGTACTTTCTTCCTCTTCTTCTTTTTATTTAAAACTTAAGTTTAAACTTAATAAACTATTTCCTGGCTCGAGAATCCCGCGTTCCAACCCGAGTCAATCCATCATTTCCTCGAGTACCAACTCGAGTTTCTCACCACCCAACAACTCTAACACATGTCTACGCCGTACACGTGCACAGCGTCTCGCCGTCGCTCCGGCGAACTTCACTACCTTCGGCAAGTCGTGAATCACCCCTATATACGATTACCATAATCAACTCAATGCCAAAGTTTCCAAATCGAAATTAAGCCTCTCGTTTGAAAACCTGTAACTCGACCCATCCAACAAAATCACTTCGCCCCAGTTGCTCCGACCATTGGAGATGCTCCAACTCCATCCTCACCATGCCTATCCCTCATGATACCATCCCTCTGGAGCTCGTGCAACTTGATGCATCAGAGGTGACGATATCACCTCATTTCCAGACCACATCAAAACTCGAGCAAAAACCCTAATCTGGCCTTGACCCATCAATTCTAGCAATGGAAAAATTATTTGACAATTTTCCTGAAATCATCGTTTCCCAATCTTGCTTCAAACAAAATCTTATCATCCAACGTCTCTTTGATCGATGAAAATTGGTAAAAAAGCAATTTCAGTTCATCTATAAACTGCTCGAAGCATACTTAACTAAAAATCACCACTTTTGTTTTAAAAATCCTATCTTTGTCTATTGATTCAAGATATATAATCGATTTAATATTTTAAACTATTCGAAATTATCATATGATCTGCCTTTTTACTGTAAAACTGAGTTTACAGAGTAAATTCTTCATTATCAGGCATAAAACAAATTTTGGACCAAATTTTAAGTTTAAACAAACTTATTTTGTTTTAAAATGTAAGCCTATAAATAGTTGGATTAAGATGTTTTGAAGTTTGATTTACTACCAACTCTATAACTAAAATCCAAGAAGAACAGACCGTACAAAATTCACAGTACAATCATATAGGTACAGAATTTCTTACTTAAAAATATATAGCAAAACACAACATTTATTTATGAAACAGATGCACAAGTTTAAATTCAAAAATGATATGTTTACTCACCTGAAAACAAGTTTAAACAGAGCATACTTTTGTTTTGAAAAACTGCAATTTGATCTCCTTTAAATCCTTTCTGTTTTTGTTGAATTGAATTATGTTTTGTAAAATAATGATACTTATTTTTTCTTCTGGTTTTGCTTAGTTGTGAACGAGCAGGAACTAGCCTATATGTATATATAAAGAAAACAGTTTGTACAGGGTAGGCTTTAACTGGTTTAGTTTTCTTCTTTTGTTTTGATCAGATTTTTTTTCTTTCTTTGACTAAATCAGATTTTTTTTCCTCTGAAATTGAAATGATTTCTAAATATTTGAAATGACTTTATTTTGGGCTGAGATGATAGTATTAAATGCATATGCTTCCCATTTTGTTTACATACTTATCCCCTTTGATTTTTGTATATAGATATTTTGTTTTATTATCTTCTTGCTTGCATAATTCATATACATACATTTGTCTGGTTTTGCTTTATACTTTTGTCCTTATAAGTTTTAACTTATGTTGCATGCACATCATAATCACTTAATCCTTGTTTTTATTTTTATTTCTATTTTAACTATCAACATTTAATTTATGTTCATATTTTTTACACTTGTATTTAATATTGATAGGATTGGTTTTATTTTAAACATTTTTAAAAGACTTTATTTCATTTTAAACATTATTATCTATATTACATTCATATTCATAGATTTAGATTAAATGTTAATAAGGTAGAGCATTTAATTTAATTGAATAAGATAGATTTTATTGTAAATATTTTTAAAAGATTCTATTTTAAATTTTCAAATCAAAGTTTCCTTTTCTAAATACATATGTATATAAATAAATGGCAAATATTCCAAATGTCCTATCTTTTTAAAATGATAACTTTACACTTTATTTAATTGGATTAAATACTTATAAAAAAATATGCCAAATACCGGGTCGTCACACACACCGAAAATACTTTTTTACCCCACCTCTGGAAGAAAAAACGCTCTTCCTTATTGATTTAAGATTTGGATCTTTTAGGGGATGAAACTGAGAATCCGATACACCATGAATAAAATAATGACTAACAGGATGATTAAAAGAATGAAAATGGTCGGTAATTGAATTGAAGTAGGGAAAAAAGAATCGAAGGAAGATGAATAAGGAACATAAGACCGAGGATAAATGAAATAAGTAGACGCCATTGATGTTTGTTGCTTTTAAATAAATTAAAACTTAATTACTTTAAAACTGTCATGCTTAAAACTTTTATTAATCCAATACTACAATTAAAACCTTTATTTAAAACACAGATTAAAATATTTAAAAATTTTGAATTTTGTTTTAAAGTCAAGAAAACTGTTTTGTATGATAACCCGAGAACTACTTCGAACATCACTTGGGCTACATACCTACTTGCTTTGAGTTTTTCCCAAAACCTATCCATATATTTTTTTTTTAAACTTCAAATTTGTTTAAGTGTTAAACCCCGCATGTTCATAAAATCCCCCAAACTCATACTAGAGCCATCGCCCTAGTTCCCTGAAGATTACTTTGAATCCAAAGCCTTTCCTTCCCAACCCATGCCTACTGACACAAGCCATCCAATGTGCACGTGCACCATCGATCACCGGTGCTCTAGCCATCTCCAAGACCTTCCACAAATCCCCGACCTCTATCCAAACATGTAGAACCCACAGATCGACGAATTCATGAGCCAAACAAAATTGAGCATCCTGACCCAAACTGGAACAACTATGGTCACAAAAAACTGCCTCGTTCATCCACCTCTGACCATCATAGGTCATGCGAACATCCTCGAAGCTTTATCCAAAACTCACGCCACTATCCCCACCGGAGCGATCAACTCCGGTCACCTGAGAACGATGCAGCAATAGGAATTCCGACCTATACAAAAATACTAGCTTAAGCCCTAAATGAACGACATTCGGCCACCATGATCAAATTAAAAAATTCCGAGCATTTATCCCCGAACCCACATCACCTCGGCTATCTCCAGCCACAACCTCGACCATCCTCATCACGTCAATGACCAGAATTTGACAATAACCCCAATTTCGATCATCCTCGAATTAATCAGTGGATATGTACTTAAAAATATAATTTTACTTTTAAAAATCTTTGTTTTGGAAATCATTTCAGATAGTATACCATAAGCTAGAATTCATGATGTTTGAATTTAACACATTTTGATTTTTTCCTATATTATCAATTTTCCAGAGAAAGCTTTGTTTTCTTTTGCTTAAATCTATTTTTAAAACTTAAATCATGTTTAAGTGAACAACTTTTGTTTAAATCTTAAAGTCTAACAATGACCGAAGAAGAAGAAATCGAATATTTGAACAGGTTTTGGAAAGCTAGGAACAACAGAAGCAAAACATGCCTTATAACGACCAAATATTTTCAACCATTCGCATCCGCACATGTCGGACTTGAATTGCTCAAAACACCGCGTTGTAAATAAAATTTGGCAAAATCTCGGAGTGTACAGTAAATACGTAATCACAGATCACAGACATAGAGTAAATAATAATGCAGTGGAATTAAAAGAGATAGTAGTTCATGAAGCTACTATATAAAAATAAGATACGCTAGAGTTAAATAAGATACAACAGAAGAGAAACAAGATACATTAGATACAAATCAGAATACATCACTGAAATCACCAGATACTGAAAGCAAAATAGATGTCTGGATCTTCAAGCAAAGCTCCAACTACGAAAGTAAGTCTTGAATGTTGAATCACTCAGTCTGACTCGAGCGTAAAGCAAAACACAAAACACTCGAGTCAGGATATAAATACTTATGAACTGTAAATCAACTCAAGTGAACAGTAACAAAAAATGCATCAGTAACTTAAAGGATGCTTGGGATCGCCCATCCTTTAAGGATCCGTTAAACTATTTACTATGTAGTAATATTGCGCTATTATAATAATGTCTACACTAAAATAAACTTACTTTAAAATAGCGTTAAGGAGTGACTCAATATTCCCCTTAACACGTAATAGTCCCGGTAGTCCATCCAGTATCAGCATATCTCCAGATCGGAAGACTACCCTAAATACTCCATGGGCTACGGAAGAAAAACAAACTCGTAGTAAGGCTCGCTATGGTAGGTGACACGGCACACAAGGTAATGCCAGGGTAGATACCAGCTACGCACATGGGTTGGTGGTAACGTAGCAGCCACATACGCCCACCTCGAAACACACTTCCAATCAAAATCGAAGGATGGCCATCAAATCAACCACAAGATAAGAGTATAGTATCGAAGGAATGTGCCGATCGGAGGAATGACCTCACTTGGCCCGAGATCGCTCCTGTATTAGCCACCTTATGCCAACTCACGGGAGTTGAGTCCATGTAATATACCTCAAGGACGTCGCCACGATCCTACTTCATTCTGGAATCTCCACCACGTACACAGCTGTTAAAGTGGTTTTCTGAGTTGGCAGGGAGTATGACAACTTCCGATCTCGGTCTCTTTGACAACCAAACGTTATTATAACGCCGTGGTCATTTCAAAATAGTTTATGCTCAAAAAATCAAATCATTTCATTTCAAAACTATATTCTTTCAAATTAGTTTTGTACTTCGAAACCAAAACCATTTTTATTTAAAAACAATATTCAAATCAATACAATATCATTTCCATTTCAAACATATAACCACCTTTCAAAAATCATAATACGTTCAAAGTTATAACTCTTTTGAAACCCAAATACTTGAAATCATTACACTTTGAAAATCATAACGTTTCGAAATCATACATTTTGAAATCATGGTACCTTCCTTTAATTCTTTACATTTTTCAAATTTATTGAATTAAACCCAAATTTCCAATTTCCAGTTTATTCAATTCAAACCATCAGTTTCAATTCAATTCAGTTTCCCAACAAACCATTTCAAATCATATCAATTTCAAATATAGATTGGATCCACAAAATAAACTATTCAATTTTTATTATATTTCAAAGCTTTAACATACCACATTTCAAAACTAAATTTTATAATTTCATATATCTCAAATTTAACTTCATTATTAATTAGTTTTGAATTATTAATTTCATAAATCCAATACTTATTTAAATAAACACAAATTACACGTAAACCAAATATCCTTTCATACTAACATAACTTTAAATATTCATTTGTCAAATATCATTCCAAAATCACATTCTTTTTCAAAATAAAGATCAAATCATTTCCAAACCTTTTCAATCATCAAAATATCCTATCCTTTCAAAACCTCATTACCAAATCATTATTTGAATTTAAATTCAAATATTCAAATTTAAATACCATTTAAAATCAAATAAATTATTCATATATTATTCCAAATATCATTACAAAACGCATTTCAAAATTCCATCAAAAATTCATTTATCTCATTACATTTCATTCCATTTAACACATAACCAAATAAACCTTAGTTAAATTCAAATTCAATTTAAATTCCTTAAAAAATTAAATTTAAATAATAAAACTATTTTCAAAACTCCTAAAATTTCATGAGTAATCAATTCCAAAAGTTAAATCACTTAACACTTTAAAATATAACTCAAATAGTGTTAAAAACTATAACATTTCAAAGCATTATCAAATTATTGCAACGACGGCATTTATAAAGTGTTATCGTAGCTTATAGTTTCCAAAGTAGTTTAATTCAGGAACAACGGCATTTATAAAATGCTGTAATAGATATTTATTTATTTCAAACATAGTAAAATTCAAACAAAAGCATTTAAAAATGCTGTCATAAAACCACAATATTTCTGGAAATGCTATAATAAATTCCAGATTTTATTATAACTTTTCAAATACCTTTAAACTTCAAAAAAATTCAAATTTTTAAACTTATAAATCATAATTTTTTTAGACTTCAAAATTTCACAGTTAAATACTTTTAACATATGATTTATCACAACAAAATTTTTAAATCAAATATCCTATTAAAACTCGATTCATTTTTTTTAGTCACAATTCAATATTATTAAATTATAAATTTAAATAAACTTAACATTTTTCTTCAAATATCATTTCAAACTTTAAATTAAATTTCCATTATTTACATACATTCTAAAACATAAATTTAAGGTCAAAAGTCACATTTACATTCTTCAATTCACAAAACCATAAAATATATATTTTTAAATCAAAATTTCATATTTTAAAAATACATATCTATATAAAATTTATTTAAAATAGACCACGAGGTCTGTATATAATTTTCTAACCTAGGTCAAGTGATACGGATATGTATCATTTCAATCCGTAGTTTAAAAAAAAAGGGTTCTATCATTTCAAACCCGCAATCCCAAGTCGAATAAAATATAATAAAAATTGCTAAGGCCTATCATTTCAGCCCATACCGATTTTTCCCTATTCTAAAGTCCATTTGGGTATGTATCATTTCAACCCATAGTGATTCTATTCTAACAGGGAAACTTGCAGTGTGAATATATGCATAAACAATGTAAACTATGTCAATGTCATAATATAATGTCATATATCAGATGTCAGGTGATAATTAACAAAGTTAACATGGTAATAACATGGCATAGCATATCATATCATAATTATTTACTTGCATAACATTTTAAATTACTAAACACTTGGCATCAATTCACAAATTAATAAGTAGAAATGTCAGAGTGAGAAGGACTCATCATTTCAAGATGGAGATAGCCATCAAAACACAAAGAACAATTCCAGAAAGCACGATATGGCACGACACAGCATGACACGGCACGACATGATTCAAATGAGAGATATAGCCAAGATATGATCTCGTAAACAACCAATAAAAGAAAGCAACATATGCATGAATATTCAATACAAAACAACATTGAAATGAATTGAAATAAAAAGCAACGAAGGACAAAATAGTTAGACCTTGCTTTTCACCACCCAAAAGCTCGACCAAAAGAACATATGCTCGGCCATTGATGTGTGTTTTGGTCAGGTATGGTATCATGACTCACGGCTAGAAGGACATGAAGGTGTAGAGTTGTAACATAAAGCATACATAGGGTCAAGGCTAAATAAGTGGAGTTTTTGTGACATTCTTGGCTCGGCCATGGGCATGTGGTGGCTCAGCGATGCTTGTTTCAGATCTGGTGATGGTGCAGCAGCGGCCAAAGGTCATAAAGCAGCTGGTGTTGGTGGTTTTAAGGGTGGCTAAGAGGAGTATGTGAAAGGATATTGGCATTAAGGCTCGGCTAGGCTAGTTTAAGGGTTGCTTGCAAATTTTGAGGAGTTTGCAACATAGGAGAGGCCATGGCCAGGGATGACTAGAGGAGCAGGGGAGGAGGAGCTGCTGTACAGGTGATGGTATGGTCGGTGGTGAAGGTGGAGCAATGGGGCCGAGCAAACTATGTGGAAGAGGAAGGAAAAACTTAGAAAAAATGAAAAA
This sequence comes from Allium cepa, assembly GCA_030765085.1. NCBI lineage: Eukaryota > Viridiplantae > Streptophyta > Magnoliopsida > Asparagales > Amaryllidaceae > Allium > Allium cepa. The sequence continues at coordinate 354,086,393 of CM060935.1, forward strand.
AGAAATGAGATGAAGGTATTAGAACTTAATTTTTTTCTCAAGGTAAAAATGCCGTGAGTTTTGGAGAGAAAGGAGTTTTCTCACATGAATGAGAGTAAAAATACATGGCTATGGGCTAGAGAGATGTACGGCCAAAGCAAGGAGAGGAAAAGCGAAAAGACAAATGAAAAAGTAAGGTAAATGAAAAGTCAATGGAAATGAAAGGTCTAAGTCCCCTTGTATTCTATTTTCTTTTTCTTTAAAATAAACCAAATACAATTCATAAAATAAAGTAAAAGCTAAACAAAATAAATTGAAAAATAAAATTAAATAATTATTTTAAGGAAAAATAGAATATAAATAGGAAAATAGCTAATAAATTGAAACTAGCATTTAAAAATATAAACAATGTACAATAAACATTTGAAAATTATAACAACGCTTTAAAATGTTTTAAAAATAAAATATATACATAACATGTCATATATACATATTAGGAAATGATTTTACAAACAAAAATATTATTTATATAAAGTAAAATAAACAATTTTGTTAAATAAAGCAATTTACACACAATATTGTGAAAAGCATAACTTTCACAATATAAATCGGATTTCAACGAAACGAAAAGCATATTCTTGAAATTTTATTTATTTTCATAATATAAGATAAATTCAAAGTTCAAATATTCAAATTTTGAATTTAAATGTCAAAGTTTGACTATATTGATCAAAATTCACATTTTCAGGAAAATATTCAATTTATTCATGTTTGAAATTCTAATTTATATAAAAATAAAAATTCATATTTAAAATAACAAAATTTATTCCTTTCAATAAATAAAATAAAGTTTTTATATCGGGAATTTAAATTTAAATAATTAAAATATACAATTAAAATAATCACAAAAATACAGGGTTGTTACACTCTCCCCCAATCAAAACTTTTCATCCACGAAAAGGAATGAGGTGCGGGAAAGCACAGATTAGATACAATGAAATAGGATTAAGACAAAATGACAAGAAGATTGAAATTTGTACCGGATAGCTGTTGTTACAGGTAAGTTTAACAAGGTGGAGATGTCTTTCCCAATATTGTAACGATTCGAATTTTGCCCGCTCGAAAATCGACATCCATACCTCAAATCGTATTCGAATGCCATAGATTCGATCGTTCAAATCCGATTCGCCGGAGCTTATAACAATCATTAAGTAAATAACACAGCGGAAAAAAAAGGAATAATACATTAATATACAACTTTGATACAATATCTGATACAACAGATGATCCAATAGATATCAATATACATCAGAGATATGATACAATAAAACAGCAGCGGAAAGAAAATAGATAACATCTAGCAGCAGAACAATAACTCTGAGATAGTCTTCAAGGAAGAACTCCAAAAATAACTGCAACTCCATTTCCAAGAATCAATACAGCAATAGCTCGAACTCCCAATAACGATGCACCAAGCGTAAGCAAGTGCGGTGTGATCCAAAGACTGAACTAGCTCCAGATAACCTACTAATCTGACTATCTAAAAAAACCCAACTCTAGACTGCTCGTGTAGAAAATAATGAGCACCCAGAGTTTAGGAAAGAAACAATAAACTCCGGTTCGGTCGTGGGACTGGTGTGAGCAACAAAAACAGTCTATCTTTTAAAACATTCAACAAAAGAATTTCAAAGTCAATTCGCAATGCTTTTTAAAAATGAGACTACCATAAGACCTCCCGCCACACACACAATGCAAACGCAGACTTGGAGGAGATTTCTTCTTATGTTAGTCAAAGATGCTTGATACGCATTAAAAAGAAACATTTGATGTTATTACTAGTGCATAGTGTAGAACAAATCATTTCGAAAGTAGAATATAAATCTTAGCCAGCATAGGTACCATTATATTATGCCTGCTATTGCTACCTCCTGAGGAAGCAGGTTCTACAACTAAAACCGTACAAGATCGTATTGTTTCTTTGGATTTCCAACGAATGATCAGGCCAAGGAACTTCCCATTGCCACATGAGAATGCCTCTGGATGGACATCCCCGAGAACCAAACCGGATCTCTACCAACACAAGGTCGGGTTACCCCTAACTGAGTAACAACTGACCGAATATGCCATCCCCCGGTCCTTTGGGACCTTTATCCGAGATCTCGTAATCAATTCACACAATCATAAAGTGTTTTCAACATGAGTAAGTATCTGGGCTCCATACCATGATACAACCCTTTTCCAGAAGGAAATGCACACATCCTAAAGGGCGCTACCCCTCATAACCTTGCTGCTTCTTTCCTGTTTTGACCATTCACGGGGTGTGAGGCTCGACGAATTCACGTCCACAAAAACATACTTTATACAAAAGCCATGCTTTGGGTAAACAAATGATCATAGAAATGATCACCAGGATAGACGATCAAATAAATGATCCTATCACAAATAAATCAACACAATGATCATTTCACAGCAACACTCAGCATGTCACATTACCAAATTGGGAATATATCGCTGATAACATTCAACTACATAACCTCTGAGCTCGTATGTCTCAGAGAAGGGTGTTAAGCTAAGAGAATAAATTCTCCGCCACCAACAGAAATATATTTGAAAGAAATCAGCTTTATATCTCAATTTGTAATGTCAGACATACAATCCATACAAGTCTGTTCCGGGCTCGAACAGAACCGAAGGCACTTACAAAGAAGTCCTTGCAATCCGGATATTCACAATCCCGATCGGATTTCCCATCACTTAGGGAGTTTCTATACCGGCGCGACTCGGTGCAGAAACAATCGATAGGTCATCCTATCGCTTTCGCAAATACCCGGTCTTCATCACCGGTCTTCAAATGCTATCCATAACGACGTATCACATATTCGGAATGGGTTATACGACACAAAGGTCCTTTCCCGGCTAAACCGAATAGTGAGCACGATATTTCAAAAACAAATGGATAATGGGATTTCAATTAAGTCACAACTTATTACCCAAAACTTTTCTTCAAATGGCTTAACAAATTACCATTTTCACAACCTTTAACGGTTTTAAACAATTTTCACATTTTAATCTTTTAAATAAAAGATTCATTCACAGATTTTCCAAATCAATTTTCATTTCAATTTGACTAACTCGTTAAATCTTTAAATCAAAGATTTAACTTATAGCCTTCAAAACAATTTCATTTCAATTTGATTTAAACAAATCATCAATTTAAATCTGTTAAAACAAACAGATTTAATTCATAGCTTTCAAAAAGAATTCATTCATAACTTAGGAAAATCATTTCTCTATTCAATCTTGAAATTCCCCTAATTAACTGGAATCTCGGTTCTTATCTAAAAGTGTTTATCATTTGAAAACAACAGTTTTCATTTTGGAAATCTGATTCATTTATACGAGTTGAAATCCTTGGGTTAAATTCAAATTCCCAAAACCATACCTTTAAAATGGTTTAATCCTTATATACCCATATAACATCTTTAATCCCTAATTTCAAATCATAGAATTCAATTTCAAGTCTTGAATTTAAATTTAAATCAAATTATTTAAATTCCAAAACTTAATCAAGTAATTTAAAAATAATAAATTTTATTTTGAAATTCCATTCCAAAAGCTTTTCACATTTATTCCGATTTCATTTCCAAGACATTTGAATTTAAAAATTCAAATTTAAAACTATTTCAAACATCTGTGACTTAACCGATTTCCTCGTGAAATCCATATTTGTGTGTGTATGGTGTAGTCCAGGGGTTATACACAGTAGTGCAACATCATTCAATTATCACAGATCAGAATTACAGAAATGTAATTGATAAGCGATATAAACTATAACGCTTATCTGTCATATACAGATCACAAACATATATACCACGGCTAGTAAATTACATCACATATAATTTATCGCAGATCACAACATAAATCAGGATATATACAAAGCATCATAAATCAGGGATATCAAACAGTTTATCATCCAATAAAATCCAAACATCCATAAATAAGATTAATTTAATTATCTGATAAATTTAAATCAGATTAAATTTCTACGAATCATTCTTTTCACATTTATTATCAAATAAATTTCAAGTAAATGATCCTCATTAACTATTCATAATTATTTAATTACTATTCTTAAGTAATTAAACTCACTTTAATTATTGTTAATTATCATTGAATTAACCTTTAAAATCATATATTTAATCACTGATTATTTCATTAATTAAGTTCTAAACTGTAACTTAAAAATCTTTATTACTTGATTAAATAACCTTTATCATTTGTTTAAAAGACAACTCTTTATTAAATTAATGAGTCTTATTTACAAATTAATTTACCTTAATTAATTTAACTCAAATCTTAATTTCTTGATAAAATAAATTAATCAATTATTCACTTGAACTAATTAAATGAGTGCATATCATTTTATCTTTACTAATTCAATTTTAAAACATTTTCTAACTAATGTTTTAATTATCATCACAAAGCAAATTTAAACAATTTTAAATATTAAAACTTCTTTGATTTCAGACTAGGATTCAAATTATCTTTAATTCAGATTTAAATTTAAATTTAAACTTTTAGTTTCAACTTGCTTAAATTTTTCATTTAAAATTTCAACTCCATTTCAAATTCTTTAATATATTTTGAATTGTTATTAAGTTATTAAAACAATTTAAATTTAAAACTTATTTATGTTCAAACTAAACTCTACATTCAACTTGAATTTATATTAACATTTCAATTTAAATTCAAATTCTTTAAATTATACCTTAATTGCTTAAAAACTTCTATTTAAAACAATTTTTTTTATTTATTTAGATTTTTAAACTAAGTTTCAAAACTAAACTTGAATTTACATTTTAACTTAAAGTTTAAACTCAGTTTAAACCTGGATTTATAAATTTACGTTCAATCATTTTAAAATTTTGAAAACTGGACAGGTTAAAAACCTGTTACCAGTATCCTACCCGAGCCAAACGAAGATGACTTTGAGTCCAACACCCTAGTGCTTCGGGCCAAACATGAAAATACTTGAGTAAAAACTCGAGTCACCTATCCTGCTTCATCCCCAAACCAACAAAATTACAGACCATCAGAGCAACCGTGCTCGTGCACGTGTACAGCTCCGGTACCCATCTCCGGCCATCGCCACTAGGTCGAGCAAGTCGCCGATTACCCACACACCATCCCCCAACCATCTGAAGGTCTCCATTTGTACGAATTTGAAAAATGAATACGAAACCGAAACCTGTAAACGCGGGAGCCACCACCACTTCAAACCTGTCAACACATCGCGCTCAATGCTCCGACCACCGTTCGCCACCAAACTCCAGCCGCGGCTTCACCTACGACCCATCCACCATCCCTCAAAACCGCGTCGAACTCGATGCATTCAATAGGGTGAACGAATCAAAAGAACTTGACCCTCCAAAACTAGGTCATCGGAAACAATCCACTCGCCGCCGCTTCCATAAGGCACTGCACCCCCATCCACCATTTTTCCCACACTTCCTGTTCGCTCCTCCACCTCCAGCCCAAGCCCCGACCCCTCTGATCAACTAGACCGACCTCGGCGACTCGAAATGCAAAATACAGTCAAACCCAAACTGCTCTCAACCCACACTTCTAAAAATTTTGATTTTTGTTTTAAAAATCTTGTTTAAGTAAATAGATTCAATTTACATACCTGGATTCTTAAATTAAGAAATTTGTTTTTGAACTTATTTAAAGTTGTACTCATCTTTCTTGATTTCCAGAGACAATTTCATGTTGTTTCAACTTTAATAAATTTTTAACACCTAGCTTAAAATCAAACAACCATAACTTGTTAAGATACTAAGTTCTAATTTCCAATGGATCAAGCAGAAAAGGTTTCTTTGGGTTAATCCTAAGCTTGAAATTGAAACAGAGGTGTTCTACAGGTCTTTAACAGCATGCATTCAATCATACAAATATCTCTTCCATTTATATACTCATATCAAACATAAATCAAGCAATCAGTAAAAAAAAAAATACTTAAGCTTTTGAAAATGAAGTTACTCACAGGATATTGAAACAGAGAAACCTGTTAACATGCAAACCTATATATAAACAGATTAAGTTTAAAGATGGAAGTTTGCTCACATTGATATTTGGACGCAGAGAACAAAAGTCTGAGAAAACTGAAATTGTTGAGCTACTATTTACTTCTGATCTTTTCTCAGGATTTAAGAATGCATGCATGTTTTGGTTTGCTTAGTTGTGATAATGAACTGAAGTGAGGAGTTGATGCATATACAAAGGAAGCATGCAGTTTGAAGTCCTTTGCAAGTACAGGATGTAACTATTTGGAATGACTTGTGTATGGCTGAGGTGCATTAGTTATGGGCTAGAGATGAAAGCATTTATTACTTTTCTTTGTACTTCTTTATTTCAGCCTTACTTACTTTATTTATATTTGTTTTATAAACTTGTACAGTTTGTTTCTGTTTTTATACTTACTTTCTATTTGCCTGCATATTTATGTATTTGTTTTGTTATATTGACTTGTTTCATATGTTACATTGTATCTAGTTACTTTATTATTTTGTTTACTAAGATAAATTTTAACTTGCTTGATTTAATTTACAAGCTCTTGTATTTGATTTGTTACTTTTTTTTTCTTTTCTTTTTTTGTCTTTTGTTTTGTTTTGTTTACTGTCATTTTTTTCTCAGATTTATATTTTATACTTTGCTTGTAGTTCATTTTACTTATGTATTGAATTCTAATTTAACTTTAACATTTATTTCTAACCATAAATTTATTTGAAACATTTATTGCTAATACTTATGTATTTGTTTGTTATTTTGTTTGTTTGGTTCGATACTTAACTTTTATTTATCTTTATTTATAACTCAAATATTTATTTTACTTCTATTTTTAGTTTAAATATTTATCATAAATTTTACTTTAAAAATTATTGTTTTACATTTCTCTTTGTACACATATATTTTATATAACTCAAATTATCATCATTTATAAAAATTTAAATCAATTTATTTATTTATTTTTATACTTGTGTCAATGTATATACTTTTGTTTTATTTATTTTGCATATTTATTTACAACTTTGTTTCATATTTAAATGTCGTTTCTTTTCTTTTCTTATGACTTACATATTAATTTTCAACTTAAATACTTATCGTCTTGTATTTTTATTTCTATTTATTTTAAAAACCATTTATTTAAGATTTTATCTCAAATCCAATATATACATATATATTCACATATATACAAATTTTCAAATTCATACGACTTAATATAATTTCTATTTGAATCGGGGAAACTCGCTGCTCTTTATAATCAATTTTACAATTTTTAATTCAAAAATTCATTTAAATTATCAATTTAAATTCATAAAAATCCTGGGTCGTTACAAATATCCTCCAGAATCAAGAACACAAGCACGGAAAAAAATCTTCTAGAATTTGATTCACCCTTTCCGCTTGACCGACGGTCTGTGGATGGTAAGCAGTGCTCATATTTAAAAAATGAATACCAAAGGTTATAGAAAGGTTCAAATAGACTGGTATAAGCAATAGCTTCCCGTTCTGTAGAAAGATAAGGAAAATAAGGACAACCAAAAGATAGTTTGAAAAACAAAATAAGATAATAAATTTGAAGCCATGAAAATTTCAACTTAAACTGAAAATTAATTTTACATAAGTTAAATAAACCTTAACTATCTCCAGTTTCATTATCTTGTCATCAAATTATCTAAATAAACAATCTCTAAAATCATGGATTTGAAAAAAATCATTTATTATACTAAAATGTACTCAATAAAATAATTCTTCTTTATTCCTAATTAAAATTGAATTTATTCCTCTCAATATATTTTATCACCTATGTTAAATACTTATACTTATTATAACTGCTTTAAACTTATTCTTAGTTCCTTTATATCATTTTAAATTGTAAGTTATTCCATTACCCTTTTTCTTTATTTAACTTTGTTAATCTTTTTATAACTAAAATTTAAGTGTATAATATTTATTATAACCACTCAAATTTTATTTATAAAATCCTTTTCATATTGTATATCATCCAATTACATATTCAACTTCTGAAAATTCAGGTAAGTTACATTGGAATGAAATTGTGTACTGTACAAATAAAACTTTCTAATTCAATCATTTCAAACTTGAACATTTATCTAAATCTTAAAATTATACTTGAAATAATCTTCAAAATAAAATTTAGGAATTAAATTTTCGATAAATTCCAAACTATTTAGAGATAAATAAATGCACATATAATATATATACCCATTCAAATTTAAATCATATATAAACATATGTTATAAATCTAGTCTTATTTTAGAAATGCAAATCAATTAAATTCCTCAAAACAAAACTGTAGCAAGACTACAGAATGGTCTCTTCACTTTGAAACTCGAAAATGAATGTCGATGATGCTGCAGTCATCACCGAAGTTATTTTCCAGCGACAAAGAGAAGAGCACTAATTTTAAACTTTAAAATTCTTTGGAAACCAATTTATATTAGAAAATACTTTAAATAATATATCCTTTTAAAACTTTGAATACAAGGCTTGAAATCCATTGGAAATTAAATTCTTCAAATTCTTGTTTTAAATTCATTTTAAATTTCCAAATAAATTTATTACCATGTTTTATAGTTCAATTATATACATATGAACAAGAGATAATGATATATAAAATCAATTATTATATCTTAACAACCAATTCAAAATAAAAATCCAGAAAATGATTTATAATATAGTTACAAAATTTATTTCATTACTAAATTTGAAAAACCATATTGTGTCAGTTTGCTCTGTTCAAGTGTTTTGGAAATCCTATCGATAACGTTGATCAGACGAATCGATCAGAAACCCAAATCAACATCAACAACTCAAACAACACAATATATAAAGCATTTTAAATATTAGTTTACAAATACACTTCAAGAATGATTTGTAGATAAGTTGGAAACAAAGATGAGATGACTAAAAAACAGAATAGAAAGACAGATAAGTTTATATAAATCGCTGGCAACCTTAACCGTGTCAACTGTGACTTAAAGAATAAGATCGATGTGGATTTCAGGGGTAAATCTACATTCGATCTCAAGAGATAGAGATTGGAATTATAAGAGATACTAGCATCTAAACGAGGATAAAAAATCTCTGGTGAATCGATGCTATTATAGAGGAGTTTCACCCCTTTACAAATCAATTTGAGATTGGCGAGACGCCGACTGATTATAAAGATCAACTCATTCGAAGTGGAGTTATGGGATACTCCAGAATCAAAAGAAGATGAATAGTGAGGGACACAAATGGATTTTGGAACCGTAGGGAACGTTTCAAAATTCAAAGGAATCGAGTCAAAAAGGAAGAGATTCAAACTCGAATGAAAGTGATTATGAAAATACATTTACCATATATGCTAAGTTTTGCCTAGAGCTACCAAAGCTCTGATACCAAATGTAATGACTCAATATTTTCAACCATTCGCATCCACACATGTCGGACTTGAATTGCACAATATACCGCGTTGTAAATAAATTTGGCAAATCTCAGAATATACAGTAAATGCATAATCACAAATCACAGACACAGAGTAAATAATAATGCAGCGGAATTAAGAGAGATAGTAGTTCATGAAGCTACTGTATAAAAATAAGATAATCAGAGTTAAATAAGATACAACAGAACATAAACAAGATACATCAGGTACAAATCAGAATACATCACTGAAATCACTGGATACTGAAAGCAAAATAGATGGCTGGATCTTCAAGCAAAGCTTCAACTCCAAAAGTAAGTCTTGAATGATGAATCACTCAGTCTGACTCGAGCGTAAAGCAAAACACAAAACATTCGAGTCAGGACATAAATACTTATGAACTGTAAATCAACTCAAGTGAACAGTAACAAAAAAATGCATCAGTAACTTAAAGGATGCTTGGGATCTCCCATCCTTTAAGGATTCGTTAAACTATTTACTATGTAGTAATATTGCGCTATTATAATAATGTCTACAGTAAAATAAACTTACTTTAAAATAGCGATAAGGAGTGACCCAATATTCTCCTTAACACGTAATAGTCCCAGTAGTCCATCCCATATCAGCATCTCTCCAGATCGAGACTACCCTAACTACTCCATGGGCTACGGGAGAAAAACAAACTCGTAGTAAGGCTCGCAATGGTAGGTGACACAGCACACAAGGCAATGCTAGGGTAGATATACCAATTACGCACACGGGCTGGTGGTAACATAGCAACCACATATGCCCACCTCGGAACACACTCCCAATCAAAATTGGAGGATGGCCATCAAATCAACCACAAGATAAGAGTATAACATCGAAGGAATGTGTCCGATCGGAGGAATGACCTCACTCGGCTTTTTTAGCCACTTTAAGCCAACTCACGGGAGATGGGTCCATGTACCTCAAGGACGTCGCCACCATCCTACTTCATTCTAGAATCTCCACCGCATACACAGTTGTTAAAGTGGTTTTCGGAGTTGGTAGAGAGTATGACAACTTCCGACCTCGGTCTCTTTAACAATCAAACGTTATTATAACGCTGTGGTCATTTCAAAATAGTTTGTAATCAAAAAATCAAATCATTTCATTTCAAAACTATACTCCTTTCAAAAAAAAATTATACTTCGAAACCAAAACCATTTTTATTTCAAAACAATATTCAAATCAATAGGATATCATTTCCATTTCAAACATATATCCACCTTTCAAAAATCATAAACTTTCAAAGTTATAACTCTTTCGAATCCCAAATACTTAAAATCATTACACTTTGAAAATCATAACATTTCGAAATCATACATTTTGAAATAATGGTACCTTCCTTTAATTCTTTACATTTTTTCAAATTTATTCAATTAAACCCAAATTTTAAATTTCCAATTTAATTCAATTCAAACCATCGGTTTCAATTCAATTCATTTTTCCAACAAACCATTTCAAATCATATCAATTCAAATATAGATTGGATCCACAAAACAAACTATTCAATTTTTATTATGTTTCAAAGCTTTAATATACCATATTCAAAACTAAATTTTATAATTTCATATATCTCAAATTTAACTTCATTATTACTTAGTTCTGAAATATTCATATCATAAATCCAATACTTATTTAAATAAACTCAAATTACACGTAAACCAAATATCCTTTCATGCTAATTTAACTTTAAATATTCATCTATCAAATATCATTCCATCTTTATCAAAATAAAGATCAAATCATTTCTAAACCATTTCAATCATCAAAATATCCTATCCTTTCAAAACCTCATTACCAAATCATTATTTGAATTTAAATTCAAGTCTTCAAATTTATATATCATTTAAAATCAAATAAACTATTCATATATTATTCCAAATATCATTACAAAACACATTTCAAAATTCCATCAAAAATTCATTTATCTCATTACATTTCATTCTATTTAACAGATAATCAATAAACCTTATTTAAATTCAAATTCAATTTAAATTCCTTAAAAATTTAAATTTAAATAATAAAACTATTTTCAAAACTCCTAAAATTTCACAATTAGTAAATTCCAAAAGTTAAATCATTTAACACTGTAAAATATAATTCAAATAATGTTAAAATCTATAGCATTTCAAAACATTGTCAAATTATAGCAATGACGACATTTATAAAGTTCTATCGTAGCTTATAGTTTCCAAAGTAGTTTAATTCAGGAATAACGACGTTTATAAAATGCCGTAATAGATATTTAATTATTTCAAACATAGTTAAATTCAAACAACAACATTTAAAAACACTGTCATAAAACCACAGCATTTTTGGAAATGTTATTAATAAATTCCAGATTTTTTTAAAACTTTTCAGACACATTTAAACTTCAAAAAAATTCAAATTTTCAAATCATAATTTTTTTAGACTTCAAAATTTCATAGTCAAATACTTTTAACATATGATTTATCACAACAAATTTTTTAAATCAAATATCCAATTAGAACTCAATTCATTTTTTTTAGTCACAATTCAATATTATTAACTTATAAATTTGAATAAACTTAACATTTTACTTCAAATATCATTTCAAACTTTAAATTAAATTTCCATTATTTATTTACATTTTAAAACATGGTCAAAAGTAACATTTACTTCAAATTTACATTCTTAAATTCCCAAATTCAAAACTTAATATTTTGCTTTCAAAAAACCATAAAATACATATTTTTAAATCAAAATTTCATATTTTTAAAATACATATCTATATAAAAATCATTTAAAGTACACCACGGGGTCTGTATATAATTTTCTAACCTAGGTCAACTGATACAGATTTGTATCATTTCAATCCGCAGTTTAAAAAGAAAACCAGGTTCTATCATTTCAAACGCACAATCCCAAGTCAAATATAATATAATAAAAGTAGCTTAGGCCTATCATTTCAGCCCATAACGATTTTCCCCTATTATAAAGTCCGTTCGAGTATGTATCATTTCAATCCATAGTGATTCTATTCTAACAGGGAAACTTGCAGTGTGAATATATGCATAAACAATAAAAACAATGTCAATGTCACAATATAATGTCATATATCAGATGTCAGGTGATAATTAACAAAGTTAACATGGTAATAACATGGCATAGCATATCATATCATCATCATTTACCTGCATAACATTTTAAATTACTAAACACTTGGCATCAATTCACAAATTAATAAGTAGAAATGTCAGAGTGAGAAAGACTCACCTTTCAAGCTGGAGATAGCCATCAAAACACACAGAACAAATCCAGAAAGCACGATACGACACGACACAGCACCACATGATTCAAATGAGAGATATAGCCAAGATATGATATCGTAAACAACCAATAAAACAAAGTAACATATACATGAATATTCAATACAAAACAACATTGAAATGAATTGAAATAAAAAGCAACTAAGGACAAAATAGTTAGACCTTGCTTTTGACCATCCAAAAGCTCAACCAAAGGAACATATGCTCAGCCATTGATGTATGTTTGGGTCAGGTATGGTATCATGACTCACGGCTAGAAAGAGATGAAGGTGTAGAGTTGTAACATAAAGTATACATAGGGTCAAGGCTATATAAGTGGAGTTTTTGTGGCATTCTTGGCTCGACCATGAGCATGATGTGGCTCGACCATGCTTGTTTTAGATCTAGTGATGGTGCAGCAGTGGTCAAAGGTCATGAAGCAGCTGCTGGTGGTGGTTCTAGGGGTGGCCGAGAGGAGTATGTGAAAGGATATTGGCATTAAGGCTCGGCTAGGCTAGTTTAAGGGTTGCTTGCAAATTTTGAGGAGTTTGCAACATAGGGGAGGCCACGGCCAGGCATGACCAGAGGAGGAGGGGAGGAGGAACTGCTGTTTAGGTGATGGTGTGGTCGGTGGTGAAGATGGAGTAGTGGGGCCGAGCAAATTATGTGGAAGAGGAAGGCAAAACTTAGAAAAAAAATGAAAAACGAAAGGAGATGAAGCCATTAGAACTAAATTTTTTTATCAAGATAAAAATGCCGTGAGTTTTGGAGAGAAAGGAGTTTTCTCACATGAATGAGAAGAAAAATACACAGCTATGGGAGAGAGAGATGTACGGCGAAAGCAAGGAGAGGAAAAGCCAAAAGACAAACGAAAAGGTAAGGTAAATGAAAAGTCAATGGAAATGAAAGGTCTAAGTCCCCTTGTATTCTATTTTCTTTTTCTTTAGAATAAACTAAATACAATTCAAAAAATAAAGTAAAATCTGAACAAAATAAATTGACAAAGAAAAATAAATAATTATTTTAAGGAAAAATAGAATATAAATAGGAAAATAGCTAATATATTGAAACTAGCATTTAAAAATATAAACAATATACAATAAACACTTGAAAATTATAAAAACATTTTAAAAATGTTTTAAAAAAACAATATATACATAACATGTCATATATACATATTAAAACATGATTTGACAAACAAAAATATTATTTATATAAATTAAAATAAACAATTTTGTTAAATAAAGCAATTTACACACAATATTGTAAAAAGCATGACTTTCATAATATAAATCAGATTTCAACGAAACGAAAAGCAGTTTTCTTAAAATTTTATTTATTTTCATAATAAAAGATAAAATTCAAATTTCAAATATTTAAATTTTAATTTTAAAAGTCAAAGTTTGACCATATTGACCAAAATTCACATTTTCTAGAAAATATTCAATTTATTCATGTTTGAAAATCTAATTTGTATAAAAAATCAAAATCTATATTAAAAATAACAAAATTTATTATTTTTAATAAATAAAATAAAGTTTTTAAATCAGGAATTTAAATTTAAATAATTAAAATATACAATTAAAATAATCACAAAAATACAAGGTTGTTACATGCTTGTAACTCAAACATGCACATCTATGTATATACATTTTTGTATACATACAATATATTTTCACATATTCAAATCATTTGCACAGCTTTACTTCAAAAACAATAGATCATAGATCAATTCATCAAGAGTTTACTCACCTAATGTCTGAGAACAGAAGGGAGTCTGGAAATTGATTAAATTTGAAAAACTGGAAATTGTTCCTCTGTTTGATCTTTGTTGTTGATGTCGAAACTTTGATTCGCTGAGTTGAAGTTTTGAATTTGCTTAATTATTGAATTTGAAATTCTTGCTTTGATGTTGAACTGCTTGTTGTTTACTTGATCAAATTTTGAAATGTATTCAAACTTCAGGTTTTAGATTATAGTAGGTGTTTGAATTTTCTGGTTTTGATCATTTGCTTTTGGTGATTTTTCTGGTTTGAGTTAGAATGTATAGGCCTTTGTTTTCTTTGTAGTTTGCAAATGTTAAAAGAAATGAGAGGGAGAAGATGTACTGAATTATATAACTCATTTCTATTATTTTCAAAATAAAAATAAAAAAAGGAATTTGACACTTGTTAATTTTCTTTCTTCGTGAATTACACTTGTTAATTCATTTACTAAAATTTAAACACTTGTTAAATTGGATGTCCTATTAATTAACACTTGTAATTTTTACACGATTATATTGTTTAAATAAATTTTTATATTATATTTCTTATTTTTATAAAGACATTTCCCTTATATTAATATTTATACTATTTAAAAGAAAATGCTCTAAAACTAACTACACATTAAATAATTTACATATATATTATTTTTAAATCCGAATTTTTTTACTAAGATATTTATTTAAATTCAAATTCAAATTCAAATTTGAATTTGAATTATAATCCCTTTATATATGTATAAACAATACTAATTCTATTTGTCTTAAATTTTTTTAAATTAATTCCAAATTAAATTCTAGAAATTCAAATAAATTATTAATTTTAAATTGATAAAATTTGGGTATATTACAACATTTCTAATAGTATATGCCATATTGTATATTTTATTTTGGATTAGAACAGAAAAGGAATTAAGTAAAGGAATGGATTCAGATTTGGGAGATCTGGAAAGCTAAAAAGGTAGGTAGAAAATCATATAATTTGTTTATAACATTGAAATTTATCTTGTTAAATTTTATTTAATTATTATGTCTATACAATATCTGATGAGTTATAGGCTTTAAATATATGAGATTATCGCCAATATATTCTGTAAAATAGGTAATTGAAGTAGGAACTATATTTACATGTAATATGCCAGTTTGAAAAATCGGTCTCTAAATTTGTCAAAGCTGAATGATGATAACGTTGTAAAGTTTATTCCAGATTTTTAGATGGGTTGTAAAATGTTAGTATTAATTCTAACAGCCCTAATTTGACTTGGAATGTGAATTTCTATGTTTTTATCTATTAGAAGTGTGGTATAGTTTTATTGTATCTACTTTCATGCAATTTCCATAAATTGTCTAATCCTACAAATGTACAAAACATGCATTGTTTGAAATAATGAAGAATATTCTAAAAATGAAAGATTTGTGTAAAGTATTGACGTTCTTCCCCCATTTGCGCTATCTACTATAATAAAAGAAAAGATATAATTCTCTGTAATTTCGAATGAAGCAAAGGTCCCACTTTTGGATAATTTATGGAAAGATATAACAGTAATCCTTTTTGGAAGGATAGCTTTTATAAATTAAAACGTGGAAAGTAATGTTCTAGTTTTAGGAATCAATAGTTAGAAATAAAAAATTATATATATATATATATGTGTGTGTGTGTGTGTGTGTGCGCATGTAACCATGCTTACTGATTAAAAATAAAATACGTGCATATATATATAATGTAATTTACGAAGATATTCACATTAGTTATTAATAGCATTTTAAATTATAGGACTAGGAATTATAGTTGGAAAAGAGGTATTAACTCCAAAATTAATAGGGCAATAAATGTACGATTAATAGAAAATTACTGAAATTAAATGGGGATATAAATGTGTTAACGGGACTGGTTAAAAATTCACTATGGCATTTATGAGGAAATGAATAGGCATAATTGGTTGAGTTAGAATGAATGAATAAATATTATTAGAGATTGTCTAATTAGATGATAATAACCATTTATCATGGACCTGTGACATTTATGGAACATAGTAAATAAGTGGATAAGATATGAATTAAATTCTAGAAGGCAATATAAATAATTGAAAATTATATAGCCTTAATTATACGATTAGGATAAGCATGAATTAGCGGGCTAAGTCTAATATTTAGGCCTAGAATAATTGGTTTGGTTTAATGGTTTGGGATGCAAGGCTAATAGAGTTACACAATAGAAGTATGCCCTTTATCTAGAGGCTACCAATAGTTGTGTATACTTACTAGTGATGTAGGACATCTCCAACCATAGGACCCGTAGGGAAGGGATATGCGTTTGCGGATAGGTTGAGGAAAATATGCCTAGGGTTCACATCAAATTTGATGTATTAAATGACCCAGTACTTTTAAGAAAATGGAGCCAGCTTCATTTCTAGTAAGATGTATTAAGTAACTAAAAGGCGCATTTTCCTTGACTTACATTAGGTTGGTTTAAATATAATGTCAGTTGTGGAATGTCAACGAGCAATGTCAGTATTTTCGCTGGATAGGTATTTAGAAGTAGGGTAGGCATATAGGCTATGATCACCAGCAGTCCTAAGCAGTCGATGTATTAAGTAACTAAAAGGCGCATTTTCCTTGACTTACATTAGGTTGGTTTAAATATAATGTCAGTTGTGGAATGTCAACGAGCAATGTCAGTATTTTCGCTGGATAGGTATTTAGAAGTAGGGTAGGCATATAGGCTATGATCACCAGCAGTCCTAAGCAGTCGATGGCAAAGCCTTGGGTTATGTCCTGATGGATTTCGCTTCCTACTAGTTTAGAATACGTATAGGATACACACAGACTCAAAGCTAGTTGATTAGTTTTTATTTGTAGGAGTTGGGCTAGTTAACTCTTAGATGAGTCTTTCAAATGCGTTAATAGTACGACAATCAAATTATGAATCATAAAGCCAATATAGAGGTCATCGATCTCTGTAACTAGGACCGATTGTCAAATTTTTACATTGCGGAGGACCCGCTTTGGGGATTGAGGGTTAAATGGTCGATGGGTCTGCCTTCTCCCTACTTAAGAAGTATTAGGTGGCTGAGGTATTTGAGTAGTACATGGTTTATATATATATGTATGTATGTATGTATGTATGTATGTATGTATGTATGTATGTATATGTATATATGTGTATATGTATGTATGTATGTAGGCCTACATATAGAGAGTTATACCTTAGAGGAAGTTAGGCATATCATATGCGTGCATAGGATTAAACGGATTAGCCATAAATAATTGGCATAACACTTAAATGGAAATCAATCAGCATATATTAATGTTAATTTTCAACGTTGTTCTGACCCTCCACCTCATTACAACCCACATGATAGATATTGAGGGGCATGATACTGGAGCAAGATGGGAAGAGTAGACTGAGAATCTTCATATTCATGTTCGGCGCCGACAAGGCAGCTAGACATACAAGGAATAATATTGATTCTAAGGTAATAGCTTTAGTCAATATGTATATTCTATTATATTTTTCTACTCCGCTAAGAATTTATATTGATCACTCTCTAATATCCTAATGTTTATTACATGTTACCAAAACCAACGATCGATATCCTAATGGACTTGGGTTTTGGTTTAGTTGAAATTCGCGCCAATTAAAGTATAGGTTGTTACACCTTCTTTATTTATTCCCTCCAACATTCATTTTACTTGTGATTTTTGCACTCTTTTCTTAATGCACTATTAGGCTGGCCATACATCCTTCTAAGCTCAAAACTTCAAACATCAAAAATCAAATTAAAGGTTGATTCGATCATTGGTAGTAACGATATTCAGGTGCTAGCAACTTATGGATTTGGAATTTGATTCAAGGAGTTCCTTTCTCTATTTTAATGTGTACGTAGTAGCTTTTATAGCATCCTAAAATTTTATCGTTTTGATTTTGAACATTTAATTAATTTTAAATATTTTAATAATTGGTTTTTAAAATATAAATAACATATATTAAATATGAAAACTTTTTAAATATTTGAATTGTGAATTAAATATTAATAAAATTGATTTAATAGCCTTAATTATCTCCTTTTAATTAATATATAATAATGGTGAACTCATTTTGTAAATTTATTTATAATAATAAATAGTTCAAATAAATAACAAGAAAATTAATTATTTAATAAAACGACTGGATTTTTATTTTAAGTTAGTAGATTTTTCCATAATTTTTAACTTTTAAAATATCTAAATTTTTCATTTGATATATATTTCGGCAAACGTTGGTATTTCTGTAATTTCACAGAATAAAATAACTGGTTTATTTTATTGTTATTTTAAAATCACGTCCCATTTATTGTACGCGATCGTGTTTTTCTTTTTATCGTTCACGGTTCGTATGCAAACGAAATGCTATGTAGCAAGATGTCAAAAAATGCAAAATAAACTTACCGCATCGCCTAGAATATTCAACACTTCTAATCTTCCTCCTTCCATCATTCCCCATCTTCTTATTTTTACTGTTAAAAAGAAAATAGAACCCTGCACTTACGAAAATCAAAATCAAATGTTGCATCAACTAAAAATCATGAAATAAGCTCCATTGAGTTTGTATTTGTGATACCTTTAGATCCATATGAAGATTGTTGGGTGCGGTTGGGTTTAGTCAAGCCTGACTATGATGGTTGTACCTAGGGTTTGTTCGTAGTGGAGCATAAGGCGACAATTGGTGAAACGTAGGGCGCCAAAGTGGATTTGTTACGAAGTGGAGTAATTTGATGGCAACCGAAGGAGCTTCGATCTATGATTGTGATTCATGACATTGGAAGCCGCATAGGCTATGTGAAAAATCGTGATCTCCTAGAAGGTTGCAGATGAGGCAAGGTGGTGGGGGATGCGATGCTTTTGCAGAGAGAAGTTCATTGGTGTTGTCAGGTCTAGATTTCGTTGATTGGAGAGGTGGATGGTAGCATGCGTGCATAACCTGGTAGTAGGTTGCTCTCGTGCATGTACATGTTGATTTTAAAGGGAAGTTGAATTAGGGATGATTATTTGGATGGTATTTGTTTTAATAGTGATTAGCTTAATTAATTTAATTAATTCAAATTCCTATAAATTGAATATCATCTTCATACGAGGTTGGATTTGGACATAATCTTTTGCGTTGGACTTGTATCATTATTTTTCATGCATTGGACTCGTATCATTGTTTTCCATACATTGGAGTTAGATTCGTTAAATTTGGAGCTAGTGGAATTTTGTGCTAAAATCGAATGCCACTCGATTTTAGATCAAATTGGAATGTGAAAGTGTCAACTGGAATTTTGGTGAGTTTACTCACCTCCAAATAAACTACATGAAATCTATGTTGTTATTGATTATTATTGAATGCTTGGATGATAGTTTATATATCATTGTTTGATTGTTTTTATGGATTTGATTCCTGCTTAGAAGCGGATGGCATAATTAACCATGGTGTTGTAGGGAAAAAAAGCAAGAGGACGTCGAAGTGTATACGTAGCGAATAGATCGCTACGGAACAATTCGAAATACACACACAAGTGTGTGATTTACAAGACATTTTTGTAGAGAGACCCTAAAGGGTTTCTCGCCAATTTTGATTTACTTATATTCTCACGTTATTTATATTGATGTTTGGTTGGAATATTTATAACTTACTGTTTGATTTGTGTAAATATCATTATAGCAATTATCACTATACCATCACTTAGAAGTATCATCTCTTGAAACCTTTGCGTTGAATGTGCTTGTACATAAACAAATTAGAAGTTTGGTCGCATTTTTGCCCGTTGAAAATTGTTTAAAACTATATTTTCAAGTATTTCTTAGAATTTTGAAATAAAGGGCAAGTGTTGTTTATAATTTATAAAAGGAGTTATAAATTTAATTAATTGTCTTTCACGATAATTAGAGTTGTTTTAAATTTATAAAAGGAGTTATAAATTTGATTAATTATCTCTCGAGATAATTGATATTATTAAAAATTTATAAAATAATTATAAAAATTGATTAATTATCTTTTGGGACAAATAATGTTGTTCTAAATATATAAAAAGTTTATAAATTTGACTAATTTTCTTTTAGGATAATTAATGTGGTTTTAAATTTATAAAAGGTTTACATGAATTACCTTTCAGGATAATTAACAATGTTTTAAATTTACAAAGATATTTTAAACTAATTTATTATCTTCTTGGACAATAAATGTAATATCCCAGAAATTTGGCAATATAAATTTAATAATCCGTGTTAAAAAATAAATTGGTTTGATAATTTTTGACAAATTTTGAATTCATTTAATAATCATCTTTTAATAAATATTTAAATTGAAAGATTTATCTTTTTAAAGCAAATAAATTGTCTTCTATTTATAATATATATATAATTTTATACATTGTAAATATATAAGCTTTGGTTTGGAATTTAGTAAATGAGTCAATTTTCTAATTTTAGTTTATATTTGGTAAATTGGAAATTTTGATTTAAATTTAACATTTAGCTTTTCAAACCAATTTAATAAATAATTATATGGTTTATACTTAAGGTAAATCTTATTTGTTTTAAATTTTTATTTAATTAGCTTAAATATGAATCTAAATTAGATTAACATAAAAGCTTAGTTGTATTTTCTTTTTAAATATTACTTGAAATTTACATATAAGAATTTAAAAATACAAGTTACATATGATCTTAATTTATTGAGTAATAGAAGTATATTATTATCTCTTTTATAAATTATTTAATATTGTTTAATTTGTTATTTTCAAATAATAATGATAAACTTAGTTCTTATGAACATAAATAAATTTTGTAAGAAGTAGGATTTGTTATTTTTAAAATTTAATGGTAACTATGCATATACATAACTTGATTTTTAAATTAGGTTTTATAATTAATTTAAATTTGAATTTAATGTTTTGAAATTTAAAAGAATAAATACTTAAAAATATTTGAATAAGCTTATATTTATAATTTGTTTGTCTCATTTCTCCTTAATTAAAAAAGGGGAGAATTTTTTTTATATATACATAAAAAGGAATAAATTAAGATTTAAAAGTTTTTATAAACAGTTTAAATTAAAATTAAAATACTCTTTATACATGTGTAAATTTCTTAACACTTAAATGACATGTGTTGAATCATAAAATAAACAAAGTGACAAATGTTAGAAATTAGAACAAGTGTCCTATTAATTTTCTTTTTCTTTTCTTTTAATGAAATCAAAAAAATTCTTATATAAACACATTTTTTTCACCTAATTTTCTTTTCTATTCTTCTTCAAATCAAAACAAAGATCTGTAATCAAAATTAAACTAAGATCAAAAATCTGCAAAATTTCTTAAAAACAGAAACTCTGTTCAAGCGAATTCCTGTAAATTTCCCCTCAAAACCAAATCTAAAACAAATGTTTCCTCTAACCAAATCAACATTCAAACCAAAACTATCTAAACCACTCCACATACCAGAATCATATAAATCTGAAATGCAAATCAAAGTATAACCTGAAGCTCTCTTCATATTCATCAACTTGAAAATCATTTGTAGCATTCAAAGACCTGCATGCAACAGCAATTTCAACCCATGCCTGCATTTTTTCACCTGGAAGCATGCATGCAATTTTAGCAGGAAGCAAAGCATTTTGGTGAATCAGGATTAAAGTTTGCAAAAAATAAAAGAAGCAACTCAAATTCAAGCACATTCCTATCTCAAGCTTTTCAAAAATAAGTTTGCTCTGTTTATCATCCTAATTGGTGAGTAACTTCATTTTAAAAAAAAAATTAAGTATAAATTTAGTTTCTTGTTTTTACTCTGGAGATAAGTGTGTTTGTATGCTATTTTCAAGTTCATTACTGATATATTATGTATGTATGTAGTTGTGCATGTTGCTGTGAATTTATTTTTCTGTACTCAAGTTTCAGATTTAAGAATTGCTTAAAAATATCCACTTTATTTGATTTAATATGTGTTAAGATTTAACATTAAATCAAAATATGGCTGGGAACATAAGTTAAAGTTTGAAGTTTTATTTAATATGAAAAAAAAATTCTGTAATGTCTCTAGAAATAATACATAACAGAATAAACTTTGTGAAAGTAGTATTTTAATTTTCCAGATTCATTGATTAAAGCTTATAAACCGATTACATGATCAAAGACTTGAATTTTAAAACTAAAATTAGAATTTTTAGTTTGAATATGATTAAGTATTTCTGGTTTGACCAGAAAAGGTATTTTGGCATGATTCTGTCAATCTAAGTGGTCGGGATGGCCGACATCGTTTCTGGTGATGGAGTGATGATCGAAGATGCAGGGAAAATTATTGGAAAATGGATTAATGCATTGAGGCAGTGATGATTTAGGATTGAAATTTATAACCCTAGTTTCTTTAGTTGATCAGAAATTGATCACCGCGAACCCTATGAATGCTCGAGTTCTTCCAGATTCAAGTAGGTGATTGATGGGGTATGGAAGAGTTCGTGGCCGGCGGTGAAGCCATTCTGGTGATCGGAGGCGAGAGATTTTTGGTGATTTCCAGTTCGACATTGCTTCCTGTTTTGAGCTCGAATGCTCGTTTTTTATTTTGGGGTTCTGCAGTTGGTTTGAAGGTTGGAATGGTATTAGGTGATGGTTGCCGACTTGCGCGTGTGGTCACGAGAGGTCGGAGTGGACGGCAGCGGTGGTGCAGGTGCACGGTGATCATGTTATGTCAGCTTTGTTTTGGGGGAGATGATTACTCGTGTTTTGTATCGGGTTAATTCGTGATTTTCTCGAAGCAGTAGGTTGTTGGACTCGAAGACATTGTGATATGGGCTTGGGTATTTTGCTTGTTGCAGGTTTTTGTTTAAACCTGACAGTACTGTAAAATTTGAATAAATTCAAATGAAATGTTACTCGAGATATTTTGTGTTTTTGTTCGGGTTAGGCTAGGGTAGGCTCGAGTGGTTTCTTTGTGAATCGAGTAAGTTTTGTTCAGGTTGAAAATCCTGTTATGTTTTCAAATTTAAACTGAAATTCAAAATATTAAACAAAGATTTAAAATATGTTTGAAATATAATTTTAAATTATGGATTCAAGTTTAATTTGAATATTAAGATGGAAATGAATAAGTTTTTAAATTCAAATTTGTTTAAAATACTTTAAAGGGTTTATTGTTTAAAAGTGTTTTTAAAGAAATTTGAATTTAAATTGGAAATTGAAATGTAAAGAAATGTTTTAAACAAAGTTTAAATTTGATTCAAATCTGAATTTGAATCTTTGTTTTAAAATAAATTTAAGTTTTATAAATTTAAGTGTTTTAACAATTTTGAATGATAAAGTAAATTTCAAATGTTTTGAATTTAAAAAGAAATTTGTTTTAACTCTTGTAAAATTTCTTTTATAAGAGAAAGTATTCTTTATCATGTAAATTTAAAGGTTTTAAATTGATTTTAAAAATTGTTGAAGTTAAATTATAATTTATTGATTTGTTATGCACTTAATTATTAGGGTAATTAAATGGATAAGTAATTTATCTATTAAATTAATGAAATGGATATTAAGGGTTTAATCTTAAAAGTTTAAGATTAATTATTCTTAGAATAATTAACTTTTTATTTATGAATCATTAATTAATAAGATTTGATTTTTTTAACTAATGATTAGTAATTAATTAATCAAGTAATAAAGGATAAATTAAGTTACAGTTAACACTTAATTAATTAAATAATTAGGGGTTAATTAATGGTCAATTAATTTGTAATCAATAATGATTAAAATAAGTTAATTACTTTAGAAAATTAATTAATGAATTGTTAAATAGTTAATGAGGTTATTAACTAAGGATTATTTAATAATTAATCAATATGATTAATTTTTAATAATTAATTAGATTAATTAATTTAAAGATAATCATTTATGTAAGTTGTTAAGTATAATTACTTATGGAAGTAATTAAGGAATTAATTACTAATTGTAATTAATTGGGTTTAATTTGATTAGATTAAGTCAATTAATTTAGTTTAATTAATTTAGAATAATCATTTGATGATTTTGGCGTATTATTACTTAATGTAATTTAATAAAGAGAAATTACTAAGGAAAGTAATTAATGGGTAATTACTGGATGTAATTAAATTTTATGATGAAAGTAATTTTAGTATAATTACTTTGTGAATTATTCAAGGGATTAATTTGAGATAATTAATTAAGGAGTAATTAATTTATTTGGTAAAGTAATTAAGGGAAGTTAATTACTGAATGGAGTTAATCAAGGGTGATTAACAATTATGGTTTAAATGAAGATTAATTATTTAATGTAATTAATTTAAAAAGAAAATGTAATTAGAAATCTTTAATTATTTTAATTAATGAAGTAATTAAGAATGGATTTATTTAGAAATAATTAATCAATGTAGGGATTAATTAATGTAATTAATTAAGAAGTAATGTTATTAGTTTATAGTTAATTAATAAATGAAGTAATTAAAGATTAATAACTGTATTTGGTTAAGTTAATTAATTTGTAAAATTAAATAAAGAATAATTACTTGAATGTAATTAAGAAATAATTATTCTAGGATGATTAATTAAAATTAATAATTGGTCGATGATTAATTAATTGATTGATAATTAATTAATAGTGGTGTAAGAAAGATTTATATTGTTGAAGTAATTAATTTAACTTACTTTAAATTAATTAGAAATGATATAATTAATTTAATTCATTTTAAATTAATTATATTTGGTGTGATTATTAATCATTGCTTATATATGAATGGATGATATGGATTGCCTTGAATGGTTTGAATCTCAGATATGAGATAAGTAATGTTGAGTGATATGGATGCATTGGTTGCATTGTGATGATGATTTGGATTACCCTTTTTATAATGATAATATAGGTTATCTATTGTGACGATAATGTTGATTATCTATTGTGAATTTGTGTATTATCTATTTGTGTATATATAGATAATTGAATTGTTTTAAACTCTAAAACAACTAGGCCTTAAAAGATACGCTTTGGATTTCGATGGGACCAGGATCGAGTTTCCATATTTGGATATCCGAAAACCACATCGATCTAAATTAATGATAGGTCGTGAATCTCTTGTGAAGAGTGAAGACTCGAGGTGTAAGGACTATTCGTCAGTATAACTCTGAGGGTGATTCCGAGATGAGTTTGACGGAGTAGTACTTTCAGATTCGAGATGAAGATTCAGAGTGCAAGGGTTGTCGTCGTTAACTCTGAGGGTGTTTTAAAAATGAGTGTAACGAGATAATGCCTTCGATTTCATTCGAACCCGAAACGAACTTGTATAGACTGAATGCTTTTAGAACATCGTCAGGTGGACGTTAAGCATTCTAAGAGATGTGTTCTCTAAGGGTAATCGTAGCCTTAAGCCTCATCAACCGGGAATGACTAAAACAGGGTAGGTGCAGTAAGGCTAAGTGGGTCATGCCCAAGTAGGACGAGATTTTCCCCTGTCTAGAAGTCCTTTTTTATTTCGGCTGTGTGGGAGGTTGGAACATACGCCAACTGCGGGGTTGTCTTGTTCAGGACTGTCCAGTAAGGGATGGTTCTGGTCTTGTGTTGCAGGGGATTGGGAGTGATCCTCGGTACGTTGATCTAGGCCACATACTGTGATGGGCGGTACCCCGGTAGCCCTGCCATTGATGGAATCCAAAATCCAATAAGTGCCGACGGTTTTGATTGTATTACCCACTTTTGTGGCTAGTAGCTGGAATTTAACAGATGTAACAATTTCGGCTATTTCATATTTACTTGAAAACCCTAGACCTGTTATAATATCACTGGATTTTCTATCAAATGTTTTAGTTAGCGTAAGGTTAAAACTTTTCCATGTTTATGTGTGGGAAGTCTTACGTGATACCCTTTCTTTTCAAAGGTTTTTTCAAAGTTAAGCAACATTAACCTGTTACTCACACCAGACCCATGTCTGACCCAGAGTTTATCTTCTGTTTTTCTTAAACTATTGGGCATTCAAATTTTTACGGGTAGCCAAGGGATTCAGGTTAGCTTTGACGAATTTTGGAGGAGCAATGGAACAGGAGACTTCGGCATTAGATATATAGTTTCCGGTGTGTATTCTCTGTATTGGTATCTCTTATTGAGTTGTATTGAGTTGTAATAACTAGGCAGGTGTTTATAATTTAGTATGTGATGTCAATTCTGTGTAACTCTGATTAGTGTTGTATACTATGTAATATTTATATTATTAATATAATTTATTCGTTCCGCTGTTGAGATTCTGATGTTGTTTCTTCTTTCTTCTCTTTCGTTTCTCTTTTCTATCCCTTTCTTTTTTCATGATGATATGATTTTCTGTGGTAATAAAGTCGGATCGTCTCAATAAAGATTATTTAAAGTGACAAATGATGGTGTGTATATATCAAAATATATTTAAAAAGGTATCTTTCAAAATAAAGCTAAATATAAACTGTTTTAGGTTTATGGTAAATGATGTTTTAACGACATTTGTTTTCGGCCCTTCTTTTTAATACACTTAGAAATATAATTTTCCCTTTTAAAAAAGAGTATTTTAAAGAATGTTTCTAAAGTGTTTTACAAATAACTGTGATGTGAAAAACAAGCACAAGTGTGAATCAAATGTTTTAAGAGATTTAATTTTCATACACGATCATTTTGATTACCCCTGATGGTATATTTATTAACTACCGATTCCACTTTTTTTTAATTCATCAATCTTAGATGATTTATTGCTTGTTTTGAGCTTGATATCCTTTGGCGGGAATGACTAAACCAAAGAGCGAGTGGAAGCTAAGCTATGTGGGGTTGCTCCTATTAGGGTATCTTCACATCTTCTCTGGATTGGATTTGATGGTTTGCACGCAGAGATGTGAAATATTTGAATTCCCAGTAAGGTTGGGGATCTATCTTGGACATACCCAAGAGCCATAGTGGTTTGTAAGTCTATTTTCTAGAGCTATATTTTCGGTAAGGGGGTGTATCCTTCTAATCATTGTTGGAAATTTTCATTTTTCTTGTTTTTGATTCAAACCTTTAAATTGTTTTCTTAATTTCATTGAGAAGTGCCTGGATCTTTTCTTGATGTTTAATTATTTGTGTCCATTCTTTTAGTTTTTATTTTGGTCTACTTTATGCCCATTATTTCAAATTTAAATTTTGTTCTAATTTGTTTCCATTCTTTCATGTATGGATGTTGTTCTTATGAAGTAAAACCCGTTCGTATATAGTGGCGTGGTCTCACATAATTATTATGTGTTCACGTATTTCTTGAGTTTTCTTATGCTGGTTTTCCAGATTGATCCGGGTGTTGTATTGTTATAATGCTTGGGTAAGACCAAGTTTATCCAGGTTGTCGTTGGTGGGACATGGAGCTCATGGAGTAGAGCTGGCTATTTACCTTTGTAGTATTTTCACTTTCTGTTGAATTATTATATATGTACCCATCAGAAATTATAAAGCCAGGAAGTTATAACTTTTCAGGCTGATAAGGTTTGTTTTTAGCTTTGATATACCCTGTATCTTAGAGTGATACTTTACTGTCTTTGTTATAATATATGTTGTAATTCCGCTGTGAGATTATGTTTCTCCATGTTCTTTTTCTCTTTACTCTAACAAACCGCCTTTCCAGCACTTGGATGCTCGGCATGTAAATACCATAGACGTACTAAGTGCCGACTTTCGAGGGTTGAAAAGGAGGATTGTTATATTTGGTATCAAAGCAGAAGGTTACGCGAGAACTTTGGCTTTGGTGAGGTAAAATTATTAGAAATAGGGTAAGTGACACCTTAGAATGAGTTAAGAATATTATATATGAGAGTGTATTCATTACTGCTATAAAAATGTGTTGTGTTAACTGGTTGGTTAAGTTTGAATTTTGAATTTTGGTCGATACGATTGGAGACACGGTTTCGATAGGGATTTCAAAACATTTTAACAAGGCAAACATACATGTTATTGATTATTTTTGAATAGTAAATGAAATATTTTATCTAGGATTATATATTATATATATAAAGGATTACAAATTTATATAGTTATTTATGATGTGTTTGTTTGTTAATGATAATATTTTTCTTTATTCTTGTTATTGTTTGGTTTAGTCATGCTTGTGTAGTATAAGAGCATAGACTTTTTTTTGTTGATTGTTGATTGTTGATTTATGCTAGATCAGTTTATGAGCATCTATTGTTTTAATAATTTTAAGTAAATTGAAACGAACTCTTTTTGAATTAAGTTTCATGGTTTGCCTATAAGGCGTTTGGTAATAGTGTTAAGTGTAAAGTCCTCTTTAATAAAAAGTTGTTTAATATAATCTAAATTGGAAAATAGGATATTTAGAGGAAATATATTTGTAGAAATTTTATTATAATAAAAGGGAAGTTATTATAATATAAGATGATTTTAAAGGTACATTTTATATATGAGTATGGTATATAAAATGATTTATATGATTTATAAAGGGTGTTTTACAAGTGAAAAAGGGTTACTGAGAATTTAAATCCCGATATTGCTGGAAATAATTTCAAAAAGATTTCTAAGAAAAGTAATGGTAGTATTACTAAGAAAAATTTGTAAGTTTAAATGTTTCAAAGAGAAATTTTAAGTGAAATACTTTTTCTTTGGATGGTTCAGGAAAAAAAACATCTAGATTTATTTTATGGCAATTTGAATAATCTTGTAAGCGATGATTAAATGATCACTTAAGCGAATGTTATAGCGCACTTAGTAAATTATTCTCTTTATCATTGTGCGATCAAAATGAGTTCAAATCCGAAAGAACCCAAAGTGAGCAATAGTGAATAAATTATTAAAGATATTTATTCATATAAAAATATATGTAGTATGATTTTAAAATGGATTTGGAAATAAAATCGGGTATTTAGTTCCTAAGTTTTCTTAAAAGAAACTAATTTAAAATAAAAGATGTTCTAATGAAAAAATGTTTTGACAAATGAAAATTTAAAACTCTTGGATAGAAAGAAAAAAATTTGACTCGATTTTTTAAATGACTCAAATTGGATAGGAAGGTTTTAATAAGCATTGTTTTATTAAAAACATAATTTTTGTTTAAACATCTAAGTTGTGTAAACTATTTGATGTTATCAGGCCAACCCATAAACATCTTTTCTTAAATCTCTATAAGGTAAAGAAGTTGAAAGGCCAACTCAATTTTAAGGACCATATTTTTTTAGACCTCCATTTGAGCTTTGAAAATAATAATAATAAATAATAAGTAAATAAAATAAAATTTGTATATACTCTTATGATGTAGAAGAGTATTCTACAAATGAATAAAAGTGGAGTAGGTTTTTAATTTATGTTTTATAAAGCTATGTTTTTATAAAATGTTTATAAACTTAAGTGAAAATCGGTGGAATAATTCATAAATAATTTTAGTATTGAATGAAATACTATAAATGAAAACGAAAATAATTTAGAAAAGGGTTCGTGTAGTTAAGAAACCAATAAGATTAAGATACGTCAGTTATACATAGATCATTTTATTCATACGGTTCTTGATGTAGGATTCGAATACATAACTTCTAGGCAATTCACACCAGCTCGAAAAAGGATTTCTCACTTAATGCTTGTCGGCGAACACTTGATTCAGATTCTTGATTTGACACTGAGATTTTATATCATATTATATGGCTATGTAAGGATAGCAGTGGTTTCTTATCGAGGAAACTGATCGAAGTCTACATTACGGAGGCCGAGTAAGCGATGCTAGTTCAAAAGTAAAGTTTATGCATATAGGCAAGTGGTTGGATTAGAAATTGCATATGGATGATTTATGTACATCATACAAGCTTAAGTTCATTTGCATGCTTTGTTATGTGGCTTAGGATAGTTTGAGAAGTGACTTTCAATTTTGTTTGATTAAGCTTAGATAATCTTTTAAGAAATAACGGAAGGCTGATGAGCGTAGTGGTACACTTAGGAAATAACTAAAGTTGGACGATTGGGAGTTTGATTTGGAAGACTCACCAGGTATATATGTTTACTCCATTTATTGTTATATAAAGAACAAGAATACCACTGGATGCTCCGCATTGCTTTGATTCTAGAGGTGCACCATTCTTGGTAGGAGGAGCATCTCCTTGTCATAATTGATTTTGGTTTTGATATATTTCTCTTTTGAAGAATTTAAAATATATTTTGAATATAAAACTAGGGCATCCAGTTTTAAATTTATCATTTCAAAAGAAAGGATGCTTAATGTATTTTATTACAAAGTATTTTCTATACTTTTTCTGCACATAGTTGTTATATTGCTTTTGATTGCATGTGGCTTTATATTACATTAGAGTTGCATCATTACTACAAGTTGCATCATATTGCCTTGTTGCATATGGTTGTTATATTGATTATGTTGATATTGCTTATGAGTGTAATGTTAACCGACAGAAATTCTATTGGTTTAGAAAACCGTCGAAAAATTAGAAATAAATTTACCGCAAGCGCACGGTGTACGAATGTAGCACGTATGCGAGTACGGGTCGATCCGCAGAGAATTGTAGATTTTAAAATTCTATTCAATCAAATTAACCCAAAGTTTGAGAATATTTAAGCTAGAAAATGAGAAAATTAGCTAACTAACTAAAAGAAAAGAGATGCAAATATAAGAGTTAAATGACAATTTAGAGAATAAATCCACTCTCTAGATCATGTAGTTCAACATATATGAAATCATGATCTCTCTTTTATGGTCATTAGTGCTTTAATTGATGTGCTTATCATAAGTATGACATATTTGTGCTATTGATTATCCAACATAAGTTATCAAACTATAACACATCCCTTAAAGCACTTACTAACTTTCATAAAACTTGACAAAGAAAATGAAAATGAAATCTATCTTAAGTATGGCCAATTAACTATTGATTAGAAATATAGACCATCAAATTTTAATTTCAACTCACTTTCTTTTGCAATAATCATATTTTGATGAAGAGGCGATTAGTGTTAGTGATTGTTTAACTATAGCCTATTTGGTGTCAATAATATAGGCTATCAAATTCAAAGCAAAAACAACTAGTAAACCATTTCTACCATCATCATTAAGCACAAAAAGAGAACATGAATTAACAAATAGCTGAAGCTACATAATTAGAGAGCTTCATTACCTCCTAAATTGAAGGGGTTTAGCCTCTCATATTTGTCATTAAAACAACAAACGTAGCTTGCAACATAAGAGAAAAAGAAAAGGAAAAAGAAAGAAAGATAAATAAAAATTATTCTACTTGCATAAAAGAAAAGAAATCTGCACTACAGCATGAAAGTAAATAAGCATGAAAAGGAAAAGAACATTTATTGAAGTTGCATAATGTTAACCCTGTTCTTCCAACGAGATGAAACTTGGGCCGACTCATCCATTTAAGGTCTTTAACGACTCATTGGATTTACGACTCAAGGGGTTTGAGCAACTTAAGGAAAGGACCGACTCAGCTGGTAGCGACTCAATTGGCTGACGAGCTAAGGCTCAAGGCGACTTAGAGGAATGCAACGACTCATGGAGGTTAGCAGTTCATGATACAGGCCGACTCATTGAGTTACCGACTCAACGAAGTTCACGGCTCATACGAGACGACTCAGGAAGCCTCACGACTCATCGAGTCACCGACTCAATAAGTCAATGACCTAAAGCTCAGAGCGACTTAAAGGGTTACGACTCAAGGGGTTAACGGTTCACTAGGCAGACCGACTCAGTGCATTACCGACTCATCAAGGCTATCGCCTCAGCGACTCAACAAGTCCACGACCCATCATAAGAAACGACTCAAGAGGATTGACAACCTAAGAAGATAAGTCCCTAAGTCGCTTCACTTATGCACCGCTACGCGATAAGTCGTCAACGACTTAACGACTCATGGCTCAGAATGACTCGTCCGCGACTTAAAGCCATTGAATCATATTCCATTTCCACAGTACCTATTCCTATGAGAACTGACTCGTAGGCGACTCATGACTTGGTGTAGGATCTAGATTAACCCTAGAGGGGAGGGGGGTGAATAGGGTTATAGCAAATTTTCTCGAATTAAACACAGAAATATAATAGCAGAAATAAATATGCTGAAAAGTTAATCACACACAAAATTTACCCAGCTTCGGCAACCCCTGCCTACTGCTGCATTCACAGATTTCTATTAGAATTAAACAGTATCACGCTTACAAACACTCTACTAGACTCGCAGACCCTTTTGCTCCCGCTCACAAACACTCTACTAGCTCGCACACCCTGCTCCCGCCTATAGAGTTCCGCTCACTCGCAAACACTGCTCCCGCCTATAGAGCTTTGCAAACTCGCACGCCCTGCTCACTGAACTAATTCAAAATAGACAATCTGACACTACCTAAACCTAGGTGGTGATTTACTAACTTTTTGATTCGTAAAATAAAAAACAATAATTTAAAAACAATAACCCTAAAACAATATTAATAAAGCCTTATAAATAAATAGAAACAAAACCCTTTTTTTTTTAAAGGACCGGCCCACTTCCTTATTTTGTTATCTCCAGCCCGATCCCCTTTTGTTTCGTTCGTGAGAATAATGGCGGCTTGCTTCGTTCCCTTTTGTTCCAGTTAGGGCTTCGGCTCTTTGTTCCAATTAGGGCTTCGAATTCTTCAATTAATCTGTTATACGTTGCCCTAGCTCGCTGCTTCTCTGATGGTTGACTTTGATTGTTTGCAGTTGCTCGATCGAGTTCGATGCTTGTGAATTCGGTATGTACTGTCTCTTTTTGCTTTTCTAAATTGATACTTGAACTCGATCGTGATTCGAGTTGGATGATTTGTTCTTTGTTATGCTCGAACTCAAATTAAATTTGCCGATGATGTTTCGTGGTTTATATAGGGTTTGTAACCCTAGATTTGCGTCGTATATTCTCTATTTGAATTTGTCATATTATTCACCTCGGCCGTTCGATTAATTTCTGATGTTTGATGATTTCTCTGACTAATTCATATGTGAATATTCTGGTTGCTTGATGATTATGACTTTGAATTAATTTCGTGATGACTTTCGACTTTGACTTGTTCAACATTGAAATTTTGACACGAACTTGATGCTGGATAATGTTTGACATCGACTTGGTTTTTAACTTGTTCCAATTTTGTAATTTCGGCTTCTTGAATTTCTGGCCCCTGTGTAATTTAGCTCTGGCCATCTTTGTTTCAATGCTGATCTTGATTTCATGAATTTAATATTGACACTGTTATGCTTCCACGACTTCGACATTTACATTGTCCAACATTGTCCTGATTGCTTTGGCTTCACTACATAGCATATTTGTGCATTTTAAAATGTTGCATCATTGAGTAGTTTTCATTTGTGTCATGTTGTATCATTTACTTGATGTGTTTGCACTATACATTGAGCATAGATAAGGTTGCTTTGGTCTGGATTAGTGCAGTGTGTATTCTAGCTTGTAACTGTTGCATACTTTGATGGTTCATTGGTGCACTTGCTTGGTCATTTTGTACTCGCATCCATAGTTGAGTAATTTCCACTGTCTTTTGTTCACCTGCTGATGTTTGTTGCAGTCTTGAGTCACTTTGTTGTCGGGCTCACTGTACACTGATGCATTCTGGTTTGATTTGCTACTTGATGTAGTTTGTTTTGTTTGCATATGCTTAATGGTGTCACTGTGACCTGTTGCATTTGTGCATTGCCCTGCTGATTTACTTGTGATGTTCTTGTAGTCGAGTCATGTTGCATGCATTGAGTAGCTGGTCTTTGTATTTCCAGCTTCATCACTGTTTAACTTCCACACTGTTGCATTGTTGTTCACTTCTCTTGTATCATTGGTACATGTACATTGCTGCTATATTCTTGCTTCACTGCATTCATGTCACTGGTATGCTGCAGCTTGCATCTTTGTTGCATTTGCTTGAATTTGTGTCATCTTTACTTGCATTGCTGTACACTTTTGGTCATTGTTGTAGTTGTATCTATGTACACTACTGCCTTATTACAGTGGTCTGACTTGAACTTGATGACTTGAACTTGCATTGAGTTTTGTACACTGTTTTTGACTTGTGACCTGCCCTGTGTTGAATCCAGTTTTTCAAAAAAACTCGGGTTTGACCTTGTGCTCGATTCGAGATTTTCAATGTTATTGCACGTGAGTTGAACCCGGCTTTTCATTTGGGTTTGACCTGTGCTCACATGTCCCTGTAAATCGATCAAGTGTATATATCGGTGTGCACGGCCTTGTGGCATATACAGTAATACACTGTGTATGTCACAAGTTGTTCGTGTATGATGAATTCAAATTTAAATGATGACGAACAACCCAAATAACTGAGGCAAATATTATTTTTAAAAACCATATTTTATTTTTGAATTGCAAAAATATTTCTTTTTCAATTTTACTGCGTTAGTTTATATTTTTGCAGATTGCTCAGATGTTGGATTCTAACTGGAATGCAGTTGAAGATAAATACGAGTGTGAGTGATATGTAGTGAGGTGACCTGTAAATATGAAATGTGATGTAATTGTAATCAAAGTTGTATAGTTATAGTGAGAGCTTGAAATTGTACTATTCAAAGTTGTAATAAATAAATATTTGAATAAAATATTCGTTTGAATTCAAATTCTGTGTTATTTATTTTATTCAGCAAATATTTATTTAATCTGTGAAAATAAATAGTATATTATCAAATACATTTAAACGAATGTATATATGTTTATTATCATCAAACAAAAATCATATAAGCGCATATTCAACAATCTCCCCCTTTTGATGATAACAAACATATATTTAAGATTTTGAATATATTAAATGTATTTGATAATTTCATTTGCTCCCCCTATTTGAATGCTTCCTTTTTATGTGATACTCCCCCTACATATATGGCTCCCCCTACATATATGCATACAAATAAAAATATGTAAATGAGCCTATATGCAAATTGAAGGTTATTTGACCTTTGCTTGATTCTATTTGACAAAATCTTAACTTTTCTCTCCCCCTTTTGTTATCAGCAAAAGAATAACAGTGTTATAAAAATAGGGATGAAGTGGTAGACATGAATCAAACATTTAACTCAATTAAATATAAATATCAAATTTCAATAAAACTCAAACAAAAATCATAATTACCCTTGTCAAGCGCATATTCCACTTTCAGAAGTGATGGAGATAGAATCATCAAAAATTCATATAGATATGTCTATTTGTGGTATATTTATTTCTGGAAATTTGAATATCTACTAACCATGCATAACCGTTAGGATTTTTAAATGAGATTAGTAGTATTCCAATTTAATTTAAAAAATGAAATCAAGTATCTTCTAACCACGCATGACCGTGAGGACTTTTAAATGGGATTAGAATCAACTTGTCTATTAAATCAATTATTTTTAATATGCGTTCCATACATGCATAACCGTGAGGAATTTTAAATGAGCATGGAAGCACATAATCAAAAATCCAAGTAATTCACCCATGCATAACCGTGAGGACTTTTAAATGAGAGTGAATACTTTGGATATTTATTTTTAATTGTTGAATATAATAAATTGAAGCACAAATAATTTCCTTCACCGATTTAAAGATATTGAAGAACAAATGATTTCCTTTGTAAACTACCACAAATTTACATATTAAATATGATCTTGATGAGTGATGTTCGATAGAAAGATGATAGAAATAGAAATGGTCATGGAATTATTATCCAACAAAAAGTTTTTATAACTCTTGTTATGAAATTCTAAAGAAATTTTTAATTATACTTTCTCGAGTTATAATATATGATAAATATCAACACTCATCTCTTTTTCAATCACTATTTATCTTTTCGATAATCAAAGGGAGTCAGATTAGTCAAATTTGTCATTTAAAATCAAATTAAAAATTATAAAATCAATTTTTCAAAAATAATTAAGCTGTAAATATGGTCAAACATGATTTCTTGAGGGGAGTTTTATAAGAAAATTTTTCTGCTATTTGAAAATTATTTCAAGTGAAAAATATGCAGACTTTTTCTTTAAAAAAAATGATGCAGCAAATGAATGTTTCACAAATTAATCACGTTACACTAATAATTTTTCTATCAACTATATTACCAGTGTAATCCGCATCTGAATTTAAATTTCACTCAATATTCACTTGTTGAATCAAACCATGAGATGTGCACCAAAAATTTCAAAACATCATTCTTTTGAATTTTGAATTTAAGCCGTGTTAACACTCAAACAAATATCATGATGTTAATTTCAGAAGATAAACAATTATTTTCATGAGTAATCAACAATCAATCAACATCATAATTATTTCAAAAATAATTTCTTAAAAATCCTTTTTCTCATGAATTTGAAATCGTGCAAATTTACAAACAGTGATCAAAATGTCAGAACCAATATATCTACGTGTAGCATGAGTAACCAGCATTTGACCGAACAAATTTATATAAATTAGTTCAAAATTGAAAATCTGATTGGTCATCAATTAAGCACAAATTAATGCCATAAATAAGAACAAGTCAAAAATCATATCAATTAAGTCCGAATCAGTCAACCATCATAATTACTCCAAGTAATTCTCTTTAAAGATGGTTAGTCAATATTTTAAAAAAAATCATAGCATCAAAATCATCATCTTTTGTTCATCTCAATATTGGCTGATTTTAATTTAGAGTATGGTGCAGATAATCACATTTAATATATCGTTAACAACAATTTTACCTGTTTTACCTTTACGATAATTTTTCGTTGTTGTCCATTGTGATTCTGTCACGTTTGAACTAGGCTAAGGAACTTTACTTTGTCGCCCGTTGTGTTTCTGGAACAGCCAAAATCCAGAGAACACTGTTGTTGTTCCTTAGCCTGCCACCACACCTACACGATAAAAGATTTATGTGACCTATTTGTTTTTATAGGCCCATTGTTGTTAGTGGCAGAATATGAAAAATATGTTTTTGGAGACTTAAAACTATTTATACATGTTCCTTTTGGCACCCAAATTTGTTTGACTTTCAAAGATTTTATATTTGTGCCTTTTGGAACCCAAATTGGTATAGTTTTCACGTGTTTGGGTCTATACCAACAATTATTTCGATTATGTCCAAATTCTCTACAAAACGTGCTCATTAAATTGACTTGATTAAATTTTGTGTTCCTATGACTATGATTTTCAACATGATTTCCAATTATTTCAGATCGAGCAGCACTTTTACCTTTATCATCATCTTGTGATTTTCCAAAACCTAGTCCTTTTCTATTGTTAGCAAAAATTTGATTTCCCAATAGCATGTTGAAAGATTTTTCGCCTCTTGAAAAGTTATTCAAAGATTTCTCAAGATTTTGGACTTTGGTTTTTAATGTTGTATTTTCAGCGACAAGTGAGGTGCATCGATTTATAAAGTCCTTTTTT
The DNA here is from genome assembly GCA_030765085.1 of Allium cepa. Classification (NCBI taxonomy): domain Eukaryota; kingdom Viridiplantae; phylum Streptophyta; class Magnoliopsida; order Asparagales; family Amaryllidaceae; genus Allium; species Allium cepa. The sequence continues at coordinate 354,124,283 of CM060935.1, forward strand.
CTAGTGTCAATGTTTTCTTTAAGACTCAAGTTTTCTTTTTCAAGATTCTCAGAGTTATTCCTAATTTTTGATAGTTCCGAATCTAAAATTTTACATTGGTTACATTCTAGGTTTTGAATATTTTCAAGTTCAGTTTTTAACCTAAAATTTTCACGAGCAAATTCTCTCCTATCAGATTTCAGTTTTTCAATTTTAGATTCAAGAGTATCCACTACCTTAGTAAGATCAGAACACATAAAAACAAGTTCTTTATAAGAAAACTCACCTGCCTCACTAGATTCGTCGGAGGTTGCTTCTGATTCTGATTTTGCCATGCAACACAAGTTAGCCTCCTCTGGGCTGCTATCCGAAGCTTCCTCTCCTTCTTCATCATCCCAAGTCGCTGCAAATACCTTCTTCGCCTTTTTCTTTTCTTTGTTGTTTTTGAGAAGTGGGCATTTTGGTTTGATGTGGCCAGGCTTGTTGCAGTTATAACATGTCAGTTCATTATCGGAATTTTCGGAATCTTTTGACCTATTGCCCTTTGTTTTCTTCTTGCGTGGCTTGAATCTAGACCATCTTCTAAGATTATTGACAGCCATTGCAAGCTCTTCAATTGGATCTTCTTCATCGCTTTCTTCTTTACTTTTTAAGGCAATCGTCTTCTTCTTTGGTTCGGAGTTGTTGCGTTCTTCCTTTGCTTTTAACTCAAGCTCATATGTCATCAAGTTGCCAATCAACTCCTCCATGCTTAGTTTACTCAAATCTTTCGATTCTTAGATTGCTGTGACTTTTGCCTCAAAGTTCATTGGTAAAACTCGTAGTATCTTCCGCACAAGCTCTACCTCAGTGAATACCTTCCCAAGTGCTCTAGCATTGTATACCAAAGTTGAAAAGCGTCCAAACATGTCCTTTATGCTCTCGCCTTTGTCCATCACAAAGTTCTCGTATTCATTGCTGAATAGGGCTAGACGAGACTCCTTGACTTGAGAAGTTCCTTCGTGTGTCACCTCCAAAGTGTGCCAAATTTCCTGTGCTGTTGTACAATGAGAAATTCTATTAAATTCATTTTTATCAAGAGCACATATCAAAGCATTCATGGCTTTAGCATTTGTCGTTTTCAAGCTCTTATCGTTAGCATCCCACCTATCCTTAGGTTTAGGAATCTCAGTACCACCAACGATTATAGTGGGAGATTTATAGCCAGTTTCAATAATATCCCAAACATCATAATCAACAGAACTAAGATAAATACTCATCCTAACTTTCCAATAAGCATAATCGTTCCCGTTAAACATGGGTGGCCCAGCAATAGATTGCCCCTCAGAAAAAGCATTATTTTGTAGACTCATGACTCTAGAGTTAAATAAAAAAAAATTTACCGGGCTCCGATACCACTTGTAGGATCTAGATTAACCCTAGAGGGGGGGGTGAATAGGGTTATAGCAAATTTTCTCGAATTAAACACAGAAATATAATAGCAGAAATAAATATGCTGAAAAGTAAATCACACACAAAATTTACCCAGCTTCGGCAACCCCTGCCTACTGCTGCATTCACAGATTTCTATTAGAATTAAACAGTATCACGCTTACAAACACTCTACTAGACTCGCAGACCCTTTTGCTCCCGCTCACAAACACTCTACTAGACTCGCACACCCTGCTTCCGCCTATATAGTTCCGCTCACTCGCAAACACTGCTCCCGCCTATAGAGCTTTGCAAACTCGCACGCCCTGCTCACTGAACTAATTCAAAATAGACAATCTGACACTACCTAAACCTAGGTGGTGATTTACTAACTTTTTGATTCGTAAAATAAAAAACAATAATTTAAAAACAATAACCCTAAAACAATATTAATAAAGCCTTATAAATAAATAGAAACAAAACCCCTTTTTTTTTAAAGGACCGGCCCACTTCCTTATTTTGTTATCTCCAGCCCGATCCCCTTTTGTTTCGTTCGTGAGAATAATGGCGGCTTGCTTCGTTCCCTTTTGTTCCAGTTAGGGCTTCGGCTCTTTGTTCCAATTAGGGCTTCGAATTCTTCAATTAATCTGTTATACGTTGCCCTAGCTCGTTGCTTCTCTGATTCGAGTTGGATGATTTGTTCTTTGTTATGCTCGAACTCAAATTAAATTTGTCGATGATGTTTCGTGGTTTATATAGGGTTTGTAACCCTAGATTTGCGTCGTATATTCTCTATTTGAATTTGTCATATTATTCACCTCGGCCGTTCGATTAATTTCTGATGTTTGATGATTTCTCTGACTAATTCATATGTGAATATTCTGGTTGCTTGATGATTACGACTTTGAATTAATTTCGTGATGACTTTCGACTTTGACTTGTTCAACATTGAAATTTTGACACGAACTTGATGCTGGATAATGTTTGACATCGACTTGGTTTTTAACTTGTTCCAATTTTGTAATTTCGGCTTCTTGAATTTCTGGCCCCTGTGTAATTTAGCTCTGGCCATCTTTGTTTCAATGCTGATCTTGATTTCATGAATTTAATATTGACACTGTTATGCTTCCACGACTTCGACATTTACATTGTTCAACATTGTCCTGATTGCTTTGGCTTCACTACATAGCATATTTGTGCATTTTAAAATGTTGCATCATTGAGTAGTTTTCATTTGTGTCATGTTGTATCATTTACTTGATGTGTTTGCACTGTACATTGAGCATAGATAAGGTTGCTTCGGTCTGGATTAGTGCAGTGTGTATTCTAGCTTGTAACTGTTGCATACTTTGATGGTTCATTAGTGCACTTGCTTGGTCATTTTGTACTCGCATCCATAGTTGAGTAATTTCCACTGTCTTTTGTTCACCTGCTGATGTTTGTTGCAGTCTTGAGTCACTTTGTTGTCGGGCTCACTGTACACTGATGCATTCTGGTTTGATTTGCTACTTGATGTAGTTTGTTTTGTTTGCATATGCTTAATGGTGTCACTGTGACCTGTTGCATTTGTGCATTGCCCTGCTGATTTACTTGTGATGTTCTTGTAGTCGAGTCATGTTGCATGCATTGAGTAGCTGGTCTTTGTATTTCTAGCTTCATCACTGTTTAACTTCCACACTATTGCATTGTTGTTCACTTCTCTTGTATCATTGGTACATGTACATTGCTGTTATATTCTTGCTTCACTGCATTCATGTCACTGGTATGCTGCAGCTTGCATCTTTGTTGCATTTGCTTGAATTTGTGTCATCTTTACTTGCATTGTTGTACACTTTTGGTCATTGTTGTAGTTGTATCTATGTACACTACTGCCTTATTACAGTGGTCTGACTTGAACTTGATGACTTGAACTTGCATTGAGTTTTGTACACTGTTTTTGACTTGTGACCTGCCCTGTGTTGAATCCAGTTTTTCAAAAAAACTCGGGTTTGACCTTGTGCTCGATTCGAGATTTTCAATGTTATTGCACGTGAGTTGAACCCGGCTTTTCATTTGGGTTTGACCTGTGCTCACCTGTCCCTGTAAATCGATCAAGTGTATATATCGGTGTGCACGGCCTTGTGGCATATACAGTAATACACTGTGTATGTCACAAGTTGTTCGTGTATGATGAATTCAAATTTAAATGATGACGAACAACCCAAATAACTGAGGCAAATATTATTTTCAAAAACCATATTTTATTTTTGAATTGCAAAAATATTTCTTTTTCAATTTTACTACGTTAGTTTATATTTTTGCAGATTGCTCAGATGTTGGATTCTAACTGGAATGCAGTTGAAGATAAATACGAGTGTGAGTGATATGTAGTGAGGTGACCTGTAAATATGAAATGTGATGTAATTGTAATCAAAGTTGTATAGTTATAGTGAGAGCTTGAAATTGTACTATTCAAAGTTGTAATAAATAAATATTTGAATAAAATATTCGTTTGAATTCAAATTCTGTGTTATTTATTTTATTCAGCAAATATTTATTTAATCTGTGAAAATAAATAGTATATTATCAAATACATTTAAACGAATGTATATATGTTTATTATCATCAAACAAAAATCATATAAGCGCATATTCAACACTTGGAATTGTGGAAGCGAACTATTGAGAGACCAAAGGCTTAAGCAGATAAACCGGCCACGACTCAACTTGCTCGGCCACGGCTTAGCCTAAGTCGGTCACGACTTAGGACTTGGGCGAAAAACTTCTATCCAGATTTGCCTATAAATGCATGGCCACCCCCAATATTCAAGGGACTTTTTGCTGATTCATTTCAAGCGCCGTTACTCTGCTGCATCTTAAACTGCTTCAACACCTTCAAGAAACTTCACGAAGAAATCAAACATGTCAAACATGTGTTCAAAGATTTGGATCGACATTGAAGTTTAGGCTACTTGTTCAAAGTCACTTGAAACTCAAAGTGTGTTGTAATCAAAGTGTAACTGCATTGACTTGTAATCAAATCGTCAATAAAGATATTCGAAGTGGACGTAGGCTATCTCTCAAGCCGAACCACTATAAAATTGCTGTTGTTTACTGTTTTTTCACTATTATCTGCTTATAATCTGTTCCCGAGTTATCGGGTGGTGCTTTCACGATCTCACTTTATACACCCGGGTGTTAGCGTTCAAATTTTAGCGTTAACACATAAAAAATTACATAAAGAGAAATGGCTAAGTAGCCATGAAAAGAAAGAAGAGAGCTTGGTTTTATTTTGAGCCTAAAACTAACTAAAGAGAGACTAAGGACGAGAGAGAGAGATTACATGAAACATATGGGTATTTATACATGTATGAAACCCTAATTCATATTTTTGGGGAATGTCCAAAATGCCCATGAGGTAGTGTGGCCACCTAGTAATCATTAGCATGTCATAATCCTCATTCAAATATACATGAAGCCATTAATTCCATAAGCATATGCATTAGCCTCTAATTTGTACATTAGGTGGTGGGTAGGTGGGGTCTTCCATGTTCTTCACTTTGAATTATTTGCATCTTCGTTCTTTTGTATCTTCTTTGTGCATGCATATTCCTTCATGAAACCACTCCTATTTGAGACCAAATTCCTACAAAAATATATGTAAATTTCCAATTAATTTTTCTCAAAGAAATATATGCACACAAATGACCGTTTTACCCTTGGATGAAGATGAATATACGGCAATTTGGAATTAATATGAATTTTGTTTAAAACAAGTTAAAATACCCAATATGATCATTTATTTAATTCAAATAGAATAAATATGATGGTAAAAGTATGCGCATTTACATGCACATCATGTAATGACCTGTAATTTTCGATAATTATAAATATTTAATTTAATAAGATGTTGGTGTTAATATTGGAGGAAATAAAAATTTAAGATTTAACAATATAAAACTTACCGGACTGAAATGTAATAGTATTAATTTAAGGTAATTGATAACTACTTTAAATGTAATTCCAATTAATTGAAATGATTAAAAAGTTATGATTGGTTATAGATTGTAAACAAGGAAATAAATTAATGTTATCAAATGGTGAGATAGTATGTAATTTATTGAAATTGAACAGAATCAATGCTACGTTAGTAGTTATAACATTTTTTGTAGATAATAAACTTATAAATGTGATGAAATTAGGTAAAAGGTGACAATTATTACAAGTTACCTATTTATTTCATTTGTTGAATTAAATATGAAATCAATTTCAATTAAATGTAATTAAATATTACGTTAATATGAATTAAGATGATAATTGTAGAATAATAGTGTAATAAGACATAAACCAATGTTAATTATATCCATAAGATGACAATTGATTAAATAATAAGATGAAAAATCAAACAAATGGATTTGTTGGAATTTTAAAATAATAATCAATTGGATTTATTGCTGTTGAAATTCAACACCATCATTAGTGTAATATTTACAATTGAATTGATATAGTAATTTGTTTTAAAAGGATTATAAATTACTAAGTAATCAAAAATGATAAAATATATTAGTCATTAAATTTGAATTTGAAAGGTGACTTAATTAATTTAATAATAATTAATTTAATTAACATGAAAATAGCCATTTTTGCCACTATCTTGGATTTCGATGAAATTAGTTTCATCGGATTCGTAACGGTAAATTATTGTAGGATTTCAAGTTTCTTAGCAATCAGACTTGTTGTTTGATCGTATGGACTCGAAATGCACATAAATCAATTTAATTGAATTCAACTGAAATAAGCTGATTTTAAAGGCTAACTTCTTCTTACAATAGAATTTGGACTTAGAACATGTTCCATTGAGTTTAAAATATCAAAAATATTTATTTTGATATATTGGATGGCCTACTTTCGTTTCGGAGACGGAACGGGCTTTTGGGGTCATTATTGTCGTTTCAAACCAATTCGATATGTTTTCATCTTCTTATCGGGCTTTATTCATATGAATAAATCTTTCTAAATCCTAGCGGCATTTTTATTTCTGTTCTTACTACGTACATCTCCATCTGTCTGCTTCTGCTTATCAATGGCGAAAACTCTATTTCCTAGATTCAAATTGCAAATCAAAATCAAATCAAAAAATTAAAACTCCTCAAACTATATCGAATTATATATTATTGGAAACATCTTGATGAATGGAATCTATAACAAGTGTTATTTTTCCGTAACAATGCACGAGTTAATCGAAAATCTCGGTCAAAGTTTGAATCAGTAAACCTTAAGTGTGGAATTGGGCATTTTTGATTGGGGCAACGATTGGAGAAATGGTTTCTGGGTTTTGGAGAGATCGGCACGTGGAGTCGTTTGATTATGGTCGGAGGTTGTGTGGTGGGCTGAGGCGCATGGAATTGGCCAATTCGGGTTCGGCAAAAGCTTAATTTTGGTTGGCGATGACTTGCACTGGAGTGGGTCAGAGCTAGGCGACGTGTAGAGGGAGGCTAGACGTGTGGTTTGATGGTGGTTCCACGGCTTGTAGGGGTGCGTAGGCGGTGCGGTCGAGGGTCAAATGGGTGGTGACATGATGGTGTAGCGTTTTCGAGCATGAATGAGCTAGGGGATGCATGAGTCTTGAGAAAATGACGTGTAAATTGGGTGAATTGTTTTGTTTTATTTAATTTAAATTTTAACTTTGAATGTTCTAACTTGTATACCTTTTCCATACAAGCTCAGATTTACGCGTGGTTTGTTCCGTTGTGATCGCATTGAAATTTTGGATATTATGAAACTGCTTTGAGCGTATTCTAAGACAATTGAATTGTGGGCCTTATTTTGGATTTCAAATCGATTTGAAATCAAAGGTGAGTATTTTAACTCATTCACAACTACTAAATTATCTTATGTTAGTTAAATTAAATTTATGATGTGATTAAAAATTGATTGGTTGATATTAGGTATGTTTAAATTGCCATTCTAGTTAAATATGACTTTTATTGCATTTAATCGTCATTTAATTTAATATTGAATTTAATTGTCAATTAAATACCTATTGATGATAATGAGTTAATTGGTGTTATTTATTGATTGAATGGTGATTGTGATGGATGTTTGATTGTTGATATTGGATGACTGGATGTTATATTTTTATTTTGTTTTAACACTGCAAGTTCCCTTTGGGTTGAAATGATACATACCCCAACGATTTGATAGACTAAGAGGAAATCGTTATGGGTTGAAATGATAGACTTGAGCGGTTTCATGGATTTGAAGTAAAATTTGGGATTGTGAGTTGAAATAATATATACCCGTAAAATTTAAAAATATTTTTGGATTGAAATGATAAATATTCATGTCGCTTGACTATAGGATATAAAATTATATACCGACACCGGATTGGTTAAATTAAACGATTTTTAAATCTTAGACTTTGAATTCAGTTAAGTGATATTTGAAATAGAATTTGATTTAAACAAACAAAATTATTTTAAATGAATTGTTTAATGGATTTAATTTGAAATATTGGAATTGTTTTAAGTGGATTGCTTAAAGATTTAAATTGAAAGCCTAAAGTTGAATTTGAAGTATAAACGAAGTTTATCGAAATTGAGTTATTGAAAACGTTTGAAATTGCAACTTTGAAATCTATTGAAATTGGAATAGCTTAAATTGATACTTCAAGATTTGAAATTGTGTTTTGATTTGAAAACTAGATATGGTCTAGATTTGTTGAAATGGAAAAAATAGTTAAATTTGATGTTAATTACAAATTTATTATTTTTATATAAACTGTTTAAAGATATATTACTTTAAAATCCTGATTGTTAAGATTTTCAAATTATTAAACTAATTTAATCTATTTTAAACTATATTAAACTATTTTAATCAATATAAAATATTTTAATTTATTTTAATCTATTATAATCTAGTTAATCCAATTTAACTAATTTTAACACTGTTAAATCTATTTCAAAACTATTTAATCCATTTCAAATCTATTTAGTCTATTTCAAATCAATTTAATTTGTTTTAAATCCATTTTAATCTATTTTAAAACTATTTAATCTATTTTAAATCTATTTAATCTATATTAAATATATTTAATGTGTTTGAAATCCATTTTATTCTATTTTAAATCTTAATCTAAGTTAAACCTATTTAAATCTATTTAGACTATCATAAATCTATTTAAACTAATTTAATCCATTTTAAAACTATTTTAGAGTATTTAAATTATTGTAACTATTTAAAAATTTATTTTAAACTATGCTAAACTATTTATAACCATCTAAACTATTTTCTAAATTCAGACCATGTAAAGTTGATGTATTTAAAAGCAAATACGGTTAAATGATGTTATAACTTAAGTTAGGATTTAAATGACATATTTGAGTGAATATAATAATTCTAAAATGAGAATTTAATGAACTTACCTTATCGATATGATTTCGAAAGTGAATATGATTTTGAAAGTGAATATGATTTCGGAAGTGAATATGATTTCGAAAGTGAATAAGATTTCAGAAGTGAATATGATTTCGAAAGTGATATGGTGTGAATTGAATATGATATTTTATATCAATTATGAATTGATTTTCGAAATGTAAAAGAACCATCTGGTGTGAAATAAGCGTTTGGTTTTTAAAGAGACCGAGATCAGATATTGTCATACTCTCTGCCAATACCGAAAACCACTTTAACAACTGTATACGTGGTGGAGATTCCTAAATGAAGTAGGATGGTTTGGCGAACGATTTTGTATGATGTATTTACGTAGCCCTGACTCCCGTGAGTTAGATTGTTGTGGCCACCCCTCAATTTTGATTATAGAAGTGTGTTTCGAGGTGGGCGGTAGTAGCTACTATGCGTTACCATAAGTCTGGGAGTGAAACGGTAGAATCCTATCCTGGCATTGCCTCATGTGCATTGTCACATGCCTTATCACGCGTTCTACGAGTTTGACTTGTGTCGTACCTATGGAATGCTCCGTGATAGCCCACCAGTTTATGGTGGACTTTACAGTACTATATACACTACGACATTATATAAAATGTGTTAAGGGAGATATCGGTAAAACCTTAACGCTATTTTAATACTTTACTTTATCATAGACACTATTATAATAGCGTATTGTACTATGTATGCAGATAGATTAACGGATCCTTAAGAGATGTAATACCGAACATCTCTTAAGTTATTACACTCACGTTAGACACTGGATAAGAGGTGTCAAACCCATAAACATCTTTGATGCTGTTATAGTCATACTTGTTTACTATTGATTTAACTTACATAAGAACTATTAGTTCCGACTAAGGTTTTTTGTCTTTTCAATTCGCTCGGGTCAGTCTGAGCTTTACAGTGTTTCGAAGACTGTTTTTTCGGATGACGAAGACGAAGATTTAACACTATTATTATTTATTATATATTTTCCACTGCATCATGTTGTTCCACTACATTGTTATTTATTCCTATTGTATGTAACTATGATCTGCATTGTAAAAGTGTAATCAAATGTTATTGCAAAATAGCTTCATGAACTTTTCACTTGATTATTATATTTTGTCATTCCGCTATGAGATTCTATGTTCTTTTTTTCTTTCTTTCTCTGCTTTTTCTTATTTACCCCGAAACAGTCATCTCATTTGAATGTTTTGAGTCTGACGTATATGATTTATCGTCGATTTAAACCATCAAAAAAGGTGGGTCGTTACAATGATAGAAATAGCTTATGTATTGCTCTTTTGTCGGCATGGTTCTTTTTCAGATTATATAAGTAGAAGTAGGTGCAGAGAAGCAAGAGATTACTGATTGATTTCTTGCTCACCTGCATTCGCATCGGGATACTAAGTTGCTTGCAAAAACAAAAATCAAATGCAAAAGATGTATGTAATGGATTTAGAGTTTGGTGATTGATTGGTGATTTTATGCCTTAGATATGGGAGGCCACTTTTTGGGCTTTTTTTCTATGTTGACTTGGAATAGTTGTGGTGAGTTGTAGTTTTTTGGATCTAGCCGTGCAAAGGAAGTGCTACTTAAATTTTCTGTAAAATAAGGAACTTTAAAAGCTTAATAGTGAGAGGTTATTTTCTTCCTTTATGAATTTTGGGATGAATTTCTTTCGAGAGGGAGAATGTAACATCCAAGAATTTTATCATTTTGATTTTAAACATTTAATTAATTTTAAATATTTTAATAATTATTTTAAAAATATAAATAACTTATATTCAAATATATGGATTATTTAAATATTTGAATTATGAATTAAATATTCATTAAATGGAATTAGTAGTCTTATTTGAATCCTTTTAATTAATATATAATAATGGTGAACTCATTTTGTATATTTATTTACAATAATAAATAGTTCGAATAAATAACAAGAAAATTAATTGTTAATAAAATGACTTGATTTTTTATGACTTATTTTTATTTTAATTTATATTTTTCCATAACTTTAGTTTGGAAAAAATTTAAATTTTCATTTGGCGTATATTATGTCAAACGTTGGTATTTTTGAAATTATACATAATAAGATAACCAGTGTATTTTATTGTTATTTTGAGATCGTGTCATATTTTTGCACATGATCGAATTTATTTTATCGTTCGCACTCGTGCGTGAATGAAATGTTGTGTAACGAGATGTCAAAAAATGCAAAATAAACTAACCTCATCACCAAGAATATTCAACACTTTTAGTTCTCCACTTTCCCTCATTCTCCCTCTTCTTCTTTTATATAAAAAGAAAATTAAACCATCCACTTACAAAAATCAAAATCAAATGCTACACCCAACATGAAATTAGATCTGATGAGTTTATATGGGCGAGGTCCTCAAATCCATGTGAAGATTATTTGTGAGATCTTCAAATTTATGTGCATGTATATTTTAATAGTGATTAGCTAAATTAATTAATTAAATTAATTCAAGTGGTTATAAATTGAGTATCTTCACTATACAAGGCCAAATTTGGACGTAGTCTTTTGCATTGAACTCATATCTTTGTTATCCACGCGTTGGAGTTGGATTCGTTGAATTTGGAGAAAGTGAAATTTTGAAGTCGTTCGATTTTAGATCAAATCATAATGCGGAAGTGCCGACTGGAATTTTGATGAGTTTACTCAGCTCTAAATAAACTATATGATATCTATGTTGTTATAAATTATTGTTGAATGTTTGGATGATAGTTTATATATTGTTGTTTGGTTGTTTATTTGGATTTGATTCCCATTTGGAAGCGAATGACATAAATAACCATGGTGTTGCAAGGAACAAAAGCAAGAGAATGTCAACGTTTATACATAGCGAATAGGTCGCTATGGTACACTTTGAAATACACATAAATATGTGTGATTTACATGAAACTTTTTTAGAAAGACCCTATGGGGTTTTTCGCTAATATTGATTTACTTATATTCTTGTGTTTCTTATAATATTAAAATATTTATGACATACTATTTGATTTGCGTAAGTGTCGTTATAGCGATTATTGCTATACCGTTACTTATGAAATATCATCTCCTGAAACCTCTGTGTGCGTTGAACTTGTGTTTATATTTTTACAAAATAAACTTTGGTTAGTTTTTTGCACTTTGAAAGTGGATTAAAACTATATTTTCAAGTATTTTTGAGAATTTTGGAATAAATAGTAAGTATTATTGAGAATTTCAATGTATCGTTGGTAATCTTTGTTCCTCTTAAGGTAGAATTTAAAAATATTTTTGATATTTGAAACTTTAAAAATGCTTTAATAATAGATGTTTTTTCTCTAGATAATGATCCTCTTGGAACTTTAGTTTTAAAAGAATCTTACAAGGTACTGCTCTTGGGCAAGTTTCTTTATTATGTGCAAGATTGAATTTATATAATATTGATAACGAAAATGATATTATTAAATGGGAATGTGACAAAAGTAGAAAGTTCACTTCTAATTCTCTATATAAATTTCTTAATTTCTCAGGTGTTGCTTTTAACTTTTTTAATTTTATTTTGAAAGCTAAGGTTCCGTCAAAAGCTAAGATTCATATGAGGTTAATCATGCATAGGAAACTAAATACACTATTGAATTTTTAAAAAGAAAAAATATGCAAATTGATAATAAATGTATTATTTGTAAACTACATTTTGAAGGTATTAATCATATTTATTTTGATTGTATATTACTTAATACATTCTTAACAATATTCTTAAAATCTTTAACTTTAATCTTACAACTAAAGTTTCTGATTGTGGTTTCTACTGGAATAATTTAAGATTTAAGTTTAAAAAGGAAAACAGATTTTTACTAGATATTTTATTCATTATAATATGTTGGTATATTTGGTTTGAGAGAAACCAGAGACTTTTTAATAATAATTCTAGTCATATTAATAGACTAATATCTACAATAGCATCATTTCGTTTCAATTGGATCTCAAATCCTAAATATATATTAGCTAAAATAATAGTTTTAACGAATATCTTAATAAGGTTAGAGATATCATAAAATTATTTAAACAAAAATACGATATCTTTAATGATAATAATTATAGCATTAGCATTTTTTGAATTTGAATGATGATTTCAGTGATTATCATAATGCTCTTTTGATCAAAGGAGCATGACGTTAATTTACTAGATTTATAATTTATAGGATTTTAGCTTCATATTTTGTTTCTTTTTATGCCTTTTAGTTCTCGAAATCACTTTTCATTACTTTAGAATTAGTTGTGATGTTGCATAATGAACTTTGATCCATTTATTAATCTTTCACTTATCTTAGTTTCTTTAATGTTTTATAATTTTAACTTCAATTTTATTACTTTTACTTCATCAACACATATATATGTATATAAATTTCATCTATAACATATCTATGTATTACTCTTATATTTTTCTTTAGTTCCTTGTACAGATATAGGTTTAGGCCAAAAATGATGCTAGATTACTATTTGTTGGTTTTTCGGGTTGCTTTCGACGGGATTGCAGTGAGACATTCATTTGGGACCTTCCGTGTTGGCAGTGAGGCATTCTTTCCGCTTCTTTCACATCTGTAGTGTGGCGTTCTATAGCGATCCGCCGTTCCATACCCTTTGAGTGACAATAAACCACACTTGTCCAACCCAAATTGTATGAAAGGGCGAACAACTAGGGGTGAAGAAGAAAGAGATAGAAGAAAATAGAAACAACAATACAGAATCTCACAAACGCAGCGGAACAAAATATAATATATAAAATAACAAATTTTTATACAAAAGAGTCTGTTGCTGTTAATAACATACAATAATAGAGTACAAAAATCAACAATCAATCTAGACAGTTATAATAACTTGTCCTCACAAATACTGAACATTCATTTTGACACACATAGTGGAATATAAGTCAAGTACGTGGAATACGCCTGAGTCTCCTCCGGCTCGTCTCCTAAGCTCCATAACATTCTAACCTAAATTCGTAATACTAGGTCTGACCCGAGCATTATTTACTCGAGTCAGTTTAGAAAACCAGCATGAGAAAGCACACTCAATTTGAATTATTACTATTATCAAAATCCTTTGAAAACAAAGGTATCTCGTAAGACCACGCTACACATTAATACAACGAGTTTTTACCTTACGTAAACAAAACATTTTATATCAAAATCATCTAATATTATAATAGTGTCTATAGAAAATAACTGAAATGCTTGCATCTCACGTTTCAGCACAGTTCGGCACAATCAAAACCGTACAGGCTCGTTGTGGATATTGGATCCAATACACTGACTGGGCTATTTGGGTACCGCCCATCACAGTACATCTCTAGAAAAATATACTGAGATCGTACCTAACGATCCCTGCCAACACAGGACCGATCTACCCCTTACTGCATACTACTGAATATGTTATCACCCGGATGTTCCTACCCTAATCGAGCGCTCTCTTTTTCATGCATAACCATGTCCATAATTTTATAACATATCCCAGGGTGGGCGATAACATACCCTAATTGGGTGCGACCCACTTAGCCCTGCTGCATTTTCCATGTTTTAGTCATTCTCGATTGATGAGGCTTGAGGCTACGTTTACATTTAGAATAGCATTCATACTTGGAATGCTAACACTGCATTCCAGGTGACAATGCAATGATAGCATTCATCCATACAAGTTGTCCTAGCCTGGACAAATCGAATCTCTTTCAAGATCATCATCTCGTTATCTTTGAGATATCACAATTCTTAACGCACAAGTCAAATTGAAATGGTTTTGGATATTAAATCTGATCCTAGTCTCTTTGAAGCGATCAACAAATTTGGCCAAATTTGATAGTCAGTTATTAGACTATCAAATAACATCCATAAGTAGTCACTAGACCCTATTTTATAAATCTTCCAAAATATTTGTTTCAAAAAATCCTAACTAAGATATATATCCAAACCTCTTCCAATATTTCAATAATTGAAAACAATTCCAATATACTTATATTCACAACATCATATATTTCGAATCATATCTATACTTAGAAATATAATTTTTCCAATTCCATTTATAAATCAATGCCTTGAAAATATTTCTATAATAACAATCTCGTAGTCAAATTATTTCAATTCCTTCTAGTCCAATACTTAGGAAATATTTTATAAGTATATTTCCCTAAAATCATTTATTTCCAATACTTAGAAAATATTCCATATATTTCTATTTTCAAAATAATTTACAGTTTATTCATAATTTTCCTAACTCATTTATAACCGATTCTATAAGTCCTCGAAAATTCATAAATTAGTTTCCTTTAAAATTTCCCAAAATCGATTATACTTGTCTATAATTCCAACCACCCATTTCTAATGTCATTATGAATTCTAATTCATCTTTTGGTGTTTCTATATTTAAATACTTTGGAAATTTCATTAAGTTTCCCTAAATTTCATTTTGAGAATTTTTCTTATAAAATCACACCTACTAGATAAACCCCGCTTACAAATCTCGAGAAGGTGTATAAATAAATTTCAATCATTTCAAAAACTATATATATAATAAGTATTTTTAAAGAATAATAATTTATTTTTTAAACATGTTTAAGTAATTATTTAAAATACTAAAACACTTTAAATATAAACATCGATAATTGATTTCCAGTTCATTTGTAAATAAAACCAATCGATTCACAAAGCTTATTATAAAAATGTGAATTCATTTCCGTAAATATTAAATATATGAAAATCCATTTTTCGAAATATTTCAATACTAAACAGCTTTAACTATATAGTTTATTAAATAGAAATCCATTTTCAATCAATTTTAATTTCTCGATAAAATTTATTTTAAAAATCTAGTATTACCAATTTCAATTTAAAAATCCCTCTCGACTCATATCACACCGACTACATCTCAATTTCATAATCATTGCCACATTCAAAAATAGATTCCACTATTTTTTTCAAAAACGATTTCTGTAACTCGATATAAATTCACATTGTAAATTTATATTTATAATTTATCAACTGATATCATTTTCCCTTATTTCTAAACATCGTTTATAAATTAATAAACTCCTTTGAGTTTCACTTGTGTATAAAACTAATTCCATTTCTAAATCTCATTTTTTTAAATCTATTTCTTAATAAATTCCATTTATTTTTCCAAATCTATTTTTAATATTTATTTTTACTTCTTTTCCATAAATCTAGAAATATCACTTAAAAATACATTATCAAAAATCCTTTATATAAATATTTTTTATCTCTAATTAAAAACATTCTACGAATAGTTAAGTACAACTCCAAATCAATTTTTTTTTATCCAAATCAATTTGCTTTAAAATAATCCAAATTTCTATATAAATATTTCTATATCCAAAATCTTCTTTTAATTCCTTCAAATTCAAAAATAATATTTATGATATTTAAAGTACCAAAATTTTAAGGCTAGAGCTACTATAGCATCCAATGTTTCAAACCACATCCTAATCTATCACAGATTATCCACACACATCATATATCACTATATATGAAAAACAATCAATATATTTGAGAAATCCAGTTGGATCCCTTCAACTTATTTCCCAACATCCATTGATTTTGGATAACATAAAATACCGATCTCGCTTGGAGGCGGGTTATCGCGGTAATATAGGGTCATCTGCTCGTATGCGGGGCACATAGTATCTCATCCGCTCCAACAGGCGGGAAATATATCCAACTACCAATATATACTACTATATATATAACATCCAATCGATAATAATATATCAATTAAACCGATCATCCAATAATTAATTTAAATTATTATAAATTAAACTAGTCAACCAAATTGAGTGAGATTTTACTCATCTAGATTTTCGAATTCGTTGGTCGTTCCAATTCCAAATTTATTCCATTGCATGGTGTTTATCTCAACAATCCAGCGTGACTCGTTACATAAATCTTGGACCTTGCATGAATAATTTATGAATTTTCATAAGCTAACAAATTTTATACTTACCTAATTGCATATTAATTAAAATTAATTAAAACTAATCACTTTATACCTGATATAGGCCTAGTCCTCTCATTAAACGTTCCTTTGAGTTCATTGAACAACCTCGCATTAGTAGACATACTCACGCCAACCATCTCTATTGCTAACCCCTTCTTCGACACTGACAGGCTCTAAATGCTATGAAATTTGAAATCCAACAATAATACACTATTACGGATCCAATGGAACTAGTTTCGTCGAATTCTAAGACTGTGCCCCGGATCGCTATTTTACGTGTCAATTAAATCGACGATTTCAAAAATTGATGAAATTACTAGAAATTCTAGTTTTAAAAAATTACTAACTCAATTCTAATTAAAATAAAATTTATATCAACATTCGAAATCGTGTCGATTCATGTTCAAATAAAACTTCAATTAATCAAAATTTCTATATTACGATAAATCGTTATATTAGAAATTTAAATTCATTCTACGATTTCAACCAGATCTTCATATTCAAAAATCAATTTATATTTCAAACCCCACAGTTAAAACCATTTAAACATTGAAAATCAAAAGACTAAAAATTTGGGTCGTTACACGTTCTTTTTATGGTGGAGATGCTAGTTGATCTCCTAAGTGCACTTAGTCGCGTCATGGTTCATCTGGTTTTGGTGTGAGATGTTCATTCTGGATCATCCGCATTTATAGTGAGGTGTTCATTATGGATCTTCTGTTAGTCCTTAAGATGATGGTTTTGATGACAACAACCTTAGAATAGGATTATAAAATATAAATACTAATATTATAGTTTAGATATATATGTATATGCAGGATTTAACCATGCAGGTACCAAGAATGAAGAATGTACAGTATAGAAATTCCAGATATCAAGATTGAAGACTCATGTGTATCAAGAATATCAAGATTATCAAGAGTTCAAGATTTCAAGAATAAGTACTTTTAGTTAGGAATTTTATTAAAACTCCTAGAAAAGCACTGACATCTTAAAATCCAATTTATTCGTGGAATAGAATCCACTTCGAGCCCGTTAAAATGATGGAACCCTATGTAGGATGAAACCTACGAAAAATCTAGGGGAACATTGTTTTGTATCCATTAACTTTTATTCAAAACGTTTTTACAAAATTATATCTTATTTTCAAAATGATTTTAAAACCTTCCTTTTAAAAGAATCAAAATCATCTATCCTGGTTTTAAATACTTTTAGCATCAAAATAATCTTTAATTTCAAAATCAAATTATCCTTAGTTTTAAACTATCTTTTAATAATAATATGTTTAACTTTTAAATATTTATACTTAGATTTAAATATAAAATTATAAGTAAAATTTTATTTATACCAAAAATATTATTCTCTATATTTATTTATGTATTTTAACTATAGTTAAGTATATGTATAAAAGTTTGAAATAGTTTTAATATAAGATAAGAGTTATTTTCAAAGAAAAACAAAACACCAAAATTTTCTTTGGGATGTCGACATACCCAAGTTACCCATGTCGACATAGTATCGGTTGATTTCAAAATTTTGAATTTCAAAAGAAGTGTCTATTCGTCATATCCCTTCACGAATGGACATGGTTGTTGTTCTTCTATAAATAGGGGCTTTTTCAACGAATTTCTAATCATATTTTCTGGTTTTCACTCCTCTTCTTCTTCCACATTTCTTTATACACATTCTTACCATTACTCTGCCAAAATCAAGATTGAATCTAACTAGATCATCTCTGGTTTGATTCTCTATCCTTGTCTCAACAAGATCCTCAGTGCTATTCAGAGTTATAGGCTTCTTTGTAATCAATTAAACGAGAAAAGGTGTGATTGTAGCCTTGGAAATCAATCAAGTGAGAAAAGATGTGATTGTAGCCTAGGAAATCAATTGGGTGAACTTGTTGCCCGTGAAATCAAGTATCTCTATCCAGAGGATTGTGAATCTGGAGGGTGTACCTCGTAGCCTTGAAATCGAGGGTGTAATTGTAAAGATTGCTTTTGAAAGGAAATCTATGCTTGCATGCGGGATTGGATGTAGGGTAACTTCGAACCAATATAAAATCCGATGTATTCTTTCCTTTACTGCTTTTACTTTATTTCTGCATCTGTGTTTGTTTCTGTGATCATATCTGTGTCTGAATATTTCATACATTTGTGTTTAAATTAACATGAACTCAAAAAGATTTAGTAATTCCTTAAAACACTATTCACCCCCTCCCCCCTCTAGTGTTTATCCTAGCCTTAAGATCCATAGTCCGCATTTCTAACATTTGGTATCAGAGCGAGGTTTTCAAAGTCTTCATAATCTGAATTGTGAAAGATTTTCAAAATGGCTACCAACACTGGACTGTTAACACTACCAACACTGGTTCTATCATCTCTATCACTAGTTCATTTGTAGAAGGTCAGTCTACTGTCACACCACCACTTTTTAATGGCAGTAATTATGCATATTGGGCATGTAGAATGAAAATATATTTACAATCTGTAAGATTAGACACTTGGAATATCACACGGACTGAATTTTCTGAACCCACAACTGATTTTGCACAGTGGACCGCTGAGCAAAAGGCCGTTGCATAAAATAATTCTAAGCAATGAATGTTATGTTTCGTTCACTTGAGAGGAATGAATTTAATAGAGTTTCCGTTTGTAAGTCTGCATATCAAATCTGGAAAACTTTACAAGTTACTCACGAAGGAACAAGCAAAGTTAAACAGACGAAAATTTACTTGCTCATAGATCGGTTTCAGTTATTTAAAATGAATTCTAATGAGTCTATTTCAGATACGTATAGTAAATTTCAGGATATTCTGCATTCTCTAATATCCTTGGGAATGGAATTTTTGGAAGAAGATCAAGTCAAAATAAATCTTAAATTCTCTTACTCCAAAATGGGATCAAAAGACACTTGCGATCGAAGAGGCAAATGACATCAGTACCTTAAAGATAGAAGAATTAATTGAAAATCTAATGTCATTTGAAGTTCAAATGATTGAGAGAAGAGAAAGCAAAGCATCTAAAAAGAAATCAAATGGCATTCAATGCATTGACCGATGGATCTGACTCAAACAGCGATAATAATGAAGAGATAGCCTTTATGACCCGGAATTTTCGAAAATTTCTGAAATACAGAAAGATGAACGATCTCAAGAAAAACATCTATAAGAACTCTGGAAATCAGAATGTAGTGCCAAACAATATTAAATGTTTCAACTATGACGAATCAGGCCATATTAAAAGAGACTGTCCCTATCCAGATAGGCAAAATCTTCCTATAAACAATGATTCCGTAAAGAAATGAAAGTGTGCATTTACTGCTACTTTAGATAACTCAGACTCGTCCTTAAGTGATGATGATCAAAAGACAGATAATTCAAATATGTGTTTCACAGCAGTTCTCAACTTCGACGAATTCAGAGAAACGGACTCAGAAAAGGTACACATTTACAATACAATTGGTTGAAATTGCATGCTTAGAATTGGTTGCTTGATTGATTGATTTTGAATTGGTGTTTTGTTTGAATTTTAAAATTTTATTTTAACTATTATTTTATTATTATTATTATTATTATTATTATTATTATTATTATTATTATTATTTAATAGTATTATAATATTTTATAGAATATACTATAATTTCAGAATTATTTCAGATATATATATACATTGAAAATAATAAGTATATATATATATATTAGAATACTTAGGAAAAATAAATCATAGAAATTCAAAGGCACATGTCGACATGGTCCCCATCATGATGTCAACATGGGTACAGAATTTGAAATTCAAAATTTGAATTTAAATGATTGAATTTCCCTCCACCTTTTCACCTCGTTTAATTCTCTGAAAATGCATCTTTTGACCAGAGAACATGTCCTTTGAGAATCTATTTATTCACTATCTTTTATCACATCTTTTTACTCTCATTTTCAAATTCAAGCTCACTATTCAAAACTTCAAGCTCTCTACTCTCTACTTTAATGGATTCTTCAAGCAATCCCTCCACCATGAGAATTTTCGAAAAGATAAAAGAGAAACTCTTTAATTATCCAAAGGCTATAAAAGCATACATCAATTATGTTAACTATGCAAAAGTCCATCCCGGAAAGTTTGCAATATTTCAAGATTTCTCTTCTTATGAAATTGATTTTCTTTTTGCAAACAATCAAATTCTTAGCCTTGTTGATGCTTCTCAAAATGATTTTGTTTGTTATCCAAATCTTGTTTAAATTTTCTATGCAAATTTAAACCATGGATTTTATGTTGGAAATGATGAAATTTGGAGTAGTGTCAAAGGCACTAAAATTGTTTTGAATTGTGATCTTTTGGGTACCATTTTCAACTGCAAAAGTACGGGAATGGATCTTTCTAGTTTCAAAACCAATGAAAATAATCGTGATATTTTCATCACATTTTCGAAGGAAATGATAATTTTGAATTCAAAAATTGAAACTTTCGACCAAAAGCTAGAATTGTTAATCTTCTTTTACAACATACTTAGACCCCAAGATTGGGAAATTTTAATAATCCTACTTCAAAAGTTTGCAAAGAACTTTTTGCTATTTTTGGAAATTATGATATAATTAGGCGCAAGTTATTTTGATGAACTTCGTCCCAAAAATCTTGAAATGGGTAGAACACTTCGTATCATGGAATCTATCTCACTCGAATTTTTAACTAGTGGATATCAAAGGAGAAGAATTTGTTTCAAGAAATGTTTTTAATCACTCAAACATTTCTCTTACGAAAATTCCATTTGTTTTTCAACCTTATGAGACTCTTGTCGAAAAGGAAGAGCGTTTGGCTCATGAGGAGATGGAAGAGGAGGAAGAGGAAGAAGAAGAAGGGGATGAAATGGAAATTGAAGAAGAAGAAGAAGAAGGTGAAACATGTTTGGAAAGCTTTAATTATCCTACTAATCCATCTAACAAAACCCTTCTCAAAAACCAAAAGTCCATTGTTGAGAATCAACGAATTCTTAAACGATTCGTTAGTAAGAAGTTGGACAAAATTTCATCCAAGATGAACAAGTTTATTTTCAAAGTCAGTAAGAAGCTTGGATTATCTTCATCTTCGTCATCCTCTAACTAGTTCTACCTTTTCGTATCTCGTTGTATTTGTTTTAGTTTATTTTGATTTGAATGTTCGTGTAGTTTTAATGTTAAATCATTGTATTGATCTATTATGCAATGAAATTGAATTTCCTTTCTGTTATCTAGCTTATCTTATCTCAAGAATAAATATTAGTATATTAGATAAATATATATATATATACACACACACACACAATCATTCAAAAAATCAAAATGAGCCATCAAATTCACTACACCATGTCGACATCCCCCCTATGACCATGTCGACATGTACTGGTCAGAAAGGACACTTCATTTGAAATTTGAATAAGTACCTTATGTCTATTCATTTCAAATGAATTTCCACACCTATAAATACCTATTTCTTCCAGAATTCATCACTCAATATTATTTCTTATTCACTTTATCTCTCATTCTTCTCACAAACTCAAATATGGCCAATCCAATTCATAATTTATCCGAAAATCTTGAAGAGACTCTTAATTCTTTCAAGAATATTCTTTCGTTCATTCTTCGAAACCAGCGACACTTAGAGTTGAGTTAAATGCAGATGATGAAGGAGCAATAAAGGCATTTCGATGCAACACGATGGATGATTTCTTCCCTGCACAAGGTTGATAACAAAGCACATCCTCCAGTTTCTCTCACTAATGATAATGAAAATTGGGATGCCATTAAAGCAGACCCTATATTTGGAGAAGAAGGATGGGTGGAAGTTCCTCGTAATGTTTGAGTTGAAATATTTGATTTGATTTGAATTGTTTGACTTGATTTGAATTGTTTGATTTGATTTGATTTGATTTGGATTGATTTTTGTTGTGAAAAACATGTATAAATATGCATTGATATTTATATGATCCTTAATTAATTATCATGTCTATTAGTATAATTATCTCTTAATATATCTATTATATATACTCTATTGCATAGTTTATAAATGCAGGTACTCTAGTCCAAGAATGAGGAGGAGTTATATAGTTTGGAGATTATATAGTTTGGAGTTAGTTTTTGTTGATGACAAAGGAGGAGAAATATAAAATAGGATAGTTAGGCATAGATTAAGGGGAAATTATTAGGATAGAAGTAATATTTTATAAATAAAGTTTGTCATCATCAAAAAGGGGGAGATTGTTAGTCCTTAAGATGATGGTTTTGATGACAACAACCTTAGAATAGGATTATAAAATATAAATACTAACATTATAGTTTAGATATATATATATATATATATATATATATATATATGCAGGATTTAACCATGCAGGTACTAAGAACGAAGACTGTACAGTATAGAGATTCAACATATCATGATTGAAGACACATGAGTATCAAGAATATCAAGACTATCAAGAGTTCAAGGTTTCAAGAATAAGTAATTTTAATTAGGAATTTTGGTAAAACTTCTAGAAAAGCACTGGCATCTTAAAATCCAATTTATTCGTGGAATGCAATCCACTTCGAGCCCGTTAAAGAGATGAAACCCTAAGTAGGATGGAACCTACGAAAAATCTAGCGGAACATTGTTTTGTATCCACTAACTTTTATTCAAAATGTTTTTACAAAATTATATCTTGTTTTCAAAATGATTTTAAAACCTTCCTTTTAAAAGGATCAAAATCATCTATCCTAGTTTTAAATACTTTTAGCCTCAAAATAATCTTTAATTTCAAAATCAAATTATCCTTAGTTTTAAACTATCTTTTAATAATAATATATTTAACTTTTAAATATTTATACTTAGATTAAATATAAAATTATAAGTAAAATTTTATTTATCCAAAATATTATTCTCTATATTTATTTATGTATTTTAACTATAGTTAAGTATATGTATAAAAGTTTGAAATAGTTTTAATATAAGATAAGAGTTATTTTCAAAGAAAAACAAAACACCAAAATTTCCTTTGGGATGTCGACATACCCAAGTTACCCATGTCGACATAGTATCAGTTGATTTCAAAATTTTGAATTTCAAAAGAAGTGTCTATTCGTCATATCCCTTCACGAATGGACATGGTTGTTGTTCTTCTATAAATAGGGGCTATTTTCAACGAATTTCTAATCATATTTTCTGGTTTTCACTCCTCTTCTTCTTCCACATTTCTTTATACACATTCTTACCATTACTCTGCCAAAATCAAGATTGAATCTAACTAGATCATCTCTGGTTTGATTCTCTATCCTTGTCTCAACAAGATCCTCAGTGCTATTCAGAGTTATAGGCTTCTTTGTAATCAATTAAACAAGAAAAGGTGTTATTGTAGCCTTGGAAATCAATCAAGTGAGAAAATGTGTGATTGTAGCCTAGGAAATCAATCCGACGAACTTGTTGCCCATGAAATCAAGTATCTCTACCCAGAGGATTGTGAATCGTGAGGGTGTACCTCGTAGCCTTGAAATCGAGGGTGTAATTGTAAAGATTACTTTTGAAAGGAAATCTGTACTTGTGTGTAGGACTGGATGTAGGGTAACTCCGAATCAGTATAAAATCCGGTGTGTTCTTTCCTTTACTGCTTTTACTTTATTTCTACATCTGTATTTGTTCCTATGATCGTATCTGTGTCTGAATATTGATACATTTGTGTTTAAATTAACATAAACTCAAAAATATTTAGTAATTCCTTAAAACACTATTCACCCTCCCTCTAGTGTTTATCCTAGCCTTAAGATCCATAATCCGCATTTCTAACATCTTCCACGTTTGCAGTGAGATGTTCCTTCTCTGCTGGAGATGCCTATCGATCTCATTCGCAGTGGGTGGCATCATGGATTTTTTGGGCACTTCTAGCAACTCATTATCAGGCGGTGTCCTTGCCAGAGCTCGATATTGAGGTGTAATGGAGGTGGCCTTGTCGGAACTCATTCTAGAAGCACCCAAGTTCTATTTCTTTGATTTTTGTATTATGATTTTTACCTTCAAGGCATATTGGCAGCTCCTCTGTTTTCAGTGATATATATATATATATATATATATATATATATAGAGAGAGAGAGAGAGAGAGAGACACGCACATATGATGCTCTTCTATACTTTTGAGGATCACACATTTCTCTCAAAAAAGGGTAAGTATTGTTTAAAAATTATAAAGGAAGTTATAAATTTGACTAATTATCTTTTAGGATAAGTAATGTTGTTTTAAATTTATAAAAGAAGTTATAAATTTGATTGATTATCTTTTGGGATAATTAACACTGTTTAAAATTTATAAAAAGATTATAAATTTGGTTAATTATCTTTTAAGATAACTAATATTCTTTTAAAAAAAGGAAAATTCGATTAATTATCATTCGAGATAATTAATATTGTGTTCAGTTTATAGAAGAGTTATATCAACTATCTTCTAGGATGATTAACAATGTTTTAACTTTGAAATAGTATTTTAAATTGATTTATTATCTTTTCAGACAATAAAGGTTGTTTTAAGTTATAAGCGATGAATTAGAAAATCTTTAAAAATAAATTTTTAAAAATAAAGCTAAATATAACTTGTTTTTGGTTTATAGTGAGTTTTAACAACATCTTTTGACCCTTCTTTTTAATACACTTAGAAATATAATTTTCCCTTTAAAAAATAATATTTTAAAGGGTGTTTTCAAAATGTTTTAAAAAATATTTGTGATGTGAAAATCAACCACAAGTGTAAGAGATTTGGTTTTCATACACGATTATTTTGATTATTCCCAATAGTAAATTTATTGACTATCGATTCCATAATTTTTTTAGTTTTGTCAATCTAAGATGATTTGTTGCTCATTTTGATCACTGATATCTATTGTCGGAAATGACTAAAACAAAGAGCGAGTGAAAGCCAAGCTATGTGGGGTTACTTCCATTAGGGTATATTCACATCTACTCTAGGTTGGATTCGATGGTACGCATGCAAAGATGAGAAATACTTGGATTCTCAGTAAGGTTGGGGGGATTCAACATGGACGTGTCCGAGAGCCATAGTAGTTCTCAAGTATATTTTCTAGAGGTATACTTTCAGTAGGGGATGCACCCTCCTAGTCATTGTTAGAAATCCCTTTCCTTATTTTTGATTCATACCTTTGTATTGTTTTCTTGATTTCATTAAGAAGTGCCTGGAGCTCTTCTCGATGCTTAATTATTTGTGTCCATTCTTTAAATTTGGGTTTTGATCTTGTTTATGCCCATTCTTTCAAATTTGAGTTTGTTCTAATTTGTTTCCATTCTTTCATGTATGAATGTTGTTCTTATGAGGTAAAACCCGTTTCGTATTTAGGGGTGTGGTCTCATAGAATTATTATATGTTCATTATATTTCTTGAGTTTTTTCATGCTGGTTTTTCAGATTGATCCAGATGATATTTTATTATAATACTCGGGTTAGATCAATTATCGGTGGGACATGGAGTTCATGGAGTAGAGCTGGTTGTTCACCTACCGTAGAATTTTAATTTTCTACTGTATTCTTATATATATCCATCAGCGATTGTAAAGGCGGGAAGTTATAACTATCTGGGCTGATGAAGTTTGTTTTAACTCTGATATACCTTGTATCTTAGAGTGATAGTTAACTATCTTTGTTATACAACATGTTGTCATTCTGATGTGAGATTCTGTTTCCCCATGTTCTTTTTCGTTTTCTTCTTACTCTAACAATCTGCCTTTCCGATACTTGGACCCTCGGTATTTGAATACCGTAGATGTATTAAGTGATGACATTCGAGGGAGGGAAAGAGGGGGCGTTAAAGCTTTAGTGAAAGGTATATACCTATTTTATTGATTATATCATATATCTATTTATTACCAATTATGATGAATATGTATATCGATACGTTGTCACATTTGGATGGTTAGACACATGTGTATATGCATAATAATAATTTTTATGCATATGAATGTTATCATATTGCTCAAGGGCAAGTTTTTAAAAGCAAAAACCTGAAATTAAACATAAATTTATAATTAATTTCTTATTAGTTAAAGATTAATACGCTAGAAAATAGTGTATTTGAAATACGTTTTATACTTTATAAGATTTTTATTAAATCATATAGGCTCTCAAATTTAATTTTTCTTCTTCAAATATTTAATCCATTTTTTTAGCAAGGCTGGTCAGATTTATAGTAGGCTATCCACTTTTATTAATGACCATTTTAAATAGGTGCTCGACACAATCGCCTGAATAGCTAAGAAAAAAAAGCACAGGAGATAGGCAGAAACACCTATACTACTAGATTCAATTCATATTATATATGTTGTTATTTTCTTTAAAACTAGTTTATATAATTAATAAATTAAATATATATATATATATATATATATTTATATTTATAAATGATATAAAATTTTATTATAAATTTATTATATATGTACATTCCAAACTTTGTTTTTGAAATTTAAAAAATAATTTAAGGATTTACATACGGAAAGAATAACTACTTAAATATTTAATGAACAAAAAAAATAAAAATCTGGTTGTAAGCAATTATGATAATTAAATATGTTTAATTTAAATATACATGATAATATGTTTATAAGAATTTATTTATACATAAACATATATTATGTATATACATAGTTTTAAATTGTACCTTAAAAAATCTTATTATTTTCCAAATATATATTTATATATTATTTTATACATTTATTTTATTCAGTTTTGTATATTAACATTCAAAATATTTTACATTCTAATTATACATATATAAAGGTGTATTATTTAGATACAGTATTATAAACATTACACATATAAACATTTTGACAACATATTTGTATACATGAGAGGCTAAGAAGTCTGTTGCGGTGTAAACCCCAACGTCTATATACGGGCATGTCAAACCATGTACAATATATTATGTTGCTTGTGCACATACACGCATACATGTATATGATACATACATACATATATATATATATTTATATGTTATAATACAGACTATACAAAATAAAACACTATTTATAAATTAGATAATATATTGATTTATTTAAAAGAAAATTTTCAAAAAGTTCTAAATAATCTTAGACTGCATAGGCCCATTAAAGATCCAACAGCGGAATTTTTCTAAAAGTTTACCCTTTAACTCCGCTGCGAGCTAGCTAATTCCAACAGTATGAGTCGAGGGGCTTCATATAAAATTCATTTGTAGGCGAACTTATATAGACCACACAACCAATATTGATTGACTAATTTCTGTTATGAGCTTAAGTTTCGTTGATTCAAAACTAAGCCAATTATACATGTATATAAAGGCAGTTAATAAAATGTTTCTAATGTCCATTCCATCGCAATAAGAAATAATTATTGAAAATATCACTTTCATGATGATGGTATTTCTTTTGAAAATTAGTGTTATACAATGGACTTGGATACAATCAAAGGATTATAACAGATAAACTGATGATGTAATATGAAATAATGTTAACTTAGCACAAAGACAAATAAATGCGTCTTCAAGAAGACGGCCAATGAAGTTGGAATATAGTAAGCAACATTGATGAGAATAATGTCGTAAATATCAGTTGTTTCAATTAATGTGACAGATTCTTCATTCAACATGTGTAAGTTAATTTGGATTCCACTCACAAAAATATCACCCAATATGATTTTGAATCTTTGGACATTTATGTTGAAAAAGAATACTACATAATAATTCTGAATAAACTATTTGCTCTTAACAACCAAAGTGTCTCATAGTCAATAGAAGCGATGACAGAGTTTGTGTAGGATCTAAATTAACCCTAGAGGGGGGGTGAATAGGGTTATAGCAAATTTTCTTGATTTAAACACAAAAATAAACTGCAGAAATAAATATACTGAAAAGTAAATCACACACAAGATTTACCCAGCTTCGGCAACCCCTGCCTACTGCTGCATTCCCAGATTTCTATTAGAATTAAACAGTATCACGCTTACAAACACTCTAACAGACTTGCAAACCCTGCTACCGCCTATAGAGTTTTGCAAACTCGCAACCCCTGCTTACTGAACTAACTCTAAATAGACAATCAGACACAACCTAAAACCTAGGTGGTGATTTACCTAAACTCTTTGATTCGTAAAATAAAAAACAATAATTAAGAACAAAATAAAATAGCCCTAAACTAATTAACAATATTAATATAAGTTTATAATCAAACAAAAACCCCCTTTTGTTTTTTAACACCGGCCCACTTCCTTATTTCACCCGATCCTCTTTTTGTCTTCGTTCGTGAGAAATAATGGCGGCTTCGTTCTGATTAGGGCTTCGTTCCCTTTTGATCCAGTTAGGGCTTCGGCTCTTTGTTGCAATTAGGGCTTCGGTTTCTTCAATTGATCTGTGATTGGTTGCCCTAGCTTGCTTGCAGTTGCTCGATCGAGTTTTGATGCTTGTGAATTCGGTATGTGCTGTCTCCTTTTGCTTTTCTAAATTGATACTTGAACTCGATCGAATTTTAAATGCCGATGATGATTAGGGTTTTAATAGGATTTGATTTCCTATTTTTGCGTTCGTATATTCGTGTTTGAATTTTTCATTGAATCATTTCGGCCACTTGATGATGCTTGAATGAATGAGATTGATTCTGACTACTTCAAATTGTATATTGATGGTCACGGCTTTGATCATATGACTTGTTCGATTCCTTGATTCATACGGCAGAGACTTTCTACTTTTTCTTGAATTTGACTTTTTCAAAGAAGTATCTGTCTTCGTGACTTGCCATTACCATTGCGTTCACTGGTCAATTACTGCTTTACTGATTTCTCTGTATTCGATACTTGCTATGTTTGACTGCCACTGGCTTTGACTTGGTTATCCCTTCGAATTTCTTTTGGCTTCACTGTGATATTTGCTCTTGCTCTGATACAGATGCTACACTTGTTCATGTATTCGACATTGTTCACTTTGACATTTAACCATACTGTTACTTGTGATATATTCTCTAGTTGCACACTGCTTGTTAACTACTGCTTCAACTTGTTACTTCTGGAGTTGTTGTAGTCTTTGTTGTCTGCACTTGTACTTGATGTTGCAGTTTCTGGCCTTGTATCATGATGCAGTCTTCATTCGTGTTTGTTACTGTCCTATATATGATGTATGAACTGCTGTGTTGATCACTGATGCATTTGAAGCTGGTCTTGTTGTCGTTGCTATGCAGTTGCTATGCCTTGTAGCTTGCCACTGACTTGTGTTCCATTTATTTGCACTTGATCATTGCTTTGAGTTTCACTGCCTTCTGTCCATGTTGGTACTGGCTGCATCACTGTAGTTTGCTACTGTATCATTGAGTAGCTGTCGTATTATTCATCTTATGTTTGAACATAACATTCATTTTGTTGCTTCACTTGTGTACTGCCTTCACTGTCCACTTGAACTGTTTCACTATGGTTTCATGCCTTGTAGTTGTATTTGAGTCAGTGCTTCACCATATCACTTTTTGATTTATGCTGCATCACTTGTAGCTTTATGTATTCATGTGCTTGTCTGCATTCACTCTGGCTTGTGTTATGATTGCTGTGAAGTTGCATTGATCTCTGTAGTACTTTATGTTGACATTTTCTTTGACGCTGTTTTGTTGGGCTGTGTCTTCATTGATGTGTCACTGCATACATGTGTACTTGATTCTTTGATGTTGTAACCTCTGGTATGCTTCATATTGTCACTGTATTGGTTCGAGTCAGTTTGCATGGTCACTTATGCAGTTTGAAGCTTTGAACTGTTTTCAACT
Organism: Allium cepa; assembly: GCA_030765085.1. Classification (NCBI taxonomy): domain Eukaryota; kingdom Viridiplantae; phylum Streptophyta; class Magnoliopsida; order Asparagales; family Amaryllidaceae; genus Allium; species Allium cepa. Next base: position 354,154,848 of record CM060935.1, read on the forward strand.
TGACACTGTTGTACACTTTGGTCTATTGGGCTGCATTTGTGTATATTTGATCATTTTTGCAACCTGGTCTGGTGCACCTTGTTTCATGCTTGAGACTGTGCTTGCATTGTCTGGTCAGTGGTGCTTTGAGTTGAACCTATCTTGGGTTTGACCTTGTTTTTGATTTCTGTGCTTTTGTTTGATTTTTGCACACGAGTTGGCGAGGCAGTGCACACGTATACGAATGTACACGTGTGTACTGCAGCCACTTGTAATTACCTGTCCCTGATAAAATGCTGATATGCACAGATACAATCAAAAATGATGACGAACAACCCAAATAACTGAGGCAAACAATGTTTTCAAAAATCATCTTTTATTTATGAATTGCAAAGAATTTTTTTTTCAATTTGACTGCGTTTGAAAATATTTTTGCAGATTACTCAGATGCTGGATTCAAACCGGAATGCAATTGAAGACAAAATACGAGTGTGAGTGATATGTAGTGAGATTATCAATGTAAAAATATTTGTGATGTAATCGTGATGTAATCAGAAATGTATATGTATAGTGAGAGCATGAATTTGTACTATTCAAGTTTGTAATAAATATTTGTTTGAATAAAATATTCGTTTGAATTCAAAAACTGTGTAACTTGTTCTGTTTGAATTCAAATTCAAATTCTGTGTAATTTATTTTATTCAACAAATATTTATTTATTCTAAAAAATAAAATAGTACATTACCAAATACATTTAAATGAATGTATATATGTTTATTATCATCAAACAAAAAATCATATAGCGCAAGGCGCATATTCAACAATCTCCCCCTTTTGATGATAACAAACATATATTTAAGATTTTGAATATATCAAATGTTATTCGATAATTTCAATTTGCTCCCCCTATTTGAATGCTCCCTCTCTACACAATACTCCCCCTACATATATGCATAGAAATATATAAATGAGTCTATATGCACAATGAAAATTATTTGACCTTTGCTTGATTCTATTCGACAAAATCTTAACTTTTCTCTCCCCCTTTTGTTATCAGCAAAAGAATAATAGTGTTATAAAATAGGGATGAAGTGATAGACATGAATCAAACATTTAACTCAATTAAATATAAATATCAAATTTCAATAAAACTCAAACAAAAATCATAATTACCCTTGTCAAGCGCATATTCCACTTTCAGAAGTGATGGGGATAAAAATCATCAAAAATCATACAATTCTGTCTATTTGTGGTATATTTATTTCAGGAAATTTGAATCTCTACTAACCATGCATAACCGTTAGGACTTTTAAATGAGATTAGTAGTATTCACAATTTTTTTTAAAAAAAAAACGAAATCAAGTATTTTCTAATCACGCATAACCGTGAGGACTTTTAAATGGGATTAGAATCAACTTGTTTATTTTAAAAATCAACTTTTGATATGCGTTCCATACATGCATAACCGTGAGGACTTTTAAATGAGCATGGAAGCACATAACAAATTCCAAGTAATTCACCCATGCATAACCGTGAGGACTTTTAAATGAGAGTGAATACTTTGGTATTTATTATTATTAATTGCTGAATATTATAAGTTGAAGCACAAATAATTTCCTTCACAGATTTAAAGATATTGAAGAACAAATGATTTCCTTTGTAAACTACCACAAATTTACATACTAAATATGATCTTGAAGAGTGATGGTCGATAGAAAGATGATAGAAATAGAAATGGTCATGGAATTATTACCCAACAAAAATTTTATAACTCTTATTATGAAATTCTAAAGAAATTTTCTAATTATACTTTCTCGAGTTATAATATATGATAAATATCAACACTCATCACTTTTTCAATCACTATTCATCTTTTCGATAATCATTAGGGAGTTAGATTAGTTAAAAAAAATTATCATTTAGAATCAAATTCAAAAATCAAAATTTAAAAAAAAAATGATTAGTCAACCTCTATAATTCCCAAATCTAAACGTAATTTGGAAAATCTGTCTTCGGGGAGAGGTTTTGTGAAAATATCAGCAAGTTGAGTTTCTGTTGAAATATATTGAATGCAAATGTCTTCTTTAGCAATGTGATCTCGAAGAAAATGGTGTCTCACATCAATGTGTTTTGTGCGAGAATGATGGACAGGATTATTTGACAAATCTATAGCACTCTTACTATCACATTTTAATGGAACTTGTTTATAGACTAAGCCAAAATCAGAAAGAGTTTGCATCATCCATAGAATTTGAGCACAACAACTTCCCAAAGCAATATATTCTGCTTCAGTGGTGGATAATGCAACACAATTCTGTTTCCGACTTGACCATGAGACTAATGAATGTCCTAGCATGAAACATGTCCCACTAGTGCTTTTTCTGTCAACTAATGAACCAGCATAATCAGCATCGGAATAACCTACTAAATCAAAATTTTCACAAGAAGGGTACCATAGTCCAAATTTGTGTGTGTGTGAAAGATATCTCAAAATTCGTTTAGTAGCTTTTAAATGAGATTCTTTGGGATTAGCTTGAAAACGTGCACACAAGCACACAGAAAACATAATATCAGGTCTAGAAGCAGTAAGATAGAGAAGTGAACCGATTATCCCTCGATATTTCTTTTGATCAATTGCAATTCCTTTCTCATCTTTGTCCAACTTTGTTGTTGGGCTCATAGGAGTTCTCAATGGTTTGGAATTTTCGACTCCAAATTTCTTCAATAGCTCCAACACATATTTGGATTGTGAAATGAAGATACCATCACTGCTTTGCTTAATTTGAAATCCAAGAAAGTATTTCAATTCACCAACCAAACTCATCTCAAATTTAGCCTGCATGACTTGTTCAAAATTCTCACACAAAAGCTCATTAGTAGCACCATAGATAATATCATCCACATAAATCTGAACAATCAAAAAATCATGTTCTTTATGTAATAGAAACAGAGTCGTGTCAGCACTTCCCTTTTTAAAACCATTTTCCAAAAGATATGTACAGAGGCAGTCATACCAAGCTCTTGGTGCTTGCTTAAGACCATATAATGCTTTTTCTAGCTTATACACATGATTTGGAAATTCATGATTTTCAAAACCGGGTGGTTGTTCAACAAAAACTTCTTCTTTTAAATCACCATTCAAAAAGGCACTTTTTACATCCATTTGTTTAAGTTTGAAACCCTTGTAACATGCAAAACGTAGCAAGATTCTAATGGCTTCTAACCTAGCAACTGGAGCAAATGTTTCATCAAAGTCTATGCCTTCTATTTGGTTATAAACTTTTGCAACCAACCTAGCCTTGTTTCTAATTACATTTCCTGATTCATCAAATTTATTTTTAAACACCCATTTAGTCCCTACAATTGGATAGTCATTAGGCCTAGGAACTAAATTCCAAACTTTGTTTCTCTCAAATTGATTAAGTTCATTTTGCATTGCTAAAAACCAATTTTCATCATTAAGAGCCATTTCAACAGAATCAGGTTCAATTTCAGAAATAAAACCACTATGACAACAAAACGCACACAAATTTTCATCAAATGAGGAATGAGTACGTATACCTTCCGTAGGATCACCAATAATTAATTCAGGAGGATGATTAGGTTTGAACCTTAGTTTATCAGCATCAACAGTCCTTCTTTCAGTTTTCTCACTAAATGTCCCTTCTTCGGTGCCTTCAGGATCTACTCCATCGTCAACCATCCTTTCAGTCGTTTTTTCCAGATCAGATTCATCAAATTTCACATTGATTGACTCAACAATTGTCTTTGTTCGTTTGTTATATATCCTGTAAGCCTTACTCCTTGTTGAATAGCCCATGAAAATTCCATCATCAGCCTTTGATTCAAATTTTCCAAGTTGATCACCTGTGTTAAGAATGAAACAAGGACACCCAAATATACGAAAATAAGAAATGTTAGGTTTCCTTTCATGCCACAATTCATAAGACGTTTTGCCAAGTATTGGTCTAATCATTACTCTATTCATTACATAGCACGAAGTATTCACTGCCTCTGCCCAAAAGATTAGAGGTAGCTTATACTCACTTAACATGGATCTAGCCAATTCCCGTAATGTACGATTTTTCCTTTCAACCACCCCATTTTGTTGAGGTGTTCGTGGAGCAGAAAATTCATGTTTTAAACCATTTTCTTCACAAAAATTTTCAAATTCAAAATTTTCAAATTCGCCTCCATGATCACTTCTCAAGGTTTTAATTGTAACTCCTTTTTCATTTTGAACAAGTTTTGCAAATTTTGAAAAATATTCGAAAGATTCAGACTTTTTGGCTAAAAAGTAAACCCATGTAAATCTAGAATAATCATCAACCAATACATAACAATAACGTTTTCCATTCAAGCTTGAAATTTCATTTGGTCCAAATAAATCCATGTGGACTAGTTCAAGGACCCTTGATGTGCTAACAATGTTTTTAGGACGAAATGATGATCGACTAAGCTTGCTCAAGGAACATGCTTTACACACTTTATTATTTTTAAATTTCTGATGTGGTAACCCTCTGACTAATTCTTTTGATTCAGTTTTTCTAAGAGACTCATGCTAGCATGTCCAAGTCTCCTATGCCATAAATATGCCTCTTCGTCAGTGGCTACCAAACATCTAGAAAGTTTTAGATTATCAAATGAAAGTGAGTAAACATTCCCTTTTCTTTTGCCCATAAAAACAATGTTATTAGAAGATTTATCAATGATTTTGCAAGTATCACTATCAAAAATCACGTTCATACCTTTGTCACATAGTTGGCTAATAGAAATGAGATTGTGATGCAGATTTTCAACGTATAAAACATTAGTCAAGGAAAAAATACCGTTACCAACTTCACCTTTGCCAATAATCTTACACTTGCTATTGTCTCCCATGATCACATTTCCACCTTTAAAATTCTCTAAGCTAAGGAACTTCGATTTGTCACCTGTCATATGTCTAGAACAACCTGAATCTAGAAACCATTCTTGTTGTTCCTTAGCCCGCCAACAGACCTACATAAGAAGAGAGGAAGATGACCTAGAGAAACTCTTAGGTCCAAAGTTATTAGTGATAGAAGCATTGTGAATAAACAATCCCTTTGGAATCCATACTTGTTTAGTCCTTTTATTTTTATTCCAATAAACATGAAATTTGTTTGTAGAATTCTTAGGAACCCAAACTTGTATAAATTTTGTGTTCTTGTTCCTATGACTATCATTTTCAGCACGACATCTAAATATTTCACATCTATCAAAGACATTCTTATATTTTGCATTATCATCAACTTGTGTTTTCCCAAAACCTAGTCCTTTCCCGTTGTTAGCAAAAAATTGATTTCCCAATAGCATCTTGAAAGATTTTTCGCCTCTTGAAAAGTTATTCAAAGATTTCTCAAGATTTTGGACTTTGGTTTTTAATGTTGAGTTTTCAGTAACAAGTGAGGTGCATCGATTAATAAAATCCTTTCTCCTAGTGTCGATGGTTTCCTTAAGATTCAAGTTTTCATTTTCAAGACTTTCAAAGTTATTCCTCAGTTTTGATAATTCTGAATCTAAAATCTTACATTTTTTACATTCTAGGTTTTGAATATTTTCAATTTCAGTTTCTAACCTAGAGTTTTCATGGACAAGTTCTCTCCTATCAGATTTTAGTTTTTCAATTTTAGATTCAAGAGTATCAATTATTTTAGTAAAATCACAACACATTGAAACAAGTTCTTTATAAGAATAGTTACTTACCTCACTAGATTCCTCTAAGCTTGCTTCTGAATCCGATTTTGACATAAGACACAAGTTAGCCTCCTCTGAGCTATTATTTGAAACTTCCTCTCCTTCTTCATCGTCCCAAGTTGCTGCAAAAGCCTTCTTTTTCTTTTTCTTTCCTTTGTTGTTTTTGAGAAGTGGACATTTTTGTTTGAAGTGGCCAGGCTTCTTGCAGTTATAGCATGTCAATTCATTATCGGAATCGTCAGAATTCTTTGACTTATTACCACTTATTTTCTTCTTTCGTGACTTGAATCTTGACCATTTTTTAAGATTATTGACAGCCATTGCAAGCTCTTCAATTAGATCTTCTTCTTCTTCATCGCTTTCTTCTTTGCTCTTTAAGGCAATCGTCTTCTTCTTTGGTTCGGAGTTGTTGCGTTCTTCCTTTGCTTTTAGCTCAAGCTCATATGTCATCAAGTTGCCAATTAACTCCTCCATGCTTAGTTTGCTCAGATCTTTCGATTCTTGGATTGCTGTGACTTTTGCCTCAAAGTTCATTGGTAAAACTCGTAGTATCTTCCGCACAAGCTCTACCTTAGTGAATACCTTCCCAAGCGCTCTAGCATTGTATACCAAGGTTGAAAAGCGTCCAAACATATCCTTTATGCTCTCGCATTTGTCCATCACAAAGTTTTCGTATTCATTGCTGAATAGGGCTAGCCGAGACTCCTTGACTTGAGAAGTTCCTTCGTGTGTCACCTCCAAAGTATGCCATATTTCCTGTGCTGTTGTACAATGAGAAATTCTATTAAATTCATTTTTATCAAGAGCACATATCAAAGCATTCATGGCTTTAGCATTTGTTGTTTTCAATTTCTTATCGTTAGCATCCCACCTATCCTTAGGTTTAGGAATCTCAGTATCACCAACGATTATAGTGGGGGGTTTATAGCCAGTTTCAATAATATCCCAAACTTCATAATCAATAGAACTGAGATAGATACCCATCCTAACTTTCCAATAAGCATAATCGTTCCCGTTAAACATGGGTGGCCTAGCAATAGATTGCCCCTCAGAAAAAGCATTATTTTGTAGACTCATGACTCTAGAGTTTAAAAAAAATTGTATACCGGGCTCTGATACCACTTGTAGGATCTAAATTAACCCTAGAGGGGGGGTGAATAGGGTTATAGCAAATTTTCTTGATTTAAACACAAAAATAAACTGCAGAAATAAATATACTGAAAAGTAAATCACACACAAGATTTACCCAGCTTCGGCAACCCCTGCCTACTGCTGCATTCCCAGATTTCTATTAGAATTAAACAGTATCACGCTTACAAACACTCTAACAGACTTGCAAACCCTGCTACCGCCTATAGAGTTTTGCAAACTCGCAACCCCTGCTTACTGAACTAACTCTAAATAGACAATCAGACACAACCTAAAACCTAGGTGGTGATTTACCTAAACTCTTTGATTCGTAAAATAAAAAACAATAATTAAGAACAAAATAAAATAGCCCTAAACTAATTAACAATATTAATATAAGTTTATAATCAAACAAAAACCCCCTTTTGTTTTTTAACACCGGCCCACTTCCTTATTTCACCCGATCCTCTTTTTGTCTTCGTTCGTGAGAAATAATGGCGGCTTCGTTCTGATTAGGGCTTCGTTCCCTTTTGATCCAGTTAGGGCTTCGGCTCTTTGTTGCAATTAGGGCTTCGGTTTCTTCAATTGATCTGTGATTGGTTGCCCTAGCTTGCTTGCAGTTGCTCGATCGAGTTTTGATGCTTGTGAATTCGGTATGTGCTGTCTCCTTTTGCTTTTCTAAATTGATACTTGAACTCGATCGAATTTTAAATGCCGATGATGATTAGGGTTTTAATAGGATTTGATTTCCTATTTTTGCGTTCGTATATTCGTGTTTGAATTTTTCATTGAATCATTTCGGCCACTTGATGATGCTTGAATGAATGAGATTGATTCTGACTACTTCAAATTGTATATTGATGGTCACGGCTTTGATCATATGACTTGTTCGATTCCTTGATTCATACGGCAGAGACTTTCTACTTTTTCTTGAATTTGACTTTTTCAAAGAAGTATCTGTCTTCGTGACTTGCCATTACCATTGCGTTCACTGGTCAATTACTGCTTTACTGATTTCTCTGTATTCGATACTTTCTATGTTTGACTGCCACTGGCTTTGACTTGGTTATCCCTTCGAATTTCTTTTGGCTTCACTGTGACATTTGCTCTTGCTCTGATACAGATGCTACACTTGTTCATGTATTCGACATTGTTCACTTTGACATTTAACCATACTGTTACTTGTGATATATTCTCTAGTTGCACACTGCTTGTTAACTACTGCTTCAACTTGTTACTTCTGCAGTTGTTGTAGTCTTTGTTGTCTGCACTTGTACTTGATGTTGCAGTTTCTGGCCTTGTATCATGATGCAGTCTTCATTCGTGTTTGTTACTGTCCTATATATGATGTATGAACTGCTGTGTTGATCACTGATGCATTTGAAGCTGGTCTTGTTGTCGTTGCTATGCAGTTGCTATGCCTTGTAGCTTGCCACTGACTTGTGTTCCATTTATTTGCACTTGATCAATGCTTTGAGTTTCACTGCCTTCTGTCCATGTTGGTACTGGCTGCATCACTGTAGTTTGCTACTGTATCATTGAGTAGCTGTCGTATTATTCATCTTATGTTTGAACATAACATTCATTTTGTTGTTTCACTTGTGTACTGCCTTCACTGTCCACTTGAACTGTTTCACTATGGTTTCATGCCTTGTAGTTGTATTTGAGTCAGTGCTTCACCATATCACTTTTTGATTTATGCTGCATCACTTGTAGCTTTATGTATTCATGTGCTTGTCTGCATTCACTCTGGCTTGTGTTATGATTGCTGAGAAGTTGCATTGATCTTTGTAGTACTTTATGTTGACATTTTCTTTGACGCTGTTTTGTTGGGTTGTGTCTTCATTGATGTGTCACTGCATACATGTGTACTTGATTCTTTGATGTTGTAACCTCTGGTATGCTGCATATTGTCACTGTATTGGTTCGAGTCAGTTTGCATGGTCACTTATGCAGTTTGAAGCTTTGAACTGTTTTCAACTTGACACTGTTGTACACTTTGGTCTATTGGGCTGCATTTGTGTATATTTGATCATTTTTGCAACCTGGTCTGGTGCACCTTGTTTCATGCTTGAGACTGTGCTTGCATTGTCTGGTCAGTGGTGCTTTGAGTTGAACCTATCTTGGGTTTGACCTTGTTATTGATTTCTGTGCTTTTGTTTGATTTTTGCACACGAGTTGGCGAGGCAGTGCACACGTATACGAATGTACACGTGTGTACTGCAGCCACTTGTAATTACCTGTCCCTGATAAAATGCTGATATGAACAGATACAATCAAAAACGATGACGAACAACCCAAATAACTGAGGCAAACAATGTTTTCAAAAATCATCTTTTATTTATGAATTGCAAAGAATTTTTTTTCAATTTTACTGCGTTTGAAAATATTTTTGCAGATTACTCAGATGCTGGATTCAAACCGGAATGCAATTGAAGACAAAATACGAGTGTGAGTGATATGTAGTGAGATTATCAATGTAAAAATATTTGTGATGTAATCGTGATGTAATCAGAAATGTATATGTATAGTGAGAGCATGAATTTGTACTATTCAAGTTTGTAATAAATATTTGTTTGAATAAAATATTCGTTTGAATTCAAAAACTGTGTAACTTGTTCTGTTTGAATTCAAATTCAAATTCTGTGTAATTTATTTTATTCAACAAATATTTATTTATTCTAAAAAATAAAATAGTACATTACCAAATACATTTAAATGAATGTATATATGTTTATTATCATCAAACAAAAAATCATATAGCGCAAGGCGGATATTCAACAGTTTGTGGGTTTCAGATAGAACCTAAGAATTAATACAAAAGTATCGGTCGACATGCATCAAAAGTAAGCAAATATGTTGAAGGAGAAATCAAATATTTTGGTTTTCAGTCAAAATACATATGTAGTATATGTTTGTTAGAAAGAACATTAAAACATACCAAGATATTTCTAAACTATAAGTAAAAAACATACTACCGGTTGTCAACAATGTACTTATTTTAAAACAAATTTTTAGTTTGGTTATTTTATTCTTAATACTGGAGTTGAAAAGAATATCTTTTACAATCAATGTTAAAGGATGTTGGGATTATCTCTGATGATATACATAAAAACCATATTAAAATACTTAATATGAATCATATAAGATGGATTCCTTTGGCATCTACAATAAGAATTATCATATATGTTTTACTGTTGGCTTCATGGTAATTCGTTTATGTAATTGGTACATTGAGCAAGTATCAAATCCGAAATAATATGATTTAATGCTAGTTAAGAGTGTTCTCGAGTATTTATAAATATTAGAGAACTGTTTATAGAAACATTGTACTCTTTATGAAGGAGTATTTATTAGTACTTTGGCATTGGTTTTGATGACAACAATCATATGACAATACATAATAGATAACATTATACAAAATAAAGATATTACTGCTTTTTAGCAAGTTATATACAGCATATAATGCAAGATATTAGATAGGTTTTAATTAAGAAGACTGTATGTATCAGGTGAAGATCCAAGAAGCTAATATAAAGATTCAAGAGTTAAAGATTAAAGACTCGTGAGTATTGAAGAACTCAAAATTTCCCAGATAAGTCATAGAGTCGTAGAATTTTTGTTAAAACCTACTAGCAATTCTTTGATTTTTCTCTCTCTATATTTCCTTTACAAGTGATTTTGAATTTCAAATATCTTCAAATTCAAAAATAGTTTTTAAAGAGAATTTTTATTTTCAAAAAAATATTTCAAAATAGCCTTTAAATTATTCTACTTTTTGATTTTATTATACCTTGAAAAATTAAGTTTTTAAAGTGTTTTATAATAAACTTTGAATATTGTACTTTGTTATAGTTTTAGTTTTAAAGCTTTCTAAATGTTTATAAGTATATTATAATATTTGTTATACTTTTGATTTTAAATATATTCACTTATACTATATTATTTATATTTAAAATTCTTTATGTACTTAAATATTCTAAAAATAATTTTATAAAGTTTTCTTAAGTTTTGATATAATTAAAATATGTATAAACTATGTTTAAATGGTTTTACTAAGTATCAAAATATTTTGCAAACCGTAATATTTTTAAAATAATTTTTATAAAATGTTTTTCAAAGTTACAAAGGGTATGCCAACATATCCCTATAGAGTATTTCGACCTATGGACTGAAATTTTCAAAATTCAAATTTGAATCGAAGTGTCTTTTCATCATATCTCTTTGCAAATGGACATGACTGTTGTTTCTCTATAAATAGGTGGTAAACCAATGAAATTTGGTTAATTACTTTCTTATATTTTCTTTTTTTCACTCTCTTGTTTTCTAAAAGAAATTCTACTAAAATCCTTCTCAAATTCAATCAGAATCAAATTAAACTTCTCAAATTCAATTAGAATCAAATTCAATTAGAATCAAATTCAACTCCAATGATTTAATTGTCTACTAATCTCTCTCATATCTCTTACTCAAACATGATCAGAGTGGTGTTCAAGAGGTTATAGGATCATTTGTATTCAAGATCAACAATCTATGTCTGTAAAACTCTATCAAATTATACTCATATTTTAGTGGGTATGATTTTAGCCTGTGTAAATCAATTAAATGTGCTTGGTAATTGGGAAATTCAAGTGGGTATGCTTATGTTCTTTGTAAATCAAGTAAGTCTACCTAGAACTCAAAAAGTATGGAGGGTGTGTCTCATTGCCTTGAAATCGAGATTGTATTGTCATTGCTATTTGAAAAGAAATATGTATAAGGAATTATATGGGACTTGATGTAGGATAACTCTGAACCAGTATAAAATCCTGATGTGTTTATTCCTTTTTACTTTTACTACATTTTTTTGATATGTGATTGTTAATTACATTGTTTAAACTGTAATCTTAAAAGAAGTCAAAAAGATTCACAAATATTAGAAAACACTATTCACCTTCCCTCTAATGTTAAATTTTTCTTAAGATCCATCTTCCGCTAAATAACATTTGGTATCAGAGCACTGGTTTTCAAAGTATTCATAATTTTGATTTTTGAAATTTTTTAATGGTGAACAACACTGTTAGTAATACTATTAGTAGCACTTTTAATCTACTTGTTAGTTATTCTTTTATAGAAAGAAAATTATTGCTAGACCTTCACTATTTAATGTTAGTAATTACGTATAATTTTCATGTAGGATGAAAATTTATTTATAGTCAATTGATCCAGATATTTGGAACATCATACAAAATGAGCACATCGAGCCCCAGACCAATTTTTCAACTTGGGCTGCAGACCAAAAGGCAGCTGCATAAAGTAACTCTAACGCCATGAATTTTTTGTTTTGTTCATTAGACAGAAATGAATTTAGTACTGTGTTTATCTGTAAATATGCATTTGAAATATGGAGAACATTGCAAGCTACACATGAGGTTACTAGTAAAGTCAAATAGATAAAAATTTCTGTGTTAACTAATCAGTTTAATTATTTAAAATGTGCCTAAATGAGTTCATTTCTGATATGTGCAATATATTTCAAGATATAGTTCATTCACTGGTCGTACCTGGTAAAAAAAATTCTAAGGAGGACCAAGTTGGAAAAACCTACGATTAACTTACTCCTGAACGGGACTAAAAAACTCTTGCGACTGAAGAGGCTAGTGACATTAGCGCTTTGAAAATTGAAGATTTAATTGGAAATTTAATGTCATTTGAAGCGCAGATGTAGGGCGTGAGAGAAACCAAGGCAATAGAGAAGAAATCCATTACTTTCAACGTCACATCAGATGGTCTAGATTCAGACAATGGTGATGATGAGGAAATTGCCTTCATGACAAGAAATTTTAGAAGCACGGAAAGATGAATATTATAGGGAGATATGACAATAAAAATCCAAGAAGCGGAAATGGTGTTAAATGTTTAACAGTGATGAACCTGGATGTATAAAAAGAGACTGTCCACATCCTAAGAAACCAAAAAAACACCAAATATTGATTTGTCCAAAAAACGGAGAAGGGCTTGTGCTGCAACATTGGACGATTTAGACACTTCCTCAAGTGGTAATGAACCAGATATAGATAATGCTAATATGTGCTTCATAGTGATAATTAATGAGAAATTTGGAAAAACCGAACAAAATAGGTATGCACTAAATAAAAAATTTATTTATTGTTGTTTTTTATATTTGTTGATTATTATTGATTGCTAGGAATAACTTATAGATTAATAATAATATTGGATGAATATTGTGCGTATATATTTCAATATTACATATATATTTAATAGAATATTAAGTAAAAATATAATAAAATATTTTAAGGTATATATTAAATAATTATTGTAAGATAATTATAAGTATAGACAAATAGCAATTATTTATTGAATTTCTCTTTTTGAAATTTTTGACCTATATGTTGACATAACCCACATGTATATGTATCGACAAATGCAGATAGATTTTGAATTTCAATTTCAAAATTGAATTTTTCTTCACCTTTTCACCAACCTCTATATTCTGAAAAGATGTCCTTTGACCAGAAAACATGTCCTTTAATTTTCTATTTATTTACTCTATCTTTATCTATTCATTTCACTTTCATTTTCAAATTCAAAAATCATTAACTCTCTTATTTCTTCAAATTATTCTTCAATGGCCTCAAATAATAATCTATCAACCATGAGGCTTTCTAAAAAACAAAGTGCTTTTTTTTCAATGACAAAGAAGCTATGCAAGCTTATATGGAGTATATCTCTTTCGAAAAAGTCTCTCCTAGAAGATTTGGTATTTTTGAAAAATTTTCTACTTATAATCTTTTTAGTCTTTGTTTACAAAATAAAATTCCTAGTTTAATCTATGCTTCTCAAAATGATTTCGTTTTTTTAATTTAAATTTAGTAGAAAATGTTTTATACAAATTTGAAAGGAAAATTTATGATGGAAATGAAGGAGAAGTTAGAGTTGTGTCAAGGGGACACAAATTATTTTAAATTATGAGATTTTGGGTCACATTCTCGGATGTAAATCTAGTAGAATGGACCTTTCAACTTTTAAATTTGATTTTCAAAACCATAAGGTAATTCATGAACATTTCAAAAGTGATGATGACTTTGAATCCAAAAACAAAAACCTACATCCAAAAACAAGAATTTTAAGCCTTCTTTTACAACAGAGTATTGCTCCTAAAACGGGTAATTATAATAGTCCGACTCAAAAAGATTTCAAGGCTCTTTTCACCATTTATTGGTAATATGACATAAATTGGTCTCAAGTCATTTTGGATGAATTTTTTCCAAAAAATCTTTCTAAGCACGAGAACACACTATTTCATGGTATGTATCACACTAGAGTTTTCACTTATTTCGGCGTTGACCTTAAAAGGGAGGAAACCATTCCTCAAAAAACATTTAATAAGGCAAACAGCAAACTCGTACATATTTCATCCTTTTTTGAGCCTTATTAAACACTTATGGAAAATGAACAAAGATTGGCTTGGGAAGAAGAGAAAGATATATGGGAAGAGGAGGAGGAGGAAGACGAAATGTAAGTCGAGAAGGAAGAACAAAAGAAGAAGGAGGATACTTCCGTGAAAAGTATTAATATGCCATCTAATCATCCAACAATGAACTTCTCAAAAATCAAGAGAAGATCATTCACAAGAAAAGAAGCTTAAGAAATCATTTTCAAAGAAGTTTTCTTCACTTTCCACCAAAATGGATAAATTCTTTGGAAAGTCATCTACATGCTTGGTGGTTCTTGTTCATCTCCATCTATATCTTTCTAGTTGTTTTTTTATATTATCTATCTATGTATTTGGATGTTCTAGTCTGAGTTTGTTAACCCTCCTTTTGGCAAGGCAATACATAGGCGGATTTAACCCAACAGACTTCACAATTGTCAAGACCAATGAGTGCAGAGCGATAGTTGTAGGACCCAAAGGTAAAGTACCAATGGTTATACGAAGCCAGAGTTAGATGGAGGTTGTAGATAAACGATGCAGGGTGCTTGAAATATGGTTTAGCTTGGAACTCAAGGGATCGGCATACCTTCATGTAGTAAGAGGGATTAGCATACCTTTATGGAGTAGGATGGATCAGTGTGCTTTATGAAGGATGGATCGGCATACTCCATAAAGCAAGGATCGGTATAGTCATGTGAGTGAAGTAATAGAGGGATCGGCCTGAGTAGGGGAGAAGGATCAGCATAGCTTAGTGGAATCAGAGGGATCAGCATGACATGATGGATTTCGAGGGTTCGGCATAAACGTTAATACATGGATTGGCACAACATGACCGGTTATGTGATTGATCAGCATGGCATGATGGAAGTATATGGATTGGCATGGCATAGACGTTTGCATGATGGATCGACATAGTTGAAGCACTCGAGAGATCAGCACAAATAAGTGCGCATTGATCAGCGCAAGCAGAAGGGCATGGATCGGCATGGTCCATTTGGAATTGTTCGGCAGAAAAGGCCCCCAAGTGGATCTAAACCAAAGATTAAACAAAATAATGAGTTCTACCTATTCAAACAGCACGATATTTGAAGTACCATACATGTCTAAACATGAAGAAGCCACAATAAGGATCGCTGCTCTAGAATCGACCAATGGATGGATCAGTTTCAATCCATCTTCATAGGGATTTAAGCCTAGCGACCCCTATGGTGGGCCCATATGAATAAGAAGGTCCTATAGCCAAAGTTTTGGAAAGATCGGTGCACGTCTTCCCCTATAAATACAGCAGGCATGGCTTCTAAAAATAGGATCTTTGTTCTGCTTCTCTTTATCTTTTACCTAGGCTATACTCTGCCATTTTTATTCTTGAAATTCATGGATTTATAACTGTAATCAGTAGTATAAACTAATCAAAGGAAAGTCTTAAGAGTGGACGTTAGCCGGAGTTAGCAGAACCACTGTAAATCTGCATCTCTATTTACATTCTTTCTAATTGTTTTTAAGTTTGTTCTTTATTAATTTCTCTTCATATTTATGTGACTGAATTGGATATTGGTGCTTTCACACAATTGGGTGTTAGTTTTAATTTTGATGCTAACATTTTAGTGTTTTCATTGAGAAAACTTACACCCGCTGATTTGGAAGCTAGAATCTTAGATTTGGGAGCTCGGATATTTGGATCTAGAAAGCAATGACTAAGAAATCAACAATGAGAGTGCTAACAGAATGGATCCACTATAGAAGGAGTCAGGCGGCTTCCTAAGGGGCTGGAGCCGATCAAGCATCTGTCTATATCGCCAGGGATGAAATGGAAATGATGATGGATATTATGAAGGAAAGGATGCTAAAAAGACAAGAGGAGATGATCTAGAACTTACTTCAACAAATTAGACAAGCTGGAGCACAGAATCAAGGAGTAGATGCGACAGGGATCGTTGAAAATTAGAACCAAGAACATGAAAATGGAGCCAATAGACAAAGGAATAGAACAGAGCAGCCGAGGATGATCCCCTTCCAACCTAGTGGGATCAGCATCAATCCCTCCAGAGGGATCTGGACCGATCCACAAAGGCTAAGGGGCATGCCCCGGGGTTTGGTTGATCATGATACTGGAGGACTTGTGATCGATCCCATGGAGCTTGGAGAAAATCGGAATTTGGATGCTCGTCCGGAGGAGTACATTCGAAACTCCCTTGTAGATTCGGGGGCAGCTTGGGCATGTTGATATGAGACTACCATCGAAAGACAATGATAGGTTTGTGGAGATGATAAGGCGAGCTATGCGTGGAGGATTAGTGAACAGGGATTTGGAGGATGTAAATAGAAGTCCATTCGCTTCAAATATCTAGCAAACTAAGAGTCCACCGGAGTTAAAACTACTAATGCTTGAGACATATGGTGGAAAAACAGATACCGCTATTCATTTGACAAGGTACATGAGGCACATGGAAGTACTGGGGGCATCAGAGGAAGTCATAGCATAGTGATTCCCCTTGTACTTAATGGATATAGCTGCACTATGGTTCAAATAATTGGAAAACAGCTCTATTAGCACATGGACAGAATTCATCGAAAGGTTTAAGAGGCAGTTTAGGGTTCACATCTCGAGACCCAAAAATATGATGAGTTTAGCAACACTAAAACAGAGGACTGGATAGTCCCTAAGGAGTTTCCTAACACAGTTTAATGCCGCGGCGACATTGATAGATCGTCTGAATCCATCCATGGTTTTGATGGCAGTGTATTTAGAATTGCTAACGGTATGAAGTTTAAGGATTCACTGGTGCAGGATCCACCTATGGATCTTTAGGGGTTTTATCATGAAGTAGAAAGGTTCCTGCGGCAGGAAGGCGTACAAGTAGACAAATCAGAGGTGAATGCTGTGCAAAGTGAAGGATCATCAGGAAGTGTAAACGAAAATGATAAAGGCAATGAAAATTGAACGATAGCATTAATGTATCGAAGAGGCAATGGAGAAAACAAAAATTCTCTTCTTATACAGATTTGACTGAATCCTAGAAAGAATTTATTTGGATATTCGAGGACCTCTTCAATATCGAAGGCCACCAAGGAGGGAACCCTTTGAACGTGAGCGGGCATCAGGAAAGCAATGCCTATTCCATGAGCTAGATGGGCACAATACAAATGACTGTAGGCATTTGAAGGATATCATTGAGGAACGCGTAAGGAATGGTCATTTGCAATAATACAATAGGACTCGGGATGCAATGGTGGAATAGGAGTAGCCACCGTCCACCTCAAACGAAATGGAACTGCATCAAGGCATTATCATAAACTTGTCATCAATTGGTCGGGATGGCACGGAATAAGTAGTAAACTTCATTGTAATACAGATAAGTCACTTACGCATATACGAGATCGAGGATAGTCCCTAGGCATGCTCTGAGATGATAATAATCCGTTGTGCTCGGGTTTGTGAAATTCGTTTTATTTCTTCTTATTTACTTCGAACTTTTGTTTATTGGTCGTACGAAGTCTTATTTTATGGACTTAGGGAAGCTTAAGTCTAGATTAATGTAATAAATAACATAGGTTATGGTCATATACTCGACCGGAGAGACGGTGAAATAACCGTGAGTCATGAGTCCCTTCGCTGGTGAGCGATAGGATGGGTTAGTACACGGATTAAGTCCACGACTAGGGGTCGAGGCCGGAGAAGGATACCCTATGGATTAAGCCCATGACTAGACAGTCGATGCCAGAGAATAAACCCCAACATGTCGTTGAGTATGGATTATGCTCGGTAAGGATATGGAGAGATCAAGGTCGTCCGGTATGGACTATGCCTGGCAAAGGGTGGCCGCTTCATTGGAGAGCAATAAGATCAGCCTACTCAAGTCATCGAGTATGGATTGTGCTTGGAAAGGATCTGGTGAGATCAAGGACTTGGATTAGGCTAACGACCCAAAGAGGTCTATGGATTTGGATATGGACCCGAGGCAGTCTTGGATTTGGATAAAACAACCTAGAGAGGTCTATGGATTTGGATATGGACCCGAAACAGTCTTGGATTTAGATAAAACGGTCTAGAGAGATTGAGGGTTTAGTTAATGAATTTGGAATGGATTCATAATTGGATATTGACTCAGAACAGTCATGGATTCCGCTAATGATCCGAAGAGATCAAGGAATTGGATTGGCAAAAATTAGATTTTGGATTGGATAGTATGGCAATCAATGAATTATGGACTTCGGATTTTGGATTATGGCAATTCAAAACACATCTTCCTATCGCAAGGCATGTTTTGGGAGCAAAGTGTTAACCCACCTTTCAGCAAGGCAGTACCTAGGCAGATTTAACCCAACAGACTTTACAATTGTCAAGGCCGATAAGTGCAGAACGATGGTTGTAGGACCCAAAGGTAAAGTACAAATGGTTATACGAAGCCAGAGTTGGATGGAGTTGGTAGATGAATGATGCAGTGTGCTTGAAATGTGGATGTTAGCTTGGAACCCAAGGGATCGATACCTTCACGTAGTGGGAGGCATCGGCATACCTTCATGGAGTAGGAGGGGTTGGCGTGCTTCATGAAGGATGGATCGGCATACTCCATAAAGCAAGGATCGGTATAGTCAGGTGGGTGAAGTAATAGAGGGGTCGGCCTAAGTAGAGGAGAAGGATTGTCATAGCTTAGTGTAATCATAGGGATCGGCACGACATGATGGAACTCGAGGTTCGACATAGGCATTAATACATGGATCGGCACGACATGACTGGTCGTGTGATGGATCGGCATCGCATGATGGAAGTATATGGATCAGCGTGGCATAGATGTTTGTATAATGGATCGGCATAGCCGAAGCACAGGAGAGACAGGCAAAAATAAGTGTGCATGGATCGGCGTAAGTAGAAGGGCATGGATCGGCATGGTCCATTTGGAATTGTTCGGAACAAAAGGCCTCCAAGTGGATCTGAACCAAAGATTAAACAAAAGCATGAGTTCTACCTGCACAATCAGCATGATATTTGAAGTACCAACATGTCTAAAAATGAAGAAGCCACTATAAGGATCCCTGCTCCAGAGTTGACCAATGGATGATTCGGTGACAATCCATCATCATTAGGATTTGGGCATAACGACCCCCAGGGTGGGCTAATATGGATAAGACGGTCGTATAGCCGAAATTTCAAAGAGATTGGTGCATGTCTTTCGCTATAAGTATAGTAGGCATAGCTTAAGAAAAGAGGATCTTCATTCTGCTCTTCTTCATCTTCTACCTAGACTATATACTCCATCATTTTTATTCTTGAATTTTATGGGTTTGTAAGTATAATCGGCAGTATAAACTAATAAAAGGAAAATCTTAAGAGTGGATGTAGGCCAAAGTTATTCGAACCACTATAAATCTGTGTCACTGTTTACTTTCTTTCTAATTGTTTTTTATTTGTTCTTCATTTATTTCTCTTCATATTTCTGTGATCGGATTGAAAATTGATACTTTCACATAATTGGGTGTTGGTGACCAATTTTGACGCCAACAGTGTTAATCTTATGTATCTTTCTTCCATCTAATGTATTTCATTTCTCATCTTTATTTTCAATGAAATTCTATTTTCTATTGTTATACATTGTTAATCATCTAGCAATGTAAAGTAGTTTTAAAAATTATAGTGCATATGTCAACATATGCCAAGCATGTATGTCGACATATAATGTTCACCTTTCAAAAAAAGTTAAAAATTAAAAATAGAATAATTACCAAACACCTATTTATTTCAAACAACTTCTTACCCTTATATATACCTATTCACTCCAGAAAATCATCTTTTTCGGTCTCTTTCTTCCCTCTCTTTCATATATAAATTTAAATCTTCGATAATGGCTTCTCCATATCAAAAACTAGGCGAACATTTTGATTAAACACTTGAATCATTCAAGAATATTCTTACCTTCATTCTTAGAAATCAGAGACACTTAGAACCAAGTCAAATGCAGATGATAAAAGAGCAAGAGAAGAACTTTAATGTCATTCGGTGAATGATTTTCTTTCTTATCAAAAATGAATCAACTAATAATCTTAAAACTACCCTCAATAAAGATGATGAAGATTGAAACGCTACCAAAGCAGATCCAATTTTTGGACCTGATGGATGGGTAGAAGTTTCTAGGGAAGTATAAAAATCGATTGGGTTGGATTTAAATAAGTATTTATATTAATATATTACTATATTGATTCGGGTGGATTGGATTGACTTTGTGTGAATTAACTGGATTTGATTTATTGAATTATATGATTGATTGGTTTGGTTTACTTGCTTTATTTGACTTATCGAATGTATTAATTAATGCGATAAATATAATTTGTTTATGTTACCACTCTTATATAAGTGTTATTTCTTTTTCTAATTGCTTTTATATCTCATTATTATATATATTATGCAGTACGTTAGCTATGCGGAGTTTTTTAGTTAGATTATTGTTGATGACAATTGGGGAGAAATCTATAAAATCTAGGCATAGATTAAATGGGAGTTTTGTAACTCAAAGAGAGTTATAGCATATTTTATATACATGGTTGTCATCATTAAAAAGGAGGAGATTATTAGTATCTTAGGCATTGGTTTCGATGACAACAACCATATGACATTACGTAAAATATTGATAAAATTATATAAAATATAGATACTAATGTCTTTATTAAGTTATGTATGGTATATAGAGTATGATATTAAACATGTATTAATTAGGAAGACTACACAGTATGAAGATTCAAGAGGCTGATATAGATGTGAGAAATGTGGATTACGGATCTTAAGGCTGGAATAAAACTAGAGGGGGTGAATAATGTTTTATGGATTTTCTAAATCTTTTTGGAACTTATGTAATTTAATCACCAACAAATGCAATTCACAAACACAGATATAATCATAGAATCAGACACAGATGCAAATACTAAATAAAAGCAGTAAAGGAAAGAACACACCAGGATTTATACTGGTTCGGAGTTACCCTACATCCAGTCCCGCACAATCGTACGGATTTCTTTTCAAAATAATCTCCCAGATTACATCCTTGGTTTCAAGGCTACGAGGTACACCCTCCTGTATTCGAGTTCAGGGCAACTCTCTTGATTTAACCAGGCTACAAGATCACCTAATTGATTTCTAAGGCTACAATCACACCGATTCATTTCAAGGCTCAACCGCACCTTTTACTTAATAGTTTGATTTACAAAAGATCCTATAACTCTGAATAGCACTGAGATCTTATGGAGAGTGTGGCATAGTGTCAAATAAGAGATAATCAAGTTTTCTTCACTTGGTATTTCAGCGGAGTATAGTTTGGGATTCTTTAGAATAATTGTGGAGGATGTAGAGGAACGAAAACAAGTGAAATCTGATGAAAAATTCGTTTAGAACTACTAGTATTTATAGAAGATCAAAAGCCATACCTATTTGTGAAAGGATATGACGAATAGACACTTCTTTTGAAAATTTAAATTTTGAATTTAACGGGCACCATGTCGACATGGGAGGTTGATTGATGTCGACATGCTTTAGGCAAAATTGATGATTCTGATTTTCTTATTAAAATTGGTTTCTATAATTTGTCAAAATAATTTCTAAACTTTGTAAATATATTTGAATATAGTTTAAACATATAAAAGTAATTTTTAATATATAATCTTAATCTATAAAGTGATTTTAAAATCTGAGTATATAAATATTTTAAAGATAAATATTTAAAACAAGAGATGGTTTAAAATCAAGGACAATTTTAAAATCAAAATATTTCAAAATGATAAAGATAATTTTGAGGATAAAATATTTCAATCAAGAGAGATGTCTTTTTAAAAAGGTTTTGAAAACATTTAAAATAGGAGATATATTTTTGAAAAACATTTTATAAAATTAGTGGATATCAAAGTAGGACCACTATATGTTCCACTAGATATTGTCGTAGGTTCCATCCCACTAGGGTTCCATCCCTTTAACAGGCTCGAAGTGGATTCCATTCCATGAATAGATTTCGAATAAATATGTAAGTGTTTTCAAGAAGTTTTACATAATTATAGACTCAATAATTATCTTGTACTCTTGAAATATTGAACTCTTGATATCTTGATACTCATGAGTCTTCAATCTTAATATCTTCAATATTGAATCTCTATACTATAGAGTCTTCATTCTTGGTACCTGCATGGTTATATCCTGCATAAACACATATATCTAAACTATAATGTTATTATTTATATTTTATAACAAGTTCTAAGGTTGTTGTCATCAAAACCATCATCTCAAGGACTAACAATTGAGACTCAAGAGTTAGAGATTTTGGACTCATGAATATTGAAGAACTCAAGATTTCCTAGATAAGTTATAGAGTTACAAATTTTTTATTAAAACCCTGATAGCACTTATTTAGTCTCTCCCTAATTTTCCTTTTTAAATAATTTTCAATTTCAGATGTCTTAAAATTCAAAAATAGTTTTTAAAAAGAATTCTTATTTTCAAAATAATCTTTCAAAATAGCCATTATATTATTACTATCTTTTGATTTTATTATACCTTGAGAAATTGAGTTTTTAAATCATTTTAAAATATACTTTGAATATTACACTTTGTTATGATTTTATTTTTAAAGCTTTCTACATATTTATAAGTTTATTATAATATTTGTTATAACTTGGATTTTAAATATATACACTTATACTTTATTATTTATATCTAAAATCTTTTTTATACTTAAAATATTCCAAAAAATAATTTTATAAAGTTTTCTTAGGTTTTGGTATAATAAAAATGTATAAACTATGTTTAATTGATTTTACAAAGTATCAAAATATTTCACAAACTTTAATATTTTTAAAATACTTTTATAAAATGATTTTCAAATTTACAAAGGGTATGTCGACATATCCCATAGAGTATGTTAACATATGGACCAAAATTTTAAAATTCAAATTTTGAATGGATGCATCTTTTCATCGTATCTAGGGGGTAAACGAACGAAATCTGGTTAACTACTTTCTCATGTTTTCTCTCTTCTTTCACTCCATTGTTTTCTAAAAGAAATCCTGCTCAAAATCAATCAAAATCACATTCAGTTCGATTGATTTGATTCTCCATTGACTACTCTCTGATCTCTTTCTCCTCTCTCGCCCAAAGAAGATCAAAGTGCTATACAAGAGGTTAAAGAATCATTTGTATTTAAGATCGTTAACGATTTGTGTCTGTAATACTCTATCAAATCATACTCGTATATTGGTGGGTGTGATTGTAGCCCGTGTAAATCAATTGGGTGTGCTTGGTGATCCAGAAATTCAAGTGGGCATGCTTATAGCCCACGAAACCAAATGAGTCTACCTAAAGCTCGAAAATTCTGTATGGTGTGTCTAGTTGCCTTAAAATCGAGATTGTATTGACTTTGCTATTTGAAAAAAAAAATCAATACAAGGAATTGTACAGGATTAGATGCAGGGTAACTCCAAAGCAGTATAAAATCATGTTGTTTACTTTCCTTTTCAATTCTACTGCATTTTATTTATGTTTGAATTTGTGATTATTAATTGCATTGTTTAATTTAGAAAACACTATTCACCCTCCTCCACCGCTAAATTAGCCTTAAGATCCATCTTCCACTAAATAAAAGTATTTATACTCGAACATCATAAGTGATATCGGGTGTATCATGTCTATCCTACATTCTTGATTAAACTAATTCAAAGAGCTTTTATTCGGAATTGTTCCAAACAAAAGGTTATGCCAGAATTAACCAAAAGGCTAAGTATATTTCCTTGAATAACATCGTAGCAAGAGCTCTATGTGTATGAACAAATTTATAACTGAGCTAAGATTGATTCTTAATGTTGAGAATCTTATGACATTATTTTATGAGAACAATATCGTGATGTAGATTGTGAATGAAGCTAATGCTTATAAGTA
Source organism: Allium cepa (assembly GCA_030765085.1). Classification (NCBI taxonomy): domain Eukaryota; kingdom Viridiplantae; phylum Streptophyta; class Magnoliopsida; order Asparagales; family Amaryllidaceae; genus Allium; species Allium cepa. The sequence continues at coordinate 354,179,015 of CM060935.1, forward strand.
GTTAAGACATATATTCCAAAAGGTTCCACGTGAAAAAGTCAATTTATCAACGATAGAGGAGCACTAATTAACATAGTAAATAATTAAAACAACATGGCATATCCATTCACGTGGGACAAGCTTGATCCGTTTTGAGACAGTAGATCGAAGGAATGGAATTATGATCCAGTAATTGACCCTAAATGCAAGTGAGAGATTGAAAGTGTTACTGGTATTCCCTAGAGGCAATTATGTAAATTATTGCATATATTTAACTTTATACCAATCTTGTTTGCAATAAAGGTATTTGATTTCTATTATATACTTTGTTACATTGTTATAGAATAATTAAACAATTAATTTAAAGTATATTAATTAGAAATCGTAAAATAAAATGTTATGTGATAATTGACACAAATAGTTATGATCATGAAAAAATTATCGCATATAGAATAACATGTTATTTTAAATATTCACGGTCAATATGTTTTGAAAAAGGATATCGATACATTCCTTAAGATCAATGTACCCAGTGCTCTCCAAATGTTGGGCAATGTACTACTCATGGCTGCTCGAGGCATCAAGGGGTAAAGCACTCATAGTTATTGGATAACTATGGAATGACCTATCTGAGAGTTTTTTATTGATTAATAACAACTAATTCTAATAGGAAATCTTAGTATCACAACTTTACACGATTCTCTCAACTTTAGAATGTTGTGGAACTTCTATGTTGATACTCCACTTTGACTATAGTTAAATCATGGTATGATGACCATTAATCAACTATGATTGGGTTTAAGTAAAAGCATAGGAAGCGAAATGCTATGCAATAGAGAATTCATCCCCTCGGTTGTATGAGGTTGGTATCATGGTCGACTGTAGTCAATTTAAATTCAAAATCCCTAACTAGAGTAGTATAGTTAATAATAAACATTATTATAAAAGCAAAGACTTTATTATGGACTAACCAAATTGAACATGAATAATACTAACATTTTAACCAAAACCATGTTCCAAACATCCTAAAGTGATATAGCATTGAGTTGAAGAAAATGAGTGTACATAAGCATTACTAAAAGGTGCCACTTAAATTTTAAAATTGGATTTTACCGACAAGATCTATAAGTGGTGAATTAGGTCAAACTATTACACGACTAGTTAAGTTGATATGTGAATGTTAGTATTTGAATTGTCTGAATATTAATTGTTGACTAATTCACACTTATGAGTTGCACAAATGAATTGATTACAGTCTCTGAATCAACACAAGCTTTAATTAAAGTTATAAAGTGTTATAAATTAATCAATATTTATTGAATATCAATTATTGTTGTATTTAATATTTGATTTATATTTCATAAGCGAGGTAGATTTTAAACATGATCTAGGTGCAATTAATAATTAATTCGGTGTGTATTTAAAAGTTATATATGTATGGATCAGTATACAATATCAGTGCATATTTGAATTTGACATAAATAGAGTTAATTAAAAACAGGTTTGAGTATTTAATTGGTCCATCATGGGAAAAATAGACCTTCCAAAGAAGAGGTAGGAGTGATGTGATCTAATTTTGAATTAGTAGGAGATATTTATGGAAGAATTGATCTCCAAATTGTTGTATAAATACAAAGCCAAATCTCATTGCCTTTTATGATGCTTTTGTCAATTCTCTTGCCTCTTTCTTCTTCATCATTTCAAACATATATTTTCTCAAAAAAGAAACGATCGTCCTCATATATCATAAATACAAGGAACTACAACTATATTCTTTGGTGATGCATCAATTTTTAGCATCGGTCATGCAAATCAAGGAGATCAATAGATCAAGATGTGAGTGTAAGACATTATTATCCTTAGATAAATTATATATTCGTGATATATGAAATCTATTTACTTTTATAATAGTTTTATTTATTTGTTATTGTCTTCCATTAATTATAAATGCATTTGATCTCATTGAACAATAATTTCGAATAATTTTTCTATTTTAGTACAAAATTATAAATCAAATATATATGTAAATATTATAATTCAATCGTATAAATGAAATTTAATATATATATTATAATTATATAAGAATCATAGATAATTTTAATAACTTTTGATGATTATTTATTAATTTTAAAACTTAAAATTCATTTAAATCATATTTAAAAATACATAAAAATTTATTAAGTTATTTTTACAATTATTTTTTAAAAAAGTAAAAAAATTCTAGCCAAATTTTATAACATTTTTTTATTTATATTGACAACTTATATATATATATATATTATAACATGTATACGCACATGCATATTTATTAAAACTAGCTTTTAAATATATTTTTTTTGCAGCCAAATAATGTTTTACATATTTATAATTTTAAAATAATGATTTTATAATCTATTTTTTGAAAATGCATATTTATAATATATATGTATGTATGTTTGTGTGTGTGTATAAATTGTTTATACATATAAAAATAGTGTTGTGTATTTTAAATAAATAAATAAAAATAATATATACATATATATCAGCTTTTTTTAATAATTTCACATAAATATACATATTTAAATTTGATTGAATATATATTAATTCATTTTTTAAGATCTAATGTTGAATTTTAAAATGTTTTACTAAGTAATTATTAGATATTATAAATAAAAATTTTGAATTTAAAATTCATTAACTTAGCCAAAATTAGATTAGATGTTTTATATCTTATTATATATAAATAATTTTAAAATTTTATTTATATCTATATATCTTATAAATATATTAGACGATGTTTTGAGACAACTAACATATATATAAATGGCCAATGTTTACATAGTTGGTATAAACCCCAATATCTACTTATCTAAACATTAACCATGTACACCTAGCTATGTTACATGTTACACTTGTACGTATACATTAGTGTATATTGATATACTCAAAATATATAACTGTTAAATTAATTAACATACACTAAATAATTAAATAAAGAAAATTAATTAAAGTATGAATTTATTTAAACTAATTAGAATGTATCTCGTATAACCATTAAAGTTCACAGGCCTATTAAGATCCAATTAGGGATTTCCTTTTGAAATTCAATATTTTCACTCTCTCCAGACCGGCCAACTTCTAATGAGGGTGTTTTGCACATGTGCCTATATGCCTACTCCTCGCATACATATAGGAGGCTATTAGTTGCATTTTTGCAATCTGTACCATGACATGCTCATCCTCATACTCATGCATATATGTTGTTTTTTCGATTATATATCTTATTTTATGCATGGTAGTGATTATGTTGTTTTAAATGTATGTATAAATGCATGGATTTAAGTTAAACGTATGATTATGTAGTATGTTCTTAAATGCTAAAGAGCGCGTTACATTTTTTCCAGTCCTTCGAAATTTTAGGAATGAAATTTTTTGGGGGGGGAGGAGAATGTAACATCTTGCAAATTTCAATAATAAATTAGAATCTTAAATAAAGGATAAAAAGGTAATTTTACTAAATGGGTAAATATGGGTTTTTTCAAATGATAGAATTAAGTAATTAAACTTGCACAATTGCGTAGAGCATATTTTTTGTGTAAGTTTCACAATAGATATTGTAACGACCCATGTACCGAATGGTCATAAAATATTATTTTTAAATTCTATCGGGTCGTGTGACACTATAACTCCGAAGGAAATTGAGTAGTGAAATTTTTAACCTTGAGAAATTTTATTTGAAAATTTTACCTTGAGAAATTTTATTTGAAAATTTTACCCATTAAAACTTGTAACAGCTATTGATTTAGGTAGAAGCCGAATTAGCATCCGAGGCCAATTTCATTGGAAATATACATTGATTTCCCTATCCGTCGAGTGGTTACAATAGTGATTTTGACTTTTAGGCTTGGAGATGTGGCTTTTTGTAGTTTGCCAATTTTTAGAGCAGCTTAATGGGTAAGTAGTGAGATTGGGGAGAGGCTCAATAACCCATTTTAACTTTAAGGGATATATTGGCTAAAATAAACATCCCTAAATCCTTTTTACCATCCCGAAATGGATCTAAGCCTCCATAAACCCAATCTTCATTCAAAACCATCTTATTTTCTCTTCCAAATTAAGTTTAATTCGTATATTAAGGGTAGACTAGATAGGGGATTAGTTGGAGATCTTCGTAAATATAATTTTGGGAAAGAAAATTTAGGGTTAGCTGTTCATTTTTGGATTGGCTTGGATTTTCATGCAAAACTTGGATTTTGGAGGTTTGGCTTGTGATTTATCATTCTCACCTATTTATACATGTATCAATAGGTTTTAACATGTTTTTAATCTATTTTTAAGGTTAAAAAAATCATGTTTCATTGTTGTTTTAAAACCTTATCTATAGTAACAACGTGAATAAACAAATTTTCAGTGTCCAAAAAATGTTATTTAGATGTGCGGTTGCTTTGATATATGTGAGGCTATGTTGTAGATACATTACATGATTATTCCAATGATTCCTTATGTTATTTCCATGCTTAAATGTTGTTGTAGCATGTGTGATGTTTGTGTGTGTGCGTGAATGGTTGAAAATGCTCATCAAAGCGAATCAGCAGTAGGAGTCATGAATCCATACTTCGAAGAATGGACTCTAAGATGTTGGGAGTGCAGTGGTGAAACCAGTGCATAATTTTAAACAGGAGCTTCTACAACGTATCTGCTTAGTAGTGCCTCTACCATGCTTTGGTCGGTATGGAGTTTGCCCGGGTCTTGCTTCGGGTCAGCACTGAGGAGGATTGAACAACAAATGTTATCGGATAGCGTTGTCGTTCGGGGACTGAACAAGTAATGTGATTCGATGGTTGTTCGTGTCATGCTCAAGGAATAAAGTTGGTTGGTTTGGTCGGTACCCAAACAAGAGTTGTATTTTAGGCTTTGGGGGGGGGGGGGTTGCTTCTAATCAAAAGGAGGGTTGCTTTTGGTTTCTCCAGGGAGTGCTTTGGGTTTGTGAAGGAAATACTCAGGAAGAAACATGGAATCGATGATCGTGGCGAGGCGATACTTTAGGATTCCTTCGGGACTAGTTCCGGGGATCTAGTGGTGATGTGGAGTGAAGTATATATGCAACGACTAGCCTCCTCGACCCTCAGACTCTAATAAATCCTCGGTATTCATCTGCTGTAAATCTAAGTGCCGTAGAGGCAGATTATCATGGGGTAAAAGATAATAAAGAAAAAATAGAAACTTACACGAATGGAATAAAATATGTTATTTCAATATATGTGATCTTTATAGTGGAAATTTTAATTACATTTATCAGAGTCTGTCTTATAAATCAGCTTGGACAGTTATAAATCTCTATCCTTATGTTGAATATAATCGGTAAACTATTGTAGAAGAAATGGAAATAGAGAACTATCTATAAGAACATCTTCAGCTCCAGACCTCAAGTTAACCCAACTACTTGGCTTCCCTAGAAAAGTAGGGCATTTGGAGTTTAATGGAAAAAAAAAATAAACTCTGGGTTAGTCATAGGGCTGGCGTGAGAAACTTAAAATATGGATATTTAAAAACAAAGGGTATTTTATAATGGCACACTGCACATAAACACGGAACGAGTTTTTACCTTATGATAACCAAACCGTTGCTATGAAAAATCAGGGATATTTTCTTTAATGACATTCTTTGAACATCCTTTCAAATAACATATTAATCATATATGGAATTATTATATTTGTTAAATTCAATGGAATGATAGGTTTACTACTAAAACCGTAAAGCTCAAATTGGAGAATGGATTCCATTCAAACATAAGATAAGGGACTACCTTTCGATAATACATCTCTAGATGGATGTACCTAAGGCTCCAACCTCTATCAAAACAGAACTGGCCTACCTTTACTATAGATAGTGCCAAATATAAAATCACCCCGGTCGTTCCTGATCTGTCCAAGAGCCCTCATAGCACACACAACATACCTGAATACAAAGGGTGATCTAGAAAAGTGATGACCATATCCTAATGGGCGTGACCTACTTAGCCTTGTCGCATCTACTCTATTTTTGTCATTCCTGGGTGATGACGCTCAAGGTAAGGATTATTTTTCTCATAGCACGTATTTCAATTGAATGCCACATTGTCAGTTCCTTCGTACATCCATTAATTTCCACAAATGTATAACCTTTGAACTCATACGTCTCAGAGAATGGTGTTAAGTATAGGAGAGTTACTTCCTACACCACTGAACAAATGTACATTTGTAAAAATCAATGTACATGCATTTTAGGAATGCAATGTTAGATATTCGTCCATATAAGTTGTCCAGGAACATGACAAACTAGAGGAACTCTCCTACTACATCCTGCCAGAAATCACCCCTGGGAATAGTAGCGAGTAGCCCTTACATAGAAGATCAAATAAAGATACTACCGCCACATATATATGATATTGGGAACTTCCCCAAAGGTTGGTGATAAGCAGTCCTACATTCCATCACCTAATACGTTATCATTCCATGTCTTCACTTCGAATGTGTAAATTAGTTCGAAGTGGTTTTCAAGTAGGAATCACCTAATCCGATCTGAGTTCCTTTGAACCAATCATCGATAAAAAGATGTTAAGTTTGAGGTTGTTTGTCATTTCATTTATTAATATCTTTTTTCAAATAAAATATCTCTTTTAGAGATATAAATCTTAAACCGTGTTCTTTTATAGTATATACAAAATCATTAAACCTCTCTTTAACTCTGGAAATACAAAATTAAAATCATTTTCCATAAATCACATTGCAAAACCTTATTGAGTAAAAAGGGTCGATAGGAGTTTATACAAATTCTACACAATATCAATTTCCGTATTCAACCTTTACTATCCATCAAATAACGGTGAAATCACATTTTAAATTCATGTGGATAGTACAGATTATCTCCTTGGAATTTAATACCAAGTATAAGAAGATTATTTCAATACAATCCAAGTTGTTTTATATTTGAAAAAATTAAATCTTTATACTTGCCTCGTTTCCAACATTTCAAACTTATCTATCCCTCGCCCAGAAAATAGGCTAGGTGAGCCAGTCCACCAGTTACTTCCAAACATCTCCTTAGTTTAGTGCCTTAATCTAGATCTTACAAATAGAAAAATCTAGTCTACTTATTGGCTTTTAGAGCCAGGAACCATATTTCAAAAGTGATGCGAATAGTGCTGTGAGTAGTGCTTTTAAGGCTTATTTGATCAGAACTACTTTTCTACCATTAAGAAATTCATTTTTATAACTTAAATATCTTTGAAAGAATTTAAAAATACTTACATAATTTATTCTATAGTTTTAAAGAATTAAAAATATCCATTTTAAAGAATTTATCGCTTTGGTTTTTGAACTGCTAAAGGGCAACTATTTTGAAATTTTGATTTGCTCATATTTCAAAATCTACCAAACGAAATCTTTATCTTTTTCTATTATTTAAAAAATATGATTATAAGAGTTTGAAAAATTCTTATTACAAGGAATTCCAACTCCGATTCCATCGTATAAATGGATTAACGGTGCGAAATCGCAAACTATCGTCACTAGACACGTCTATTTTTGACTCATTTTTTATAACTTGTTGAAACTTCTCTAAACTAGGTTTTAGTGTTTACAAAACATTTATAAACCATTTTAAAAAAGGTTTAACGATCTCATGTACACCAATTCATTTATTAAAGTAAATTGATTTTCTTTGTGATATTCGACGTGTATTAAACGTGAATCATTTACACATCCAAACAAACATATTATCGTATCCAAATATGGTTCACAATCATCACAACCAAGCATAGCCAAACATATATGTCATCCAAAATATCATAATATGAATAGAGTTTCTCACCTCTATTTGTTTCTAACTTTACAAAAATTCACTATAGCTTCGTTGTGACCAAATCAAAGCCTATGGCATCGAGCCTTGGACCTTTGGATGGGCTTGGCCTAAGATTGCAAGTGGAAGTTGGCTTGGCCTTGGATGGTAGAAAGTGTGGGCATTGAGTTTACAGGGAGAAGAGAAGTGGTTTGAGCTTGTTTTGAAGTGGATTGCTAATACATATATACTTTATAAATTTATTTTCTTTTTTTGCTAATTTTTCTTCATAATTTTCCTTAGGTATGAAGCCATTAAAGGGGAGTATAAAGAGGTGAAGAAGCTTAGGAATTTATGAACAAATAAAGTGAAGGGTGGTATTTATAGGCAAAATAAATAAATAAAATGTCATGACACTTATGTGCACACACATCATCATTTCATCACTACCACACCCTCCTCCTCCATCACGTGCATGGCCAAACACTCCCTCCCATGTTTCTCCATGTCTATGAATTGATGTGTATAAGAGTGCAGTGAAGTTTTCTTTTTATTAGTGAAATATCTTAGATATTTTTTTGTAATATATACAAGTGCATATTAGTATGTATATATGTGTTCATGCATATGTTAGGGTGTGTGTGTGTGTATGTTATATATGTGCACAAGACATATAAACAAGATTGCAGCAACTATGAACAACTTATGTTTGTGAACCCGTTGAAAATATAAAAATGGATTCTCGTCACATTTTCACTTATCAATTGATTTACATATGTTTGCAACTAAATTAGTCACAAACACCCAAGTATTGTTTTTGTAGAGAAGAAAGTGAAGAAAAACAAAATTAGACCGAGTAAATGAATTAGTAAGCAATAGAGAATAAACTATAATCAGAGACATAGAAATTTATAGTGGTTCGGCATTGTATGCTTACGTCCACGTTGAAGATTATCCTTTATTAATCACTTGTAAATCTGATTATAGTAGTAGAAAATAGAAGGTACTTGATTATAATGGAGTCTATAGTAACAAGCAATGTAAAGATCCTTAGAATGACCCATCAAGCTAGTATTTATAGATGAAAATGACTAAGTATCTCTCTGAAAACTTAGCTAAAGGACCTTTTAAACAATATGGGCTTATTAGAGGGATCGCTGCGCCTAATTCCCAAATAGGAGGGATCGCTACCAATCCCTTCCTTGGTTGAATTTTAGGGAGCGATCCCTATAATGGCTTTCTTATGCAAAAATATGTTTAGCCTCCAATTTTCATGTCATTTGGATCGTTGGAACTCGAGTTGGTACTTGATCTTTGATTCAACATGACTTGCATGCTGCTTTATGCCGATCTCTCCCAAGTAATGTTTACCGATCCCTCCAAACTTGTCCTTTTGATGTGTTATCCATAGGGTGGTTTCCTTAGGGTCCTTATATCTTTCTTCTCAGCTTTCATAGGGGTTGGACTTGTAGATATTTAGATATTAATTTTTTTCCGCAAGAATGCTCTTGTACTTTGATGTATGCCGGTCCCACTTATTGGAGCTAATCTGCGCCGATCCCTCCTATGTGTTGAACCATATTCGTTACTTTAAACATTCTACATTGCACATCTTTCAATTTAATCCTGACTTTATATTACTATTTGTACTTGATTTCTAGGCCCCACAATCACCACTCTGGAGTCATCGACCTTAATGGTAGTCGAATCTAACTTATGCAATCAATTTAATATAGTCGGGTTAAAATATCGGGTAACACTTGCCCCATAAAGTATGTCTTGTGATGAACATGACGTGCTTTGAATCAAAGTAAGCCAAAGTCTTCGACAAGAAATTCATCCAATTTTCTAAATGGTTGCTATCCATCTCCAAATTATTTTCCAAGGTGCTATACTCCTCATTGATCGTCATGACACTTGGTCGATTTTCAAAGGTATAAATCTTAGGCTATATCCCATCAGCTAATATATGCAAGCTCGGTTCAGCAAGTCTAATAGTTTTGGTAATTTGGTTCATCTTCGGACTTGGAATCTTAAGATTCAATTCCAATTTTTATCGATTTCAAATATTGAAACCTTTAGGTTATACTTATACACATTCGCATACATGTTCTCGTCGTTGGCTCCTGGACGTACGTGTATGCTTATGGGTCGTTGCCAATTTTCATTGAGTAAGATACAATTTTATTGCATTTTGTATGTCCATGTTCTCATCTTTCTTTTTTTTATATATTTTATTTATTTATTTTTATAGGGATCGACACTTGTGCAGCCCACCCTTCTTTCTATGCCTTATGCTCATAGGGATTGGTATATTGATAGCCAATCCCTTTTTTCTCACTTACAACTATGGGCCGAACTCCTCTTCTTCTATTCCATGCCGACCCCTCTTTTCTTTGTACAGGCCATCGTTCCACCTTTCTAACTTCACTGATCTAACTTTCTTAATTTCTATCCGTGCACCGAACCCTCTTCTTCCATTCACAAAACCGAATCCTCCTATCCTCGGCTCAATATCCATCTGCAATCTAGCCTATTCCATGAACTTGTCTCTTTTCCCCTTCCAATTCAAACATCTCCAAACACTCATCCACACTCTTATTCAAGTACTCACATAGATAAGCTTTAAAGTTATACTCCTCGATTATGATATGATAATGGATTCCATACTATTGGCGACACTTGATGTTGCAATGGTTGAAGTGATTTGGAGGATGTGATCGTAGGATGTGAAAGAGTTTGGTAAGATAAATATGGAAGAAGAAGAAAGGAGAGTAGAAGAAGGATTGGTTGGGACGTGGCGTATGGTGTGGATATGTCGATCCCTCATTCGATGATGTGGGAAAGGGATCGACATGAAGCTTCTCAGGGAATGACTTAAGCAGTGAGGTTGGAGGGATCAGTGAAGTGAATCCACGTAGGAGGACCAATGATGGAGATCAAGTGGAAGGTGGTGTTGTAGAGGGATTGGTAGGATTAGGGGTCGGAAAGCTTCGCTAGAGTAAAGGGATCAGTAGTGTTTTCTATGAGAGAGGGATCGGTACCACTAGGTTGAGGAGAGGGATCAGTGGGATTTGTAAAAGGGAAGGGTTCGGTACCATTAGGTTAAGGAGAGGGATTGGTTGAAACGTCTTGGGATGGGGATCGATATAAATGGTACGGCATATAGAAATCGACACATGTGCCCTTTGAATTTGAAATTTAATCCATACCGACTTTTTTGAATAATTACTACTAATTTACCTCAGCGAACTTAAACATATGATGGCAATGGACAATAGAAATTTCTTATTCACTATTGAACTTGATATTGAACAATCAAATCCCTAGAACTTTCAACATGCACTTAAACTTAGCATATGGACTTGAATGACAGGTTTCACACTTTGATATGCCGATAGTCGATCCCAAAGTTTTCACAACTAATCAATCTCCTCGCTAGTTGAGACGGTCAGCGATGATGATCACTATGGTTGGAATCCAAAGTATCGTCATTTAACTTAATTCTCTTATTTAAAGTTATTGATCAATTTTATACACTACACCACACTAGTTTACTCTTAGCACAGGAGGAACATGTAATTTTTTTCAAATCTCGATTGTCTACTAAGTATAATAATCAAAATAAAAATGAGTAGCTTCTTCTCGAGTCACTTGACCAAATCGATGAGATGTAGGAAGTGGTAGAACCAAGGACCTCACTCACCAGAAGAGGGTAGCATGAGAATTCAAAACCAAAGTTTGCAACTGCACCTTCAAGTGGCAGATCTCGTCCTGAAATGGATCTTCTAGGGTGCGGGAGCGCTTGACCCAAACAAGGAAGGACCCTACGTCATCGACCAGAAACTTGGAGATGGAACGTTCAAGCTCACAATGGTTGATATAATTTCGATTCCCCATGCTTAGAGTAGCGGATCGCTACGGCACTGATTTATTTAGTGCTTATCTATGTATTTCTTATTTCTAAAAATAAGTCATCCAAACATACTGGGGGCATTGTAAATAGGCAAGATTTGCCTTTCTCTTTATTTTTATCGGTAAAGTCATTTCGCTTCTTGAACCAATAGAAATGCATTCACGTAAGTAGCCCGCTAAGTTGACGGTATCAAATCGAATCAAGTTGCCGAATCGATAGGGAGAATCGATTCCAGCCTTCTGAGAACTGATGTTTCTCCCGTGATTTCGGGAAGGACCAACCCTCCCGTGATTCATGAGTCGCGTCTCACTTCTTGGACTGATGGAAACGCATCAAAGTAAGCATCTATTATTTGTCACTTGAACCGATGGAAATGGGTTCAAATTCACTCCATTTCTCCGCTTCTTGGACCAATGGAACCGCATCCAAGTAAGCCTCCATTCTTTTATTACTTGAACTAATGGAACTGCATTTAAGTGCACTCCATTTCATCCTTCTTGGACCGACTGAACCACATCTAAGTAAGCATCCATTCCATTGCCACTTGAACCGATGGAACAGTTTTCAAATGTGCTCTGAATCATCGATGCTACCCCGGTAACATCGTCAGTCTATTAAAATATCCTAAAATTAGTCGTAGGATTGGTAAAAATTAACCCCACCTCCCAAACTCGACATCTCTCGGAGATAGGCGAAGTCAAAAGAGAATCCAAGGGTGAGTTATCCATTGGTCTTTGGAAATAATGACTGAAGTGCAGATAGAACCTTAATACCGAGCTTGGAGAGAATCAATCGCAATCAAAGTGTTGGGTGTTTGGAATCAAGCGTTCAAATTACAAGTTCCCAGAGATAGAAGCTGTAATACAATATGGATCGGAGGCAACCATAGAGCTGCACAGAGCATCTGGTCTTATATCGGGTGTTTGGAGTAACGAAACCAATGAACTAGGGGCACACAACACACTAACACTTTGTCAGAATAAAAATCAATCCACGGTTTTGTTACACTGAACAAAAAACTTTGGCGGCCACATTTGAGCTAAGTAATGTAGTACGCTTAATAACTACAAGTTACACTATTTACATGCACAGAAATGCGGTAAATAAACACATCATACATCACACAATACAGTAGTATATAATATGGAAATTGCAAGACAAGTAATCGTATTATGTACACATATAATGGCATATAAACAGGAACAATACATATAATATAGAAAAATACACAGAAGAGATTACATTGGAAATGCTAATCTTTTTCATTACTTGTATCATTTTATGTACAATATCAAACAGTAGGGGATGTACCTGCATAACGTCAACCTATTTTGAACATTAAAAAATAAAAGTAAAAACGTTACTGATGCTACAACAAAAGGAAAAAAGATGTGGAAGTACAGGCTCTGTACTTTTACATACCTTGACACCACAAAAATGCACAAAAAGACAACAAGTACCCTGCTCCATCGGGGTTCGAGCTCAACCTGACTTCTTTCCGCCTTTCCCTCCACCTTTACTACCCTTGCCTGGGCGAATTGGGAGTTTCTTCCTTCTATTTTTATCGGTCTTTCCTCTTGCAGGGGGATGGACCCCTCTGACCCTCTAGTAGCCAAACCCCCTCCTTTGACACCTTTAACATGATGGTGGTGAGAGTCTTTCACTTTCGCTCCTTCTTTTCCTTTTTTATCTATAGCCCCTTCTTTTTCTCCTTTAGTCTCTCTACTATGGTCGTCTCGTCTATTAGCCTTGATTTGCTAGTAATCACCACCTCTTCATCCATAGATGCTGAGACATGCTCCAGGTTTTATATCGCCTCTATTAGTGCAAATGAGCCCAGGCCTAGAGATGGAGAGATGAACTATGCCAGAAGCCATTATAGAGATGGCAGTAGAACAAATAAAAATAGTAGTAGATCTTGAATCCTGAATAGTAGGAGGATGAGGAGGGAGAGTTGGCTGACCTATAAGTTGGGAAAGAGAGATGCACAACCTAGAAAAATATTTCATAGTAAATCGAAGTGTCTGGAGCACCAAAGGGACGAGAAAAATACCCGAGCCAACAGTTTGGTCATAAAGTTCAATCTCGAACGCTTATCGCATCATTGCAAGAGTCCAGGGATAGTTATTACCAAGTCATTTCAAGCTGGCTTTATTCATCATGCAGCTGGTATAAAGATGAAGTGCACTGGCATCCATTTGGCTTATCGCATCATTGTATTTCGATCGTAGCTCACTAAGATCTGACTTGGTGCTTAGATGCTTAATCTCCTCTGCTTGTTTGCCGGATGCAGCCTCTTCCTTCTCTTTCACTAGCCGCATATTCTCCTTACAAAGACGAGTGAGCTTCATGACTTGCTCAGCATTGACAGCAGCATGACAAATGATAGTTTGATTCTAAGATTAAATGTGTTTTTTGCTTCGATAAGCCACTCTTTTAGTTTCCCGGATTCAATATAGGTACTTTTGAGTTGATCCTTTATCACGATAATTGCTCTATCGTGAGCCTGGTTTGCCTCAGTCAATAACTTGTCGCTGACAGACTTTCATTTTAGGGATGTGTCCCTCTCAATCCTCAACTGGACTATCTCATCATCATGATCTTTGATTGCCTTAGCATGATCTTATCTTTCGGCCTCAAACAAGAGGATCTCCTGATAGTTAATGTGATTTACATTAGAAATGGCCTTCATTAAATGCTGCATATCACACCCGACTTCCAAGTCCTCACAGATTATCTCTAGATTGTTGAAAGAAGTGGCTCTATTAAGGGGCTTTATTTTTTTTATCAAAGTCGACTCCCTTAAGAATAGATTTGAAAAGGTAGCTTGAAGCATGAGTAGACCTGGAAGAAGCATGAACTTCTCGATTCATCTGGAAGGAGCAGAAGCCATTGCAATGATTTTTCTTGAGAAGACGAAATTATTGGTATTTTAGAAGTCCAAGCATCAGTGCGAGGAGTAGTAACGATAATGAAGGCCCATGGCGATCATGAAAGTCCCTCTGGTGCTTGTGTATGTCGCCAGGAGCACTACTCTCATCATCTCCTTTTCTCTTCTCTTCCCTCTTGCGCTCTCTCTCTAGATGGCAAGCCTTATCCTTCTTTGTTTTCCTTCTCCCCTCATACGTTCCACGAGGAGGGCGGCATACCAGACCAGAAGTTTTGCCTTTGCGGCAGCAAGTGTCTTGATGTAATTGATGGCATAACTGCGTCCCATGACACCTGAAACGAAAACAAGAACGAAGTTAATACTCAAACTCAGGAACTTAACGTGATGTAGAGATGTGTGTCTATGAACCTAAAGTGAAATGTGTAGTGCCGATGACCCCTATCTACTCTACTAACAGTATCGGCAAGGTTTAAGGAAAAGAATCTTTTCACTGCTGCTCACAAATGTGCTTGAGGAAATGTTAATTTTTGAGCCAATCTTAGCTATCGTTTTTCTAATGGAGATATCCCTGTATTCACCTACATAGATGTCGATACCTCTCACGAATTCAGAAGTTGATGTATCTCCAGCGAGGGTCCCTAAAACTTGACCTCTGACAAACTGTGGAGTCTTGATAGCAAGTTATTCTTGAGGAGGAGAAATTCGGAGTTCGAGACTTAACGCCTTGGTGGTTAACAAGTCTAGAGAAGCTAGCTTGTGTAGATCGAGGCTCATTTACACTAACTCGTAAAAAGATTCATCTCTCTCTTCGAAGATGTGAAAGTCGCTATCATTACCATTTGAATCCACTTCCTATCCTTCCTGAACCATAAGCTATTTTCGATCTCTCCTATGAAATGTTGCATTTTTCCTTGGGGATTGGAGACGTCCTGTGTCCCTCATCCCTATCCCATATATTGTCCTCTCCGAAGGGTAAGTCTATATCTCTCTTCAGGATGTGCTTCCTTTGACAGACTAACCACTTCTTAAGCCTCCTTGTCGGTGTCACGAGCATGGGTTGAGGAGTGAGTATTTCTTCTAAGGCCACTTAATGTCTATGGCTTATCATCTACAGCAAATCTATCAGGATGAAGCAAGTTGTACTGTTAGAGGTTCTTTTTCGTCAAAAGAAACTCCACTATGCACTCAGATGCTCTCACAACCTTAAGAGTTTCAAGCATTACATTGAGCTCGTCATTATTTCCCGCCTTGGGATGAACGCAATAAGACATATGATAGGTTATGAAACTAGAAAATCACTTGGAATGGCAAGAGCTAACAAATAAGGACTTACTTCTAGATAACAGGAAGCAATTAAAGCCTTTTGTACGTTGGACGAAGGAGAACTCGTTCTTGAAGGCTGAATGTTTGTTGTGAAGACCCTTTATCAACTTACATCCTCTCGGGCTTCTATGATTATAAAGTATTGGCAATCCTGCCACCTCTTGAAGTGTAGGAGATATATGAGTTTATTTAGCCTTGGGGGTCGCCCAATCCTGGTCATGAATAAGATGTAAAAGGAACTTAAGAGCGCGTAACTGTTAGGATAACTTTAAATGGCCCCAGTCCTAAATCTTGAAGCACTACGGTTAAGAACCGATTGAATGGAAGCACTGTACCACTCAGTCACATGTATCGACTACAAGCAATAAAGCCTTTAGGAGGATTATGTGCAAAGTCGGCTTGAGTAGGCAAACGAACGTCACCTTTTGGGATCCTATTATGCACGCATATATTTGCAAGCATTTTAGCTGTCAAGATTGGAGGTGCTTGTTCTAAAGGGTCATTCAAAATTCTCAACTTGGATGGAAACTGGTCCAGTATAGGCCCTATAAGTACTAACGGGCCGTAGAAATCAAAAGTTTCAGACTGGTTGGCCCTACGGGAATGGATGGAGAAACTAGGGCAATTGATGTGGCCTTTAAAAGCATGGATGCCCGATCAACGGACTTGAAGCATGTCAACTGGAACATCAATCAAGACAATTAGACTCATTAATTATTGTTAGATACGCTTTGTTTCTAATAAGAATTCCCTAGTAGTTAACACTTGGAATCCAAAGGAAGTTGCATGTGTTAACCACTAAATTCTAAATGTTGACTAGGGCAGATGAAGTGCGTTATCTATATGGAATAAGTCCAGTGTCCTAAACATATAAACGGGCCACCTTGTGCAGATAGCTCACTAACATTGGAAAAATGATCTACATTGTCCTTCAAAAATATATTTTATATACTTACCCATTGTCAATGGACGATCGATAATGGATCTATTGTCCGAAGCGATATAGAAAGTTCTTTCTTTTCAAAGACATTGGACGCGCAAAAACGCAAAGAAATGGAGTCATCCAATATTCAAAGCTAAAGCGAATCACCATATCAGAATCAGTTTGATGATCTAACTTTAGTCGACTCCATGGGAAAGAGATTGTTGAAACTAGGAGGCATAGCTTGTCTCTCAAGTCATATGCATCCAACATGAGATCAAGCCCTAACTACACCACTAACAATTCATGTTTGGATTCAACCGTCCCCATTCCAAAATTGCAATCGACTAAAGCAAATCACCATCTCTATCACTACCCAAGCATGCGTCTACCATTGCCAACCTTCAATCCACACAGAGAGAGGCTTTACATGTGGTTTGAATCAGGTCCGAGTCTTCCAAACGCCAGCTATGGCAACGTCGACCTTTTCAAATAACGATGAGAGATGCGAGGGGGCGATGGAGCTGGAGATGACGTTAGAAGATGAACGACAATGGAGAAGGAGCTTGACTCGGTAGGGCTAGGGTTAGGAACTCGGGTTGGAAGCTTGTAGACTCTGAGTGAAGTAAAAAAAGTAAGGAGTTAAAGCCAAGCAAGGTAGTATAAGTAAGAAAAAAAACCTTAGAAAATTGCTCAAGTCCTTAACTCGAGAAAAGTTAAAGGTTAACTCGGTACCGAGTTTACCATTTAAACCCGAGTTAGCTCTAACTCACCAATAGAACTACATGTCGACTTAAAACCTTGCATAAATTTTAGAGTGAAAATTGGACCATTGGTGCAGAGAATAGAAATTCAGATTGAAATCGGAAAAAATAGCAAATCAAAAGTTAACTAGTTAAAAACCATGTCTTAGAACAAAATCCGATGATCGATTAAAACTCATAAAACAGCAGTTCAAGACTTATCTTGTTCTAGAGCACACTTTGTTTCCAATGAAAGCATACTCCAAGGGGAAAATATTAACTGGGTTTAAACCAAGCAGAGATCATTAGGAGTTAGAACGTCGGTATAAAGATAGAACGACCTGAAACTTGGTAGAGATACTCAAATGGATAGGGAAAGAGCTCAAAAAGTATGGAGCTCAAAATAGCCAAAGTCCTTAACTTTTCCCGAGTTAACCACCTTGACTTAGCACCGAGTTTAAATGCCACATCATAGCTTCTTCCTACTTTTTCTAAGTGATCCTCTAGTCTTCCTATGCATATTATTGAAGTTTCATAGAGTTTTGGTGACCAATCATAAGAAATGAAGGCGTAACCGTCCAAGCTGCCGACTAATCCAAGTCATAGAAGAATGATAATCAAAACTCATTAATAACCTACTAAATATATCAAAGCATCTTAACGAAGTAAGGAGTTCAAAACAAAAGGATTTAGCTAAAGGTTGGCTATATATTAAACTCGGCACCAAGTTTAGCCTTTGACTCGTGTCATCATGGCATTTTTTGTGTTATCTCCGACCGACCTCGAACTTTTCTAGAAGTGAGCTTTTGGTCTAATATGATTGCTACCCCTATAAATACAAACCATAGGGAAACCAAGAAAGGATCTGAATTTAGCTATCACTATGGGGAATCTCCGTCTATTATTTAACTATTTCATCTACACCATAGTCACTAAGGCGGCTACTCCATGCAACTTTAGGATTTAGATACAATCTAACCCTTGTACTTATGACTAATTCTTTCTCAATTGTCTTGTAATCTCATTTAAGCTAGATTAAACCAATAATAAAAGTTATAAAATGGGCATAGGCTTAGTTAACAGCCGAAACACTATAAAAATCTCTATATCTCATTTACTTTCATGCAATTTTCTATTATATTTTCTCTAAGGGCAGGTGCTTTCATATCATACTCTAGGGTGTTGATCCACTTTTTAGGTTAATAGGCTTATTAGTGCTTTCATCCGTTGTTGAATTTGTTTTCTTATTAACCTGTGATGTCTCATCTCTAACCTGTGATGGCTAGTACACTTTGGGTATAACAGTATCCATTTGTGATGTTTTATATATAAATTTGGGGTATAAAAATCTACTTGCCATGGTGGAAAAGTAAGCCTCTCAATTTCTTCAATTGTAAAAATTCAATTTTTTCTCAATTTTGTGCGAAATTACCGAATGCCTTTTTAATTAATTAATTATTTTTATAAAAATCTGGGGTGTTACACTTGTTCTATGTCTGAGTACCTAATCTTTCGAACGGCATTCTTTGGCATTAAATAAAGTATTGAGATGGGTTGAGGATATAGCAAGGTACCATCTTTTCAAGCATATGATGGATAGTCCACCAAAACATAAGAGTTTCATGAGTTTGTTATTGGCTACGGGATGGGATTTTTGGAGAATGGATTGCTAGACCAAAGGAAATGAGAGCAGGCATTGTTAATCATCTTGAGAAGGGATTTGGGCAGAATGAATAGTCCGGCGTAGTAAACTTGCATGAAAGAAATAATAGAGTTGATCACAGTGAGCCTACCAGCATGTGTCTAGAATTTGTTGTGCCGGCTATTGAGTTTGTTAGTGATAATTTCAAATAAAGGAAGGTATTGGGTCTTGTTAATTCTAGTTGAGGCAAGTGGTATTCTAAGGTAGATAAGTCTCCGGTCCATTAAAGGAAAATTAGCATTATTTGCTATCTCATGTTGCATAGGAAGTCAACTCCTATAAAAAGAATAGTTGAATTTTGATGGTTCGCCTCTAGACTTGTAGCACGAAAAAAATTCAAGTATAGTATTAAAGTTTCCCAAAGACTAGGTGGTTATTTTTGTGAATATAATTAGATCATCTACAAACCATAGCTTGACGGTGGTGGGGTTATTGCAATAGAGTGTAGTTCAAGCTTCTAATTAGTGGTCTAAATTTGTAACATTATAGTGAGCGTTTCCATTTGGACGATGAAGAGGTAGGACCAGATGGGATTTCCTTGCCTTAGGCCTTGCTCACCCTTAAAGTATTCATGAATATGGCCATTTACATTAGGAGGTGGTGGAGATGCATGTGTGAATTAGAGAGATGCAGTAGTCAGGAAGTTAATTAATGATAACATCTTGGTAAATGCTTCCCATCTAGAGGTATGAAATTCTTTCCTAATATCATCTTTGATGCAACATCTTTGACTGATGTTTGTCCTTGAGTGCGCTCTTAAGAGCTCATGAGTTAAATAAATGTTGTCACTTCTTCTAGAAGCATAAGAAGATTGATTTTGAGAGAGAAGAAAAGGAAGCTCCTTTATAAGTCAAGATGCAAGAAGCTCTAAAATGCATTTGTAGATGGTCATACATCTGTTGTCGAATCTCATACCAACCATGTAGGTAGGATTACTGACTTTAGCAAACAGACGTGTAGTTGCAAAAATTAATCCTAGATAATATTCTATTTGATTGGATGAAGTTCTTGATGGCTTTTGTGAAACCTAGTTCTATAATGCTCCAAGAATTTAACATTGAGCTCAAACAACATGCCCCTTGAGGATTTCCTACCTATTAAGAAGATAACATTTTTAATTTATAAATTAGAGAATTCCTTACTTGTTTCAAACTTCCAATCATTTGTGAGCTGCTAGAATGGAAGTTGTTCAAGAATGTTAAGATTAATTGGGTTTTGACTTATAGATCCAAAAATGCTAGTATAATAGTTTACAAAAGCCTCTCCTATAGCGTGCCGACTGTTGAATTGTAAACCTTGTTGGTTAGTTATAATATTGGCTTTGTTTCTCTTGTGCTTTGCTTTCATTGCATGATGGTAGAACTAAGTATTCTTGTTTCCTAAGAGGTCCATTTTATCCCTCACTTTTGCCTCATCATTCCAAGCCTCCTGCTTGTGGGCTACAATCAGTTCTTCAATATTTCCCAGAAAGATAGTGGGTTATTTTGGGGATTAATATATAAATCTAATTGAATTGCAATAAGACATTGTATATATGTAAACATAAGATATACAAATATAGTTATTGGAATTTATAACTATACATTATATACATAATATATATACTTCTAGAACTTGTACTATATATACGTATGTATGTGTGTGTCTGTGTGTTGTGTGTGGTATTGCATTTACATATATGGTTACATATTAGTTATATTACAATACTTATTTGAATAGAGAACCAAACTTCGCTTGTAAACTTTGTGGTATAGGGCCACCGAATCCACATTGTTAGTTTTTCAGCTTTGGCAGTCCCCATGGACATTCACTACAGCAGATAAATTTTACTCGGGGGATAGTTGCTCAGGGTAGGGATCGAACCCCCTCCTTTCACTGGAGGAAAGCCCCTGTCCACTGAGCTATTACCGTGGAAAATCATATAATAATATACAAACATACATACATATACATAATATAAATAATATATAGTTTAACATATCTTTTTCATTTTTGGCCTTTTACATATGTTTATCAATAATATATATATATATATATATATATATATATATATATATATATAGTAAGTACATGCTTAATATATCTACATAAATGTAAACTACTAATCATATTAAAATTTGTTATGTTTAAATTTTGAATTTTGAATTTTAGAATCATAATTTAACTATTTGAAATCTTGTTGCCTTTCAAAACTACACATATATTAAATTTATTATTAGAATTTAGATCCTATTTTTACTCCTATGATTTTGCAATCAAGTTTTGAAAATATTTTGACCTAAAAATTGCTTTTGTAATATATAGATTTGAATTTATTATGTTACAATCAAGTTTAGATAAACTTTAATTTTGATATCATCGTTTTATGATTAACTTTACACAAACTTTAGATTTTCAGTACAGATATTTACACAAACCATAGATTGGAATTCATTTTTTTATAGTAAAGATTACACAACTTTAGATTTATTATAGATACATTTACACAAATCATAAATTTGAATTCATAGTTTTATGATAAATTATAATGCAAAAATCATAAAGTATTATTAAAAAGAATATATTATTAGGTTAAAAATGAATTACCCAACTTCTTGCCATTTGTTAACACCTCGTAATTGATCGTATTTCCTCCTTCGAGACCTTCTCCTTAATTGAAGTAAAGTTACAACCTTTTCATCTTGGCTAACAAACGCTAAAGAAGATCTTAATTTTAAGAGGGAAGTTACAACCTTTTCATCTTGGCTAACAAACACTAAAGGAGATCTTAGTTTCAAGAGGGGGAGAGAGAGGAATGACTATTATGGTTGCTAGAGACAAACACCAAAGCACATCCTAGTTTCGAGAGGGAGAGAGAGAAATGACTATTATCATTGCTAGAGTTTCATGAAACACTATTGTATATAGCAGTGGAGATCCCATTTAAATCGGCCTAGATCAAGTCTATCACTCCCAACATAAAACCAAGCCTTAAATAAATAAAAGCATTAATATGTATTATATTAAATGAGGGTCAGCCTATATTGATGGAAAATTAACTTTGGCCATGATTTAAAATCATTTAAAATATTTTAAATACCCATTATCTTTATTTAAATATTATTCAATTATTTAAATTAACTAAAAATATATACAACATTTGGGTATATTATTTAATATCTAATCCTCCGCTAATATTGATTTTCTCAAATAAATTAATATAACATTTATATAATTTCTCTATTTAATTTTCAACATTTATAAATTGGTTGGTTTTGGAATTCACTCAGTTAGTCTATGTTGTGTTACTCATAGGTGAGAAATCGATCAATAAATAATATTAGACAATTTGATATCAAAGTCTATACAAGTTTTGGCTACATTGACATGGCGTTATGGAACTAGTTCCATTGCTTATATGTAGTCTTGGAAAATCATATTTTAATATATAAGCACGTACCTTTTAATATGATGTTTGTGCATATTTTTTCCATCATCACTATATCACTTAGGTATCATGGGTTTGCACGACAGTCAAAAACTATAATAATATCAGTGAAAGAGTTGGTGGTATGCCCTTGGAAAAATATGTAATTTGTTACGCATATCTAAATTTTTAGTCAATCTTATTTGTAGCAATGGTGAGACTTTTCTTTTATATACTTTTTTATATTATTATATAATTAATCAAGTAACTAATTTGAAGTATATTAATAAGAAATTACTAAAATAAAATGTTATGTAACTGTAAATGTAAATAGTTACAATATTTATAATTAAACATAAAATAAAATATATTTTATTTCAAATATTTAAAGTCAAGATGTTTCGAAAAAGGATATCGACACATCCGTTGAGACAGAGTGCTTAACGCTCTCTAAATGTTGGGCAGTATATTATTCATAACTGTTGCTGTGCATCGATGTTTTAAGTACTCGTAATTGTTGGATAACTATGGAATGACTCGTCTGAGAGATTCCTTTTAGTTGATTATGTCAACTAGGAAATCATATGTGATGATATAACATCCCCACTTCAAGATCCGAGTGCTGATATTGCTACAGTCAATGGCAAAATCATTTTCAAGGGACACGGTGAGATCAGTATTTTCTTGTACAACATTAAGTAAACAGAGAAACTAATTTTTTTTCCATTACATCATATTATTTTTACATGATTCATTACACTATCATTAACCTTTTCGTTCCCACATAAGGGTAAATATAATAAAATATAAATAAACTGCCATGCTCGACAAAAGAAGATGTCGACATGGACACTTAACCAGCTATAATTTCTAATTTTACATAATGCAATTTTCAAAATAAATTTTATTTGCAAAATAAGCCTTTTGCTTCATCGTCGACTTCTTTATTCGACTGTCGAAGAGATAAACATCTAAGCCATAAACTCAGCCTACTCAAATGAGTACAAGTGAGTTCATAAGAGATAATAAAAACACAGATTAAATATAAAGCCTGGTATGAGCAATACTTTACTCAAAAATACAATCATAGAGTGAGACCACGACTCTAAAGCACAGAACAAGTTTTCCCCTCACTTTTCCAATCATTGTCCATTATATCATACTACGTAATAACATCATTTCAGGAACAAACATGAACCATCAATTCATCATAAGTGTGAGGTTTCCTTCGCACAATTTTGACCAGATTCTATTGTCAATTCAATTTAAATTTCCACTTAGGTCATACTCATACCAGTTCAATAACTATACTAGCCACTTAAGATTTCCATTTAGGTGTTTTTCATATTTTCTCATAATTTTATCGTGAATAGATAATTAGATTGCCACCAAGGCCTACACCATTTTCCCTCATTTATTATGTCATGTCTAGACAAATGGTTGCCACATAGGCCTTATACCAACAATCATTAGTTATTATGTTGTGTTTAGATAAATGGTTGCCACATAGGCCTTCCACCAAAAAACATCAAATGTAATGTCGTGAATAGACAATTGGATGCTACGAGAGCATTACTCATCAACCTCGTATATTGTTATGAATAGAAAAATGGATGCTATGAAAGCCTTACTCCATCAACCTTGTAGACATAAATTTTCCAAGATCATCAGTAAAGGTTACCAAAAATATTGTCATGATTGGACCTTTGTTTGTCACTAAGGCCTTCCATCAAAATTACTAAAAATAATTATGTTTTAGACAGTTGTTTCCACTAAGGCTTATAATCACATTTTCATTATTTCTATTGATTTGTCTTGTAATTGCATTGCTTAATTAAGTTTGATCTCAACTTCATTCTTCAGTTGAGTTGTTTCCCATTAACTTATTAACTCAACGACCACTCCATTTCAATGAAATTCTACGTTCATTCCCATACTTAGCATTTTCTTAGCTTTGTCTGCCATCTCATTTCTACATTACATGGCTATCACATATTAAGCCTTTTATGATCTTCATATATTGACATTCCTTAACCTTCGCAAGTTGAGATTCCCATGGCCACCGCATGTTAACATTACCCTAGCAATTACATGTTGAATTCACTTAGTTATCACTGGTCGATTACTTATTAGCTATTGCATGTTGATCTATCTTAGTTGTCACAAGTTGAATCCAACTTAGTTGTCGCATGTTGATTCCAACATAACCATCGCATAATGATTCCATCTTAACCATTGTAGGTTGACCCACTATGAACTACCATAAGTTAATCTCATTTAAGCTATCGCATTTTGAACACTTAACTAGCTATCGCAAGTTGATCGCAAACATAGCTATAACACGTTGACTCAAACTTAGCTATTGCATGGTGATCCCAAACTTAGCCATCGTAGTTGACTCTAGCAAGTTGATCCCAAACATAGCCATCGCATGTTGACACCAACATAACTATCACGAGCTCACACACACACACACACACACACACACACACACACACACACACACACACACATATATATGGGCTATCGCTAGTTGGTCTGGTTGCCCGTAATTAGTTTGAAAACTGTTTCATTAACTTTTCGGGTAATTATTTTTCACCTAACATATACATAAGTTAAATTTTCATTGTTTTACCAAAGCTTTATAGTTCTCTTTTAAAATTAGTTAATTACTTGCTTAACTAACCTACTTATTTCTCATTATTAATTATCTTTTTCCTTTGTTAATTAATTCATAATAATTTGGAAATGCATGAGAAAAATCCAAAAAAATCACTAAAAATCTAAATTTATGTTTGAATTTCTGTAAAATTTCCAAGCCAATATAATAATTTTTAATACTTTAATTTTCGAAATTATACCTTTTCTCCACTTAAACATTCATAATAATTCCATATAATTTCAGAAAATTGTGAAGTTAATCCATCTCCAAATTACTATCTAACACATCATATAAAAATTTCAAGTGATTTGGATAAGATTTGATTCACGTTTTAGTCTTAACACATCAAAAACCATCACGTTTAAATTTTCAAACATTAACAAACATTATTAAACATTCATTTATTGGTTCCTCATCATCAAAACATCAAACATACATAAATCCTAACCTATACGGGTTTGGAAGGTTTCAGAAAAAGGGTTAGTCACCTTTTTAGTTGATTTAAACTTGATAAACCCTTTTGTTCTCCTTAGAGATGAATGATCTTTCTTTTAGCTTGAGCCTTCTTTTTTTTCCTTTTAGTATTATGGCCACTTAGCTTCCTAGTTTTCTTACCTTTAAGCTTTGTGGGAAATAAGAAAATGAAAGAGAAGTTGGAATATAAGGGATTAGTAACTTTGGCTTTACGCTAGACTTCATTCTAACTTATTCTTATTAAATCCTCAACTCCTCATCCTATATTCATTTATACCTATTAATTAACTGGTCTTTATTTTTCATAATTTAATTTAATTAATCTTTTATTAGTTTATTTTCTCCATAATATGGTACTCCATAATATGAGATGTTATAGTCTCTCATCCTTATAAAAATTTCATCCTCAAAATTCAGATAAGGTAAGATAAAATTATTGTCACCAATCGATGTACACATTGTATAATAATTACATTAGTTCCCATGCATATCATCAATCATCAACTATAATGTATAAGTGTCACTGCTAACACATTCAAATATCATATCATAATGTCATATTAGTGTCACTACTAGTATATACATCAAAACGTACATGCTAATCATATATATCAAAACAAGTTGAGGTAGCTATTTCTAATCCGATCCCATACCTCCATGGTGCAATCATCAACATCATCACTCCACTGGATGTGAAAAAGTTTGATCACCTTGTTCCTTAACTGTTTTGTATCACGACCAACTATCCCCTTCGACCATCTAACATAAGTCAGATCTAGTTCTATAAATAAATCTTCAACCGCCCTCGGTTCTACCATTGAATTTGGGTCGTGCAAACATTTCCTTAAATGTGATACATGAAAAACATTATGCACACTTGCTAAAATACTTGGTAACTCAACTCAAATGTGAGTTTACCAATTCTCTTAATCATTGGAAATAGCCCCACATATTTAGGTGCCAGTTTCCCTGACTTTCCAAGGCACTTGACTCCTCGCATCAAAGAAATCTTCACAAACACATAGTTTCCTACTGTGAACTCAAGATCTTTCTTCCTCATCTCAACATAATTCCTTTGCCTTGATCATGCCACCTTTATTCTAGCGTGGATCAATTCTACCTTCTTAGTAGCCTCTCTTACTAAATTGGGTCCTAATACAAGTTTATCTCCTATGTCCAACTAACAGACTAGTGACTTACATGGTCAACCATAAAGCGTCTCATTGGGGATATCGTGATACTTGACTGGTAACTATTGTTATATGCAAACTCTACCAGATGCAAGTGATCTTTCTAAGATCTTCCGAAATCTAAAATACATGTCCTTAGCAAATCCTCGATCGCATAATTCACTCTCTCTATTTGACCACCGGTCTGTGGATAGTAAGCCATATTCATGCTCAATTCTGTACCCAACGCACTCTGTAAACTTATGTAGAATTCACTGGCGAACAGATGGTCTCTATAACATGTAATACTGCTTGGAATCATGTAGTCTCACCACATCCTTCATGTATAGCTTCACCAAACTAATTGTCGTTCTTTTCGATCACACCGGGATAAAGTAGGCACTCTTTGTCAATCATCGACTATCACCCACTTGTTTATGTTTTCCAATCTTGAGCTAGTCAATCGATCAATAAAATGCATGGACACTGAATCTCACTTTCAAGTAGTACTTCTAAAGTTTGAAGTAATCCACTCGGCTTTTGATGTTCAGCCTTTACCTACTAGCAGCCGAAACATCTCTTGACACATTCATCGATATCCCTATTCATCCCTTCCTAAAAGGATACTCTCTTCATTTCATGATACATCTTTGTGTGCTCGAGATAAATGGTAAATCTAAATCAATGATTTTCTTCAAGACCTCCTTCCGAAGATTTTCCACATTCGGAACATGTAGTGTTCCTTTCTTCCTCAGCCACCCCTTTGATTCTATCTCGAACCCTTTTAGACCTATAACATCTGCATCCATCCCCAATCGCCTAATTCTCCCGAATAGCAATGGATCTTCCCTTTGCTGTGCCGCAACTCTATCCACAAGGGTTGGGTGTACCTCAAAACTTGCCATCATCCCCATATCTTGACTCGATCCTTCATTTGTCCTATAATGAACTCCATAAGATGCCAATTTTCCAACGTCTTTCATTCTTCAATCATCACTAACACTCCATTCTGATACTTTCTATTCTAAATATCTGCAACCTTATTCCTCTTTCGTAGTGTATAATTTGTACTGAAGTCATATGCTGTCAAGAATTCTAGCCATCTATGTTGCCTTATATTCAGCTTTTTTGGAGAGAACAAGTACTTAGTGAATTTATGATATGTATATAACTCAAACTATTCATCGAAAAGATAATGTCTTCCAATCTTTAATGTGAAAAATAACATTGTCAACTCCAAATCGTGAGTTGTGTATCTAACTTTATGTGATCTCATCTGTCTTGATGCATAAGCTATCACTTGCCCTCTTTGCATCAACATTGCCTCTAAGCCTATTCCATAAGCATCGGTATACTCTACCAACCCTTGATTCCCTTCAAGTACGATCAAGACATGAGCATTTGTCAATAACTTCTTTAACTTTTGAAATGACCCATCACACTTAGTCTACATGAACTTCTCATTCTTTCCAATCAACTTAGTGAAGGGTGTTGCTATATGTGAGAATCTAAACCCAAGAAACTTCTCATCTCTATGATCGTATTTGATCTCTTCTAACCGTTAATGGTTTTTACCTTTAATGTGCTCATTGCCAAGCCATTCTCCAAGACAATATAGCCAAGAAACCCTACTTTTTATTTCCAAAAGTGACATTTGGAAAACATTTCCTTCAATTTGCGCTTTCTCATTGTCTCCAACACCAATATTAGATGGAGTTCGTAGTCTCTCTCATTTCTCACAATATACCAAAATATAATCAATGATGACCAATGCAAACCTACCCAACTGATCGTGGAATATTCGGTTCATAAGATCTACAAGGAACCTTAGAGTATTGGTCAGTCCAAAAGGCATAACTAATGACTGATCCACTCTATTTTTTTCTTTTTATTTATATATCTAGGTTGACGGTGTTTAGAGATGAGATAATATGGAAGATAGGGATTCATTTGTACATATTGTAAATGACGTAAATAAGTGTTGTGACTTGGATTTGATTATGTGTATGGTTTGGGTTTGACCTGTATTGTATGGATCTATGTATCCTAAAGTTAGATATGTTAAAGTAAAGTGACGTGACTATGATTATTGTTGTATAATATTTTATTTCCTTCTGTTGTAAGACTTGGAAAGTTATTAGATAGAATGGTGTTTATTTGTCTTATCTTACCTAAATGACTCATCATTTTTGGTTCTCGAGGTGTTGACGTCAATTTGAGTGTTGAACCAGGAGTTGATAATGCTGGTATTCCAAGCCCGGTCCACATCGACCCGACTTAGTAACGACTAGCTCTCTCCTTCTAGCGCACCTCTAGCCAGACATCAGGTCAGCCCATCCTCTCAGCATCACTTTTACTGTTGGTCGATGTGACTCCAGATAGCCTAAATATTCGACAAGACCGGCTCAATATGCTTGGCATCCCTCTTGTAACATGGTTCTTAGTATCGGTTAACTCTCAATAAATTTAGGCACTGGGAAACCGACCCGCTCATGACAATCTACATCCAACCTAGCATCATGCCAGCCCACCGCGACTTGCTCCTAAGCCGACCGACACTATTAGAACGGCTTTATATAACACTCATTTATCAAGATCAGCTCAAGCATGGCTTATCTTTGGCTTGGTCTCATTACGACTGCCTTCGAGCGATCCTAGGTATCCCATCCCTTCTCCTCACAGCCAGCCCGACACCTCCCTCACCAACTGGTCCCTAGCAGCATTTGGCTTCCTTCATATCTTTGGTAATAAACCGGCCAGCTCAGCCTTTCTTGCCACAAAGGCATGCTAAAGCAAACAACAAACAATATAGCAAACTATATCGGATATTATAGTAAAGCAACAAAAAGTATGTCTACTTATGCAGTAAGCCATTTGTATTTAATGCGCATTAAATTGTGAGTGTACGCCTATCCTGTAAGGACAATTGGCTCATTTTTCAGCCACATATTTCATTCTACCTTTACAGCTATCTCCCATCACCCCATGTGGCCAAACCAACGACTATACACACATCCCTCCTTTTCTACTGTACAATGTCAGCTATCCATTATCCATTTCAACCAATATAAATACCTGATGCATTGCCACTTCGAAGCATTTGAAAAATATGAGAATTCTAGTTATTACCCCCTTTCCGGAGTTCTCCTCCCAGCAAATCAAAATCCTTAGTACTTAGGATTAGCTAACATTTTGATCGTAAGTACTTTATTTCTTATTGTTCTCATGTAATTTCTTGTAACTACAAGTGAGAAATCGAGTAAAAGATCTTCATTATGGATGTAGGCAAGCTTGCAAAGCCATTTTATATTTTATGTCATTGTAACAACCCTGGTTTTACAGGTAATCATCAAAACAAGGGTTGTTACAGTCATTTACTTTGTTTTGTTTGCATTCATTCTCATTTTGCATTTTTAAGCCTAGTGATTAGCAAGTGACATTTGCTTTCATAGCATAACCAGGCTAATTTCGAAGTTGGCTAAATCTCTAATCAACCCTTACCAAGTAGTTGAAAACAATAAAAATGTGTCTATAAGAGAATTACAATGACACTAGTGACTATTCCAAGTGAAGTACTAGTAACCAACGAGCATATTCACTATAAGTACAAGGACAAAAGAAACAACGGTCGGTATGACAGAGTTTGTGCAACAAAACAGACGCAAAATGAGACATAGTGAGAGGAACATTTAGCAAAAGCGAGAAATGGTGGACTTATCATGCAAATGTAAATTTCTGTCACATTTCTATTTTTAATATACGAATTAGTACTTAAATTTATTCTTATGGGAGAAGTAATAGCCTGTATGGATTTCCTGCAACTTTTCCAAGGTATTATTGCAACAAGAGAGAATGATTTCACACTTGACGACACAAAAGAACAAGTCCAAACCGAGACTCATTGTTCTCCTACTAAAGAACAAACAGTCAACAAGTCGTTTAATAAAACATAGAGATTTGATGGATTTTATGCCTCACTTGAAGACCTTATCACGTAACCGTCATTACATGCTACACCAGCACCTCCACCCGCAGAGGTCCGTCTTTCAAAGTTTATAATAGAAGAAGGCGAACAGAGAATGCCAAAAAGATAAAACGAGATTATCGACGTGATATATCAAAGGAATTTATAGAGATCTCATGCTAATTCAGATAGTCCTTGCTCTAATCCTAGCCCCTCCACTAATACAAGTGTACAATATGCTTGTCCATCTATAGTTTTCAAGGATGTAGCCATTTATGTGAAGCATTTTAAAGAAATTCAAATTTTAGAACAATATCACCACTTAAAATTCAAG
Organism: Allium cepa; assembly: GCA_030765085.1. NCBI lineage: Eukaryota > Viridiplantae > Streptophyta > Magnoliopsida > Asparagales > Amaryllidaceae > Allium > Allium cepa. Next base: position 354,210,296 of record CM060935.1, read on the forward strand.
AAAACGAAGAAATATTAAGTTCTTTGGAAGACACAACGCTCGGAATTGGTTATGGTTAAAGTTGGAAAGTTACGAACATGCAATCAAATACCAGTGGTATTCGACGGCCCGTCCACCTGCCTACTTATCACCCAATTGCACCATCCCACCCATCAACCGATTTCTAGTTTTATCTGAATGTATTTTGGTAATTTTGTTCCTTTTATTATTGCTGTTTCCATTGCATTTCTAGTTTCAAGTTTCTATTAGTATTTTTACTTCAATTTCCAGCGATTAACGAAATTTTATTTTTTAATTATATTATTTAACTACTCAATTGTAAAATAATAAAAACAAAATAGAACAATAATAAGAATAATTATTTATAATAAAATAATTTTCCTTACGCATTGCCATTTCTTTAAACATTCATTTTCGTGCCTTTTTGTATTTTTCTATAATCACCTCCTTTCGTCTAAGCTAAGAACGCTACAGTAACCAAACAAGCGTGAAATTTGGCCTTGGATTTGCTGCAGTTGCGATTTGAAATTGCAAATTTTGCCCGAGAACCAAACCTAAAAAAGTCTTTAAAACACCCCAGGAATCTTTGAATTTAAAATGATAAAAACGACACAAAAGTATTGCTGTCCTGTAACGTCCGTTGCCTACTTATGCAAGCGCCATTATAACAATCTTTTCGCCCATCTCCCTCCATTTCAGTTTATTCCAATTTTACCCCTCGAACGCTAATTACTCCTCTTCCACCATTCATTGCTCAGCACCACATATCTTTTCACACAGAGGAAACACGCACCTTATCCGTCACCAATGGCGGCTCACGTTAGAATCAGCCGTAACTATACGTCGCTAAAGTTGAGTGCTTTTCTACTTCTGTGGTGCTTATCGTGCGCCTGCGCTACTACGCCTTCTCATTTTTCCAAAGTTAGGCACCGGAGGTTGAATGTGAAGAGACATCTTAGTCGACTAAACAAACCTGCAATCAAAACAATCCAGGTATCTATATACTTTTTTTTTTCCCATTTAATTGCACTGTTCTCCTTAAATAATCAATATATAAGCTCTTTTTAATTTTGGAAATTAGCAAATTCTTAATTTATTTTGGAAAATTTAGCGCCTTTTTACTATGTAGTTGACTGTGTTATGCAATAATTAAGAATTGATTAGAAAGTTAAAATTTTGTTTAATAATTCAGAGTCCAGATGGAGATTTAATAGATTGCGTACACATCTCACATCAGCCTGCTTTTGATCATCCTTTGTTTCTAAACCACACAATTCAGGTACAATTTATTTCTTACTTTCTCTTCTTTTTATGTTTTGTTCTTTATTCTAACTACATGAATACAATTCAATTTTTGAATGATTTTTAAACAGTTGAGGCCTTCTTTTCACCCCGAAGGATTGTACGCAGAAAACAAAGTGGAATCAAGTACTGAAACTATTACACAAATGTGGCATTTGAAAGGGAAATGCCCTGAAAACACTGTGCCTATGAGAAGAACAAAAAAGGAAGATTTACTCAGAGCCAATTCAGTTAAAAGATTTGGAAGAAAGAAGCATAGAACAATTCCTCAACCTCTGTCTGTGGATTTTGAAGTTCTAAATCAAAATGGACACCAAGTAATGCATCAAAAATTGATTTAATAAGTGTATTTTTTTTCTTCTAAAGTTGCCATCGATAATACTAGTTTGGTCAGAAGACTACGAAGTATGAACATAATAAAATGTCGATATAATTCATTGAGAATTTTTATTATTTTCAGTCCATTAATATTATACCTTAGCCAAACTAATACAGTCAGTTGCAACCTTCTTGTTATTCATCATCTTATATCATTTTGTTATGACTTGTGGAGTAGCATGCAATTGCATATGTAGAAGGTGATACATATTATGGTGCAAAAGCAACTATAAATGTATGGGAGCCAAAGATTCAACAACAGAATGAGTTTAGTTTGTCTCAAATATGGATCCTTGGCGGGTCTTTTGGGCAAGACCTCAATAGCATTGAAGCTGGTTGGCAGGTAAATTACATATGAAAATTAGAAGCTGCTAGTGAAAATATCAACTTGTACTAGAGATACTTTGGACAAAAATGATAGTAAAATCAATAGCAATTTACATCATAATTACTTTTTAAGTATATATATCTGAGACAGAAAAACATACTGAGTAGTATTATAAATATCTACCATTAGATTTTCTTCAGATATTAAACACAATAAAAACACAATAGATTGATCCAAGCAAAAACACAGTGTGATCTGAAGTGTGAGATGTATCGTGTCATTCATTATTATTTTTATTTATTCATGTCGCTCTTATATACGTACACATACACATACGTATGTATATACATAAATACATACATACATACATACATATATATTCTACTTATTGTAAGAGAAAAAAGAATTTATGTTACACCATTAACTATTACCATTGTACCCACAATCTCCTGAATTTCAATATAGAGCAGGGGTTATAATAGTAGGAATATGTAGTACAACTCAGCTAATTTTGTGGGTTATGACAAGGATTGATGGAACTCCACATATAATTGTCAAATATTGCATGATAAAGAAAGTGATTAACTTTCTTGAATCGTGGTTCAAAAAGAATAATTAATAAAGAAATATGGGTTACAAAACAGCTATTAATTTTGTGTTGCATCACAGATTTTTATTACTCCTGATATAACGGTCAAAGATTGGTTAAAAGGAAAGTGTTGAACATTTTTGAACTGTGAATCGAAAACAAATTTGGATTCAAATTTCTTGGAATTAATTCTTTGTTTCGAAATAAAATGAAAAACACTACATCAGTTGAGTTTATTTAGTATTAATGCATGGCTTGCATGATGCACATGCATACACATTGATAGAATATGAAAAGCTGGTAGTGTTTATGTAGATTTGATGATAATTGAAAAGATGAATATTTTCTTTTTATTAATACTAGAGAGATGCTGGTATATCGAAGTTATTTTGGGAGACTACCATTGAAATTGCATGTTCTAGTTGTTAATAGTGTAGATGTGGGTTGTAGATTTAAGGGTTTTTACAAATTATATGCATTTTTGTTCAAATTCCTTTGGCTTATCATATTGAAAGATGAATAATTTCATAACTTAATTTTGTGTTGTTAGGTCAGTCCTGATCTTTATGGAGATAACAACACAAGGCTGTTCACATATTGGACTGTAAGTGCTGCTGCACTCCCACTTCAATAATTGCATAATATTTAATTATGATTAATCTCTTAATCTTGTTTTATACCACAGTGGGGACATTCTTCAATAATTCATCTAATTGTTTAAACCAAGTTGGTTGAATATTTTATATAAAGGAATATTCAAGTATTCATATTTTATTTCTATTGTTCTCGTGTAGAGTGATGCATATCAAGCTACAGGATGCTACAACTTATTGTGTTCAGGATTCATTCAAGTAAACAATGAGATAGCCATGGGTGCCAGCATTTACCCCATCTCTGGCTATGGTGGATCCCAATATGACATCAGCATTCTTGTTTGGAAGGTACGAAATGACCTTGTTGCCCTTCTATTATTGATTATTAATCATCAGGGTTCAGGGCCATTGTTTCTGCGAATACTTTTTTCCATTTGATCTTCTTTTTTCATGTACACTCTGTAGTCAATTGTACAATCTGACAATCTGTTCATCTAAACAGTCTATCCCTAACTATTAAATATTTCAGCAGTGCACTTGTATTTTTGATATTATCCATTTTACAATTAACATTACATCACCTGCTCTGGTTTCTTCACTAAGAACTTGGAAGAATTTGATTTTCAACTGATGCAAGTTATCTACTTCCATTATAACTTAAGCAACAGCCTATGTTTGAAAAATATTTCACAAAATCAAATAAAATATGATTTCATCCATCCATCATTCTTGCATCAAAAATTATAGTGCTTCAAATTAACATTGGTGTATTTTAATGTTTTTAATAGTTTAAAATGCATCAATTGAGTCGAGAACTAATTATCAATTTTAAAAATAAAATATCATCAACTCTTTTAACTAAAGGACCAATTCAAATGTTTTCAACTACAGCGTTCCTACACATATAACAATGAAATACATTATACAAACACATGTAACATTTACGTAGAAATATGTTCCACATCACTAGATCTTATGCTTTGGTTAAAAAGTAAATCATGGATTCATCCGGTGCTGTAGATGGTGGATAAAAGGCTCAGAATCGCTAATTGTTTAAAGGATGACTGTTCGTATTGGACTCTTCGAAAAACCTGGTTGTCACAGAATGCTTCTTCGAACGCATGTTAAAAAAAGTGGAAATTAGAAACACATCCATCTTTTTAAAACTCATTTATTTTATGTTTTTATATTTTTGAATCTATTTTATACATCCATCTTTTTTATAATTCTTTCTTTTTTACATTTCTCGATCTTTTTCAAATTTAGTTAGCTGCTAAGGCATGTATTGTATGCGATTATGAGTTATGAAAAAAGTGTAATGTATGCATATAGCATATGTTAGGCTTGGTGAAATTACCCCCTTTAATTACGTTTATTTTCTCGAAAATATGGATGTATTTTATAAAGGAAAAATGGGAGGGGCCTGAAACTAGTTTTTATAATTATAAAGATATACCAAAATTTTCCTTCTTAAAACGTGCCTCGTTTTAAAGCATTGGAAATAACACATCCAGAAAACGTACATGCGTATTTGAATAATGTACATGTACAACTAATTTTGTTTTCTGCACATCTGTTAATTGTAGATAGATAGAAAGTTGTACGTGGACACTATTAATGCGCATGCACACTCTTTTTAATGCGTGCACTCTTTAAATGTGTCAAGTGTTAATTCCAAGACTTTGAAAGTGAGATTTTCTTTTTTTTTCAGTATGTTTCTATATAAACTGTGACAATTAGATATTTTAATCTGACTATATGAAAAAAGTCATCCTTGTTCAAATCAATAGTGGTCCAGTTTTTTGTAAGTATTTTAATTTGCTTAAATGCAAGCCACACTCTTCATTAAGAAAGAGTTTGACTTTACTTTCCACCTAACTGGTGATGAGTGTAGATAATCATCGACGGTGTTTCACTCTACAGAGTCTACACCAATTAAGTAGAGGGTAATGTCACAGGTAAAATGTTTCTAACCAGAGCAGATGATCCAAATCAGTACTCTACATACATAAAAATGAAACAAATATTCATGTACTTCAGTGTTAAACAATATTACAGAAGATTTGTTGGAGAATTTTGTATTGGGCACTGTTCAAGAGGCTCCATTTTTGGAAGGGGAAGACAAATTTTAGTAGGGCTCCACCTAGTAAGAAAAGTGTTAGGAAGACTAGCTAAATCAAATGGTTTAAAATTTTATTCTTCGTTCAAAGCAAAATTTGGTAACCATCCATGGAAAAATGAGACAAAATTCGATCTTGATTTACCTAAAACTATTTTCAACGTGGTGGGAAAGAGGTGAAAAATGATGATTAATCACCGCAAACTGAGGATAGTTGCGGGTTTATTTTTTTGGGTCTATTTTCCAAAAAATGAAAAAACGCCTTACCTTATCGAGTTTTGGAGTTCTTTTAACAATGCTCATTATATATTTGAGATGTTAAGAGAGTATGATCTATATCTTTAATAATAGTTGTAATACCTTTGGTGTCATATTTTTTGGTATCAACGTGAACTACCAAAAATGCCCATCTACAGAAAATATTGATATTAATATCACTTAAAAATAGGATCTAACAGATAAGCTTCCTTTACCAATTCAAAACGTCCCTCTATGGATATTATCGAAATCTTAATATCACTTAAAAACAAGATCTAACAAATAATATTTTTTCAAAGTCGTTTTTTATTTATTAATAAAAAATAATTCAAACTAATAAAATCAAAATTCATTCTTTAGTAATTAATAATAGAAATAAAAATTAGAACCAACAAAAAATTGGATGTTGCAATTTAGAAAGTAAAATTAAACTAGCATATTATTTCGACGCAAAAATATGGGTTAAATATTCGTGCAAATCATATTTTTTTGATTGAGTTAAACATATACAATTTGTAAAATAACAATTCACATGCGAAGCGCGTGCCGTACAACTCTTGTTAAGAATATTTTAGTATTCGTACTTTTCTAAATTACAATACTTTCCTATTATATAATTTATAAATACCAGTCATTTATTGTAGAAGAATAATAAAGTATTCCAATTCCTATCCTCCTCGTATTCTTCTCAGTTTTATCTAAATATATTAACATTCAGGACCCGGCACAAGGGCATTGGTGGATGCAATTTGGAAACAAGTACGTTCTCGGCTACTGGCCTTCATTCCTATTCTCGTACTTAACCGATAGTGCATCGATGATAGAATGGGGAGGCGAGGTAGTCAACTCCGAATCTGAAGGCGAGCACACCTCCACTCAAATGGGCAGCGGCCATTTCCCCGAAGAAGGCTTCGGAAAAGCAAGTTACTTCAGAAACATTCAAATAGTCGATTCTTCAAATAAGCTAACTGCACCAAGTGGAGTCAGCACTTATACCGAACAATCCAGCTGCTATAATGTTCAAAATGGTAACAACGGTGATTGGGGAAGCTACTTCTACTTTGGTGGCCCTGGAAAAAACCCTAATTGTCCCTGAATTTTTTAAAAGTATGTGAAATTTAGTGTGATGTATATGCATTTATATCTCTTCATAAGAGTTTGGAGAGTGAAATTGGTTCTGAACTGATTGTTTAGGTTGTATGTAAAATTGTTCAGCTACTATCTGAATAGATATTGATTGCAGTAAACAGCATTGTATAATATGTACATAAAATTGTAAAATTTTATGTGTTCATTTTTCTCGTACTTCACTTTTGTATTGCTACAAAAATGCTTAGTTAGTACATGGTATTACAAACCTTAGGGTTATACACATATTTATTTTTTTCTTGATATGAAGATACTTTTGTTTACTTTTTTATTTGTCTCATGGCTGTTTATTAACTTTTTTTTAATCAAAATCCACTTCCATCCCCCTTCAAATCAAAAAAAAGAAAAAGAAAAGAAACACCATCGTTAACTTTTGCGATGAAAATATGCAGTTTAAACTGCAAATAATTGCAGCCAGAGCTAGATATATTTGCAGTTTTACAAAAATTTGCAATTCTAACCGTATATTTGCAGTTCTAGCCGCATATATTTTTTAAAAACTTTGACATGTGTTCCGTAAAACTTGTTTTTGACTATGGTTTTCGGTAACTAAGTTTGAAAACAAGGGAGGGAGATTAATTTCCCTTTCATTTTTTTTTCTTTTTTCATTTTTGTTAAAAGATGATAAATGTTGTTGTATTTCCCCAGTGCTTAGTTAGCACTTAAATATATATTCCACTAGATAAATCTGAAAGCGATTGCTACATAAAATGAGAAGGTGTGCTTGGTTAGCACTAGCAAAGAAGAAAGCGAAGGGTGGTACTTCTATTGAAAAATTTCTAATTTTATGTTTTAATTGGTTGTTATGTTCATCCACTGGCAATAATTGACTTGTGGTCCTTGGCCGCATTAATTGTTCAGTGTGATTCTCTGTTGGATTTACACCACTTTTTCAAAATTCAACCCATATTGCACTGATTTAAGTGGCGATGATTAAGTCATATGGATCCTACCAGGAATCTGAGACATTCACATGTTGTACAGCAATTGTTTTTTGTTTGTCTGAATTGAAATTCCTAAAAAGCGTCTGAAATTGGAATAACGTGTTAGGTCTATGCAGTTTAAAGGGGAAGACCTTACCTTAGGTGACTATTATAAAAGCAAAGACCGAAAGATATTATCAAATGCAGTGTCTAATGCAATATAGCATTTGGTAACCTTATCTTACCATCCAACTGACATTCAACCCACACTGGTCATACATTTTGTAACGTTAGCTTTGTCGGAAAATAACAGTGTTATTCTACAACCAATTGTAGGAGTTTTTATATGCTCTATGGATTAACAGCTTTAGAAGTTTTAGCAATTAAGAAGCAAATGAGGAAAGATGAGAAATATCAAATTTTACAAAGTTAAATATATTGTATCTTTTATATTAAAAATAACGGTTGACGTTCATCGTGTTTGTTGCTTCCTATCGTATCATATATTGGATAACAAAATTTCAAAGTTGTGGAAACGGGAGATTTTGCTCTTCCTGTTTCGAATAGATCACTCACATCGGATCACATATGATGCTTAGGATGTCAAAATAGGATAAAAATGGATGGCGATCACATTGTTGGTTTCTAGAAGTTTGACAACATATAAGGTACATAAGGTGTCATCAAAATGCAAAATGCGTAGTAAAATCAAAAAATTATTGTCAAGGACAAAATTTCTCAGCATTTTAACCTTAAAAACAGACCTTCAGTATTTTAGTCTGAATGATAACTTTATTTAGGTATCAGTTTTTAGTTATTGATATCAGTTTTTAGGTATTAGTTTGTACTTATCGGTAGCAGTTTTTAGGTACCGGTTTTTAGTTTGGTAGCAGTTTTGAAAGAATTTTTGTCCTTATGAATAATTTTTAGAAGAATGTTTGTTTTTGTGGTTAAAATATTGAGATCGTGTCGTTAAGGCTAAAAATATACAAATTTTTGTTTTTTAAATTAGCTCCCCCAAAACAGGAAATTGTAGACCAAAGCCTGTACTACATTTTTTATTAAACTGTGCTAAAAGTTGATCAAGTACACCGCATGTAAGTAGAGTTATGGGTGCATGTTTGCCTAACCATTATATAATCGAGGCCCATAGCTATCTCATCTGAATTACTAGTATGCGATTTGGTTTTGTTTCTATCAACATGCATTACATACTCATTTGATTATGAATGTAAAAGGTACCCTTGTTATGCACCGATAGAAATAGGAGTTCTTGTTATGTCGTTTACAATTTCAATAATTCTTAATCATGAGTCATAGTTGTTTTGGAAGAAAAATTCATAGTCTCGAAATTGACTCGGATTAGAGAAACTAGATTATAAAATGATGAAGGAATGGAATAGAAAACTCGAGAGATTTCGAGATTGAAGAATAGAGAAAATTGGTTAACTGTCGATAAAAATATATCGTCGACACCGATCCATATCGATCGGTACAGAACGATCTTATGTTCACGTGCAGGACTACTCTACGTTTGTGTGCCTAATGACTTGAGGTTGCGAGGGATGCAAAAAGTATGAAGTGGAATCGATCGATGCCGAATAATATCGTTTGGTATCGAAAGATTTTGGATTTCTTGATCCAAGTATTGAGAGATTTGAAGACAATGATGAAAAACCAAGGCAAAAGTGAATAAAGAAATCGGTCGGTATCGACGAATATCGATCGATACCAAATGAAAGTGTTAGTTGGAACTCATCTTTTCGACTCGATCTTCGTGGATGGAATTTTGGATCTGGATGTTTACTTGCTCAAATTTGATCTACTAATCATGGTAAAGGGATTCACCTATAAATAACAAGTTTAATTAACTAGAGGGGGACTTTGGGACTCTTTGGCACTTCTTCTCTTAACCTTTTTGGGTTAAAACTGAGAACTAACTCTTGTAATCAGAGATACCATTATAAAATCGATTGTTATAGAAAAAAATATTAATCAATAAAAACAGTGAAGTGGATGTAGGCTGAAGGTTTTGGCGAACCACTATAAGAATATTGTGTCTTTTCTCTTTCTTTCTTTGATCTCTTGCGTTTTCCATTAGTTGATTTCATTTTTTATTGAATTGAGGTATTTATGCATTACGTGCAAATATTTTTGATGCTTTCACTAAAAACGAATTCAAACCTATGATGATAGCCATGCAAAAAAATTATTGGCTTAACAAGTGGAGATATAAAATAGCTTTTTCTAATGAATGGAGCAACAAAGAGCAGCTAGAGTTGCTTAAAATTGAAATAGAAGGCCCAAAAATTAAGGTAATGGAACATAAGCATGGAGACAAGAGATAGAGCAAATTCGACTCAACCTCCCGCTTCCATAATCGGCCGGTAGCGACCGATCTTGTGACACCCCACATCTATACTCACACTAGCCAAGGACAATATGAGGTAATGTCATCAACTAGCACGAAAAATAAGGCTGTTGAGGAGCGACCATCTGTGTAATTGCTTTGGACGAGCACCGATGTGTCAGATCGTACTACATGCATTTTGTTTCAAGAGGTAATATAAAACATCAATTACAAACACAAAGCTACTACACAGTGGCTATGCGATCTTCGGAAACAAATATAAAATAAGCATAACACAAATCGGTCACAAATATTCATATCACTAAGGTGGAAACAGGTATGAATATAACATATAAGTGTACATCAAAGTAGTGGTCATGTAAGATCCACTACATCACAAAAAATAGGTACAAGTGATAGACAAAAGAATATGTACACATCAAGGAGTCTCTATCTCGAATGTATAAAATAAAAACTACTAAGCTAAGTAGTTAGCAAAAAGTCAGATGATAGACCCTGATAAGAAGCCAAACATAAGAACATGAAATACCTCGGTCTGACCCGAGTATTATTTAAGAAAAAAATAATAAACGGATCAGTCAAGCTATGAATATCATATAAAATGAGATATGGTAAGAGATATAACAAAAAAGTATGACAACAATAATGCCATACTGTGATAAGTATACATTAATTAACAACAAAAAAATCATACAATATCTCAAGAATCTCAAAACGCCAAAAGAATGTCATATTCTTTATTTTATTCATCAAACCACAAATATTGATAAAGCTTATCAATATAAATCACAAAAATCGGTGAAACACAAATTCTAGAAATTATCAATTAGAAATCCAAAAATCACAAAAGGGGAGGCCTATCACAAACGGGAGCATGAAAACTCACCAACACGTGTATCACAAATGGGTCGGTATCCCATGATCGCTAACCATAGAGTCGATGCAACGACAAAGTACAATAACGGTACGCCCGAGGAACCTAAAACTTGAATAATTTGGAACAACGACGTATTATAATATTGGTACGCCCGATGAACCTAATGAGCCGGAACAACGACGTAGAACAACAACGTTACATCCGATAAACCAAACTCCATAAAAGAACATGGGTCGCTAGCCTATAAAAATGGGTCGAAACTTCGAAGAACCCATAGGTCGTTAGCCTATAAAAGAAATGAGACGAAGCTCAATAAAAAGAGGTACAGTCCCCCACGCGGACAAAGAGACATCGCATATCGCTAGTCTAAACCATAAAATGATTATCATTGATCAATAAAAAGTGTGAATTACACTAAGCTAGTAAATAAATGAGTTCAGCTTCATGTCCCATAACAACTAGCTTAATTAAATATTTACAAACAAATTGTAGATTTCCACTCGAAAATTGTCACAAGATTTCAACCAAACAAGTCCAAGAATTAATCGACAAAGAAAACGCAAGCGTTTCATGCCACTTGTTTTGCTAAGTCGCTTAATTAGATTTCTCATATGAATGAGGTAAAGGTTTGTATATACTAATAGATTGAAAAACAGTTTTAAAAACGAGCTTTGTATTATAACGTTGAAATCATTTTTGAGAAAGAGTTTGAATATTTACTACTAGTATAGAAACCTTTGTATTTAAAGTGACAAATCACAGAAATGATTATAGAAATAATCAATCACCAAAAATTCACATATGAAAACGTGAATCAAATCCATAGAAATCTATATCAAATCCATCAAATGGATATTCTCAAAAATCCCAAAAAGAAGTCATCAAAGTCGATAATAAATGACAACAACCAATCGGATCAACAAAAATCGATAAAAATTGAAAATCCACTCAAAAGCAGTCAAAATAGGCAAAATTGGAAGTTCCAGACGTCGAGGGGTTCAACCAGACATTTGGATTTGGATTCTGGAAATATTTCAGAAGCCTCCTAGGCGTCTGAACAACTGACAAGACATCTGACAAGACATCTGAACACTAACTAGACGTCTGAACCACCAATCCAGACGTTTGGAATTTGTCTTTGCCATTTTTTCTTTTTTGCCGTATATTTTTTTATCTACCATATATTTTTTTATCTTCTGTCCTAACCATACATCTGAACCTTCCAACCAGACGTCTGTTTGCCTGTTCTGGACAACAGTTTGCCTATGCCAATGATGGTCAAATTGATTCGGAAGCGATCGGATGAGCGACGGAGGCTAGGAATTTATGCCAAGAGACAACCCAGCCTTATAAGCTCTTCGATATGCCGCAAATAACATGTTCAAACATTCAAGATAGGATCTTTAAAGAATTTGACTTCAAACTACCAAAATGGAAAATTCACCAAATCAATTCAAATCAAAAGCAATTGGACATGAAATAGATATTAAGAACTCATGCCTAACAAAGGTGAAATGTATAGACATAGATGTGAGTTCAAGAACTCATCTTTGAACTCAAAAACAGCGAATGAGAAGCTTTAAAACAAAGCAAGACTAATTCCTATTCAATACACCTCTAGAATCTTTAATCTATTATCAAAGGTGAAGTTTTTTCTAAGTTAGGTTATAGGAATTTCTGAAAATTGAAGAGAGAATGAGATGGAGAAGATGAAGAGGATGCTTACCTAAGCTTCTTTGATTTTAGAGCTAGATCTTGAATTTCCTAAGAGAACTAGGGCTTAGGAATTTTGATTTTCCTTTTCCTTTCTTTCCCCCATTTTCACTTTAGCTTGAAAGTGTTAGGAAATGAAAATAAATGAAGAGAAGAGGTGGTGGAGTTAGGGTATTATGTTGGGTTAATGAGCTGAAACCCAAACCCAAAACCCAATAGAAAAATAGCAAAATTTTAGTCAACTCCAAACATATCGATGTTTATACTCAAAAAGGTCGCAAACACTGTTTTGGACTCAGTGGAAGTGGTCTCGAGTCCTAATTTGACTATTTACAAAAAGTAGCATTTTCGAACTTTAATCCGACTAATGATGCTATATTTAAATAAAATATTTAAATATACAATCGCAAAATATGCGGGTTGTTACAGACTCTCCTCCTTAAAGAAATTACGTCCTCGCAATACTTAAGAAGAAAATAAAGAGTAACAACCAAAAAAGCATATCAACACAAAAGAAGATTTGAAATAAGAAGCTCACCTTAAAGAGCATGAGAGATTAAGTCTGAATTAGTTCGCTCGATGAATTCTCTAGATTCCCAAGAGAAATCCCTAGGATTTGCGGACCATTGAACTTTCACAAGTGGAACATCTTTATTTCGAAGGCGTTTAACCTCCGTAGCAATGGTACGAATAGAATGTTGCTCATAAGTCAGGTGAAACTTCAATTTCTTCAATAACACAGGGCTCAAGAATAGAATCAAAATCCCTAAGCATTTCCGTAGTTGAAAGACATGGAAAACGTAGTGAATAGCAAAAAATTGAGCCGGTAATAAAAGACGATAAGCCAAGGAACCAATGCGTTCGGTGATGGAAAATGGACCAATATATCGATGTGCTAATTTTCCCAATCGACTGAAACACACAACACCCTTCATAGGTGAAAAACGGATAAACATCAAATCTCTTACAGAAAATTCCAAATTCCTTCTTCGTTTATCGACATAGGATTTTTGTCTACTTTGAGCTTCTTTCATCCTATGACGAATAAGTCAATCTTTTCTATGGAATCACGAATAAATTTTGGACCTAAAACCAGCTTCTCACCGGCTTCAAGCCAACACGAAGGAGATCGGCATGGCCTTTCATAGAGTGCCGCGAAAGATGTATACTAGATTGGAAGCTATTATTATAGGAAAATCAACATGAGAAAAATGATCTTTCGAACTTCCACCAAAATCAAGGACATATGTACGAAAGAAGTTCTTTAAGAGTTTGATTCACACGCTCAGTTTGTCCATCGGACTAAGAATGATAAGTGATGCTAAAATTAAGCTTCGTTCCCAAAACTTTTTGAAGGCTCTTCCAAAATCCACTAGTAAATAATGGATCACGATCGCTAACAATAGAAGTAGAAACATCATGCAATTTAACAATCTCTTTAACATAAAGTTTGGCTAAAAGAGGTACGGTCCTATTAGACCGAACAAGAATAAAATGGATGGATTTTGTAAGTCTATCAACAATCACCCATAAACTGTCATGACCTAAACGAGAACGGAGAAGACCGTCAATAAAGTCCATGGAGATTTGATCCCACTTCCAAACGGAAATGTCTAAAGGTTGCAATAACTCATCGGGCCTTTGATGCTCGGCCTTAATGAGTTGGCAAGTCATGCAACACTTAATGAAGTTAGCGATATCATATTTCATTCCATCCCAATAACAAAGTCGCTTTATATCCGTATACTTTACTACTACCGGGATGAATGGTTAATATAGAACGATGAGAATCTTCTAAAATATCTTTACGAAGATTACTAATATTTGCCACAATAAGTCTGTCAAATTTTTGAATGCCGCCACAAGCATTGATTTCAATGTCTTTTAGACCATCAATATTACTATCCCTACAACTTTGGATAAGATGAGCCAATTCGGGATCATGGATTTGAGCTTCAAGAATGCGGTCTAAAAGAGAAGGATGAGCCTCAAGGCTACATAAAACAAGTGATGAACATGAATCGGATTCACGATCCCGAATGTCACGGGTAGACAAAGTCTCAAGATCATTCCATTCGGATATCATCGTTGAAACTATCGCTTGTTGCTTTCGGTTAAGGGCATTGGCATCACGATTTCCCTTTCCGGGAGTATAAAGAATATCAAGATCATGAGATGCAAGGAACTTGAGCCAATGTTGTTGACGCAAATTAAGTTCCTTTTAGAAAACAAATACTTCAAAGATTTATGATCGGTGTAGAGAACAAATTTCTCTCCCAAAAGATGAATATCTAGTCTCGGTAGGCTTTAATTGCCTAGAAGCATAAGCAATAACACGTTTCCTTTGCATGAGGACGACTTCCAAAGCAACACGATTAGCATCGGTATGAACAATAAAGTCTTGGTTCCCCACGGGAATCACAAGAATAGGAGCATCAGAAAGGAGTTCTTTTAAATTCTGAAAAGTAGCTTCACATTTGTTTGACTAAATGTACTTAACTTCCTTCTTTGTTAAACTAGTAAGAGGCACGGAAATTTTAGAAAAGTCTTTTAAGAACTGACGGTAATAGCCCGCCAATCCAAGGAAGCTACGTATTTCTGTCACACTCTCCGGTCTCTTTCAAATTTAAATCGCTTCAATCTTTGAAGGATTCATGGAAATTCTGGATTCAGAAATAATATGTCCTAAAAATTTCACACGATATTGCCAAAAGTGGTACTTAGAAATTTTTTCTTTCAACTGATTGCCCCTAAGAGTTTCCAACACAATCCGAAGATATTTTTCATGCTCTTTCTCGGTTTTAGAATAAACAAGAACATCATCTATAAAGATGAGAACAAATCGATCGAGGAAGTCTTTGAAAACTCGATTCATAAGGTCAACGAAATAGGCTAGAGCATTCGTTAAACCAAATGGCATAAGAAGCCATTCATAAGATCCATAACGAGTACGGAACGATGTAAAACAAATACTATCCTCTACAATATGAAGCTGATGAAAACCGGTTGTTAAATCTAATTGTGAAAAGACTCTAGCACCGTTAAGTTGATCGAATTGATTATCAATCCAAGGTAAGGGATATTTATTCTTGATGGTGAGATCATTAAGCTTGCGGTAGTCAACGCAAAGCCTAAGTGTACCATCGGATTTCTTCACAAAAATAGCCGAATCTCCCCAAGGAGAGGAACTAGAATGAATAAACTGCTTCACTTTGAATTCGAATAATTATTACGCATCTTCTCATTTTCCTTCTTGGACATACGATAAGGAGGACGAGTAATAGGTAGAGCTATAGGGATTAAATTAATTCTAAACTCAATTGCTCGCTTAGATGGTAATCCTAAAACGGGATCAAATATATCGGGAAATTCACGAACAACGTGAATGAGGGAAATGACATCTTCCTCATCATTATTATCGTCATCATGTGGATTTAGAGAATATAAGGATGCCACCAAATTGGAATCCGAATCTTTAAGAACAATAGAAATCGGCTTAACAGATTAAGGATGTCGAAGATATATAGTCCTCTCGCGACATAGGATATGAGCTTCATAATGGTTAAGCCAATCCATTTTCATAATCATTCCGAAGCCTAAGTAACGCATAACATGCAAATCGGCTCAGAAAACATAATCACATAAAATAATCTCGACATCTTTACAAAGAAAACTGAGTGTTGTGGATCCCTTAACCGGATTCGCAACTCTCAGTGAAGTCATCAAGCACATAACATTTAAAGAAAATGTAGCAATAAGTTCTTTTGTTACAAAAGAGTGAGATGCACCCGTGTTAAAAAAAACTCGAATCGGATGATCACGAAACATAATCATGCCATCAAGGATAGAATGAGAAATACCTTGGCCAAGAGAAGTGTTACTAGACGCATGCACAACATTTAGTTTTCTCTCTTTCTTGCTTAGAAGTTTGGGACATGAAGATAAAAGATAACCCGAACTTTTGCAATAACGACAAAAAAGGGGTTTCGAACACCTATTCGCATAATGGTCCTTAGAACCATAATTGTAGCAATTCCCACGACTAGAGGTAGAAGTCTTTGCTATCGAAGTTGCTTGTTTCTCTTTCTTGTTGGGAATAGGCTCAAACTTAATAGGCCTCTTCTTGTTGATGTTGAAGTTCTGTTTGGCACCCACAACTTCAACATCGCTTTCTTTATCGACCTCTTCAAGTCAAAGAGCAATATTAATAAGCTGATCAAAAGAAACTTCTAGTTTCAGAAGTAAATGCCTTTTGAGGTTCCTATTCAACCACAGACAAACCTTTGATTTTTCTTTAATGGGTTATTAATATACTCGACCCCATATTTAGAGAGAGATTCAAAAGATGCGACATAATCCGTCACAGAAGATCCACCTTGAACAAGGTCAATAAATCATCGGGCCAAAGTTACCTTTTCAGCTTTCGGCACAAATTTAATTAGAACATTTTTCGGAATTGCTCCCAAGTAAGATCCGCTTCAATAATTTTTTAAATCAAAGCTCATATTAATCTAATGCTCTTTCTTGCAGCATGCTAGAAGCCACTTGGATTGGGTGTAGATCAACTAGGTTCATGCGAGAAAAGATGTAATCGCATATTCTAAGCCAAGCTTGGACTTCTATAGCGCTTTCGGAACCCTTGAATGACTTTCCACCCAAATTGGTATAATCACTGCATAAGCATGCAAAATCGGATTTAGGATGAGCAGGCTTTGGAATAGGTCCGGCAGCTTGAGCATTCTTTACAAAATCTAAAAGCTGCTGGTGGACATGAATACTCCATCCTTAGGAGTAACACTGGATTGACCGGCGTTGGGACGACCTGGTCTAACCATTTCTCTTCTTTAAAAAGAAAGAAAGAAGAGGAAAAAGTTATTCTCAGAATGAAAATCAAACAAACTCGATTGATAAAATAAGACATCATAGAAGAAAATAGGATAAAATGGGTCTAATGACTCGAATTAAATTCTAAGGCACGATTCCTAAGAGGGACTTAGGACAATGATCCTTGCTATAATATTCTACATTGTTTCGAAGTTTGGCTCTGATACAAAGCTGTGACACCCCACCTCTATACTCACACTAGCCAAGGACACTATGGGATAATTTCGTCGACTAGCACGAAGAATAAGGTTGTTGAGGAGTGACCATCTGTGTAATTGCTTTGAGCTAGTACCGATATGTCAGATAGTATTACATGCACTTTGTTTCAAGAGGAAATCTAACACATCAATTACAAACTCAAAGCTACTACACAGTGGCTATACGATCTTTGAAAAAATATACAAAATAAGCATAACACAAATCAGTCACAGATATTCATATCACTAAGGTGGAAACAGATATAAATATAACACATAAAATTGTACATAAAAATAGTGGTCATATAAGATCAACTAAATCATAAAAGAATAGGTACAAGTGTTAGACAAAAGAATATGCATGCGTCAAGGAGTCTCTATCTCGAATATATAAAACAAAAAGTACTAAGCTAAGTAATTAGCCAAAAGTCAGATGACGTACCCTGATAAGAAGTCAAGTAGAAGCACCTGAAATACCTCGGTCTGACCCGGGTATTATTTAAGAAGAAAATAATAAATGGATCAATCTAGCTATGAATATCATATAAAATGAGATATGATAAGAGATATAACAAAAACCTATGATAACAATAATGCCTACTGTGACAAGTATATATTAATTAACAACAAAAAATCATACAATATCTCAAGAATCTCAAAACACCAAAAGAATGTCATATTCTTTATTTTATTTACCAAACCACAAATACTGATAAAACTTATCAATGTAAATCACAAAAATTGGTGAAACACAAATTCTAGAATCCGTCAATTAGAAATCTAGAAATCATAAAGAGGGGGGCATATCACAAACGGGAGCATGAAAACTCACCAACACGTGTATCCCAAATGGATAGCTATCCCATGATCGCTAACGATAGAGCCGGTGCAATGACGTAGTACAATAATGGTACGCTCGAGGAACCTGAAACTCGAATGATTCGAAACAACGACGTAGTACAATATCGGTATGTCAGATGAACCTGATAAGCCGGAAAAATGACGTAGTATAAGAATGGTACATATGATGAACCGAACTCCGTAAAAGAACATGGGTCGCTAGCCCACAAAAACGAGTCAAAACTTCGAAGAATCCATAGGTCGTTAGCCAATAAAAGAAATGAGACGAAGCTCAATAAAATGAGGCACGGTCCCCCACGTGGACAAAGAGACATCGCATATCGCTAGTCTAAACCATAAAATGATCATCATTGGTCAATAAAAAGTGTGAATTACATTAAGCTAGTAAATAAATGAGTTTAGCTTCATGTCCCATAACCACTGGCTTAACTTAAATATTTACAAACAAATTGTAGATTTCTACTCGAAAATTGTTACAAGATTTCAATCGAATAAGTCCAAGAATTAACCGACAAAGAAAAGCAAGCGTTTCATACCACTTGTTTTGCTAAGTCGTTTAATTAGATTTCTCATACGAATGAAGTAAAGGTTTGTATATACTATAGATTGAAAAACGGTTTTAAAAACGAGTTATATTAAAAGTAACATTGAAATCATTTTTGCGAAAGAGTTTGAATATTTACTACCAGTATAAAAACCTTTGTACTTTAATGTGACAAATCACAGAAATGATCGTAGAAACAATCAATCACCAAAAATT
Organism: Allium cepa; assembly: GCA_030765085.1. Classification (NCBI taxonomy): domain Eukaryota; kingdom Viridiplantae; phylum Streptophyta; class Magnoliopsida; order Asparagales; family Amaryllidaceae; genus Allium; species Allium cepa. The sequence continues at coordinate 354,229,598 of CM060935.1, forward strand.
CACATACGAAAACGTAAATCAAATCCGTAGAAATCGCTATCAAATCCATCAAATGGATATTCCTAAAAATCCAGAAAAGAAGTCATCAAAGTCGATAATAAATGACAACAACCAATTGGATCAACAAAAATCGATAAAAATTGAAAATCCACTCGAAAACAGCCAAAATTTGCAAAATTGGCAGTTCCAGACATCTAGGGGTTCGACCAGACGTTTGGATTTAGATTCTGGAAATATTTCAGAAACCTCCCAGACGTCTGAACAACTGACCAAACGTACGAACACTAACCAGATGTTTGAACCACCAATCCATACGTCTGGAATTTATCTTTGCCATTTTTTTCTTTCCCGTCGTATATGTTTTTTGTCTGCTGACCTAACCAGACGTCTAGACCTTCCAACCAGACGTCTGGTTGCCTGTTTTGGGCGACATTATGCCTAGGACAATGATGAACAAATTGATTCGGAAACGATCGGATGAGCGACAGAGGCTAGGGATTTATGCCAAGCGACAACCCAGCTCTATAGACTCTTCGATACGCTATAAATAACATGTTCAAACATCCAAGATATGATCTTTAAATAATTTGACTTTAAAATACCAAAATTGGAAAATTCACCAAATCAATTCAAATCAAAAGCAATTGAACATGAAATAGATGTTATGAATTCATACCTAACAACAATGAAATGTATAGACATAGATGTGAGTTCAAGAACTCACCTTTAAACTCAAAACAACGAATGAGATGCTTTAAAACAAAGCAAGACTAATTCCTCTTCAATACACCTCTAGAATCTTCAATCTATTATCAAAAGTGAAGTTTTTCCTAAGTTAGGTTATAAGAATTTCTGAAAATTGGAGAGAGAATGAGATGAAGAAGATGAAGATGATGCTTACCTAAGCTTCTCTTTGATTTTAGAGCTAGAACTTGAATTTCCTAGGAGAATTAGGGCTTAGGAATTATGGTTTTCCTTTATTTCCCTTATTTTTACTTTAGCTTGAAAGTGTTAGAAAATGAAAATGAATGAAGAGAAGAGGGGATGGAGTTAGGGTATTATGTTGGGTTAATGGGCTAAAACCCAAACCCAAACCCCAATAGAAAAATAGCAAAATTTTAGTCAATTCCAAAAACATCGATATTTATACTCAAAAAGGTCATTAACGTCGTTTTGGACTCAATGAAAGTGGTCTCAAGTCCTAATTTGACTGTTCACAAAAAGTAGCATTTTCGGACTTTAATCCGACTAACGATGCTATATTTAAATAAAACATTTAAATATACAATCGTAAATATGCAGGTTGCTACAGATCTAGACCGATCGGTACTGATCCATCTAGGCACGGAGCTAGGTTTGACCTGGATCTTGGACAGGGAGAGTGCATTAGAGGGATGATTTTGAGTCCATTAACTAAGATCAGAATGCAAAATCATAGCCACATGGAGAAGAATCGGAAGGTCCCTGTGGGAGATGGAAGCACAAGGAAGTTTTAGATAAAAGTGAGGAATTAGGCTAGGTCGCGGTAGGATAATTGAGTGAATTTTTTAAAAAAAATCACTTTTTAGATCTTATTGGGCCTATCAAGCCTATATTAATTTAGATCCAATGGAAACTATTTTAAATAAAATCTTACTTAATTTATTTATTTTATATAAAACTAACGATTTTATTCATATAATATATATATATATATATATAATACATACATACATATATATATGTATGTATATAAATAAAAAATTAGCTATGTGCAACAAATATGTATATAAAGGAATAAATGTGTCTACGAAGGAGTAAATCTCAGCACTTGTATACGCGCATATTAAACCATGTACGTTTCTATATATTGTACATGCACTATACACATATATGTGTATTAGATACACATATACATTATATATATACTAATTTAATTTACTTTAAAATGTTGACCAATTCGAAGTGATTAGAATTAATATCAACAATATCTTAATATGGTTGAATTTAAAAATTAAATCAAAATCTAGAAATTAAAATCTATTTTAATAAATTCAAATTTCAAGTGTAGATGTGTTTATATATACATACATACGTACATGCATATACTTACATATATATATATATATATATATATATATATATAACCAAAAAAACATAGGGGTTTTTGTTCTACACTCAAGACTATGTTTAATGAAAGATACATACATATTACAAACTAGATAGGCTCCTTATATAGATGGAGGAAATTAAAAAAAAGACAGATAACTGTCTAGAAATGAAGGTAACAGATACCTTCCACTAAAAAATAAAGAACGTTACATTTATCTTTACGTTTATTTATTTGTAAAAGTAAGCACTAGTGTCACATCTTGTCTTCCAAAGGAGATTCCAACAGAGTAAATTAGGACACCTTGTAATACATTTGTCAAATCAAATTTCATCAGTGGACATAGTAATTGATTCAACATCTTCTTTATCTTCATTGTTTTTCTTTCTTTATTTTTTTCTTCTTGTTGTTTTTTATCAGAGAAGGCTTAGGGTGGAATATATAAACGTTTTTGTAATTTATTCCCTGGTCTCTCAAGGCTTTTGTGACGAATATTTTTGTTGTGGGGTTTTCAGCATATAAATAAGAACCGTTGTTGTCCCATTCATCTTCTTCCATAATTTTAAGGGCCCTGTATCTTTCATACATTATTTCTTTGATTTTTATATATTCCATTTCTTATGGATTGTTATTTTCTTTACATTCTTCATAGTCTATATCCAAGAATTTTGCTTTGATGTGTGCAGTGTGTTTTGTAGGCTCAAACATATTCCTTCCAAAATGTGGTGGAGTTGACATAAAATCCATAAATATGTATAACGGTTGCTAAAATGTTTGTTAAGTGTTCTATTATGCTTCCAAAAAGCTCTAGAAGATCATCTTGCATCCATTCAACGAAATAGATTCTTCCAACAAGTTCATAGTTTATTAACATATTTGGATCACATATTGTATCTTCATGGGCCAAGTATTTTTATTTTGTAAGATTGAGAGTAATTTGTGGAACTGCACATGATATAGTGCATGGGCAGTCATGGGTTATTTGTGGGCAAGAAGTAAATCTTTTTGTAAAAGGGGTATTTGTATTTCCCATGACATTCCAATTTATCTGTAATCCTTCATTTTTTGTTTTGGAGATACGTGAAAAGAATTCACAGATTTGGTTGAATGTTTGTGGAGAAAGCTCAACAGGATGTTGTATAAAATGTAGTTCTCTTATCATTTGTTCTGGGAAGTTGGGCAGAATTACAGATTTTTGGATTGTATTGGCTGAGGTGTATTTTGGTAGAGTTTTTAGGATTTCCCGGATTTGTCATTTTTGTGGGACTGGATTTGGTTATATTGGCAAAAGAAGTTTGTGGTCTGAAATTTGTAGAAGAAGAAGTCTCGGTGATTTCTTCTTCGATCTGTTTTCCCAAGGAAATTTGTTGTAAACTTCGTATGTCTTCAAAAATTATATAATATTTTCCAAAGACCTTTTATAATTCATTTGTAGCAGATTCAAAAGTATTGAAGCCTTTGTACAATGGTTTCTCATATATGGGATTTGTACTAGAGTGGTTGATTCGAAATCTTCTTTATCTTCATTGTTTTTCTTTCTTTGTTTTTCCTTCTCGTAGTTTTTTTTCAAAGAAGGCTTAGGATGGAATATATCAAATTTTCTGTAATTTATTCCCTGGTCTCCCGAGGCTTTAGTGACGAATATTTTTGTTGTGGGGGTTTCAGCATACAAATAAGAACCTTTGCTGTCCCATTCATCTTCTTCCACAATTTTAAGGGCCCTGTATCTTTCAAACATTTATTCTTTTATTTTTATATATTCCATTTTTTCTGGATTGTTATTTTCTTTACATTCTTCATAGTCTGTATCCAGGAATTTTACTTTGATGTGTACAGTGTGTTTTGTAGGCTCAAAGACATTCCTTCCAAAATGTGGTGGAGTTGACATAAAGTCCATATATATAACAGTTGCTAAAATGTTTGTTAACTGTTTTATTATGCTTCCAAAGGCTCTGGTAGATCATCTTGAATCCATTTATCGAAATAGATTCTTTTGACAAGCCCATAGTACATTAACATATTTGGATCAAATATGACATCTTCATGTGTCAAGTATTTGTATTTTGTAAGATTGAGAGTAATTTGTGTAACTGCACATGATATAGTGCACGAGCAGTCATGGGTTATTTGTGGGCAAGAAGTAAATATTTTTCTAAAAGAGATATTTGTTTTTCTCATGACATCCCAATTTATTTGTAATTCTTCATTTATGTTTTGAAGATATGTGAAAAGAATTCACAGATTTTGTTGAACGTTTATGGAGAAAGCTCAACAGGGTGTTGTATAAAATGTAATTCTCTTGTCATTGTTCTAGGAAGTTGGGCAGAATTATGGATTTTTGGATTGTACTTGGCTGAGGTGTATTTTGGTGAACGATTTTAGGATTGCCTAGATTTGTCATTTTTGTAGGACTGGATTTGGTTATATTGGCAAAAGAAGTTTGTGGTCTGAAATTTGTAGAAGAAGTCTCAGTGATTTCTTCTTTGATATGTTTTCCCGAGGAAATTTGTTGTAAACTCTGTACGTCTTCGGAAATTATATAATCTTTTCCAAAGACCTTTTGTAATTCCTTTGTAGTAGCTTTAAAAGTATTGAAGTCTTTGTATAATGGTTTCTCATATATGGGATTTTGTTCAAGGTATTTGACCTTAACGATCATTTGTTCCCATGTGCTATAAATACCAGCATCGGGACCTGTAAACAGGCCATAGTAAGGATATTTTGTTTTTTCTCATTTGTGAACATTTGTACTAGAGTGTATAAAACACTCAATTTTTGTTTATTAGACTCATGAGTAGTCTTCATGTTTCAGATATTGTCAAGAATCATTTGTTGATCTTCAGCGACTTTCGTCTTTGTCTGAAATTTGTTTATAGTATATGCCTTCAAATGCTTGGATGGATTTAACTCTTCCATTTCTGCAAATTAATGTTAGTAACTGACATATATAATTTTATTTTAGTAACCATGTTAACTAGTCTGGTAAGAAATTATTTTTTCCTTTTATGTGTTCCCAACTAATGTTAGTCCCACAATTTGATATAGCTTGTTTAAATTTTAACCATCTGTTATTTATGGTATCTTTTTCTTTTTTATTGTCTATATATTTTACAATTGATTTAAATTCTGCTTTAATTATTATTTTCTTTTGAGAAATTATAAATAATTTAAAAGCTTCTAAAACATAGATTATGGTTAGTATCTCATAGTCCAAGGATGTCATGTATCCTTTTCTTTATATGTCCCCTAGGTATATCTACATATTTTTTTTCTGTAGGTTTACTTTCATATTTATTATCTTTACTTAAAAATATTCCTTCCCATCCTAAGGAAGACCATCTGTTTCAATTATTAAATATTCTATTTGCAAAGGTAAACTTAATGGTTTTAAATTTTGGGCCAATTCTTTTATTTTTTGGGCTTGTTTTATATTTTCAGTGTTAAATTCTCTATTTCCCTTTGGGCCTGCTTTGTTATAAAGGGGCCAGTATATTTTGAAAGATCTTTTTTATAAGGTCTTGCATAATTTATAAGTCCCAAAAATGCTTGTAATTGTTTTAAACTTTCTAATTTTTCACGGAATTATAAACTTTTTATAGTTATATGTGGTTGTAATTCTATAATTCCATTACCAATTTCGGCTCTTACAAATTCTATATTATTTTTAATAACTCTATCTTTCTCTTTGAGATAATTAAACTGTGTGCTTCTATAAATTTTAATACAGTATATAAATGTGATATGTGTTCTTGTTTAGTTTTAGAAAAAAAGGATATCATCTATTTATATACAAGTATATTTATTACAATTTTGGAAAACATTATCCATTTTTCTTTGGAGTTTCTGTGGAGTATTTTTTAGGCCAAATGGCATTACTAAACATTCATAATGTCCTTCACTGCATGTGAATGCAGTCTGAGGTATAAATTCAGGATGCATTTTTACTTGCCAAAATCCTGATTTTAAATCAAATTTAGAAAACTAATTTGATCCTTCTATTTTGTTTATTAATACATCTTTATTTGGAATACAATATACATCTTCATGGGTATTGTCATTTAGTCTAGTACAATTCATAACCATTCTAGATTGTCCATGTTTTCTTTCAGATTCTTTTTGGACAATAAATGCTGCTGTTCTATGTCTAGAATCTGTTTTTCTAATAATATTTAAATTTACTAGGATTTTTATATGCATCTTGAATTCTTCCATAATCCAAGGATCATATTTTGGAGATCCTATTTTATGGTCAAGTCTGGATTAATTATATCTAATTTACATTGTATGGGATCTTTATTCCAATATTTCAGTGGTTTTTCTCCTATAATCTCTATCTTTTCTAATTTAGAAATTATTTGGTCTATGTCATCTGTTGTTAGTAATAATTTACTTATATCTCTTGGATTTATAAGTTGGATATCTTTAGTAAATCCTTTTCTTTTATATTCATAATTCTTAGAAATTTCTTGTATGAATTTTTCGTTTTCTTTTTCTGTAATTATTAGTATGTTTTCTTTATTTTTTATTTTGCATTGTCTTGGTGTAGGGAAATCACATTTGTCATATTCTTTTTCTATATTCCCACCACGCTTCTCAAGCATATATTTTGATAGTATTAGGGTTAGTGTAGTTTTCTTTGAAATTTGGATATAATCTTTATTAAATGCAAAACTCTCGTTGTCATTTAATTAGAAATCTAATCCTAGGATTAATTTTATTCCTTCAAGGTTTAATTCTAAAACCCATAATTGTTTTATGTTATGATGAGGAGACCATTCTCCACATGTATTTGTAAAACTTATGTTTATGTTTTTTACAATATTTGTAATAATATTAGTAGTTCCATCAAATTGGATACTTTGTTTTAGTTTGTCTACTTTTGTTACACATTTATAAGGTATAAGACCAGAACAAATAGTTGAACTAGTAGCTCCAATGTCCGCAAATGCTAATATCTGTATTTCTAATCCTTTTATATTAAGTTTTGTTGGGATACGTAATTCATTTAGGTAATAAATGATTAGAAAATACCAAGAATATGTTTTAATATTAACAAAAATACTGAGATATACAGTAAATTTCATAGCAGGTTTTTCCTTTGGAATTTCTATAAATAATTTAGAATTTCTACAAATAACAAATTAAACATATTATTGAGTATAGAACAGAACCCCCTATTGTTTCTTGGTATTAGAGCCTAAAGATTACTTGGCATAGTAAAAATGAGTTATAAAAAATTCAATTACCTAAATTTAGATATTAATGATCCAATAAAAAGGATTGTTACATTAGATAGACAAAAACATATATGCTATATAAAGATTCAAACATACCCACAAGAACACTCTGAATCAGAACATATGAATACAATAATTGTAACGAACCAGAATTTTTATTAATTAAAATTTGGATATTTAATTAATTTTAAATATTAATAAGTGAAATTATAAGTCGACTAAATTTTATTTCGAATAATTGGATTTAATTGGATAATTAAATCGATAATTTGATATGTTAAATTATGGAAATAATTGAAAATTTGGTTAAATATGATTGAAAATGGTTTGTAAAATTTTATTTTCTCATGTTGGAGTTAGAACGATATTTTAGAACTTTTAAAATCGAATTAAAAGTTTATTTGTGAAAATTGAATATTTTAATATTTAATTATCGACTGTAATATAGCCAAATTTTGAACAGTCTCAGAATTTGACGAAACCTGTTCCATTGGATCCGTAATATTTAGTTGTTACCGGATTTCAATTTTCGTAGCAATCGGAGTTATCGTTTGATCATGGCAGCTCGAAACGCATCGAAATTGTTTTAATATTAATTTGGCGAGTTAAAATAGTCATTTTTCAAAAAGTCTCGGATTTCGACGAAACCAGTTTCATCAGATCCGTAATGTAATATTATTTTAAGGTTTCAAATTTCGTGTCAATTGGATTTACCGTTTGTCCGGTGCAAGCTAAAACGCCTAGAAAATCGTTTAAATCGGTTTAATTTAAATTGAACTTTTATTGCCATAACTCGCACAGATGACCGAATTAGCTTCCGAAACCTGTTCCATTGTGTCCGGAACGCGGGGTAAACCCTAGAAACGTTGGTCACCGCGCGTAAATAGGAGTTTGGAAATCCCGGAATGAATAGTGTTTTCGTTTGATTTTCTATAAATAGACCATACTCTCACAAATAAAAAAAATAAAAAAAAAACCCTAATCTACAAACCCTAGCCGCCACCATCAAAACGAAAGGCCAGAAAATCATTTGCTTTCTCCTTCGATTCCGCTCAATCCATCAACAATTAGCTAAAGCCTTCAACATGAAAACCGTAGAGTAGCTCGAGAGCAACATTCTCAACGGTGGAGATCGTCATCGGAGCGACGATGGGGGAGATACGGAGCCGCGTTTGTGGCGGGTTCATGCACGCAAAATGATGAAAAGGGTGGGCCGAGCTCTGTGCCTCTCTGGCCGAGCGTCGAGCACGAGATGGGCTACACGATGGCATCACTTGATCGCGTTAATGATCAACATAAGGAGGAGCGGCTTCGAATTTTTCACGTGAGCATGGGTTTGGTTGCGTTCGTATGTTACCTGGGTGTTTGGGGGAGATGATGAAAAGAATGGCCACGATCTTTCCTTCAGAAATCAACGGCCAGATTGAGGATGTAGGGTTTTAAAATAAAACTTATATTGAAATTGATTTATATAAATTGTATAAACTTTAAAAATGCGTATCTTTTTCATACGAGGTCGAAAACGCGCGAAACCAGTTGCGTTGGAATCGTATGAACGAGCACTACGTTATGGAATTGAATTGGAGTCGTTTGGAGTTAGTGAGAATTTCGGGTAAAATTAAACGTCCGTTTAATTTTATTCGAAATAAATCACTAAAACAAAATTGAAATCAAGGTGAGAACTTCTCACTCAATCGAATCGGTTTTGATTTTATTTTAAATAGTTAGATTTAAAATATTTGAATGCATGTTTGAATGATGATTTTTATCTATTGATTGTTAAAATAGACATTATGCGTCGTTAGTAAGCGGATGTTATTTATTAAAAACATATACCGCAAATATTTCATAAACAGTGAAATTCGTATTATATATAATAGCAATATATATATATTGGCATATGTATATATTGCAGTTATTGATTTCCCGCATTTGTATAACGGATGAGACCCTATTGCGCCGTCTATTAAGCGGATAATATTTTAAATCCCATATACCGCGATAATTCCATACTGGAGCGGAATTGGTATTGTGCTAATGTTTGTGGATGCAGGAAAACAGGTTGGAGGGATCCAACTGGATTCCTCAACAGTTTTTATTTGAATTCAGATATTTTGATATTTGATGGATTATCATATCGATATGTGATATCATTGTTGTCGTGATTGGCTATTTGGTATGTAGCATCATTGGACCAAATTTGGAACTTTAAAATGATTTTTAAAGTGATTTTTGAAAATATACAATATTTTTGGAATTGATTCATTTTAAATAAATAAACGTTATAATTTTTCATGTTATAAAAATTATGATTTTTGAGAAATATAGTTAAAAGTTGATTTTTGAAAATATGGGGTTAATGATTTTATAAAATAGTTAAATTGGGATTTTAGAATTTATTGTGAAAAGTTTAAAAATAGGATTTATGAAATTTATTTATTTTATCAATCAGAATGATGGAATTATAAAGGAGATTAAAGATGTTTTAAAAGAATAATAATATAAATTGATTTATATAAAAAGATTTATAAATTGATAATTTATAAATGAAAATATTTGAATTATAAAACGAGTTTTTATAAGTGTTAGAATGAATTGTGAATGGATTTCATAAATGAATGAAATTTATAGAATTATAAACGGTGAAGTTATAAATGGAATTTTATAAGCAGTAGGTTTATAAAATTTGAAAAGTTATTTGAAGAATGGATTTCTTGATAAATAAATGAATCTTATAAGTTATAAGATTTATATATGGGGATGTTTAAAAGAACGATTCTTGTAAACAAATAAATTATAAGTGTTTAACTTATAATATGAATCTTTAGTATATCATTGAGATATGAATTGAGATAGGTTAATAAAGTAATTTATAAAGGAAGTTGTTATAAAATAAATAGAAATGGAATTTATAAACGTTGTTTTATAAATTCGCAAACGACTTATTTTGATAAGTAAATTGTTGAAACCTATCAATGGAGTTATATTCACATTTTTGACTGTGAACGATCCTTTGAAATAAAATGAATAGAAGTGATGAAATTTGTTAACAAAGTATATTCACGTTTTGAATAGTGAATAATATGTTAAAGAAAATGTTTAGGATGTGATATTTTAAACAGAATTAAAACGATCTAACGATGTTTTAAATGTGTTGAGATTCGAAACCATAGATTTCAACATTCATTGTTGAAATAGACGTTTTCGAGAGATAAAAGGAAATGGTGGACTATAACACTGTTGTTATAGTAAATGATTTCCGAAAGGAAATGTTTTGTATAGTATTGAGATTTATATATCTATTTTAATTTCGAATCCCTATACTAGTGATTTTGGGTTGTCGTAACGATGTTTTACGCAACATTCGTTTTGGCCCAAATAAATATGTTTAAAAGAATGATTTCCTTAAAGAATGAAATATATACTTAATCTCGATTTAAGTATATTTGAATATTTTCCAAGTGTTGAAAATAAATGGATTGAGAATTACTTAATAAGTAAGTATGGAAATGTTTTCCAATATAAAGTGAATATTTAGAGAATTTATCTTTTTGAAGATAAATTGAAATGAATAATTGAAATCATATATTCATAGATATTGTGAAATATAAATTCACTATGGAATTTATAAAAGAAAGTGGAATTCGTTTAAAAATAAATATTGATTTATTTTTGAAGTATTGAAAACATATATCTTGTAAAGATATTTTTGGAAAATAAATAATTTGGAAAATTATTTGGAATCTGGTGATGTGTGCATATCCATTGATAGTTCAATAACCGACTATCAATATTTACCTTTGAAAGGTATTTGTTGTGATTTGCTGAATTTGAATGCGCACTTATTTTTAAATTTATTGCGCTCGTTATTCGGATTACCCATTCCGAATAGTGATACGCCGTAATGGATAGCATTGAAGATCGGTGTTGAAGACCCGGTATTTGCGAGAGCGATAGGATGACCTGTCGATTGACACTGCACCGAGTTGCTCCGGTATAGAGTTCTCTATATGTGATGGGAAATCCGATCAGGATTATGGATATCCGGATTGTAAGGACTTCTTTGTAAGTGCCTTCGGTTCTGTTCGAGCCCGGAACAGACTTGTATGGATTGTATGTCTGACGTTACAGATTGAGATATAAAGCGGATTTCTTTCAAATATATTTCTGTTGGTGGCGGAGAATTTATTCTTTTAGCTTAACACCCTTCTCTGAGACGTACGAGCTCAGAGGTTATGTAGTTGAAGGTTATCAGCGATATATTCCCAATTTGGTAATGTGACATGCTGAGTGTTGCTGTGAAATGATCGTTGTGTTGATTATTTGTGATAGGATCATTTATTTGATCGTCTATCTTGGTGATCATTTCTATGATCATTTGTTGACCCAAAGCATGGCTTTTGTATAAAGTATGTTTTTGTGGACGTGACTTCGTCGAGCCTCACACCCCGGGAATGGTCAAAACAGGAAAGATGCAGCAAGGTTATGAGGGGTAGCGCCCTTTAGGGTATGTGCATTTCCTTCTGGAAAAGGTTAGTATCATGGTATGGAGTCCAGATACTTACTCATGTTGAAAACACTTTATGATTGTGTGAATTGATTACGAGCGCTCGGTTAAATGTCCCAAAGGACCAGGGGATGGCATATTCGATCAGTTGTTACTCAGTTAGGGGTAACCCGGCCTTGTGTTGGCAGAGATCCGGTTTGGTTCTCGGGGATGTCCTTCCAGAGGCATTCTCATGTGGCAATGGGAAGTTCCTTGGCCTGATCATTCGTTGGAAATCCAATTCCCAATACGAAACCCTGTACGGTTTTAGTTGTAGAACCTGCCATTTACTTATGGTGGTCACCACTGTTTAGATGGTAGCTATAGTAGGCATAGTTCGAAATGTCTATGCTGGCTAAGATTTATATCTTTATTTTCGAAATGAATTTTCTCTACACTATGCACTAGTAATAATATCAAATGTCTTTTAATGCGTTTCAAGCATCTTTGACTATCATAAGGAGAAATCTCCTCCGATTCTGCGTTTGCATTGTGAGTGTGTGCGGAAGGCCTTATGGTGGTCTCATTTTTAAAATCATTGCGAATTGACTTTAAAAATATTCCTCTATTTTGATTTTTAAAGATAAATAAACTGTTTTGAGTTCTCACACCAGTCACATGACTGACTCGGAGTTTATTGTTTTCCTTCCTAAACTCTGGGTGCCCACCAATTTCTACACGGGCAGTCAAGAGTTAGGTTTATCAGGATATTATGGAATTCAGGAGTTGCTGAAGGCAAGCTGGATGGCATGGCGTATTATTAGTATATAGTATTTCTTTTCCGCTGTTTGTTGTTGTTGTTATACACTCTGATGATGATGTAATGTGATGTAATGTAATAACTGATATAGTTCTTTGTTTAAAGATTATTCATTTATTTATTATATGTTGTTCCGCTGCGAATTGTGAGATTCTGTTATTGTTCTGTTGTTTTCTATTCCGTTCTATTTTCTATTTTCTTTTCCCTCTATCTTCTATCTTTCTCTCTCTTCTTCTCCCTTTTCCTTTTTCTTAAACATTGAGCATTCGTATTTCTGTTCATCTTGAATTAATCAAGGGAGATTAGTGTATATTCAAGGAGTACGGATTTACGGGTCATCACAGGTGGTATCAGAGCTTATGGTTAAGCGACAACCATGGTTCTGTTGGGTATTACTCATTAGAGATAGAGTCAGTAGTACTCCAGAATAAGTTTGAGTGTAATAAATAGCTATGAGAGCGTATTTGTTAGTGAATATAAAATTGTTTTATATTGTGATGATTGGTTTGTTGAGTGGCATATGAACTTTCGTCAGCACGGTCTGCAAAACTATGCCGAAGGGGTTTATAAACACTTGTACAGAACAATTTGACACAGTATTGTTTTAAATTGGGTAAATGAAATAATTTTACCTTGATTATATTTTATATATAAAGGAATAATTTTTCAGAATTATTAAAGTGTATATAAGTTGATTGTTTAGTTGTTTGAATAATCTAAATTGAAGAATAATTGTATAAGTAAAATGAATTATAAGAATTGAATTATAATTAAAGTGATTTACAATTGTGAAATAAACTTATATATATGAGAAGTGAAACTAATGAATATATTTATGAATATGAGTTATAAATAAAAATGAATTTAAAGTTAAATGGAAATTTACTTTAGAATTTGGAATCTGAATTGATTTATAAGTAGGAATTTAAGTTATGTAAAACCAAGTGATGTTTATAAAAAAAAAAGTATAACTTAAGAAATGTTGAATTAAATTGATATTGGTATCAAAGTAAATTAATAAAGTTAAGTGATATATATGAACTTAAGTTATATAAATGAAATTCAACTTGAAATGGTTAAATGAATTACCAATTGAATTGAATTAATGGATTAAAATGTTAATCAATTGGATGTGAATTAAGTTGATATGAAATAATGAATATAAGTGTTAATTCATTAAAATCTAATGTTATTGGAAGTTGAATAGTTGAATGAAAATCAATTTAATTAAACCAATTGTAAGCAAAGGAATTTGGTTGTAATTTAATATACATTGGTTGATATATGGTTGTTAGTTGATTGTATATAATTCATTAAGTATTAATGAAATTGAAAGCTAAAGTAATTGAAATTCAATTGGAAGTTAAGTGAATCTTAAATAGAATTGAATTTGAATTGGAAGTGAACCAACTTGAATATGAATTAGTGAATATAAACTAATTGAAAATGAATGTTAGTAAGAACATCCACTGTTAATGAATCGAATGTGATTAAAATTGAAAACCATTTCATTGAATATTAATGAGAATATGAATGAATATTTATTGGTTATGGATTATAGTTGGTTGATGTTTGCATTTGTTGTTTTATTGCATTTGCTATGTTTGCATATATAGTTATTATGTTGCTATATGTTGTATATCGATACTATTGTCTATATACATGTTCTCATATTGTTTGTTGAGTGTTTAGTAGGTGCGGATCGTGTTTGCTTCGCATTTAGAGCTCGCTTTCGCGCTATATTAGCCGTATATGCTCGCTAATAAAATATAAGGTACATATCTCGGATTAAATACCGTACTTTTATACTTTTTTCCCTGCGGGATGCCTCATTACTTGATGAGATGTATATTTGTGATATATGTACTGTCATTTTTTTTTTGGATCGAGTCGCGCAAAGGAGACTATGGCGAATTTTTCCGGAAATTTAAGACGTTAGAAAAAATTTGAGAAAATTGGAAATTTTTGAAAACTATAACTTTGATTTGGAATTGAAAGTTAAACAATAGTAGTTGTTTTTGAAAAGATAACTAAGTATGATTTGAAAACTTAGTAAAGTTATTGTAAGAAATTTAATTATGAATTTTCGGAAAGTTAATAGATTCTGTAACTTTTCTTACTTGATAATTTCGAGGACGAAATTCTTTTAAGGGGGGAAGTATGTAACGACCCAGAATTTTTATTAATTAAAATTTGGATATTTAATTAATTTTAAATATTAATAAGTGAAATTATAAGTCGACTAAATTTTATTTCGAATAATTGGATTTAATTGGATAATTAAATCGATAATTTGATATGTTAAATTATGAAAATAATTGAAAATTGGGTTAAATATGATTGAAAATGATTTGTAAAATTTTATTTTATCATGTTGGAGTTAGAACGATATTTTAGAACTTTTAAAATCGAATTAAAAGTTTATTTGTGAAAATTGAATATTTTAATATTTAATTATCGACTGTAATATAGCCAAATTTTGAACAGTCTCAGAATTTGACGAAACCAGTTCCATTGGATCCGTAATAGTTAGTTGTTACCGAATTTCAATTTTCGTAGCAATCAGAGTTATCATTTGATCATGGCAGCTCGAAACGCATCGAAATTGTTTTAATATTAATTTGGCGAGTTAAAATAGCCATTTTTCAAAAAGTCTTGGATTTCGATGAAACCAGTTTCATCGGATCCGTAATGTGATATTATTGTAAGGTTTCAAATTTTGTGTCAATTGAATTTACCGTTTGTCCGGTGCAAGCTAAAACGCCTAGAAAATCGTTTAAATCGGTTTAATTTAAATTGAACGTTTATTGCCATAACTCGCACAGATGACCGAATTAGCTTCCGAAACCTGTTCCATTGTGTCCGGAACGCGGGGTAAACCCTAGAAACGCTGGTCACCGCGCGTAAATCGGAATTTGGAAATCCCGGGATGAATAGTGTTTTCGTTTGATTTTCTATAAATAGACCATACTCTCACAAATAAAAAATAAAAAATAAAACCCTAATCTACAAACCCTAGCCGCCACCATCAAAACGAACGGCCAGAAATCGTTTGCTTTCTCCTTCGATTCCGCTCAATCCATCAACAATTAGCTAAAGCCTTCAACATGAAAACCGTAGAGTAGCTCGAGAGCAACATTCTCAACGGTGGAGATCGTCATCGGAGCGACGATGGGGGAGATACGGAGCCGCGTTTGTGGCTTGTTCGTGCACGCAAAACGATGAAAAGGGTGGGCCGAGCTCTGTGCCCCTCTGGCCAAGCGTCGAGCACGAGATGGGCTACACGATGGCATCACTTGATCGCGTTAATGATCAACATAAGGAGGAGCGGCTTCGAATTTTTCACGTGAGCATGGGTTTGGTTGCGTTCGTATGTTACCTGGGTGTTTGGGGGAGATGATGAAAAGAGTGGCCACGATCTTTCCTTCAGAAATCAACGGCCAGATTGAGGATGTAGGGTTTTAAAATAAAATTTATATTGAAATTGATTTATATAAATTGTATAAACTTTAAAAATGCGTATCTTTTTCATACGAGGTCGAAAACGTGCGAAACCAGTTGCGTTGGAATCGTATGGACGAGCACTACGCTATGGAATTGGATTGGAGTCGTTTGGAGTTAGTGAGAATTTCGGGTAAAATTAAACGTCCGTTTAATTTTATTCGAAATAAATCGCTAAAACAAAATTGAAATCAAGGTGAGAACTTCTCACTCAATCGAATCGATTTCGATTTTATTTTAAATAGTTAGATTTAAAATATTTGAATGCATGTTTGAATGATGATTTTTATCTATTGATTGTTAAAATAGACATTATGCGCCGTTAGTAAGCGGATGTTATTTATTAAAAACATATACCGCGAATATTTCATAAACAGTGAAATTGGTATTATATATAATAACAATATATATATATATATTGGCATATGTATATATTGCAGTTATTGATTTCCCGCATTTGTATAGCGGATGAGACCCTATTGCGCCGTCTTTTAAGCGGATAATATTTTAAATCCCATATACCGCGATAATTCCGTACTGGAGCGGAATTGGTATTGTGCTAATGTTTGTGGATGCAGGAAAACAGGTTGGAGGGATCCAACTGGATTCCTCAACAGTTTTTTTTGAATTCAGATATTTTGATATTTGATGGATTATCATATCGATATATGATATCGTTGTTGTCGTGATTGGCTATTTGGTATGTAGCATCATTGGACCAAATTTGGAACTTTAAAATGATTTTTAAAGTGATTTTTGAAAATATACAATATTTTTGGAATCGATTCATTTTAAATAAATAAACGTTATAATTTTTAATGTTATAAAAATTATGATTTTTGAGAAATATAGTTAAAAGTTGATTTTTGAAAATATGGGGTTAATGATTTTATAAAATAGTTAAATTGGGATTTTAGAATTTATTGTGAAAAGTTTAAAAATAGGATTTATGAAATTTATTTATTTTATCAATCAGAATGATGGAATTATAAAGGAGATTAAAGATGTTTTAAAAGAATAATAATATAAAAAGATTTATATAAAAAGATTTATAAATTGATAATTTATAAATGAAAATATTTGAATTATAAAACGAGTTTTTATAAGTGTTAGAATGAATTGTGAATGGATTTCATAAATGAATGAAATTTATAGAATTATAAACGGTGAAGTTATAAATGGAATTTTATAAGCAGTAGGTTTATAAATTTTGAAAAGTTATTTGAAGAATGGATTTCTTGATAAATAAATGAATCTTATAAGTTATAAGATTTATATATGGGGATGTTTAAAAGAACGATTCTTGTAAACAAATAAATTATAAGTGTTTAACTTATAATATGAATCTTTAGTATATCATTGAGATATGAATTGAGATAGGTTAATAAAGAAATTTATAAAGGAAGTTGTTATAAAATAAATAGAAATGGAATTTATAAACGCTGTTTTATAAATTCGCAAACGACTTATTTTGATAAGTAAATTGTTGGAACCTATTAATGGAGTTATATTCACATTTTTGACAGTGAACGATCCTTTGAAATAAAATGAATAGAAGTGATGAAATTTGTTAACAAAGTATATTCACGTTTTGAATAGTGAATAATATGTTAAAGAAAATGTTTAGGATGTGATATTTTAAACAGAATTAAAACGATCTAACGATGTTTTAAATGTGTTGAGATTCGAAACCATAGATTTCAACATTCATTGTTGAAATAGACGTTTTCGAGAGATAAAAGGAAATGGTGGACTATAACACTGTTGTTATAGTAAATGATTTCCGAAAGGAAATGTTTTGTATAGTATTGGGATTTATATATCTATTTTAATTTCGAATCCCTATACTAGTGATTTTGGGTTGTCGTAACGATGTTTTACGCAACATTCGTTTTGGCCCAAATAAATATGTTTAAAAGAATGATTTCCTTAAAGAATGAAATATATACTTGATCTCGATTTAAGTATATTTGAATATTTTCCAAGTGTTGAAAATAAATGGATTGAGAATTACTTAATAAGTAAGTATGGAAATGTTTTCCAATATAAAGTGAATATTTAGAGAATTTATCTTTTTGAAGATAAATTGAAATGAATAGTTGAAATCGTATATTCATAGATATTGTGAAATATAAATTCACTATGGAATTTATAAAAGAAAGTGGAATTCGTTTAAAAATAAATATTGATTTATTTTTGAAGTATTGAAAACATATATCTTGTAAAGATATTTTTGGGAAATAAATAATTTGGAAAATTATTTGGAATCTGGTGATGTGTGCATATCCATTGATAGTTCAATAACCGACTATCAATATTTACCTTTGAAAGGTATTTGTTGTGATTTGCTGAATTTAAATGCACACTTATTTTTAAATTTATTGCGCTCGTTATTCGGATTACCCATTCCGAATAGTGATCGCCGTAATGGATAGCATTGAAGATCGGTGTTGAAGACCCGGTATTTGCGAGAGCGATAGGATGACCTGTCGATTGACTCTGCACCGAGTTGCTCCGGTATAGAGTTCTCCATATGTGATGGGAAATCCGATCAGGATTGTGGATATCCGGATTGCAAGGACTTCTTTGTAAGTGCCTTCGGTTCTGTTCGAGCCCGGAACAGACTTGTATGGATTGTATGTCTGACGTTACAGATTGAGATATAAAGCAGATTTCTTTCAAATATATTTCTGTTGGTGGCGGAGAATTTATTCTTTTAGCTTAACACCCTTCTCTGAGACGTACGAGCTCAGAGGTTATGTAGTTGAAGGTTATCAGCGATATATTTCCAATTTGGTAATGTGACATGTTGAGTGTTGGTGTGAAATGATCGTTGTGTTGATTATTTGTGAGAGGATCATTTATTTGATCGTCTATCTTGGTGATCATTTCTATGATCATTTGTTGACCCAAAGCATGGATTTTGTATAAAGTATGTTTTTGTGGACGTGACTTCGTCGAGCCTCACACCCCGGGAATGGTCAAAACAAGAAAGATGCAGCAAGGTTATGAGGGGTAGCACCCTTTAGGGTATGTGCATTTCCTTCTGGAAAAGGGTAGTATCATGGTATGGAGCCCAGATACTTACTCATGTTGAAAACACTTTATGATTGTGTGAATTGATTACGAGCGCTTGGTTAAAGGTCCCAAAGGACCGGGGGATGACATATTCGGTCAGTTGTTACTCAGTTAGGGGTAACCCGGCCTTGCGTTGGCAGAGATCCGGTTTGGTTCTCGGGGATGTCCTTCCAGAGGCATTCTCATGTGGCAATGGGAAGTTCCTTGGCCTGATCATTTGTTGAAAATCCAATTCCCAATACGAAACCCTATACGGTTTTAGTTGTAGAACCTGCCATTTACTTATGGTGGTCACCACTGTTTAGATGGTAGCTATAGTAGGCATAGTTCGAAATGTCTATGCTGGCTAAGATTTATATCTTTATTTTCGAAATGAATTTTCTCTACACTATGCACTAGTAATAATATCAAATGTCTTTTAATGCGTATCAAGCATCTTTGACTATCATAAGGAGAAATCTCCTCCGATTCTGCGTTTGCATTGTGTGTGTGTGCGGGAGGCCTTATGGTTGTCTCATTTTTAAAAGCATTGCGAAATGACTTTAAAAATATTCCTCTATTTTGATTTTTAAAGATAAATAAACTGTTTTGAGTTCTCACACCAGTCACATGACTGACTCGGAGTTTATTGTTTTCCTTCGTAAACTCTGGGTGCCCACCAATTTCTACACGGGCAGTCAAGAGTTAGGTTTATCAGGATATTATGGAATTCAGGAGTTGCTGAAGGCAAGCTGGATGGCATGGCGTATTATTAGTATATAGTATTTCTTTTCCGCTGTTTGTTGTTGTTGTTATACACTCTGATGATGATGTAATGTGATGTAATGTAATAACTGATATAGTTCTTTGTTTAAAGATTATTCATTTATTTATTATATGTTGTTCCGCTGCGAATTGTGAGATTCTGTTATTGTTCTGTTGTTTTCTATTCCATTCTATTTTCTATTTTCTTTTCCCTCTATCTTCTATCTTTCTCTCTCTTCTTCTCCCTTTTCCTTTTTCTTAAACATTGAGCATTCGTATTTCTGTTCATCTAGAATTAATCAAGGGAGATTAGTGTATATTCAAGGAGTACGGATTTACGGGTCATCACAATAATAGATTTGATTATAGAATTAAGCGAAAACTTAAATCTCTATAATGAAAAACATTATAACGCAATCAAATTAGTCGTGAAGGCATAATTGAAAAGAATAAATTATAAAACAAATCTCTAATAACCAAGATTATTTAAAAATTAATCTACATGAAATAGACAGTATGGAAATAGATTTTAAAAAATTAATAAATAAATTTAAAGCCATAAAGTTGAAAGCATTCCCAAATAAAAATGATATATTAAAACTAAAAGAATTGATTGAAGAAAATAAACCTAAAGACATAGAAATAAAATATAAAGATTTAGTCTTATAACTAAAAGAACAATCAGAAAAAGATAAAAAAAAATTGAGTTACAAACACAACAAATCGAAAAAATGCTACAAGAAATCAAATACATACAATTAAATTAAGATGGGATACGATAATAAATATTACTTAGAGGCCACTAACCTTGTTGATATGATGCTCAAACAAAATGATACATTATTAGTGGGATATAATAAAGACACTTACCCAAGTAAGGGAGATAATACAGCATGTCTGATGTGTAATACTATTATTGCAATGTTAACTTAGATCCATGATAGAATAGACTTGATGGATAAGGAAATTACTAGTTTGAATAAACAAATAAATAGTTTAGATAAAACAACATAAGAAAAAGATCATGATATAAGTCAACTTACAGAAAAATTATCAAGTTTAAAACTAGGACCAAACGATCTTACAACACATATTGCAAGTAAGAAGACTAAAATCAACTTTTTAATGTACAAAAGACTTGACCAAATATGAGTAATAGAAGGTTGTCCTTCACTGGTCCATCTAGGACAATAACAGATAGACCTACAGAATCAAATAGATTATCATCCACAGGCTGGATATATAACATGTTAAGGAGAACTAAAAATACCGAGGCCCAATTAGAAGAAATAATTGACTTAGACAGGGATATAGAAATATTTTCTAATAACTAATTAAATTCTTTAAATCCTAGGGAAATATATAGAATATGATTGTTTACTGCAATAACAGGATTATATAGATACCATAGGGAAGAAATACTTTCCATTCCAGATGGAAGTCAACATATAATAAATTTAATGTCATAAGAAGAAAAGATCCAAAAATATAAATTAATCCACTTAGGACTAATAGTTATAGGTATATAAAAGAGGATTAGTCAGACAAAAATAGAGACTAAACTGTTACTAATTTTAATAGATGACAGACACCAAGATATGGACAAAGCCATATTTGGAATGATGGAAGTGATATGAACAATAACATAGGAATTGTTTATATAGCTATAAATTTTACAATGACATTAAATGATTTCTACAAATATATAAAAATATTAATACAAACTAATGGTTTTGAAAACTTTATAGGAAGAAACATATTACTGGACATCACCTTTTTAGGAAAATGTATATCAAAATATACTCCAAAAATAAAATTAGATAAAATCATAGAAAAATTAAATTCCACAGGTATAAGCTTTATAAAACCTATGGAAATAAATTCTTCTATTCTTGCTGGCCATGAATGGAAAATAGAAAACCCTAACAATACAACAGCAACATTAAAATCAAACAATGTTGTAACATATAACAATTTAGATAAAGGGGCATTTCACTAAAACGACAAACTTTCTAGTCCAATTTTTTTCTAAGACATACATCCACAGGAATTAATTTTAAGGCCAAAGTCAGCAGAATAATTACTTTTAAGGATAAAGTCAACAGACCAATTACTTTCAAGGACATAATTTCATAGGTTTTTAGGCCCTAGAAACTAATTATTTTGCATTTTGTCCTTAAAAGTGATTATTTCATTTGTGTATCCTAGAAACTAATTGCACATGGTAAAGATGCCCTTATGGCTAATTTCCACTTAGATAAATCCATGTCTATAAGGTTCAGAGATTACGGACCATCAATCCAACAAGAAATTGAAACTGATGAAGAAACTGAAGAATTAAATAAAAGAATAAATGGATAAAATAATATATCCGAGAGAACTAGCAATGGTTCTTGAACCATTCGAACTATACGAATTAGAAAAGAACTTAAGACTAACAAACCACATAAAAGAAAATACCTTTGTTTATATAGATGACGAAAACAATATAAGAATAAGTTAAATACATTATCTAGATGAATTCTTAGAAGATTCCCAAAACAAAGAAGTCCAAGAACAAAATATTCTTGAAGACAAGATATCAAAATTCACGGAACATATAGATCTAGCTGACCAAAAAAGAAACAACTGGAAGTTCAGGAGTTTCATATCCTAATAGAAACCAGGAAACAATGCCATATACTTTGGGACAACCCCCTAGACAGGCAGTTGATCCTTATACAAATGAAAATAAAAACTTACGAATAATAGGTAAAAGATTACCCAATGAAACATCTTTTTTAAAAACAATTCAGTAATACTAAATGTCATAGAATGTCATCCACGGTTACTAGATACATATCTAGAACAATGGACTGGTGCTATAGCAAGAGATTAAGCAACTAGACATACAAATATAAATTCTGGAGAAGAAATGATCAGAATTGCTAAAAACTATTTAGGTGATATAGCTAAAGCTATATGGGAAGCCTATAAACAAAACTTTCCTGAAGAAATAAATAACTTAGTTCGACGAGGAAGTAATATTTATAATTTCGCTTATACAATGCACAGAATAATAACAGGAAGAGACTTCAATACAAAAGTAACTATAAAGCAACAAGAAACCATGAGAGCTTTGAAACAAATCCAATTGTTAGATTGGAAATACATAATAAAATTTTTAAAATAATTTCTGCATTATGCAATTATTTCAGGTAACTATTACAGTACTGAAATATGAAATAGACCTTTTTCTAAGTTACTTGGTGATTTAGGAAAAGAAATGCTTAAATCTTGGGTAGAAAGTTATGAGAATAACTCTCATAATATTCCTAAAGGATATGATAACATAGGTATAGGAATGACACATATAATTTCTGAACTAAAAAAGAAATGTACTTGTATACAAATCCATCGAGAACTAAAACAAAAAAATTATGGATTTTGTGGACAGATATACACCCAACAGTATGGACCTAGAAATTATAATATAAACAGACAACCCAAATTTAAAAAGAAATATGCTAAAAAATATTACTTAATAAAATCAAATGGTAAAAAACCATACTCAATAAGGAAAGACATGCTAGAAAATATAATCCAAGAAAAACCTATACAAGTACAATTACATGTTTTGCTTGTAATGAAAAAGGACATTTATCGTCCTCATGTCCAAAAAAAACACAATCTATTTACTAGAGAATCTAACCTTGTAGATTCAGTGAAAGAAGATTTATTAGAAATAGCTTCTGGCGTTTCAGAAACTTCTACAATTTATTCTATAATATCCCTAGAAGGATTAGAAGAACAGAAGCAATTACAAACATCAAATTATACACTAATTGATGAATTAACAGATTTCCAAGAAAAAAAACCATATGAATATTTATTAAATATTGTAAAATAAAGACCGGTGTGAACATAATTTCAAACTTAAAATGGGAACAAATACCACAAAATGTGAATTTTCCCCTTGGTATCCTGCCTTGGATAAAAGATTTAAATGTATAGAATGTATAATGGAAATATGACATATATGTGCAAAAAAAAATTCAATATAGAATTACCTAGAGAAAATAAACTTGTCTACGCAGATAAAAATAAGATAAATGAAGAAAGAATAAAATACTTGAAGAAAGAACAAATAATATTGAAATGGAAATAGAATTAAAAGAAAGAATTACGACTTCAGATAAAAATAAAAATGTTGTTCATGATGAGTCAACATCATATGAAAATAATAACAATTTAAATAACATTGACAAACCAATACGAATTCCACTAATATGTAATTCAGGAAACCTAAAAGAATTACGTATTCCAACAAAATTTAATATAAAAGAATTAGAAATATAGATATTAGCTTTTATAGATACTGGGGCTACTAGTTCAACTATTTGTTCTACTCTTATACCTTACAAATATGTAACAAAAACAGACAAACCAAAATAGAGTATCCAATTTGATGGAAATACTAATATTATTACAAATATTGTAAAAATATAAACATAAGATTGCATATGGAGAATGATCTCCTTATTACAACATATAACAATTATATATTTTAGAATTAAACCTTGAAGGAATAAAATTAATCCTAGGATTAGGTTTCTTATTAAATGACAATGGGAGTTTTGCATTTAATAAAGATTATATCCAAATTTCAAAGAAAACTACACTAACCCCAATACTATCAGAATATGCGCTTGAGAAGCGTGGTGGGAATATAGAAAAAGAAAAATATGACAAATGTGATTGTCCTATAACTGGACAATGCAAAATAAAAAATAAAGAAAATATACTAACAATTACAGAAAAAGAAACTGAAAAATTCATACAAGAAATTCTTAAGAATTATCCAACTTATAAATCCAAGGGATATAAGTAAATTATTACAAACAACAGATGACATAGACGAAATAATTTCTAAATTAGAAAAGATAGAGATTATAGGAGAAAAACCACTGAAATATTGGAATAAAGATCCCATACAATGTAAATTAAATATAATTAATCCACACTTAAACATAAAAACGGAATCTCCAAAATATGATACATGGATTATGGAAGAGTTCAAGATGCATATAAAAATTCTAACAGATTTAAATATTATTAGAAAAACATATTGTAGACATAGAACAACAGCATTTATTGTCCAAAAAGAATCAAAATAAAACGTGGACAATCTAAAATGGTTAGGAATTATACCAGACTAAATGACAATACCCACGAAGATGTATTGATAAACAAAATACATGGATCAAATTGGTTTTCTAAATTTGATTTAAAATTAGGATTTTGGCAAGTAAAAATGCATCCTGAATCTATACTTTGGATTGCATTCACATGCAGTGAAGGACATTATGAATGGTTAGTAATGCCATTTGGCCTAAAAAATGATCCACGGATATTCCAAAGGAAAATAGATAATATTTTCCAAAATTGTAATAAATATACTTGTGTATACATAGATGATATCCTTGTTTTTTCTAAAACTAAACAAGAACACATATCACATTTATATAATGTATTAAAGCTTATAGAAGCACATGGTTTAATCATCTCAAAGAGAATGATAGAGTTATTAAAAAATAATATAGAATTGCTGGGAGCCAAAATTAGTAAAGGAATTATAGAATTACAAGCACATATAACAAGAAAAATTCTAGAATACCCTAACAAATTTGAAAGTTTAAAACAATTACAAGCATTGTTAGGACTTATAAATTATGCAAAACCTTATATAAAAGATCTTTCAAAATATACCGGCCCCCATTATAACAAAGCAAATCCAAAGGAAAATAGAGAATTTAACACTGAAGATATAAACAAGTCCAAAAAATAATTGGCTCAAAACTTAAAACCATTAAGTTTACCTTTACAAAGAGAATATTTAATAATTGAAACAGATGGATCTTCCTTAGGATGGGAAGGAATACTATTAAGTAAAGATAATAAATACGAAAGTAAATCTACAGGAAAAATGTGTAGATATACCTCGGGAACATATAAAGAAATAGGATACATCACATCCTTGGACTATGAGATACTAGCCATAATCTATGTTTTACAAGCTTTTAAATTGTTTATAATTTCTCAAAAGGAAATAACAGTTAGAGCAGACTGTGAATCAATTGTAAAATATATAGACAATAAAGAAGAAAAAGAAACGATAAATAACAGATGGTTAAAATCTAAACATGTTATATCAAATTGTGGGACTAACATTAGTTGGGAACACATAAAAGGAAAAAAAACATTTCTTACCAACCAGTTATCAAGGTTATTAAAATAAAATTATATATGTCAATTTTACTAACATCAATTTTGCAGAAATGGAAGAATTAAATCCATCTAAGCATTGAAGGCATATACTACAAACAAATTTCAGACAAAGGCGAAAGTCACTGAAAATCAACAAATGATTCTTGACAATATCTGGAACATGAAGACTCCTCATGAGTCTAATAAACAAAATTGAGTGTTTTATACACTCTAGTACAATTGTTCACAAATGAGAAAAAACAAAATATCTTTACTATGGCATGTTTACAGGTCTCGATGCTGGTATTTATACCACATGGGAACAAACGATCGTTAAGATCAAATATTTTAAAAAAAATCCCAGATATAGGAAACCATTATACAAAGGTTTCAATACTTTTGAAGCTGCTACAAATGAATTACAAAAGGTCTTTGGAAAATATTATATAATTTTTGAAGACATACAAAGTTTACAACAAATTTTCTTAGGAAAACAGATCAAAGAAGAAATCACTGAGACTTCTTCTTCTACAAATTTCAGACCACAAACTTCTTTTGCCAATATAACCAAATCCAGTCCTACAAAAATGACAAATCTAGGCAATCCTAAAATCGTTCACCAAAATACACCTCAGCCAAGTACAATCCAAAAATCTGTAATTCTGCCCAACTTCCCAAAACAAATGATAAGAGAATTATATTTTATACAACACCTTGTTGAGCTTTCTCCACAAATATTCAACAAAATCTGTGAATTCTATTCATATATCTCCAAACAAAAAATGAAGGATTACAAATAAATTGGGATGTCATGGGAAATACAAATATCCCTTTTACAAAAACAATTACTTCTTACAAATATCCCTTTTACAAATAAATTGGAATGTCATGCACTATATCATGTGCAGTTCCACAGATTACTCTCAATCTTACAAAATACAAATACTTGACCCATGAAGATATCATATTTGATCCAAATATGTTAATAAACTATGGACTTGTCAGAAGAATCTATTTCATTGAATGGATTCAAAATGATCTTCCAAAGCCTTTTGGAAGCATAATAGAGCAGTTAACAAACATTTTAGCAACTGATATATACATATATGGACTTTATGTCAACTCCACCACATTTTGAAAGGAATGTATTTGAGCCTACAAAACACACTGTGACGACCCGAAATTTTCAATCATTTAAAATAGGGATATTTAATCGATTTTGAATATTTGAAAGTTAATTTTAACTTGAATTCCAACTATCACTATTTATTCGATAATTAAATTATTGAATTAAATAATTTGAAATTGGATAAAATATGAAATCTGGAGTTCCAAGCATGTTAAAAATAATTTTATGGCTTGTAAAATTTATATTGATAATACTGAAGATAATAGAAGTGTTAAACTTGAATCTAACAGTGATTTGTTCAGTTTTAAAATTTTATAGTTTAATTGAATTTAAAAATAGCCATCCGAGGCATAGTCTCGGAATTCGAAGAAACCAGTTCCATTGGATCTAGAATAGTGTTTTATTATCGGATTTCAATTTTCGTAGCATTCGAAGTTGTTGTGTGAGCGTACGATGTATAGACGCGCTGAAAATTTAAATTGAATATTTTTTTACTGGTCAAACTTTCAGCTGTATTCGTCCACATCTAACATTTTGCTTTCTCTTCCATCACTGTAGCGAGGCAAGCTTCTCGCGCAAGGTATTTCCTTCTTTTTACTATCTGTCGAACCTTCTTTCTCCATTCACGTTCAAGAATAATTAATTGCCAAGCAAATTAACTTTCCCCAAATCATTTTCCCCAAATCAATTCGTTCAAATAAAAAAAGGGAAAAATATAAATCATGGCCGAACTATTCTTCTTCCTCTTCCTATTTTTCTCCGGTCCAATTAAATCAAATTTCGATTCGATATTCTAAAAAAAACACTAAAGTGAGGCGATTCGAACAAGTCCAGGCGATTATTGAAGAGAGTCGCGACTGTTTTTTTTTGTTTCTCTCTATCGATCGAGTTTGAGAGAGAGATGCGGCATCGATCGATTTAGGGTTGTGAGCAGGCGCGGCGGCTAGGGGAGCTCGACTGGCAAGCAAGGGAACGGGGCGACATAGGCGAACGAGAATGGTGTTAGGCGGCGATGTCAAGCTTGCGAGATGTTTGAACTAAGGTGACACCGCGATCGAGGCGTTTTTACAGGCTTATCGGAGGTGATGAAGTTCGATCGTTCGATCTTATGAATGCAGTAACGTCTCAAAGCTCAAGTTGGAAGCATTCCTGGGGGCTCGACTTGATGACATGGAGGATCTTCACGTGTTGGTTCTTTCGTGAGGTATCTGTTCTTCTTCTTTGCAATTTTGCTCGAATATAGTACTGATTGGAAGAAAGAAATTTTCTTCTATAGTTTAAAACAGAAAAAAGTATAGTTTTATATATGTATACCTACAGTAAGATAAAGAAAAGAAAAAAAGAAAAAAAGAAAAGGAAAGAATGTTGTGGGGTTTACAAAAACAAATTAGATTTTTGAAACATTGGAAGTTTATATTAAATTAGATTTTTGAAAGTCTATGATTTATTTTTATAAGTATACATATGTATAGTCTCAAAGAAAATAATATATGTATACACAATTTTAACCTACTGGTTTATTTTAAAATAACGTATCATGGAGATTAAATTGTTGACTAACTTATCTAAATTATTTTAGTTAATAAGAAATTATTTAAAAAAAAGAAATTAGTTTAAATTTTATTTATTAGTAACTTAAATTTTTTAAAGATAATAAAATATTGTGGTTAATTAAATTATGAAATGGGAATTTAGTTGTTCAATTGACTCGAATATTAATAAAACAAAATTTAAATTTCCTCAGTGATTAATAACGATATGCAATGTGCTTATACAAGGTCTAAAATCGAAAAGAAGACAAGCCGGTTGGAATCGAATTGCAAAATTAAAGGTGAGTTAATCTCACTCAGCTGAATTTAAATTTAAATGATTAAATTTAAATAATTGGTTGGATGGTTGAATTGATTGATGTGCTATATTATAGTATATACTACATCTTGGAATGTTTGATTTATATTGTGCTAACGTCTATGGATGCAGGTCACAGGTTGGAGGGATCCAACTAGATCCCTCAACATTTATTAATTAATATTCTCTGTTGTGATTAGTTGATATTCTATGATAAATTATATTGGAATATTGAATGCTATGGTTTGATTGGATATAGTTGGGTATAATGAGTTACCAAAAATATATAAATTGGATTTAGGAAAGAAAATAAAAGAAGTAAATTTGTAAGCGAAATAATTATAGAAATTTGAATAAATTAAGAATGAATTGGAAAGAAATGGAAGTGATATTGAAATACTAATAAATGACTTTGAGTATGAAAATAAAAAGATTTTGTATAAACAGTAATTAATGAATTGTAAAATTAAGTGATATTATTTTAATGGAATAAAGAATTATTTTAAGATTAAGGTTTAAATTTATTCAAAAGGATTAAGAAGTAATTTGAGAAATCTAAAATTTGTATTCTCGGTTAAAAATAATTTAAAATCATAATTAAAGATTTAAATCTGAAATTAATGGAATTTGGAATAAAAGGGAGTAAATTGGAAATCAATTTGGAAACTGATTCGAGTGTTTGAAATTGGTAATTTAAAGAAGAATGAGAAGAGAAGTATATTTCTCTGGATAGCCAAGTACGATTTCAAAGTAAATCTTTAAATATAAGATAAAAGTTTAATGTTGTTTAAAAGCATGTTTTAGAAAATTTATTATTTCTAATCGTTTAAATTCTTAAGTAAATATTTTTTAAAATCTATTATCGTAGTAATTATTTAAAAAAGTGACTTATTATTTTGTTTTAAAAAGTGAAAACCTAGTTTTATATTTTATAAAGTAACCTTATTTTCAAATATATATATATAGTATGTATTTTTAGTAAATTATTGAAGTAGTTTTTAACTTAAATGTTTTAAAATATATTTCAAAGTAAAGTGTTTCTAAATTATGTTAAAAAATCTAAGTTTTGTGTTTGGTGATTCCAGTGGAAATAGAAAATATTCGAGAAATTTATTCACTAAAAGGAAGATAGTTTGAAACTGTTTTTAAAGGATTGAAATTTGAAATATATCTTGTAAAGATATTTTTGAGATAAATAAATAATTTGGAAAATTATTTATTGTGTGATGGATGTTGTATATATTAATTGATAGTTAAATAACCGACTATCAATATTGGCAAAATACGTTGATCCTTTCAAAGAGACCGGGATCGAGATTTATTTCTCGAAAACCACTTCGATCCGGTTTGTACGTTTTCGTGGAAAACGAGTTTGGATTCGAAGATGGAGCAGTGAAGTGCAAGGGATAGTCGCAACTAATCCTGAGGATATTTTCAAAATGGATGCAGTAGGAGTAGCGCCTTCGGTTCCGTTCGAACCCGGGACGGACTTGTATGGATGAATGCTTTCGTAAACATCGTCAGATGGGCGATGGGCATTCTAAGTGAAACGATCTAAAAAGGTAACACTTAGCCTCAAGCCTCATCAACCGGGAATGACTGAAAATCAGGGGTTATGCAGCAAGGCTAGATGGGTAGCACCCATTTAGGGTGAGGTCATCCCTTTCTAGATGTCCCCTTTTATTTCGGCTTAGTGGTGCGGTTGCTGATCCCAATCGCGAGGTGATCTCACTCGGGATTATCCAGTAAGGGGTAGTCCCGGTCTTGTGTTGCAGGGGAGCGGGCGTACTCCTCGGTACTGTGATCTAGGCCACGTAGTGTGACAGGTGGTACCCCAGTGCCTAGTCATTAGTTGGAAATCCAATCTCCCTACGAGCCTTGTACGAGTTTTGTTTGTATTACCCACTCTGTGGCTAGTATCTGGAATTCAATAATGTAACAATTTCGGCTATTTTAATAAGTATTTGTATATAGACCCTATTATAATATCAGAGGATTTTAATAAGAAATGTTTTAGCTATCGTAAGGTAAAAACCCAACATGTTTATTTGTGGCGTGGTCTTACGAAATGCTTTTGTTTTCAAAAGGATTTTCGAAACTTTAATAATCAATTGAGCGTGATTTCTCACGCTGGTATATCCATACTGACGCGGGTGTTATTTAAATGTAATGCTCGGGTCAGACCGAGTATTATAGGATACAGGATATGATGCTGTGGAGCTCATAAGACGAGCTGGATGAGGATGCGTATTTTCATACTTGTTTTATATATTCCGCTGTGTTGAGTAGCTGTATATCCAGTTGTATGTTATTGATGTTGTTGAACTCTGATGATGTACTCTGATGATGATGTATGTATAAAACAGATATATTTGTTTTGTGTAAAGATCATTTATTATCTATTATATTTTATTCCGCTGCGATGGTTAGATTCTGTTATTGTTTTCTATTTTCTTCTTCTACCTCTTCTTCTTTAATCCAAATGGTTCGTATTTCGGTATATCTTGAGTTGATTGATGTAAATTAATGTTGACTCAAGGTGGTACGGATTTGCGGGTCATTACACACACTGTACACATCAAAGCAAAATTCCTGGATACAGACTATGAAGAATGTAAAGAAAATAACAATCTAGAAGAAATGGAATATATAAAAATCAAAGAACAAATGTATGAAAGATACATGCCCTTAAAATTGTGGAAGAAGATGAATGAGACAACAACGGTTCTTATTTATATGCTGAAACTCCCACAACAAAAATATTCGTCACAAAAGCCTTGAGAGACCAGGGAATAAATTACAAAAACTTTGATACATTCCATCCTAAGCATTCTCTTATAAAAAACAATAAGAAGAAAAAACAAAGAAAGAAAAACAATGAAGATAAAGAAGATGTCGAATCAATCACTATGTCCACTGATGAATTTTGATTTGACAAATGTATTACAAGGTGTCCTACTTTTCTCTGTTGGAATCCCCTTTGGAAGACAAGATGTGACACTGGTGCTTTTACAAATGAATAAATGTAAAGATAAATGTAACATTTTTATTTTTATTTTTTAGTGGAAGTTATCTGTTACCTTCATATCTAGATGGTTGTCTGTCTTTTTTTTTCTTTTCATTTCCACCATTTATATAAGGAGCCTATCTAGTTTGTAATACGCATCAGAAAAATTAGTATTGCATCCTCATTGTAAAAAACCAAATGTTGAAATATAAGTTCAAGCTTTTCTTTAATGGCATCTTCTACTTTTCTTTTCTTCAACAAATTGATAAGCTAAAAATCTATTCTGGTTAGAGCAAGGAAGAAGAACAAAGCTTATAGAATGTAAGTCTTTTTACCTTACTTAAGTCTACTTATTATCAATATCATATTATGATGTCTCAACAAGTTATTTTATTTTTTACTTAGAAAAAATACTTAGGGTTTATGTGATTACCTTAAGATATTATTAACATTACTTTAAGTTCCAATAGACGTAAGCTCGTTTATGGTTGAAAAAAATACCGCTAAGGCATGAGGCCATTTAGGAAAAAAAGTAAGTATGGAGTAACAAGGTGAGGAAAAGAGAGTAAAAATATTTTTATCTTAATTTGAGTTACCCTAACAGTAATAATTTCTAGGATAAAAGATAAATAATGAAGTAAAAATGAAATAATACTTTTCTTTGATATCAGTAAATTTATTAAACAAAAAGATTGATCCATCTTAAGCAATGTTTTATCCAAACTTCCAAAACTCTAACCAGGCTTTTTCTCAGAAAGAAAGAAGAATTCACAAAGTTTAATCCATAAAAAAGATTAAGATATGGAAAAATTACAACAATATTTAGAAGGTAAATTCATGTTAAAAATAATAAACATTATGAAAAATAATACAAACATTATAGAAAATCAAAAACACCAGATAATAAGTATTTTTAAACAAAAATATTCACATGAATTAGTTGGTATTTATGACTGTGAAACAAGTTTGACGGAAACATACAATGAGTTTAGTATATGGAAGGAACCTGATAATGTTGTATTAACACCCACATTTGTTAAAGAATTCTATATGGAATGGAATAATTACTTAAAAACAAAAAATGAAACAGATTATAAGATAACAGAAACTAATAATTGGGAAAACTAAAATGAATAATTTTCCAAGAATCAAAAATATGAAATATTTACAAAACTATTTAGAAAATAAATTTATGACAAAAATCCTTTTGGTTCGAAAACATAAGGAATTAAACATCAACCAACGACATAATATAGCAAAAAATTTCAAAAAAAAAACTTACGTAGAAAAATTTATAGAAGAATTTGTAGAATTATCAGATGAACCAAACTAAACAAAGATCAAGCAATAAAAATATATATGATAAATACCTTTTATATGATAGAACGTAATACAAAAACACAAATAACATACAAAATGATAGATCTTGTGTGCAATAAATATTATAAATTATTAACAATATAAATACAAGAAGATAATGAAAACAACAAATACTGGTTTGAAATATATGATGATGAAATTAATATGCACAATGAATATTACGGAAGGGAGAAATTACAAGATATTTGAATATAAAATTAGAAGACTCTGAAACAGAATATGGTTCATAATTCCAATTTAATAATCCACTTACTGCACCATTGGGTTTTGATTTAACCTATAAGTTGCAAGCAAGGTAATAAATGATTAGAAAATACCAAGAATATATTTTAATATTAACAGAAATACTAAGATATACGGTAAATTTCATAGCAGGTTTTGCCTTTGGAATTTCTATAAATAATTTAGAATTACTATAAATAACATATTAAACATATTATTGAGTATAGAACAGAATCCCCTATTGTTTTTAGTGTACATGTGTTTATATATATGTGTGTGTATGTATATGTGTATGTATTATATATATAAGTTAATTAACGGGAAAAAAGCGGAGATAGTTATGCCAACAACAATTCAGGAAAGAAAAAGAAATTAGCCAACGATAATACATCAATACCACTGGAAGATGAGACTAACAGATCATACAAAGATGCAGCGTTTCAAAATCATACAACAAAACTGCATTACGACAAACTAGAACAAGAAAAATTGGTGGATTTTGTACTTCTTCCTGATGATGTCTTACAAAGATCGTAAAATAAATGGATAAATGCTCTTTTGTTCTGTTTGTGGCTACAAACCAACTTTCAGTCAATTCAATAATTACATTCAAAGAATTTGGAAGTCATAGGATGCATATGCCCTAGAAGTTTATTCAAGCAATTTTCTTATTCATTTTACTAATATTTCCGATCTTAACAGAACTCTGGACAATGGCTCTTTCATATATGAATCTTGATACATAATAACAAAGGAATGGGTCATTGGCATGAATTTAACTTCAGAAATATTGACCTAGAAGCCAATCTGAATTAAATTGCATGATTTGAAATTTGAATATTGGGACACAGGCGCTGAGTAGGATAACAAGTGTGATTGCTATTCCCATTCGAACAGATGCTGTAACTGCATCTAGGAAAATAATCAGTTATACTATGATATTGGTTAATGTTACTATTGACACAAAGTAACCTAAATCTATTAATGTTAAGACTGATGAAGGAGATGTATGTGAGATTCATATGGATTGTGAATTCAAACTCTATATCTATTTGCATGCCAACAATTCAGTCATCAATCAATAAAATATAACAAAAACAAACCAAATAAGCAAAGCACCGAAAAGGGAATATAACCTAATACAAATGAAACCACATTCCCATCGTCCTCTACAAGTCAAAACAACCAAAACATGGCCACACAATCTACCCCTACAACTTCTACCCAGAGTACATCAATAGGGGTAAAGATGGCAACCATTCAGGCATATAGAAAACAACCTCAATCGAACTGGCATTATATAGGTAAGGCAAAAGTACCACACCACATGCACATGAAGGACCAAGTAATACATCTCCTTTGGATAAAAAGGAAGGTAATAACACAACTCTTCTAAAAGGAAAAAAAGGTGACACATAACAACAAAGAAGCAGAGCAAACTGAAATTACTACTAAAAACAAGTATGAGATACTTAGCACACCGGAAGAGAAGGAAATTGCTAACCAGGCTAACCAACCGGACCAAGAAGAGTTCAACCCTGCACATGAAGAATTCACAAATGAGACTTAATTTGTACAGCATATTGCACAATGTATTGAAGATCAGGGGAAGAACATAGACATGAAGCAAAGTTTTAAGCATATGTCTTAAGTAATCCTCTTTATAAGCAGGAAGCCGTGGCCTCATCATCCAACACTGATCCTCCAACTTCCATCCTCACCAACCAACTTGAGCCCCCTAAAAGAATGACAAGGGCTCGAAAATATGGTAAATGACTATCATTATTTGGAATGCTGGGGGGATTAACGCTGATCCCAAAATGGATCAAATTATTTCCACCCTGACACCCTATAGACCATATATCATTAGTTTATTAGAGAACAAACTGCCAACTCAGAAAATAACCAGGTTCATATCCAAATTTAGAAAAAAATAGAAACACTTACATAACAATGATCATGGGTCCAAGGGGGGAATCTTACTGCTTTGGGAGCAGTTTGTATGGATAGTTCAGCTTATTCAATCCAGCACTCAACACATCACTACTATTATTATTAACTTAGGTGGCTTTGCCATGTATCTAACCATTGTATATGTGAGCAATTTGTTTTCTGACAAGAAAATTTTATGGCATGAGCTTTCACAGTTGTCAAGTGTTATAAACAAGGTATGGTACTATGAGGGGGCTTTAACAATGTTCTTAACCCTACGGAAGAAAGGAGGACTTCCAATACTCTTTTCTTACCTCAGAGGCTTTTCCAATTTTTTATTTCATTGTGGTCTTACTGAAGCCAACATACAAGGCTTCAATTCACATGGCGGAGGAGCATTACAATACACATTAACAAAGTTCTTATAACAGCACACTGTTACAACACTTTCCAACCTTCATGGCTACTTACATCAGCTTTAAGTATCACACCCCTATCATCATTAAAATTCACACACACAGTGATCAACAAAAAGGCACACCTTTCAGATACAATAATGGATGGCACTTACTGGATGGATACAAAGAACATGCAGGACGTGTTCTATCAGACAAAGCATGGGGCTCACCAATCCAATAGTTTATGACTAAACTCAGAAGGATCATACAAAATTTAAAGGACTGGAATAGAACTACTAGAACCCTTAGTTTACGATTTCAACGATGACAACTATACAATGGAAATCATATATATCATACAACTATGCAGGTACAAACTCAAAGCAAGACAAACCACTACTGTGACAAGAGAAGACTAAAGCACTGAAGAGAATCATCTACAAAGTTACACGAAGATCGAAGAAAGATGCACTCAAGAATAAACCCAGGAGAACATCAATTAACAGGTTCAGACGTCGGAATGCAGAACTTCAGACGTCTGAACGTAGAAAATGAATAAAAATAATAATAGATTCTCAAACGTCTAAGAACACCATTCAGACGTCTGAAACTGGGTTCGAGCCAGATAATTCAAATTACAACTATCATCTTCGAAGAGACAACTCCATCTCTCCTCCGGAACTCTTCACCAATGAACAATGACGACTCTAGACTAAAAGGGAAGAGACATGACTACTAGAAGCAACCTTCTATAATTATATAAACAAGAATCAAGATGAATCAAAGTACTTACTTTCTACTAATTCACTCTACTCTCTGTCTTAATCATCTCTTGCTCTAATCATCCACTTGCTATCAAATATGCAAATCTAAGATCATACACTTCCATATTCTCTCGAACAATATTATACTTAATCATTCAAAGATATAGGAAGTTCAATTGTGCTATAGTCAAAATCCGTGTAATAGAGAACACATTCTTGACAAAGAAACTCTGCATTGTAAACATGTTTCTTCGGGTGGAGTGAGGGTTATTTGGTGAAAGGAAATTCCGAAGAGGAGCTTCGGGACAGGACGTAGGACCGGAGGTCTGAACCAGTATAAAATACCTGGTGTGATTATTCTTATTTACATACTCTATTATCATTACACTATAGTTTAAATTAGTTACATACTTGTCATTTGTATAATTGATCCACTATACTATAGATTTTCAATTTGTATCAGAGCTTGGTTTGATCAGAAGTACCGTAACAAGTTTTAATATGGCAAGTATCTTTCAAGAAGGTCAGTCTATCGCATGTCCCCTACTATCTAATGGCTCCAACTATGCGTATTGGTCAACCTGTATGAGTATTTTTATGGAAGCCAATGGTCTAGAAATATGGTCTGCTACACAAAATAAGTATGAAGCACTTGACATTGCTATAAGCACATGGACCGATGCACAAAAGATCATAGCCTCAAACAATGCTAAAGCTATGAACGTTTTATTTTGCTCTCTAGATAAGAATGAACTCTCATGTGTCATGTTATGCACAACTGCATTCGACATTTGGCGTACCTTACAAGTTACACACGAAGGTACAACAAAGGTCAAACAAACTAAGATTTCAGTTTTGCAAAACCAATTCTCCTCATTCAAAATGAAGAAATATGAAACTATTGTTGACATGTACTCTAGATTTCAAACTATTCAACATGATCTTATGGCATTAGGAGTTAAGTTTACTGATTTTGATTTAGTTTCTCGAATACTCAACTCTTTAACATCGGATTGGGAAAGGAATGTATTAGCTATTGAAGAAGCTAATGATCTTTCTACTCTCAAGGTTGAAGAGTTGATAGAAAATTTAATCTCTTATGAAGATAACTTACAGGCAAGAAGATAACAAAATATTAAAAAGAAGAACATAGCATTTCAAGCAAAGAATGATGACTCAGATTTGGATGAAGAAGAGATAGTTTTCATTGCTTAGAATTACAACAAATTCAAGAAATTTAGAAAGATGATCAAATTCCAAAAAGAAGGAAAATCCAATACAAATCTATCTCAAATCAAGTGCTACAAATGTGATCAATACAGACACATGAAGAAGGATTGTCCTATACTCAACAATGAGAAAAAGAACAAATTTGAAAAAGTTAAGGAAAGAGCTTTTAAAGTCATTGGGACAATTTCGATATATCATCATCTTCTGATAGTGATATATCATCATCTTCTGATAGTGATAGCGATGGAGAACAAGCTAATGTATGTTTTATGGCTAACACTGATGAGATATGTCCTGAACTTAGCTATAATGAACTATAAGAATTAAGTATGGAAATTGATGATAAGTTTAGACAAATCAAAAAATTGAATAAAGAATACCTAGCCAAAATAAAACGATTAGAACTAGAAATTGGATTATTAAAGGAAGAAAAGGTTATTTTAGAAGAAGAATTGGTGATTTCACAAGAAAAGTGTAAAAAGTATATCGAATATGATACACAACTTAGTGAATTAGATATGTTAAAACTTGAGAATAATAATTTGATTAAGGAAAATATTGAACTAAAAAGTAGTATAGAAATTTCAAAAACTGAAATTTGTGAATTAAAGGATAAAATAGAAAAAATTACCAACAATGTTTCAAAGATTAACAAAGGAAAACAAGATCTAGATAATTTAATTAAAATTACGAAACCTTCTAGTAATCGAAATGGATTAGGATTTGAAAAGAATTCACAAAAGAAAAAAGTAACACTATAAAGCAAAGTATCTTTTATCAAAGTTTCAAAAAGACACCAAAGCTAAGTAAAGATGTAAAAACTAAAAATATTAAAATTTGGATACCAAAGTCTAATAATAAGACAAATAGACAGAAACATATTGATAATTTTCTATCAAGTGTAGTACTTAATAATAATTATGTTTTTAAAGGACCCAAATCCACTTGGGTATGGTTACCCTTCCCTCCTAACATTTAGGACCCTAATAAAAGAAGTGGGTATCAATTGAATAATTTTTGTTTTGTAGGTAGCAAAACTAAAAGCAAGGAGAAATAGATACTCAATAGTGGCTGCTCAAAACACATGACCAGGAATGCCAAGATGCTCTCAAATATAAAATATATCGATGGAGGCACCGTAACTTTTGGAGACAACTCAAAAGGATATGTCATCGGAATTGGAGAAGTCATAAACATCGGTATTTCTAACTCTCATATTATTTCAAATGTTTTATTAGTGGAAAATTTAAAACATAATTTACTTAGCATTAGTCAATTATGTGATAAAGGTTTTCAAATAAATTTCGAGATAAATCAATGCAAGATAATAATAAAATTTTATTATTTGAAGGATTTCGAAATAAAAATATTTATATTTTAAATATGAAAATATAACAAAATTCGGATTTATGCTTGACTGCTAAACTTGATGATCCATGGCTATGGCATAAAAGATTTTGCCACATTAATTTCAAACCTATAAATAAATTATCAAAACATGAACTAGTTAGAGGTTTACCAAAAATAAATTATCAAAATAGACAATTTCTGTGACGCATGTCAAATTGAAAAATTAAAAAGGAACTCTTTTAAATCTAAAAATAATATTTCAACAAAAAACTATTAGAATTGTTGCATTTAGATTTATTTGGTCCCACTCAAGCAAGATTAATAAATCATAACAAGTATTTTTTGTAATTGTTGATGATTTTTCAATATATAAATGGACTTTGTTTTTAAGACATAAAAGTGACACTTTTGGCATATTTAATTTTTTTGCAAAAAGAACTAAAAATCAAATGAATTCAAAAATTAATAATATTTGCAGTGATCACGGAGGAGAATTCAAAAATGAACTTTTTACAAATTTTTGCAGTAAAAAGGGAATTAATCATAATTTATCAATTCCACGTACACCACAACAAAAGGTGTAGTTGAACGGAAAAAATGAACATTACAAGAATGTGCAAGAATAATATTAAACAGTAGCAATCTACCAAAATATTTTTGAGCTGAAGCTACTGCCACAGCTTGCTATGTTTTGAATAGAGTGACACTACTACCAATGACAAAAAACACTCCTTATGAAATATTTTTTGGTAAGAAACCTAAAGTATCATATTTTAGAACATTTGGATCAAAATGTTTCATATTAAATACTAAAGACAATCTAGGAAAGTTTGATCCTAAGGCCGATGAAGGAATATTTGTTGGATATTCGGATCGTAGCAAAGCATATAGAATTTTTAACAAAAGGACAAATATTATAGAAGAAAGTTTACATGTTTCTTTTTATGAAAATTTTATAACTACACAAAGTAATGATGAAGAAGAAATGCATCCAAATAATTCTTCTAACACACCTCACAATAATAGTGAAGCTGTTGATCAAAATAATACTCTAGTTTCACCTCCTAGGATTTTAAAGAATCATCCTATAGATAACATTATTGGAGATTTAAATTCTAGAGTAACTCGAAATAAACTTAATCAAATAAGTCATGTTGCATTCGTTTCAAACTTTGAACCAAAGAACTATAAAGAAACTTCTAAAGACGATTTTTGGATTTTAGCCATGCAAGAGAAATTAAATCAGTTCGAATGAAATAATGTTTAGGAACTCATTTCAAGACCGAAAGATCAATCCATCATTGGAACTAAATGGGTATTTAAAAATAAAGCCGACGAAACGGAAAATATAGTACGAAATAAAGCATGTTTAGTAGTACAGGGGTATAATCAAGAAGTAGGAATCGATTACGATGAAACTTTTGCACCTGTAACTAGATTAGAAGCCATACGAACACTACTCGCTTTTGCGTGTCATAACAATTTTAAATTATATCAAATGAATGTCAAAAGTGCATTTTTGAATGGTTTTATCAAAGAAAACGTTTATGTTGAACAACCACCGTTATTTGAATATGAAAAATTTCCAAATCATATTTTTAAATCAAATAAAGCATTATATGGGTTAAAACAAGCTCATAAAGCATGGTACGATAGGCTTAAAACTCATTTAATTTCATCAGGATTTCAAATTGGTAAAGACTCGACTTTATTTATTAAAAGAGAAAACAATGATATTTTAGTTATTCAAATTTATGTCAATGATATCGTATTTGGATCAACTAATGAAGATTCATGTGTAAAATTCTCTAAAATAATGGAAAATGAATTTGAAATGTCATACATGGGAGAAATAAATTTCTTTTTTGGATTACAAATAAAACAACTAGAGAATGATATCTTTATACATCAAGAAAAATATTGCAATGAA
This sequence comes from Allium cepa, assembly GCA_030765085.1. NCBI lineage: Eukaryota > Viridiplantae > Streptophyta > Magnoliopsida > Asparagales > Amaryllidaceae > Allium > Allium cepa. The sequence continues at coordinate 354,270,989 of CM060935.1, forward strand.
CTATTAAAATGTTTTGGTATGGATAAAACATCTAGTAAACCTACTCCTATGAGTACTATGGTTCATCTTCATAAAAATGAAACGGGAAAGATTTTGAAGGAAAATTATATAGGAGTATGATTGGTTCGTTATTATATTTAACTGCAAGTCGACTCGATATAATGATGAGTGTTTGTCTTTGCGCACGTTTTCAAGCAAAACCAAAAGAATCTCATCAAACAGTCGTTAAACGTATTTTGAGATATTTATCTAACACAAAAAACTATGGAATATCTATCCAAGAGGATCGTCCTTCGACCTTGTATCATATAGTGATGTGAATATTGGAGGACACAAAATGGATAGAAAAAGTACTAGTGGAACATGTCATTTCATCAGACAATCTCTCATCTCATGGTTTAGTAAAAAACAAAATTGTGTTTCTCTATCCACTTGTGAAGCCGAATATATTTCAGCGGCATTAGCATGTACACAAGTAATTTACATGCAACAAATCTTAAAAGATTTTGGAAAAATAATTGAAAAATCCCTGATTTATTGTGATAACACTAGTGCAATCAACCTATCTAAAAATCCGGTAAATCATTCTAGAACCAAACATATAGATATAAGACATTTCTTAAGAGATATGTTGAAAAAGGAACTAGACTTAACAATATATTAACACTGAAAATCAAATAGCCGATATCTTTACAAAACCATTAAACAAACAAACTTTTGTAAAATTATGATGAGACTTAGGCATTTGTTCGCTTAATGAACTTTTAAACTAAGAATAATTTCTTATATCCACAAAGTTTATAGTTTGTCACAGACCTTTAAAAGTTTAGACAATAATATTCAACCATAAAAATACTACCTATTTTTTTATTTGTATTGCTATGAAAACTAACTTTCTGAAGTTTTTTCTTTAAAACATAACAAATATTAAAATCAAAATGTCATCTCAAGAAATAACTTCATATAACTCTGGATCGCCATCCTCAAATGTATCCACCCCGTCTCTTCGTACTCCTTCACCTCCTTTTTCCCTACCCTCTCCTGACTTCTCAAAAAGTCGATGGGGATTGTCACCTCTACTAAAGAAAGCCAAACGAGACAAATCGCCTACAATCCATGAAAAACTTGATGAAATATCACATTATCAATTCGCAATAATGGTGTTCAAAAGGAAATGTACTATACACAGTAAGGAACAATCAAACATTTGAACTTTTTGGAAAAAGCTCTATATTCTATATGTGGTCATTCTCCAACAAAGAAGTGTTTACATAAAAAAAAGCTTCACGCTTTGTTGAAATTCCTAAAGACGAGCCGTCAACTTCGTCGCCTAAGCCTCCTTCCTGGTCCCCAATCAACTATAGTGATCCCACCTACGAACCAAATTCATGGGATCGTAAGGAATTGAACCAATGCAAATAAATTATGACATTTGTAAACGATTATATATATATATATATATATATATATATATATATATATATATGTGTGCACTATATTATATTCATTAAATAAAATTTTCAAAACTTTTAACAAAAAGCTAATCTGGAGTTTTCAAATGTCTGAAATAGATTCCAGACGTCTGAAATAGGAATCTGGAGCAAATTATATATGTTCCCACACGTCTGAATTCATTTCTAGACGTCTAAAATTACTCTCTGTCTAATATTTAAACTTTCCAAACGTTTGATTTTTGATTCCAGACGTCTGATTTTACTCTCTGCTTCTAAATTAGGCATCTTCAGACGTCTGATCCACTATTTCAGATGTTTGGAATTGGAAAAGACAGCTTTTTAAAACCCTATACCTGATCGATCAACTACTTTTCCACCACTTCAATTCGTTTCAAAATTAAAATTTATCTTTCTCAAAATCTTATAATCGAATTTCTTACCAAATTAATGCCACCACGAACTAAAAAGATGGGAGTTAAGAAAAGGAAGCATGGAGAAGAATCTTCCTCTCAATCACTAATGGTAACTGATACTCAAATCAACAATTGGTTGTTTCAGAATCCAATAAATAGACGACGCATTGACAACTTGAAGATTAAGAAGATGCATCTAGGTCCTTTCTATAGCCTAATCAAATTTCCTTCTTATGATATGGATGACATATGTGAGCATGGTAAATTGAAAACTCTTATTTCTTTTAATGCCAACGATGTTTCTATCGATCAATTAGCTGTCTATCACTTTTACGCTAATCTGGATAGTCCATCAGTATGTACTACTAAGAATGATGAAGATTGGTCATGAACGAGTGTCTATGGAACAACAATCAAGTTAACCCCCCTATGATTGGACGATTCTTAGAGTGCTCTTATACGGGTCATAATTATCTAAATTGGAGGACATGTGATTCAAACCCCATGATACTATCACTCATCAATTATGGGAAAATCAAATGCCTCAGTTTTCATCCAAATTCCTTAGGCCACGTGCTAGTCTCTTTACCCGAATGCTTATAAATATTGTTATCCCTCGATTAGCCATCGTACATTTCTGCTTTTGAAGAGTTACCTATTAAATATAATGGAACAAAAAATTTCAATCTTATGCATTTGTCGGAGAAACCACCATCTTATATGACTTTTCTAGAATGGAGAAATGCATAGGATCAACCTCCTCCTCCTCCTCAACAACAACAAGAAGGTAATATTAAACTACCAAGGCAGTCATCTCCACCTCCTCCTTCCTCATTTGAATATCGCTCTGATATGGAGATTTTGGAAGCACGAACTCTGCGTAATGCTAATGAGAATATTGCTCACTTAACCTTACAAAACCTAGTGCTCCTATCTAGAAACAAAATTCTCCTTGGTAAACAAATAGCAAAGCTTGATCACACGTTGTGCACACAGCTTTCATAAGTTGAAGACTCTTTTAATTCATTGGCTTCCAAACTTGATCATGCACTTCAATAAGTCCGTCAACCTTCTTCTGATGGTCTACACCTTCTCAGTCTCCTCACACATCGCCAAAGACCAGCAAAGGGAAATTAGACTCCTCTCATGATGAACTACCTTGACTTCATAAATTAAAATATTTTATTGTACATAACTACCTTCTCATAATTCTGGTAAGACACTATCAATATTTTGTTGTGCTTAATGGTGTAGTCATAATTTTTTGTTAGTGTTATAATTATGTATGTACATCATACTTGGTTTTGCATTATGTTTATACTTCTTCGATTATTTTTGATAATGACAAAGGGGAAGAAAAATAAATATGCACACCTATAGAGGGAGATTATATTTAGAGGCAGAAACTTTCTGTAATTATTATCTAAATATAGTTGTCATCAAAAAAAAAAAGGAGAATGTTAGAACCCTTAGTTTATGATTTCTACGATGACCACTATACAATGGAAATCATATATATCATACAACAATGCAGATACAAACTCAAATCAAGACAAACCACTACCGTGACAAGATAAAGACTAAAGCACTGAAGAGATTTATCTACAAAGTTACACAAAGATCGAAGAGAGATGCACTCAAGAATAAACCCAGGAGAACATCAATTAACAGATTCAGATGTCTGAAAGTAAAAAATGAATAAAAATAATAATAGATTCTCAGACGTCTGAAACTAGGCTCGGGCCAGATAATTCGAATTACAACTATCATCTTTGAAGAGACACAACTCCATCTCTCCTCCGCAACTCTTCATCAGTGAACAGTGACGACTCTAGACTGAAAGGGAAGAGACGTGACTACTAGAAGAAACCTTTTACAACTATATAAACAAGAATCAAGATGAATCAAAGTACTTACTTTCTACTAATTCACTCTACTCTCTATCTTAATCATCTCTTGCTCTAATCATCCACTTGCTACCAAATCTGCAAATCTGAGATCATACACTTCCATATTCTCTCAAACAATATTGTACTCAATCATCCAAGAGATATAGGAAGTTCAATTGTACCATATAGTCCAAATTCGTGTAATAGAGAACATATTATTGACAAAGAAACTCTGCTATTGTAAAGCTGTTCCTCCGGCTAAGTGAGGGTTATTTGGTGGAAGGAAATTCCAAAGAGGAGCTTCAGGACTGGACGTAGGACGGGAGGTCCGAACCAGTGTAAAATACCTGGTGTGATTATTCTTATTTACATACTCTATTATTGTTACACTATAGTTTAAATTAGTTATATACTTGTCATTTGTATAATCGATCCACCATACTACAGATTTTCAAGAACAAGGCCAAAATACATAGAAGATATGACAACATACAAACTACATATCAACAGAAGCTATTGGAAGTAGATAAGCATCCATAGAATGTATTTAGATATGATGATATGATCATTGCTTGAAATAACCTAAAACAGAAGATACATAGCAAATATACCGAGGCCAAACAAAAATCCTAAATTACTTGGTTAAATGAGAGTGACACTAACTATTAAGTTTTTTTATGCCAGGATGAATGTGAGGTAATATGGAAATAATATCAAGGCTCCATATAATGTAAATGGTGATGTCATCTTTGATGTCATCCATATTCAGGAGCAAGCAGTACAGTACTACGCTGATCTATTCAATGGACAACAAGAAAGTGTCTTTCTAGATGTCTATTGCAGGAAACTATTAAATGACGATGGAAGTAACTACTTGATGTTACCTGTATCTAAAAAAGAAGCGCATGATGTTGTTTACTCCATCAAGGATGACAAATCACCAGGGCTAGATAGTTCTCATCAAAGTTATTCAAGGTCCATTGGTCTCACGTCAAAGATGAGCTTACTCTTGCTGTAAATTATGTTTATATTGATGCTGATATCCCAGAAGATTTGAACCACACTTTTATTACACTATTGCCAAAAAAGAAAAACCTTTTGATATATCTCATTTTAGACCTATATCCTATTGCAATGTACTTTACAAAATTATTTCCAAGGCACTTTGCAATAGAATAAAGGGTTTCCTTCCCCGTTGTGCATTTATATCTAGAAGAAACATAATAGACAACGTATTACTAGCACATGAGAACATCATGAACTTCAGTAAAAGGGGTATTAAAAAACTATGTATTAAAGTGGATCTGCAGAAAGCCCATGACAGGTTGAACAAGAATTTCATATGTTACATGCTGCAACAAATGAACAGGAATTAGGCAGGGTAACCCCTTATCTCCCTATCTCTTTCGCACAAATCAGTCATGATCTTTACAACACTAGATACTAAGAGTGCAACCACTCTTAGGAATATCACATACTATTTATGTAACATGGCAGGCCAAACTTTAAATCAGTTGAACTCTAATGTTTACTTTAATACTAGCTGTACCAATAAAGAAGAAATTCTGGGCATTCTCCAACTATAGGAAGCATCACAACTTGTGAAATGCTTAAGGGTGTCGATATCAATTGACTATTTACACTGTGCTGAATGCACTTCTCCTTTCCATAAAATTATGGGTAATCTGATAATTGGGATAGCAACATGCTATCAATGGCAGGCAGAGCCGAACTGATTCACAAAGTTATTACACCTATGGTTTTATATTGGCTACTGGTCTACCATATGTCTACTGCTACTTTTATCAAAATTAATGACTTATATGCTAACTTTTTTTGGGTAAGGAGGCAATATAAAATAGCGTAGAGTAAGCTATGTAGACCTAAGCTAGAAAGAGGCATTGGCATTAAAAGTTTTAAAGAGCTCAGAATAGTAGCACATTCAAAACTAGCTTGGCAACTTATTGTGAAAGACAACATGTGATCCAGATGGATGCTGAATAAATATTGTAACTGAACAAACTCTGGCAACTACAGTTTACTAACAATAGGCCTTGTACTATGATAAATATGCCGAGGCATGGAAATGGTAGCCTAAACTGTATAACAAGGGTGATTGTTGATGATGGATCCACCTTTTATAGATTGAACCTTGGCTCAATCACAAGTCCCTAGTTGACATCCTAGTATGGGGCATGTATTATTTAGCATCATCTAAATATCCTACAGTATCAAGTATATTACAGAACAATAAGTGGAACTCATCAAGTTTTTTTTGAAACCCGAGAAATTTCACATTTAATATCACGTGTACACATTGACACTCATGGAATCTCAAACTACTGGTAATGGTGTGGGGAGACACAATTTTAAAACTTGGCAAGCAACCAGGTAACATTATAAGGAACTATTATGGTGCCCTATAACATGTGACGCAGCGGAATAATTCGAAACAAACTCAATCGATGGAATGTAGCAATCGGTGAGTTGAGAATACTGCAAGGCCCAAATCCGTTGATCCAAAAATACCGGATTCTAGCTATCTTCGTCTCGTTGTTCGCGCACGATACCGAGAAAGAAGATCTACGATTCTTCGTACGTTGATCTAGCGCACTAGATACCGTGAATCGGCTTCTACGATCGTTGAATCGAGCGCACTCGATTAACCGAAAGAGGAGATAGGAGATCACACTCAACTACCAATTTGTATGAAAGCACAAAGCTAACAAAAGAGAATTTTATTCAAAATGTTCAACCCCAAAATGTACAACACACACCCCTATTTATAGTGTTTACAACCAAGCCCTAAGTCGTACACGGCCTACGACTCAATATAAGTCGGCGGCGACTCAATGCACACGGCTTATACTTACAACACAATGCCGACTCAATGACTCATGACTCCACAGACTCACGACTCACGACTTAGGACTCATGACTTAGCAGCAGTGCATCACATACATGCTTCAGAACATAGCACACGACATACGACTCAAGGTACATACGACTCAACTTATTTACAACCTTATACAACACAAACGACTCAAAGAAAACGCGACTCAACTCAGGTCGCGACTCACGACCTAACACATTACAGACATATACGACTCAAAGATACAACGACTCATATATACACATCACCTTCCATCGACTCAACTTCCTTCCAACGACTCAAGCTTCCAAGTCCCCTGCGGCATAACCCTTCAAGCGAGTCAACTCTGAACGACTCATCTATGTCGTAACCCGTCTCCGATTCAAAGCTTCTGATGACTGGAACTTGTCTTTGTTGCTTGATGAGTCGTGGACGACTCATAGTAGTTTTGTTAGGTCGGAAACCTTTTCCTTCAGACCCGTTAGGTCGCAGCCCCCTTCCACCTGATCTGTTAAGTCGCGGACGACTCATGTTGAGTCGTGGACGACTCAAGTTGAGTTGTGGACGATTCAATTCTGAAGTCCCCTCCATTCGACCTATGTCATCTCCTACCTTAAGTTGTGGACGACTTTTTCCTTTATCCTGGGCTACATCATCCTCCCCTGATTGAGAAGAATTCGCCCTCGAATTTGTAAGTTCTTCTGTACTAGATTGTTCATCTCCATAATATGGCACCAGATGCTTAATATTGAATACGTCGGAAGTGTATATATCCTCCGGCAGCTTCAACTTATAAGCATTGTCATTAATTCGTTTCACAACTTCGACAGGACCAATTTTCCTGGCTTTCAACTTGTTATAAGCGTCCACTGGAAAACGATCCTTGGTTAATACAGCATAAACCAAATCACCTTCCTTAAATTCAACGCTTCGACGTTTTAAATCTGCAGACTTCTTATACTTCTCATTCGATTTCTCCAATCGTTCCTGAACGATTTTATGACATTCAGTCAACTCATCAACAAAATCAACAGCCCGTTTAACTGTTCCCTTCGACTGTGGTACTACTGCCAAATCTAACGGTCCCCTGGGTAAATTTGAATAAACAATCTGAAATGGACTGAATCCCGTGCTACGATTCACTGCATGATTATGTGTAAACTCGGCTTGGCATAACTTCATGTCCCAGTTTTTCAAATTATCCTGTACAAGACATCGCAACAAATTTCCCAATGACCTGTTTACAACTTCTGTTTGTCCATCAGTTTGCGGATGATAAGCACTACTAAATTTCAGCTTCGTTCCCACCATCTTCCACAAACTTAACCAAAAGTGACTCAGAAAACGAGTATCCCGATCAGAAACAATAGATTCTGGCAGTCCATGGAGTCGATAAATCTCTTTGAAAAATAACTGAGCAACACGAACAGCATCCGTCGTCTTCTTGCAAGCAATAAAATGTGCCATTTTAGAAAATCTGTCAACCACTACATATATAGAATCATTACCACGCTGCGTTCTCGGCAATCCCAATACAAAGTCCATACTCACATCAACCCATGGTCTAGCCGGTACAGGCAACGGCATATATAACCCAGCATTGGTCGCGGTTCCTTTCGAAACTTGGCAAATATGACATCGCTCCACAAACCTTTCGACTTCTTTCCTCATCGACGGCCAAAAGTAAGACTGTGAAATCAACTGCAAAGTACGATCACGGCCCACATGCCCTTCTTCATGCAACTCTTTTACAATCTTCATTCTCAAACTACAGTCTGGAATGCATAATTGATTTCCTTTGAACAAGAATCCATCAACCATCACAAATTTATCCGAACTTCCATCCTTAACTTTCTCAACAAACTTTGCAAAGTAAGGATCCTTCCCAAACAGTTCTGGCAACATTTCAAACCCTGTCACTTCAACCTTCATTGTCGTTAATAAATGACTCCTCCTACTCAAAGCATCAGCCACACGGTTCGTCACCCCAGATTTGTGTTTAACAACAAAAGTAAATTGTTGCAAATAAGCAATCCACGATGCATGTCTCGCTGAAATTTTATCCTGCCCCTGTAAATGCTTCAATGCCTCATGATCAGTGTACAGAACAAATTCTTTCTGAAATAGATAGTGTCTCCAATGCTTAACAGCTTGTACAACAGCATAAAATTCAACGTCATATGTACTGTATCTCATCTTTGCCCCTGACAACTTTTCACTGAAATATGCAATAGGTCTCCCCTGCTGACTCAACACTCCTCCAATCCCAACCTTTGATGCATCAGTGTGTAGCTCAAACAACAACTGAAAATCAGGTAAAACAAGAATTGGCGCTGTCGTCAACAGTTCTTTGATTCGTTCAAAAGCAATCCCGGCTTCTTCTGTCCACGAAAACTGTTTACCCTTCATGCAATCAGTAACTGGAGCCATCACGCTACTGAAGTGTGGAATGAATCTTCGGTAGAATGATGCTAGCCCATGAAAACTTCTCACTTCCGTAATTGTTTTTGGCCAATTCCTGACTGCCTCTACTTTACTCTGATCAACTTGAATACCTTCTCCTGAAACAACATAACCCAGGAATAAGACACCTTTTGTCATAAACACACATTTCTTCGTAGCAGCATAAAATTGTTCTTCACGGAGAATAATCAACACTTCCCTCAAATGTAGAACATGCTCTTCCATACTCCTGCTATATATCAGAATATCATCGAAATAAACCACGACGAACTTCCCAATGAATGGTCTAAAGATTTGATTCATCACCCGCATGAATGTACTAGGTGCATTCGACAAACCAAATGGCATAACCAACCATTCGTATAACCCCTCTCTTGTCTTGAAAGCTGTCTTCCATTCGTCTCCAGGTCTAATCCGAATTTGATGATAACCACTCTTCAAGTCAATCTTCGAAAATATAGTTGCCCCACTCAACTGGTCTAGCAAATCATCCAGCCTTGGCATAGGAAATCTATAACGAACAGTGATCTTATTCAATGCTCTACTGTCTGTGCACATTCTCCATGTTCCATCCTTCTTTGGCACCAACAATGCTGGCACTGCACAAGGACTCAAGCTTTCCTGAACACGTCCCTGCTCTAACAACTCTTCCACTTGCCTTCGTAACTCTTCATGTTCCTTCGGACTCATTCGGTAATGTGGTCGATGTGGTAACACTGCTCCCGGAACAAGATCAATTTGATGTTGAATGTCTCTGAGTGGCGGTAACTCCTTAGGTAACTCCTCTGGAAAGACATCTTCAAATTCTTTCAAAATTGGCTTTGCTTCTTCTGGAATCTCAACTTCTTCACTACTCTCTTTCCCAATCAACAAAAATACTTCAGACTCCTCTTCAACTTCTTTCACAAACTCCTTCAAAGACAATAAAGTTTTTAACTCTTCAATCTCTTCTAGCTTGCTCTCCTTCTGTTGCTGTTTCTTGGGAACCAAAGTGATTTTAGTACCTTCGAACATGAAACTGTAACTATTGGCACGACCGTCATGTTGAACTGCTCTATCAAACTGCCATGGTCTGCCCAACAACAAATGACAAACATCCATGTCCACTACATCACACCAAATTTCATCTTTGTACTTCTTCCCAATCGAAAAATTCACATAAGCTCTTCGACACACTTTCACTTCACCACCCTTCCTTAACCATGCTAGCTTGTACGGTTTAGGATGCTTCTCAGTTTTCAAGTTCAATTTCCTCACAGCCTCTGTAGAAATAATATTATCACAACTCCCAGCATCTATGACAAACTTGCAAACTTTCCCCAGAATAGTACATGTTGACTGAAATATGTTACTCCTCAACCAACTGCAGTCCTCCTCTTTCTTTGGTGTAAGACAAGACCTTCTCATCATAAGATTACAACCTTCATCTCCAGACAATTCTTCTTCCTCCTCAACATAAGGTGTATTTGAACATTCTGCTTCCTCACCATCATCCTCCTCAACTTCTGCAACCATTGCTCTCTTCTTCGGCTTCAGACATTCATTGCTCTTATGACCCAACTCCTGACAATTATAACATTTGAACCCACTGCTAACCTTCGCCTTCTCAGCCTCCTTCACCACTGGCTTTGTAACAGGTTTAGGAACATTAGAACTTCCACCAACACCCCTTGCTTGATTATTGGAATTAGTAAACACACCACCTCCACGCCTTCCTTGCTTCTCCCAAGCCAACGCTTTCTGATGTGCCTCTGCCACTGATCTAGGATCAAACATATTAACCATATCCTGGATCTGCATTCTCAATCCCCCAATGAATCTAGCAGTTAGCTGTTCTTCCGTTTCCATAATATCATTCCTGGCAATGAGTTGGTAAAATTCATCAGCATAATCACTAACAGACTTCGTCCCTTGCCTCAGATTCTGCAACCTCTGGTACATAAGTGACTGATAGTTGTAAGGTAAGAAAGTAGATCTCATCAATTTCTTCATCTTCTCCCAAGATTCTATCTTTGACTTTCCCATTCGCTCACGAGTAAGTTTGGTTTGCTGCCACCACGCCAAAGCTCTCCCCCTCAACCTAGTAGCAACCAACTTTACTCTCCTATGCTCAGGAACCTCCTTGAAATCAAAAATCTCTTCAACATTTGACACCCAATCAAGAAATTCTTCAGCTACCATCCCTCCTTTAAACTCCGGAATCTCCATCTTCATACCCGATTCCCAACGTCGATCATCATCAATAACCCGATACTGACGTTGTCCCTGATCTCGGTCTCTGAAATGAACACTTCCCCTATCACCGTCAAACTCCTCATCAAAGTCTGATGCATATCGTTGTCTTTCACGCCCCCCAACATCTCTACCACCACTCCTACTACCAACATCCCATCTATCATGATCATCAACATTCCTCCTACTTCGATTATCAACACTTCGATGATCTTGGCTCTCTCTCCTTTCCCGATCTGAATGTGGCGAAATTCTACTTCCTCCATGGATGGATTCAGGTGAATTTCTTCTTCTACTTTGATTCATATCGATCATAAGCTTCTCCAACCTACCAATGCCTTCATCAATCTTCTCATGCATACGTTGTTCCATTTGATCGGCTTCTTCTCTCCGATACAAAGCTTCAACGTTTTGATGACGATTAGCTCTCCTTGGTGGCATGATTGAAACTCCTCACAAAACTTCAACAATTTGAACACAAGACTTCAAAGCTTTAACAAAACAACAAGTCACAGCTTCCCTTGACTCGGCTTGCTCTAGCTCGGCAATAAGGAACGACTCAAAGTAAGGTCGGTTCCTACTCAAGCACAAGGTACGGCTCAAACCCTTTACAAGGCTCGGCTACTTCCCACAAGTATACACGGCCTTCAATTTCAAACACCTTCAACACTTTGATCCGAAATGGAATGGATCGAAAGTTCTCCCTCTTGTTGCAACTTCAATATGAACACGATGAACACAACTTCAAAAATTGGCTCCAAGAATCAACTTAGCTATGATTGGCTAAGTATGGCTCCGATACCAATAATGACGCAGCGGAATAATTCGAAACAAACTCAATCGATGGAATGTAGCAATCGGTGAGTTGAGAATACTGCAAGGCCCAAATCCGTTGATCCAAAGATACCGGATTCTAGCTATCTTCGTCTCGTTGTTCGCGCACGATACCGAGAAAGAAGATCTACGATTCTTCGTACGTTGATCTAGCGCACTAGATACCGTGAATCGGCTTCTACGATCGTTGAATCGAGCGCACTCGATTAACCGAAAGAGGAGATAGGAGATCACACTCAACTACCAATTTGTATGAAAGCACAAAGCTAACAAAAGAGAATTTTATTCAAAATGTTCAACCCCAAAATGTACAACACACACCCCTATTTATAGTGTTTACAACCAAGCCCTAAGTCGTACACGGCCTACGACTCAATATAAGTCGGCGGCGACTCAATGCACACGGCTTATACTTACAACACAATGCCGACTCAATGACTCATGACTCCATAGACTCACGACTCACGACTTAGGACTCATGACTTAGCAGCAGTGCATCACATACATGCTTCAGAACATAGCACACGACATACGACTCAAGGTACATACGACTCAACTTATTTACAACCTTATACAACACAAACGACTCAAAGAAAACGCGACTCAACTCAGGTCGCGACTCACGACCTAACACATTACAGACATATACGACTCAAAGATACAACGACTCATATATACACATCACCTTCCATCGACTCAACTTCCTTCCAACGACTCAAGCTTCCAAGTCCCCTGCGGCATAACCCTTCAAGCGAGTCAACTCTGAACGACTCATCTATGTCGTAACCCGTCTCCGATTCAAAGCTTCTGATGACTGGAACTTGTCTTTGTTGCTTGATGAGTCGTGGACGACTCATAGTAGTTTTGTTAGGTCGGAAACCTTTTCCTTCAGACCCGTTAGGTCGCAGCCCCCTTCCACCTGATCTGTTAAGTCGCGGACGACTCATGTTGAGTCGTGGACGACTCAAGTTGAGTTGTGGACGATTCAATTCTGAAGTCCCATCCATTCGACCTATGTCATCTCCTACCTTAAGTTGTGGACGACTTTTTCCTTTATCCTGGGCTACATCAACATGGAACTCTATTAACAATAGGAACTGTTAGTCTGTATAAACACAACATATCATTTAAGGGAATGATGAATACATTACGATGATATGTGTCTTATGCAAGGAACAGACAGAAAGCATTAACCATTTATTTTTCAACTGCAACTATACAAGGTGCTTGTGGGTGCTTATGAAGCTGAAATTAAAAATTAGAAATAATGATACCGTCATGAATCTCGACGACAAAATCCAAATGATCAGACATCGTTTTCGAAAATAGTACCAAATCAGCCAGCTGGCCTCCTATTGTCTTGTGACTACTATATATCATATCTAGGAGGAAAGGAACAAATGTGTGTTTGAGAAATCAGAGGTTATCAAAATCGAAAAAGCTTATGAATAAATTGAGGTTGAAGACTACTCGATCCCACCAGAATGAGCAGATTTTATTGAAGTAGGGCATCAATTTGAATGATGCTAGATGATTTTTCGATTTTCCCAATTATTTTCTTTCGGAGCTGCCATGATCGACGACTTTAAATTCCTAATTTATTTTAGGGTTATGGTTTACTGGCTACGCATGGAGAATTTCTTTGCTATATTACATTGTTTTTATTTTTTTAGAGTTTATATGGTTCGACCTGAAGGGCTTTGTGTGGGACGATGTGGTGTGTAATGTACTATTGTTTCTACTAATAAAGGAACCAATATATATATATATAATCCTTTAAATAAACATTAAAATATTTTAAATTTTAGTTTAAAATATTTATTTATAAAGTATTAATTTCTAAGTATAACCAAACATAAAAATTCATTTAAAAAAAATCTTTTCGACGGTAAACCTTTCTACTTAATTTTGTTATTTTACAAATCCTTACGGTTTTGATTCAAATCTTATTTTTATAAAATTATTACTTATTTACATTAATAATTTTTTAAATACATTTGTTATTTAAAATTTAATAATTATATATATATATGTATATATATATTATTAATTATGTTTTAATATATATATATATATATATATATATAATTTTTGAACTTCGAATATTTACAAGTATGTAAATAGATTAGTTATATATATATATATTATATTAATTACAAAATTTATGTTTTAAATTGTATAAATATCTAAAGTTCATTTTAAATTTAGAAAATAATAATATTGAAATATATACATGATATATTTTATGTATATAGTTTATTAATTTGAAGTACCTTTATTATTTAAAATTAAGACATATATTTATTATTAGTTATGTTTTAATATATATATATATATATATATATATATGTATGTATGTATATATGTATGTATGTATATGTATGTTAATATATATATATATATATTGTACGTGTATTTAAATAGATTAGTTATATATATGTGTTATATATTTTTTAATTACAAAATTTATATTTTAAAAAATTTAAATATTTAAATTCCATTTTAAATTTCGAAAATAATATTATTTAAAATATATGAATATGGTCGAAAAATATATGCATAGCATTTATGATGTATATAGATTGTTTAATACATGCAAATAAAATTATATAATAAATACATATGTAAATTCTTTATAATATATTGCATATATAAAATCAAGTTAAAAGGATATATATCGTATGCGAATATAAATAACTTGAAAAATAGGAAGTACCAAAATTTTAGAGCAAATGAATAGCACCTTGAATATTGAATAGAACTCCTTTTATATCCAATCTAGACTCCTCCAGAAAGTGCAGCTGGCTAGAAGAGAATGTCACTCCTTAAAATAGATTCATTTGACTTGAATTTGATTTGGAAATGGAAGAGAAACATCCTTGTATTTTTAGTTAAGATGGTATAGAGGGGAGACTAAAAAGTAAAAAGAAAAAGTGATAGAGAGTAAGGTTTAAGTAGGCAATAAAAAAGAGTAAGAAGTGAAGATCCAAATCTTCTTATTTTCCTCTTCTCTTTGCCAATTCAAAACAGGATTTTGCGTTCAAAAATCATCCCTCTCTCCCCTACTATTGCTATGTAATTGGGTTAAATGGGACCACATAATTTTCATCTGTTTAATTCAAATCTAATTTAAATATGTATTGATATCGTATATCGATGTGTACTATATAACTTTATGTACGCACTTTATTAACTACTTATTCAAATGAACCAAATAAAATTTAGTAACTGATATTTCATAAGTAGTATTAATTTATAATAATTATAGTTTAATTAAATCACGTGGTATTTTGGAGTATTCAATATTGTAGTTGTATGACTCATAAGTGAAAATCCAGTCCACGATTAATATCAAACAATTCAAATATTAACTTTCACACGTCACCTTAGCTAGTAGAGTGAAAGTTTGACCGGATTTATCATTTACACATTTTTTGGTAATATTCAATTTCATTGTTACAAGCGGTACTTAGTAGTAACGATTATTTACACCAATTCTCTTTATTAAAACTATATCATAATATGACTTGTGGAATTTGGTTTTGATCAAATTGCAATATCGTCCACATTAACTTGTTTAATCCAAAAAAAGGTCCTTGGTTCAATAGTAATAATTATTACTAACTGACCTACTCTGGCCAAAGACTATGACTTTGAGTTGACTATAGTTGATCATGATACTAAGCTCATATAACCGAGGAGACAAATTCTCTATTGAATAGTGTTTCACTTCCAATGCTTCAACTTACACCAACTATAGTTATTCATAGATGTCATGCTATGATTTAATTATAATCAAAGTGGAGTATCCACGTTGAAGTTTAACAATATTTTCAAATTGAGAAAACTATGCAAATTCGACACTTCGAGATTTTTTGTTTGACCTTAGTTATAATAACCAACAGAAAGACTATTGAATGAGTCATTCCATAGTTATCCAATAATTATCAGTACATAAACCCTTGGTGCTCCTAGCAGCCATGCGTAATACACCATCCAGCATTTAGAGAGTGCTTTGTACTCTAGTCTCAATGGATGTATTGATATCATATCTCGAAACAATTTGACTAGGAATATGTAAACATATGTTATTTTCAACGTGATAATTTCTCATGAATACAAAACATTGTAATTACTATCAGATAGTATATCATTTAAGGATTTTCGATTAATATACCTAAATTAAATAATTATAATTAACACAACATAATATGGCAAGTATATATTGATGTGGGTTTTGACTTTTGGCGGGATCAATATGTTGTTTTTTCTTGATGATAATCCGCCTTTCTTGGTTGTTAAACGTAATCTGATGAAAAAGTGGAGATTGAATTGTAAAACTAAAATGAGAAGTGACAATTCTATGTTTTACTTCAAATTTTCATATCCAAAAGATCGCCTAAATTTTTTTAAAGCAGTGCCAACTATCATATTAGGGAAACCATTCATTGTTACTTGTTGGAATCCTTCAGTGGACTTTGGTAGAGAACAGGTTTTATCCATTCCTATTTGCATCCAATTCACTAATATCCCTTCTGGATTACAATCTTTGATAGGTATTAATTGGTTGGCTAACCTTGTTGGGGACCTAGTTTGTTTTAATGCTACTACAGTTAGTAGGGACAGGCTTGGCTATGCTAGAGCTTTGATTGAGATTAAGCCTTCTGGCTTGTTATTTTGCATATAGTACTTGCTCCGGGGATGGTTGTAATAATAGAAGTAAGTTATAACTGAAAACCTCCTATATGCACTGCTTGTTGTTCTTGTGGTCATTTGGTAGATTCTTGCAAGCATTTAGCAACGTTCCATCCTCTATGCTTTTGCTGAAGAAAGATATTGAAATTCCTCTTGCTCAGGAAAATACCTTTGCCAAAGGTCGCAAAGCGAATATTGGTTCGCATGAATCCATTGCATGTCCTTGCCTTTTGCCTGTCGACATTGTATCTCCTTCCTCCCCTATATCCAATACGACTCCAGATATGCTATCTTGGTACTTTGATTAGCAAGTTTGGGTTCATGATGACACTCAGTTTTGTTATACCCCACAAGAGATTGCTATTATAGATATGTTGCTAATGTAGTGTGACAACGTAGATATTTAATCTATCAGGTTTCTAGTGATTCTCTTTATCTATCGCAAGATGGTGACAATGGGGAGCTTAATAAGGTTATTCTTCAGGATGACAGTTGGGACATAATTTTCTTTTACTCGAAGGATTCCTTGGATCACATCCCTTTCCTAGAGACGTTGTTTAGTTCATATATTCATGTGATTGGTTCTGATTCGTCTAATGATGGGTCATCCTTTCCCGATGGTGTTTAGTTTTGTATATTCCTTCTAATAGTTTAGTTTTCTTCCATGCTCCTATTTATAAATTTCTTTAGTTGTTTTGCATATGTGCAAAACACCGGTTATAAATGTTTAATAATATTAGCACGGCCCACTATAAAGCTGGCTTGCCTTACAAAAAATGATAAGTATATAATGGAAAGAAAACACCTTTTACTTCGAATGAAATTTTATTACCGTTAATAATTATAATAAATCATAGAATTTCTCCTACAGCATAACCCAAAATCTATCAATCACCCACTTTCACTTAGGGTCCATTATGGAATCTCAATCCCATTAATTTAATCGGTATGTTGAGAAAGAGCTGAGCTAGATCCTTTGTGAATGGATCTGCTATATTGTCCTTGATATCTACTTTATCGATCATTCTTTCTTTATTAGCGACAAACTCTATAATAAGGTAGAACTTACAAAGTACGTGCCTTTATTTCGTGTGAGCTCTTGGTTTCTTTACGATTTGCATCGCAAAGTTCTTTTCACAAATTTCATTGGATCTTCAATGTTCGAAATTACTCCTAGCTCAGCTATTTGTGCATCCAGACCGCTTCCTTAGCTGCTTTTTTGATGGCAGTATATTCGGCCTCCTTAATCGAATAACCTATTGTTTGATTGGAACTTTCCCACCTAACAGCCTACCATTTCAAGTAAAAACGTAACCACGTATAGACTTATTGGCATCGATGTCACTCTGAAAACTGGAATATGTATACCCTTCATAGAGAGGTCTTCACTCCTATAATAAGGAATAAGTCCTTAGTGTTTCTCAAATACTTAAGTACACATTTTACAGCAATTGCAATTCTTCTCGCCAGGACTAGACTGGTATCGGCTTATGCATCCTGATGCATAAGCATATAGCATAGCGTACACTGTGGAACCGATTGTAGATGCATACGGTATCATCTTTATAAGATTTTTCAGCTCTGCATCAGTATGAAGAGCATACTTCTTTGAAAGGACAATCCCAGATTGCGTCGGATGGAATTCTCCATACTAAACTTTTTTTAGTATGGTATCTATGTGTAGGAATTGGGATAATCCTAACAACCTTTTTGATCCATCTATATAGATTTTAATACCTAGTATATAAGTCGCTTCTCCCAAATTCTTCATGAAGTAGTTCATTGATAATTGATAACCAAGCTTTCACTAGTTGCAATAATGCAATGTTGTTGCCAATCGGTAACAAACCGTTGATGTATAGAACTAAGAATACCCGACTTCTTATAGTTTGTTTAAGACCATAAATGGATCTTAACAACTTGCAAGCTTTTCCCTAGTCCTGTCAACCTCGAAATCCTTGGGCTACAACATGTAAATGGTCTCTTCTAAATTATAGTTTAGAAATGCCATTTTCATAATCGTTTGTCATATTTCATAGTCATAGAATGCGATAATGGATAGCATTATTCGAATGGACATAAACATAACCATGGATGAAAAAATGTTTCATCATAATCAACTCCTTGAATTTGACGAAAGCCTTTCACAACTAGTCTTGCATTATAAGTCACCACTTGCCCATTTGCATTTTACTTTATCATAGAAATCCATTTATAATGATGAGTTTTATCCCTTTGGGTATGTTAGCTAAAGTCCATATGTAACACCCTGCAAAAGTTAACAAGAAAATTAATAAAAGAAATTAAATTGAAATTAAATATAATGAGAGTAAAAATGAAATTTTCATAAACATTCGAACTTGGCTACGAAACTTCCACCATTGCATTCGTATCGAATTTCTATACAATTTTCATACACAATGTTTTGTAATCCGAACTTGTATGAAAAGTTATTAAAGTTTGAAAATTTAGAATAAAAAATAAATAAATATATATAATATGGAAACAAATATTTTATAATAGGAAAGCTCCACCGGTCGACAACCCGATTTAGATCGATTGAACCCTAGCGGTCGACTGCCCAAGACCCAGCCTTCGATCGTTCGAGCATTCTAGGTTAGGGTTCGCTTAGGCTAAACTACCCGGATTAATTTTTAATCGAATGACTTACGTTAATTTGTACCCATACAAATAGAATCCTAAGCTAATACTGAGGCCTCTAATTTAATAGCGACCATACCAAAACTCCGTCTCTCCTAAAATATTGTCTCTTCCAGGACTCAATCCTCTATTTTCTCAAAATTAATTCTCTTCAAAAATATTAAAAAAAAACTAAATTCAAAGATTAGGGAAGGAGGAGATAACCAAATCAAAATAAGAAGAGATCGACGAACCAAGCGGGGGTGATTCTAGGTGAATAAAAGAGGGATAACTTACTAGAGGTGAGTGGGTTTGTTATTATTATGAGGATTTACGTGTAACTGAATTTATATATATATATATATATCCCTGTTTTACCTAAAATTTATTTAATTTAAATTGAAATATTGTTTGCCTAGAAAATGATAATTAATTGGGAATTTATTAGAAATCTGAATTATATGCATATATAACCCCTTTTTGTCACCTTGAATATTGAATCTGGGAATTGATATGCATATATCGGTTTATCTGTTTGAGGTTTTTTTACCCTGAATAGACTTGAAATGCGGATGTCCCAAAATCACTACGGAAATTGTTGGAATTGTAGTTTGAAAAAATTAGGGTTTACAGTTGAAATTGAACAGGGAAGAAGAAGAACAATAATACAATAATTAATTAACAAAACGAATGATAAAAATTAAAATGTACAATGAATAAATGTTTATTGATCACCCAAAGTGTACTCATCATCAAATTACATCCATCATGTTTGCTGATGATGTCATGATGTTCACTAAACCTGAGTTGCCTTCTTTGAATGGTATTAAGGATGCTTTGCAGACATTTAACAAAATGACTGGCCTATCTATTAACCAAAACAAATCTTCTTTGCTTGTTTCTGGAATTAGTCTTGGTCAGGCAACTGAACTCCACCATCTGTCTGGATTCTCTGGCATGGAAAATGACATGAAGTATCTTGGTCTACCACTAATAACTAAAAAAAATAACAAAGGTTGACTGTTATCCATTATACCACAAAATTACCTCTGTAATGTCAGCTTGGGAAAATAGGTACTTAACACAAAGTGGCAGGCTAGTTCTTATTAAAACTGTGGTATTCTCTTCTATTGTTTACTGGGCCAGAACTATGCTTCTACCAGTTAAATTATTACAACTTGTTAGATCAGCAATGAATAGATTCTTTTGGATGGGAAGTATACACAACAGAAAATTAGTTCCTTGTGCTTTTTCCAAATTTGAAGCACCATTGAAAACTGGAGGACTGGGAGTATTAAATGTAAGGAAGTGGAACATTGCTGCTATTAGTAAACAGTTTGATGCAATCATAAATAGAAGAAGTAGTTTATGGGTTGAATGGACATGGCATTACAACATCAAGAACAGACAATTCTGGATTATGGAAATCCCACAACTGAGTAGCTGGACGTGGAGAAGCATGCTGAAGTACAGAGAAGTCTTTCTACCTATGATACAATATCCAGTCAATGCAAGTTCTGCTGTTAACTTTTGGAATGAACCATGGGTTAGAAATGGCCTAATCTTATCAAAATTGTGTTCCTATGAGCAAATTATACAAACTGGTATTCATATGAATGCTAATGCTAATGAGTTCTTACACAATGGTAAGATACAGTTACCACACTGTAGTAACCAATTTTTACAGCAAATATGGACTGATATACAACAAGTTTCTGTCAGTGATATGCAAAGTAATAATGTGCAATGGCACAGCAAACCACACACTGTCAAAGAAGTATACAAATCCCTCAATGAAATTGTTCCCCTGCCAGCTGCTAAATGGTATGAAGTTATATGGACAAGTGACTCTGTTCCACAGGATAATCTTATGATGTGGAAGGTGCTTAACAATGCTTTACTTACTAGAAGTCTGTTGCACAAGTATGGGATGGCCTGTCCTATTCATTGCTTGTATTGTGAAATTGAAGAAGAAACTACTGAGCATCTATACTTTGATTGTCCTGCATTGCAAAATATATTAATTAAGATAGGTGGTCTCACAGGTACTAAACTTTTTGGTCGCACAACTATAATACAGTGGAGAATAATTTACAAAGCAACGAGATGGAGATCAGAGAAAAGCAGAGTAATGGCAGTTTGTTTGAAAATATATATGGCAGTGATATGGAGAGAGAGAAATTCCAGAGTATTTGAAAATGTAAGAAGAAATGAAAATGAATTATGGAATGAAGTTAAGTGCCGCACCTACAATCATTTGAGGAACTGTGCTTGCAATTTCTCCCAGTCTTTGATTCAAGTTTGGGTTTGATTGTGTTGTTTTTTTTCATGTGTGTATTTTCTAGTTTTTTTTCTACCTATTGTTTTTACCTCTGTAGTTCTTTTTATTGTTGTTTGCAATAAAACTGGTAGGGGACCAGTTAACCCCGCTGGCTTTGCCAAAAAAAAATGTTTATTGATCGATAGGTTTAGTGGAGTCGGTCGATCGTTCCAGTAACAAACGGTCGACCGGTTAACGGTTTCAGGCATAAATTGAACCTCGACCTAAGGCCCAGTTTATAAAATTATATATATATATATATATATATATATATATATATATATATATATAACAGTAGATTAGTAGGCTAATTAGTTCTTTAATTTTCAACCTTTGGATGTTACGAATATAGGTGGATGTGTACATGGGCAATTAGGCCTAGGCACTATCCGTTCAACGAATTTGACATGTGATATAAGGCAGTTCGATCGTGGAGTTGCATTAAGCACATGGTACTAATAAGAGGTTCCTTATTGTATGTACAACACTATTTATGTATGCCTGGCATAGTGCAGTCCGGCAACGAGAGTATTCCATTGGATACGTGATAATGATAGTGGATTCTTGACATAGTGCAATAAGTGACAACATTAACATTGAGCTTGGACACAGATGTAGCGGTCCTTAAGATGTCTTCAGTGCGAGTCGACATTGCAGGCTCCTCTCAATGTGTAATATAGAGTGTGTTGTCATAAATTTGAGAATGTAGTCCCAAGGATGATACTGTCTGAGATTCTATGTTAGAAATAGTTCCAGAGGTTATTAGTCGATCCTTAGTTACTTTGAGGTTTGATTATTTGTTCGACCTTAAAGTATAACCCTTTATAGGATGTTGGATGTAAGTGTATTTAGAATTATACCCCTTAGGTTAATGAAACCAACCTTACTATGAACTTCACAAACACAAGTAGGATACCCTAGGTCACATAGATTATAAATAAAGTCAATTGCATGTGATCACCATATATTAATGATATAACTAATTCATCTGAATTTTTTCTAACCTATCCTTTCCTTTTCCCTTACTACTAGAGGATAGGACAACATGTGATTGGACAAGATCTAGTATGCAGAGCGGCAAGCTTGGTGTTGGAATTTCTTTTTCTTTTTATCACTTTCCATGTAACAAATTACTGTACTTAATACTTATCAGTTTATATGTTGTATTTTTGTAAACTCTGGATTATGAATATGAATGTTTTCAGACTGTATTTTCTAGGATTTTTTTAGATGATTATTTTCTGTATTTATATCTTATCATCTACCACTGTGAGATCTGAAAGTGTAGAATTTCTTAGATTTTATCCTTACATACCTAGTCTTTGTAATGTTTAACAACTTAATAGCTCATACATCTTGGCACGAGGCGAGTCCGAAAGTCATCCTAGGTTTTAGATCAGTATGTCTAGACGTATAGGCTGCCACACTTGGTATTAGAGCATAGGTTTAAAATTCCTAAAGAGCTATGTAGTTTGGATCATAGGTTTCGATTGCTGACAAGACACAACAATTCATGAATCTATGACAACGATAACATCCAGACTTATCGGCTAATATATGGTTTGTATAGTTATATATTTTTATAAAAGTCATCAAATATGTATATAAAGTCTAGTTTAGTATTTTGTTAAAATCTTTCCTCAAGAGTCATCATTCGCATTTAAATAAACTTGCATGCATATTTTAATCAAAATAAATTTTCAAAAAATGCATGGAACGGGGCTCAAACATGGCTCACTAGTTTGGAAGGCAATTACTCTAACCAAATGAGCTACTACAATTTTTTCTTAACAATAGAATTCAATCGACCGAATATAGTCATTTAGTTGACTGAATCTGTGCATTTTAACATATTTGTGCACAATTTTTTTTACATGTCTTCACTATTCGGTCGACTGACCTGAAACCAACTGTCATATTTTGAAAAGATATTTCCATTCTGCGAAAGGTTGTGATCCTTCTCTGAATGGAAGTGTTGCTTCTTTTGGTCAGAACTCTTCACCAATGGCAGTAACCCTCTGTCTACTGTAAATACATGTTCCCAAACACTTCATATTCACCAAAAGTCTTTCTAACTATCTTATATTCTTCTTATGCTCTTATACTTGCATTCAAACAGCAAACAAGCATATTATTTATTTGAATCTCAAAATAAACTTTCATAATCTTCTATTCTTAGCATCACCTTCTTTTCATATCTTCACATACACTTCATACACTTGAGGATTCGATTATAGGAGGTTTGTACTATCAGAGACAAATCAGTGTTATCAAGAACACACAGTGTCAGATATTATTTTGTATTTGTTGAAGTCCTGTTCTGCTACTCAAGCGTGTGATGTCCTCTTCGGCTGCCGACGCGAAATCCTATTCTGCTGCTCAGGTCCCTATTCGGCTGCTCAGGGGTTGTATAGACCTGTTACTTCGGGTTAAGTGAGGGCTGTTGTTTTATTGAAATTGCAGAAGGAGTTTGGGATTGGATGTAGGACGGATCTCCAAACCAGTATAAAAATCTCTGGTGTTATTTTTATTATCATATTGCTTTTATATTCCGCATTATTTACTACATTGCCATTACCTCTATACTCTGCATTATTATATCCATATTGCACGGTCATACACACTTTCATTTGGTATCAGAGCCTGGAATTCTATCGATCGTCACAACAT
This sequence comes from Allium cepa, assembly GCA_030765085.1. NCBI lineage: Eukaryota > Viridiplantae > Streptophyta > Magnoliopsida > Asparagales > Amaryllidaceae > Allium > Allium cepa. The sequence goes on from CM060935.1 coordinate 354,295,471, forward strand.
CATAGAATAACGGCCAGAAAATGATCCAATCGAAATACAACAGGAAAAATCTCTGTCAAAGCCACCAGTGAGGACTACAAAAATGTACTTTCTGATTTACAAATTTCAGTAAAAGATAATAATGAATTAGTTAGTATAAGCAACAAGATTTCAAAGCTTAATTTTATTATTTTAGAAAAAATGAAATCCGTTGATTGAAAATGATAAATTGAAAAATGAAAAGTTAAATTTAGAAAATTAACTTGGTTTTTTAAAGAATAATTTTATAACTGTTAAAGATTTTCTAGATGAACAAAACACCATATTTTAAAAAGAGAGAGAAAAATTTTCAAAAGAAATTTTTGATTTGAGAAGACAAAATGATTTATTACAATCCTCTTTAGATAATTCAGAATCTTAAAATTCCCTTCTCAAAAATGAGAACCATACGTTAAAAAACGAGAATTCTGAATTAAATGAGAAAATTGATATTTTGAATAATAGTAATATTTCTTTTGAAAATAATAATTATGATTTTATGTCAATATTTGATAAACTTAACACTGAAGTCACAAAATTTAATAAAGGTCAAAACAATTTAAACATGATTTTATCTAGTTCTAGACCTTTAAATGATAAAAGTGGTTTAGGATATAATAAAACAGATCGTAGAAATAGCATTAGACATGGTTTCATGTATAGTAAATATGTTAGTGCTAGTACTAGATTACGAGAAAAGTCTAAATCCAATTTTTATAGAAATTCAAATACTGCTATGACTTATAATGTTTATAATTTCTTTAGAAGTACAAAATCATTGACGGAAAATATGAATAAAAATTATCTAAATATTTGGGTTCTTGTTAATTGGAAAAATAGAGAAAAATACGTTGATCATTATTTAGATATGATAGTTAATAATGAAAATTATATTTATGGAGGTTCAACTACACCCAAATGGATATGGTTTCCTAAAAATTAAGAAATTATAAGAACCTTAGGTATCGCATGCTTTAAATGTTAATTTTTTTTGATACCTTACATTATAAGTAGTAGTTATTTTGTTATATATTGTTCTATGCTAACAGTTATGTGAAATATAATTTATGTCATCATATAAACTCTCCTTTTGTCGATGACAAAGGGGGAGAAATATATTACTCTAACATTATGTACGGGAATATATAGCATAGATTTAGAGGGAGAAATCTATAGCACAATAACAGGAATATATTCAGTGAGAGAGATAAGATCAACAAAGCTTGTCAAAGATTCGTTCGTAGCAAATGAAGTTGTCATCATCAAAAAAGGGCAGAATGTTGGATCATAGATTTCGATTACTAACAAGACACAGTAACTCACAAATCTATGACTACGATAACATCCACACTTATCGATTCAATATATGGTTTGTATAGTTATATATTTTTACAAGCGTCATCAAATATGTATGTAGAGTCTAGTTTAGTACTTTGTTAAAATCTTTCCTCAAGAATCATCATTCACGTTCAAATAAACTTGCATGCATATTTTAATCAAAATCAAGTTTTCAAAAAATGCATGGAATGGGGCTCGAACCCAGCTTACTAGTTTAGAAGGCAAGTACTCTAACCAAATGAGCTACTACAATTTTGCTTAACAATAGAATTCAGTCGACTGAATACAGTCATTTAGTCAACTGAATCTGTGCATTTTAACATATTTGTGCATAATTTTTTACATGTCTTCAATATTTAATCGACTGACCATTTTCGATCAGTCGACTGACCATTTTCGATCAGTCGACTGACCTGAACCCAACTGTCATATTTTGAAAAGACATTTCCGTTCTGTGAAAGGTTGTGATCCTTCTCTGAACGAAAATGGTTGCTTCTTTTTGTCATAACTCTACACCAATGGCAGCAACCCTCTGTCTACTATAAATACATGTTCCCAAACACTTCATATTCACTGAAAAACTTCTAACTATCTTATATTCTTCTCATGCTCTTATACTTGCATTAAACAGCAAAAAAGCATATTATTGCTTTGAATCTCAAAATAAACTTTCATAATCTTCTACTCTTAGCATCACCTTCTTTTCATATCTTCACATACACTTCATACACTTGAGGATTCGATTATAGGAGGTTTGTACTATCAGAGACAAATCAGTGTTATCAAGAACACACAGTGCCAGATATTCTTTTGTATTTGTTGAAATCTTGTTCTGCTACTCAGGCGTGTGAAGTCTTCGGCTGCTGAGGCGAAATCTTGTTCTGCTGCTCAGGTCCCTGTTTGGCTGCTCAGGGGTTGCATAGACCTGTTCCTCCGGGTTAAATGAGGGTTGTTGTTTTTGTGAAATTCCAGAAGGAGTCTGGGACTGGATGTAGGACGAAGCTTCGAACCAGTATAAAAATCTCTGGCGTTATTTTTATTATTATATTGCTTTTATATTTCACATAATTTACTACATTGCTATTACCTCTATACTCTGCATTATTATATCCATATTGCACGGTCCTACACACTTTCATGTAGGTATTGAGAGAATGTACTTGAATATATTGAAAAGAATAAGGGTTTTGCATAAGGTTTTCAAAAAGTTTTTCAAAATGGGTTTCTACAAAAGTTTATATATGTATAGACAAAAAGTTGTTCAAAGGTTTTACATTTAAATATAATATGGGAAAATGTTATCATTTATTTTTGTTAATACTATCTATGGAAATGTTGCTAATAAGTTCCTTAAACGTAGATAGAGGGAATGAGCAATCTTGCTGGTTGCAGCTCAGGTGATGCAGTTGAGATTCCAAGTATGAACGTCTCGATATGGTTTCGCTGATATTTGCAAGCGAGTGGAAAAGCTGAGCTTAACTCTAATAAAGGACCCATAAAGAAGGCACTATGTATAGTTCATGTCTACCCACCTGTCATAGATTTCGTCAAGCTATTTATGGACTTTGCTAATCTAGGAGGGAAGCCATATATGAGGACCGAATCGCATGTGGGCTCTAAAGCATGGATTCGTAAATGTGAGAGAATTTTTGGATTGATGGGTCTTGAAGATAACTTTAAGAGATAGCTTACCACCTAGCATTTATAACGGGAGGCTCTGAATTAGTGGTATGTGGTTGTAGTGAAGGCTAATGAGGTAGAGATTACTTGGGGAGAGTTTAGAAGGAGTTTTAAGATGAAATTTCTTCCGAAGGTAGAGTAGGAAATACAATTGGAGAGTTTCTTACATTTCGGCAAAGATAGATGTCGGTCAAGGAATATGTAAATCGGTTCAAATAGTTGGCTAGGTTTAGTCCGAAGCTAATAAATACCCCTCACAAGAAAGCTTTGAAGTTTACAAAGGGGATAATTCTAGCTCTTCAAGATTTAGCCTTAGTCACATTCCTATGGGTGCGAATTTCAAGGGTTTGGTGGAGATGGCTTTGCTAAATACCATTTCCAATGAGAAGATGAGGAGTGAGCACACAAAGTCAAGATGGAAGACACCCCAGTAGAATCAACACATGGGTAGAATATGGGACCAAGATTAAGAAGCAGGACTTCAAATGCAGGAAATGCAGTAGAAAGGGGCATTCCATGAAGGAGTGCAGGATGGACATCTTTAAGATAAAATGTTTCAACTGCAATTAATTCAGGCACATGAGGAGGTAGTGTCTAGCACCGCAGAAGACCTCTACCCAAATAGTTTCAGCTTATGCACTGGATGATATTCCAAGCTCGAGTGCACCTTCAATAAAGAACAAGGAGAAGAACGTCATGATTGAAGGTAGGTTAATTCTATCTGGGTTATCTATTCGTATCTTGACATTGGGGCATCACACTCTTTTATGTTGAGTAGACCTGTAGACGAGTTACACTTTGACACCAGCATAGTTATAGACCTAGTAGTTGTATCAAATCCTATTGGAGGATCGGCTTATTTATCAATGATTTATAAGGGTTCGCAATTGTTTATTTTGGAGGTCAAGTTCGACTACGATACTTTTGTCTTATGACTTTTCGGGTTTTGGTTAATTTTGAGTATGGACTGGATGACCATGTATAGGGAAATCCTAGATTATGATAGGAAAGTTGTTCATTTGAGTACTTGTAGTGGATGCAGTATAGAGTTTTATTACGATCTTAGAGTTTGAGTTATATTGAGCTGCCTGTATTTTTTAGACCTATAACACGATGAGTTAGATTCAGTGCTAGTAGTTAGAGACTATCCGGATGTCTTTTTCAAAGTTACTAGTCTCTCACCGGAGAGAGAGAGAGAGATCAAGTTTCGAATTTATCTTATGGAGAAATCCAGACCTATTGCCTTAAGCTTGAGGATTATGGCTCTTAAAGAAAGATGCGAACTGAAAAACAAGTAAATAAGTTGTTGGAGAAGGGCTTTATTAGGAGGAGCATTTTAGAGTGGGGAGAACTAATTGTCTTTGCCACTAAGGTAGATGGTTCTCTAAGGCTTTACATCGACTATTATGAGTTGAATAAGCCGACTAAGAAGAATTGTGACCCATTACACCACATAGACTGTCTCTTCGATCAATTAGTTGGAGTAAAGATGTTATCTTAGCCTGACTTAACTACTTTCCATCAACTATGAGTAGCAAAGAGCAGTATTCAGAAGACTATTTTTTGTACACTCGATGGACTTTATGAGTGGTTTGTCATGCCCTTTGGACTAATCAACGCTCCCGTCTATTTTGCTAATATGATGAATCGAGTTTTAATGGGTTGCTTAATAAGTTCATGATGGTATTTATTGACGACATATTAGTCTATTCGAGGAGTGAGGAGAAGCACAAGTTGCATCTAGAAGAAGTTCTCAATACTCTCCGTGGGCATAAGTTGATGGTGAAAATTTTCAAATATCACTTTTGGCACAAGGAGGTATGTTTCTAGGACACGTTGTCTCTGAGCATGGACTAGCGCTCGAAACCAGTAAAGTTGTTGTAGTTCAGGATAGGTATGTGCTAAAGAATGCCATGGAAGTAAGGACTTTTCTTGGTTTGGTGGTCTATCATAGGAAGTTAATTAAGGACTTCGCTAAAAAAATTGCCCTTCTTACCTAGCAAACTAAGAAGAATTTGATTTTCTTATGGGACTCGAAGTGTGAGGATGCTTTTATCAAGCCGAAGATGTCGTTGACTGGTGCACCTATTCTAGTTCTACCCAATAGAACATTGGCATTCACATTATATACTGATGCTTGTAGTACGACGTTGGATGTATTTTTGATGAAGAAAGGGAGAGTGGTGAGCTATGTTAGTCAATAATTGGAAGTCAACACGAGAAACTATCCTACCCATGATCTTGAGTTTGCAGCCATTTTCTTTGCATTTAAATCATGAAGACAATGTCTAGATAGCGGTTTGAGCTTTACATGGATCATAAGTCTCTGAAGTATTTGTTCTTCCAGAAAGATTTGAATTTAAGGCAATAGAGGTTGATGGAGTTCTTGGCATTGTATGATTTTGATATCTCATATACTCTAGGCAAAGGCAATGTGGTAGCCGATGCCTAAAGTAGAAGGCATACGATGTTGAGTCCTATGTTCTTAGAGTGGAAGCATTTGAAGTTTATCACTATGTTTGATTTTCGACCGTCGCCAGACATCACTCTGGAATTTTTAGCAGCTTTGGATGTGCATCCTACACTTATGGACTGCACTGGGTCAAGTCGGAAGTACAATAAGAAGTTATTCAATATTTTTAGAAAGCTTGGTAGAGGAGAGCGGTCGAGTCATTTGAGGTTTATATCGTTGACTCGAAGGGTGGTTATAAAGAGATGGTAGATTATGTGTTTCTCTTATTATAGGTTTGATATATATATGGAACTAGCTGAGTCACATCGTTCTAGGATGACCATCCATTCTGGTGGAGATAAAATATACTATGATATGAAGAGATTCTTTTATTGGTCTGGCATTAAGAGGCATGTGGCAGAGTATGTAGCCAGATGTATGACCATCCAAAGGGTAAATGCGGAGGAAAATAAGCTAAAGGTATTATTGCAGCATTGATATACCATAGCGGAAGTGGGCGAGTGCTCCCATGGATTACATTGATGGATAACCTAGAAGTAGGAGGGAGAATGAGAGTATTTTGGTCATAGTCGATCAACGAACCTAATGCGCTCATTTTGTTCCAATTAGGAGTATGAGGACTGCTGCATCTTTAGCGACACTATACGTGAGGGAGATAATTAGGTTACATGGAGTCCCTACTAGCATCATTAGCAATCAAGATTATCTTTTCAGTAGCGAGCTTTGGAAGAGGCTTTAGGCACCGAGTTGGGTTTGAGTATCGCTTATCACCCATAGATGGATGGACAGATAAAGAGGGTGAATTGGATGTTGAAGGACTAACTTCAAATGTGTATCTTATATTTCGGAGGCTTTTGGGGGGACCACTTGCCACTAGTGGAGTTTACTTATAATAACAACCATTTGGCAAGTACTAGGATAACACCGTTTGAGGCGTTATACGGGAGGCCGTGTGGATTAGCATTTAGTTAGTGAGACATTATGGATATGATCATTCTTGCACCAGATATAGTGAGGGAGACACCAGAGAAGGTAGACTTGATAGATAGAAGGAAGAAAACCGTGCAAGATTGGCAGAAATCTTACACTGACAGGAGAAGCACAGAGTTAGAGTTCACAGTGAGCGGCTGTCTTGGTAGTTTGGGAAAATTATCACCAAGATTTGTTGGGCCTTTTTCGATCACATATATAGTGAGGAAGTTTGCTTATAGGGTAAAGCTTCTTGAAAAGTTAGCGGGAGAACATGATGTTTTCCATATGTCACACTTGCAAAAGTGTCTACACGGTACAACGCTACAGTCGAGGTAGTGGACATAGAGATAGAAAGGGAGTCACCTATTCTCCATATGCCCACTCATATTCCTAAGCATGTATAAAATGACTCCGTAATAAAGCTATTAAGCTTGTTAAGGTCTAGTGGGGAGACGACCTAACGGAGAGTACATAAGAGTCTGAGGAGATGATCTGAACTACCCATACAGAACTCTTTTCTAGTATGTTTCCATTTCAGTTGAATAAGTATAAAATACTTATATGTTTAGGTTTTAGCTTAGTATACCCCATAGGTAGGGAAAATTGGATGCTAGGAATGGTTACGAATATGTTAATAGGACATGTTTTGTATGATGTTTGCTAACGAATGTATTTGTTGAATTGAAACTTGCATAGGTAGGCAAAAATATTACCGAGTTAGCATACACTCACACCATCACCTGTTTTATTTTGCTAAGTCATGTACATATGGTTGTTGCATATGGATTAAACGATTGTGCATATATGTAGAATTACTAGTACATTTACATAGGATGTTACATACATTTGGATACATGGTATAAGCACTTGTGTTTCAAGAGGTCGACTAGATCAGGAGGTGGTTTAATTTTTGAATTAAATATAAATTCATATGCTTTCCATGCTTATAAATACATATTGCATCATAAAACTGAACTAAGGACAATGGTTGCCAGTGGTTGATGGATGAGTAGATGATTGTAATATGAATTTCCATACGAATGAGTTGCATTTTTGCGTCCTTGGAGATTTCGGGCACGAAATCCTTTTAAAAGGGAAGAATGTAAAAACTCTAAAAAAATTAACCAAAAATTAAATAAAAGAAACTAAATTAAATATAACAAAGGTAAAAGTAGGATTTTCGCAAACATTCAAACCTGGATACAAAACTTGCATCGTTGCATTCAGAGTGATTTTTTTGGATAATTTTTATATATAATGTTCTATAATCGCAGCTTGTATGAAAACGTTACTGAAGTTTGAAAATTTAGAATTGAAGATAATTAAATATATATAAATAAGGAAACAAGTATTTTAAAATAGGAAAGCTTCAAAGATCGACACCTTAGTGGACCGGTCAACCCCTAGTGGTCGATCGCCTAAGGCCAAGCGGTCGACTAGTCGAGGGTTCCAGGGTAGGGTTCGCTTAGGACTAATGACTCGAATTTTATAATTTTTGACGTTAATGCATAATCATGTAATAAGAACCCTAAGTTAACACTGAGAACCTAATTTAATAATGATCATACAAAAATGCCGTCCCTTCCAAAACTCAACTCTTTGTTCTCTCCAAATCACTTTCTTCAAAAATTAATTTTGAAAATTAAATTCAAAGATTAGGGAAGGTGGAGATAACCAGATCAAATCAAGGAGAGATCAACGAACCAAGCGGGGGCGATTTCAAATGAATAAAAGAGGGAATAGCTTACTAGAGATGAGCGGGTTTATTGTTATTACAAGGATTTACATGTAATCGATATGTGTGTGTGTGTGTGTGCGTGGACCAAAATTTGTCCAGTTTAAACTGAAATATAGTTTATCTTGAAAATGACAATTAATTGGAAATTTGTTAGAAATATGAATAATATGCATATGACCCCTTTTTGTCAACTTGAATATTAAATATGGGAATTGATATACGTATATTGGTTTACCTGTTGACATTGATTTTTCCCCGAATAGACTTGAAATACAGATATCCCTAAATCACTACGGACATTAGTAGAATTGTAGTTTGAATAAAAATAGGGTTCACTATTGAAATTTTACAAAGAAGAAGAAGAATTATACTACAATATTTAATTAACAAAACGAACGACAAAAAATAAAAATGTACAATAAATAAACGTCAATAGGTCGATAGGTTTACTGGAGCCGATCGGCAATAAATAAATAAAGTAATAAGTGGTCAATCGATTAACGGTTTCAGGCGCAGATTGTATCTCAGCCTAAGATCCAGGTTATAAAATTATATATATATATATATATATATATATATATAATTGCAGATTAATGGGGAAATTAGTTCACTAATTTTCAACCCTTGAATATTACGGAAATATGTGAATGTGTCTGTGGGAAATTAGGCCTAGACACTATCCTTTCAGCAAATTTGACATGCGATATAAGGCAGATCGATAATGGTGGGACATTATGCACAAGGCACTAACAAGAGGTTCCTTAATGCATGCTTAACATTGTTGGTGGATGCCCAACGCGGCATAGTCCGGTACTAATGGGAGGTTCCTCGATGGATACGTGATGCTGTTGTTGGATTCCCGACATGGTGCGATATGTGGCAGCATTACCATCGAGCTTGGACATGGATGCAGCGGATCCTAAGACGCCTTTGGTGCGAGTTGGCATTACTGGCTCCTCTCAATGCGTAAGTACAATACATGTAGCCCTAAATTTGCAAACATAGTCCCAAGAATGGTACCGTATGAGATGCTATATTAGGAATAGTTACAGAGGTTACTAGCTAATCTGCATTTTTTGGTTCACTTAGTTGTTCGACCCTAAGTATAACCCTTCATAAGATGTTGGTGTAAGTGTATTTAGAACTATGCCCCTTAGGTTAATGAAACCAACCTTAGTAAGAAGTTCACAAACATAGGTAGGACACTCTAGGTCTCATAGATTATAAATGAAGTCAATTGCATGTGATTACCATATATTAATAATGTAACTCATTCGCATGACTTTTGTCTGACCCATTACTTTCCTTTTTCCCTCACTACAGGAGGACATGGCAGTAGGTGATTGGTCCAAATCTAATAAGTGGAGAGGCGAGCTTGGCATTGGCATTTATCACTCTCCATGTAAATATTTATCGTACTTAGTACTAATCAAACTATATGATGTATCTCTACAAACTTTGGATTATGACTACGCATGTTTTGAGGCAGTGTTTTCTAGGACATTTTTCGAGATGACTATTTTCTATATTTATATTTTACTACCTTTTTCTATGAGATATAAGTGTCTAAAATGTCTTAGATTTTATCCTTATATTCTTAGTCTCTATTATTTTTAAACCCGATGGCAAGTAATTCTTGGCACGACGTAATTTCAAAAGTCATCATAGACTTTGGATCGGTGTGTCAGAAGGTGCGGGTTGTCACCCAATACTTTGTTGTTATACATGAATTTGTTTCGAATTTCATAGCTGCAATCCAAAGTATGGAGTTTTTACTCTTTAGTACTTGTTAAAAGAGTGAGGAGTGTCATGTTCTTAGACATGGTCCTCTTTCTCACCATCCAGGACAAAACCGTAGTAACTCTCTGATTTATGAGATTCCCCATTAAACCTTCTAATAGATTGCATGTTTTCGTATACTGATGAATTTGGTTCATTTACTAGTACGGCTTTTATGTTAATTTTTCGGACCTCATCTAAGTCTATAATTTCACTATTAATTTCTTTCATAAGAAATTACTTTTCCAAAAAGACAACATGCCAAGAAACAATATTTTTTTGTTCCTCAATATTATAGAAAACACATCCATTGAATTCTTGGAATGTCATATAAATTTACACAACACAGATCTTGGCCCAAGTTTATTGTGACCAATATTCTTAACATAAGCTGGACAATCCCACATCTTTAGATACTTGAGCTGGAGTTTCTCCCCACACCATACCTTATATGGGTCTTAGGCATAGATTTAGTCTGCATCAAATTCAACGTATTTGCTATGGTTTTCAACACGTATCCCTAATAAGGAGGAGGTAACTTCGCTTCACTCATCGTGGAACAAACTATATCTAGTAGCATTCGATTCATTCTCTCCGAAATGCTATTGTGTTGAGAAATTTAAGGGTGGAGTAATCTGAGAGATAATCCCATTACATTTTAAGTACAGTTGGAGCTCTTGTCACCTCTTCGATTAGATCGAAGTATTTTGGTTTGGTTCATTTTCGACCTCATTCCTATACCCTTTAAATTTCTCATAGATATAATATTTGTTCTTCATAAGATGCACATATCCTCCCTTAAGAAATCATCAGTAAAAGTTGTAGAATAAGAAGTATTATCTTTGGTAACCATAGGCATTATACCACATATATCAGTATGTATGAGACCCAACACATATCAAATGATTCGGAATCAAATGATGGTAGAAAACCTTTGGTTTTTAGTTGTGTAGTCATTTATCACTTATGCTACCTATTCTACAATGCCATAGATAATTGTTATTAATGTTAGAAGAATTATTCATAGAACATACATAATTAGAATTAAACACATAAAATCTATTATCCGAAACACCATTGTGGATTTTATTTCCATCAAACACAATGTTTGTAAGATTATCAACGTGATGGAACAAACATTAACTCTCAGAAAATCTAGACATAGAAATTACTCGACAAATAAAGTTTTTAACAAAATAGAAAGCATTCGAAATCAAATCTAATTAATTTGGCAAAGCCAAGTGATAGTCTCTAACCACAGTTGCATCAACTAGAGATCCATCAGCAGCTTAAAGTCTCATTTCATCCTTTGCCAAATGTTGTCTCTTCCTAATTCCTTGTATCGATTTATAGATATGAGTTCTAGATCCAATATCTACAACCTAATATAATTTGTTGATTGCAAAACAATTTTTAATCATAAGTATACATGTAGAAGTGTCAAACCACTACGTTTCATCTCTTTGACAATCTTTAGATAATTCAAAAAATTATTTTTCCAATGCCCCTTCTTATGACAGTGATGACACTCACCCTTGTCATTTGGAGTGCTCTTCTTAGTTTCTTGTTAACTCGCTTTCTCTTCTTCGAACCATTCGAAGATGAAGCTTACCCTTTTACCATGAGTTAACGCCTTGATCCTTGGATGAAGAATCGGTTAACCTTAACATATTCAGCAGCCCTATGAGGCTTACATTCAACTAGTTTATATTATTGTTCAATATAAATGGCTCAAATTATGGAGTATGAGGTTCTATGATCAAGTCCACTTACAGCTCATTGCTTACCATAATGTCCAATTGGAAGAGTATATCAATATAACCCTTCATTATAAGACATACTCATCCATGTGCATGTCCTTCGTTATCTTCGTATTGATTAATTTTTTAGTAATATCGTACATTGCGAAATGAGATTGCTTCTCAAACAACGCTTTGAGGCTATCGAAAATTTGATGGACAGATTTGTTTTTATGTTTTTTTGCAATGGTTTGTCTAATGTAGACAACACTTAAACTTGGGTGATTTATCGATCCACAACCTATTAGTTATAAACAATTATTTGTTCGGGATCAGAATTTTCAACAGGTTTTACTTTTGGAGGTTCAATTGTTGATGACCTTAAGAGTTCATAGGTTACTTCTATTTTGATTTCTCTTAGCCGGTCCATGTAGTAAGGTTTAGGGTGCTTGTCATTTTTAGAAAACAACTTTGGTGTGGACATTTTTTTTTGAAATTTAATTTAAGCAAATTAGTATATTTATACATAGCAAATATTCTTATATTATTAGTGAGGTTAAACATTATATTTCATTTTACTAATAAGTTGTCACTATAATTTTATGTTTCTTAAAACCCTAAGAGAAATATAGAAATCTTTCAATATCATTAGTGGGTATTGGACTCAATTACCTTGGACTAATGTATTTCTACCCTTATGATCCAAGTGTCAGACACATGCAAAATCATGGTATACGTACCATACATATGTATTTATTCCCCATATCAAATTGGGTTTATTGAAGTTTCACTCTGTTTTATTTTAATCATGTTTAGTTTAGTTTTAATTTTATTTATTACAACATATTAATTAATTAAATTATTTAATTAATTAACATTTTAATTAATTTAATTTTATTCATTTAAAACATTTTAAAATTGAATATACATATGCTATAACATTTATAATAGTATAAATACATCGTTATACATGTATATTATCTATTAATTAACTTTTAATTAATATATTAATTAAGATAGTTTTAATTAAATTGAGTTAATTTCGAAAATTTAATTATTAATTACCTTAAACATTTTAAAGTAAATGTATATATATCATTATATGTGTGTGTCTATATGTGTGTTTTAATTTAATTCACTAACTTTTAATTAGTAATTTATGCATTTAATGCAATCAATTATTATAAAAAAATTACATTTTTGAAAAATATGTTATAACTTTTATAAAATTTATTAGATACTTTAAACTTAACTTTTTAAATTTAAAATATTATTTATAGTTTAAAAAAATTGAAAATTTGCCTATGGCCTAAAATCAATTTAGGCCTTTATATTGGGGATAGTCTTTAGGCTTACATAATCCTTCGGGCCAGACAATAGCCAGGTAGAATAGAGTACTTGATTACCCAAACCCAACCATCGATGCGTCCTTTTTAGGCACCTTATTAAATGGGTAGGCCTTAATAAGTTAGCCCTAATATTACTAATTTAGACTGTATAGGCTATTGAATTTTGATACCATTAAAGAAAATGGGCTGTGTCGTAGTGGGATAAATGAGTGAATTTCAAACAAAAATCCATTTTTAGATCTTATTAGGTCTATAAAGTCTAAACTAATTTAGATCAAATCTGAATAATTTAAAATAAAATCTTTATTTTATTTTATTTGTTTATATAAAAGTAATGATTTTATTCATATAATATATGTGATATATGTATGCTTGTATATGTATCAAATACACACATATGTATGGAGTGCACATACATAGTTGTCCCTTTATATACATATTTGCTATCCATAATGAATTTTTATTTACATACATACATGCATACAGATATATACCATTTGTGTGTGTATCTATATGTGTATGTATGTATATATTAAATATTTATATTAATTTTGATTATTTTAAAATGTTAACCAGTTAAAGTGTATTGGATTAACATCTAAACATCTTTAGATGGTTTAAATTTAAAAATCAGATCTATATCTATGAGATAAAATATATTTTAAATTTAAATTCAAATTTCAAGTGCAGATGTGTTTATATATATATATATATATATATATATAATTTTTTTAAACATTGAAAATATTTTAATTTTTTGTTTAAAATATTTATTCATAAAATATTGATTTGTAAATAATATTACACATAAAAAATATTTCTTTTTAAAAGTTTTTGGCCGAAAACATTTTTGATTGTTTTTCAAATTTCATTTTACAAATCCATACGAATTTATTTAAATATTTCTTTTTATAATATAGATCCGTATAATTTAAATTAATAAAGTATATTTTTTAAATACATTTGCTATTTAAAATTTAAAATCTATGTGTGTATATATTTATTATTAATTATATTTTAATATCTATATATAACTCGTTTTAATCAGTGCGTATGTGTATATATGTATGTATGTACATAAATAGATAGATATATATTTATTTATATTACAAAAAATAAATTTTAAATTTTATAAATATCTAATGTTCATTTTAAAATTTGAAGATTATATATTTATGTGTGTACACACACACATATATATGTATATATATGTTTATGAATATATATGTATGTATATGTATATGTATATGTATATGTATATGTATATGTATATGTATATGTATATGTATATGGGCGAGGATCAGTTTCACCTTACTTTTTCTACACCTCAAATCCCTTTGATTTCAATCTCATGTTCAGAATTCAATAATTATATCATTTTTTTCTTTCTATTGTCACTTCACTACATTATTTAATTCCGAACATGTGATTGTAATCAGGGGGAATTTGAGGTGTAGAAAAATGAGGTGTAGCCAATCCTTTCCATATTTATGTGTATGCGTGTTTGAATATATTAGTTATATATATATTTCCATATATACGTATTTTATATATATGTGTGTGTGTATGTGTCCCTATATATGTGTGTGTTAGTTACAAAATTTATGTTTTAAAATTTATAATTATATAATTTTCTTTTTAAATTTCAAAAATAATAATATTTATAATATATGAATATGGCTGTAAAATATATACATAATATTTATGATGCATATAGTTTGATTTAGATAACATGTAAATAATTTGGACAACAAATACATATGTAAATTCTTTATAATGTGTTACACAATTGGCATAAAATGAACATCACTATGTGAATATAAATAACTTGTAAAATATGAAGTTACCAAAATTTTGTAGCCAATGAATAGAAATTTGAATACCGAATATGACTTAGATCCGATCTATATCTCTTGAGAAGGAAGAGATGACTAGAAGAGAATATCAGTCCTTGAAATATTTTTATTTGACTTGAATTTGGTTAGGAAATGAAGGGGAAAACACCATTGTATTTTCAGCCGAGGTGGGTGTAACACTCTTAATTTTATATAGAATTATTCAGGTGATTTAATTAGATAAATTAAATAGAATGTTTGCAACTAAATTGGTTATATACACCCAAAAATAGTTTTTACAGAGAAGTAAGTGAAGAAAAACAAACTAAACTGAGTAAATGGATTAATAAGTAATAGAGAATCAACTAAAATCAGCGACACGAAAATTTATAGTGGTTCGGCGTTGTACTCCTAAGTCCACTTTGAAGATTATCCTTTATTAATCACTTATAGATCTGATTACAGTGGTAGAAAATAGCAAATACTTGATTAAAATAGAATCTAGAGTAACAACCAACGTAAAGATCCTCAGAATGACCCATTAGGCTAATATTTATAGATGAAAATGACCATGTATCTCTCTGAAATTTCGGCTGAAGGACCTTATGATCCACATAGGCCCATAGAGGGATCTCTTAGCCCAATTCCCAATATGGAGGGATCAGTATCGATCCCTTCTTTGTTTGAATTTGGGAAGCGATCCCTACAGTGGCTTCATCATGCAAAGATCCAATTTTCACGTAGTTTGGATCATTGGAACTTGAGTTATTGCTTGATCTTTGACTCAACATTACTTGTGCACTACTCTATGCCGATCCCTTCTAAGGGATACATGCCGATCCCTCCAACATTGTCCTTTTGATGCATGGTCCAGGGTAGGTTCTTTAAGGTCCATGTACCTTACCCTCCAAATTTCGTATGCTTTGGACATGTAGATCTTGAGATATTGATTGTTTTCTGTAATAATGCTCTTGTATTTCTATGTATGCCCCCCTCCTTTATGAAGTATGTCAATCCCCTTTTGATGAGCCAGTCTATTGTGATCCCTTCCATCCATTGAGCATCCTACATTGTACATCCATCAAATCCATTCAATCATGCCTTTACATGATCACTTGTACTTGACTCCTAGGTCCCACAATCATCACTTCGGTGTCATCGGCCTTGATGGAATTTGAATCTAACTCATGCAATCAATTTGATATAGCTAGGCTAGAATGCCGGATAACACGTGCTCCCCAAAGTACATCTTGTGATGAACAAAACATGGTTTGAACTTAAGAAAATTAGAGTCGTCGACAAGGAATCTATCCAGCTTTCTGAACATCTGTTATCCATCTGTTGAACTATTTCTCTAAGGCGTTATTTTTCTCATTGATCACCATGACGCTTGGTTGATTTCCAGTAGTATAAATCCAAGGCTATACTATATTAGTTAATAATCATAAATTTTTATTCCACAAGACTAATAAGTTTTAGTTGTTCGTTCCAGCCTCGAATTTAAAGACTTCAGGTTTGATTTCGATTTTTGTCGGTTTCAAAAAAATCGAACCTTTGGGTTACACACGTGCATGTTCATATACATGTTCTTATTGCTGGCTCCCAAACATGCTCGCACGTGCATGGGTCATCGCCAACTTTCCTGCGTTTTATACGTACATGTTTATAGCAGAACCTCATAATCATCATTCATTTTTTTATTTGTAGGGATTGGCATGTTTTTAGCTGATCCCTCTCTCTCTCTCTCTCTCTCTCTCTCTCTCTCTTTCTCTTCTCTTTTTTATGTTTTTTATTTACAGGGATCAGTGATTTCTATGTCGATCACTCTTTCTCCTTCTTTTTCATTATTCAAGCACTTATATGGATAGGTAAGCCTTCATGTCGATCTCTCTTTCCATATTTCATACCATAGACTTGGGATGATTCCTCCATCCATATATATAAAGTAGATATCCCACTTCCTTCATTGTTACTTAGTTCATTTTCTCGTTTCCATCCAAAGCACCAAACCCTCTCGCTCCTCCATTCAAAATGAACCTTCCTTCTTTTCTTCTCCCCTCGATTACGAAACAAAATCTTTTTGTGATTCAATCCGCGTTTACAAACCACTTTCCTTATACTTTCCATCTCAATCATCTTTGAAAGTCTCGCCAATTCCCTTAACATATTCTCACGTAGGTGAGCCTTCTTAACTTCTTCTTTTGGTTTCATGGAGAGATAAGGGATTCTACATCGTTAATGATTTGATAGCACTTGAGTCCATGATGATACAATGATCGAAGCGGCCTGGAGAAGATGAATCATTGGTGAATAGGGCTTAGAAAATTAAATAAGGATAAGGAAGAAGGGAGGACATGGGAGGAAGAAGATAGAGTGGAGGAGGGATCGGTGTTGGATGTTTGGATCTATATTGATCCCTCGGCTTAGAGTCTTAATGAGTAGAGGGTGAAGTAGAGGGGTTAGTATGTCTATGGTTCGACGATGTTTACTGTGATAGAGGGATCAGTGGGATTATGTAAATGCGAAGGGATCGGTTGATTTTATGTTGAAAAAAGGGGGATCGATTGAGAAGCTTTGAGATAGGGGTCAGTATGAAGGGTTCGATAAATAGGGATGAGCGTATGAGGTTCTTTAAACTTAAAACCTAATCCAACCTTACTTGTTTTAATAATTGCCACCAATTCACCTTAAGGAACTTGGACATATGATGATGATGAATAATAAAAATTGCATATTCATTATTGAACATGAGATTGAACAATCAAATCCTTGGAACTTTCAACATAGACTAAAAATTTGCATATGGACTTGAACGAAAAACTTCATACTTCGATATGCCGACAGTCGATCCCATAGCTTTCGCAACTGATCAATTTTTTTGCAAGTTGAGGAGCTCAGCGATGACAATCACTTTGGTCGTAATCCAATGTCTCATCAGTTAACTTCATTTTCTAATTTTAAGCTATTTATTTCTACTATACACTTCACTACACTGCACTAGTTAGCACTTAACATGAGAGGAACATGTAAACTTTTCTAACCTTGATTATCTACTAAGTATAGCTAACATGGACTCCAGACACTTAGAGCGTTTAGCTGCTATGTCTTTCGAATTGACAATGCATTATATCAATCCTGAAGAAAACTCGAGCTCTGTGACTATATCTGGCAGACTTTCTCCAAATCATCAAGCCAAACAAACGGAAGTTTCTGGTCTGTCAGTCAACCTTTTTTCATATGTTCCCATCCTCCTGGCGGAGGATATAAGTCATGTTGCCGACGTAGTAGAAAGTACCATTCTCCTAGATAACCCGGTAGATTCTCAAGCTTCCTGCATTAGGGAGGCTGCTCTTCGTAGGCTGTGTTCCACACATGGAATTCCGTTCTTAGATGTCTTGGTTCCTTCAATAAACGACATGCCTCACTTGCCTCCGGAGGGGTACATGGTGTATAAAAAATTTATATGCTGGGCTGGATGTGTACCACCCTTTAATTCGTTTATTCGTGAGATGTTGAGATAGCTTGAAATTGCTCTCACTCAACTCCATCCGAACAGCTACACCTTCCAACATGGAACTTTTATGCTGTTCAAGATCATTCTATTTCGCCCCCAACTCCCGAGGACATAAGATTCATTTACAAGTTTAAATGACGGTTAGGAAGTCCTTCTTACGTTTTTCTTGAACCTTTACCTAACTACCTAGTCTTAACAGGCGCTTGGAATAAACTCTCTTTGCTCAAACACGAGTGGTTCTATGATTGATGTCCATCTAGCTTCGCAAGGTGATAGTTGGAAGGACGTAAGTGTTATTTTCACTTCATTCTTCAGTATGTTAATCCAAGTCATATTTTTAAATCTACTAACATCTGGAATCCCTACAGGTGCCTGCCCATGCCCTGAAGGCATTAGTTTTTCAAGAGCGGTCTCTACTATGCGCGCTACCCCCATCGAGGACAAGGACATCAAACTTCTCGTAACTGACGAGTTATTATCTTTATTCAATCTGTTATAAGAGGGTCATAGCTTTGGGATTCCGAGAAGTGCAACATTGCCAAGAAACATCGTAGAGCAAGAAGTGGATGCCATTAATCCTGTCATGCCCCTAGTTGAGGGGACTCAGGATGACATTGAAGAAGATGAGATTAGGTTTACCCAGGCCAATAAACCCGGTGATGCTAATGCTGGCCTAGGCAAGGTGCCAGTGGTCGAACCTATACATGGTATGCATCTCAAACAACAACCAAGAGAAAGAAGAAGCAGGCATATAAACTTTGCAGAAGAAAAACAACTGCAGATCAAGAATTCATCATCACTTCTATTGAAGAAGAATCATCTTTCCAACACTTGAAAAGCATTCAAGTCTCCAAATTCCCTATGATATTACGATCTACAACTTTCCAAACATTAATATGAAAGGGCTCAATTCTCCTGCTAGGAGTGGTGAAGGCATTCTTCCTATAGACAAAGAAGAGAAAACACCCATAAGCGAGGCTACAGCCGCTGGTTCATCTGGGAGGAACACTAGGACACTCACGACCATGTGCACTTCACTACATGCTCTTCATTAATCCTTTGCACAATAGTTACTTACGCGCTCTCATTTGGTCTTTTTAGATGCAATGACTCAGTTTCGGGTTTTTGGTCCCTCAAAGGGACTCTTCGACGCATTATCAATCTAGCCAAGACTTGGACATCTCGCTTGGGAAAAACGACGGATGGGAAAAAAGCTATCATTCAAGGAAAACTTCCTCTTCCAAGAACAAATCCCAGTCTCAGACATCTCGCTAGGGAGATCAGCCCAATTTTCCTATTTACAGTAGAGACCAGCCTTTCTTCCACGATCCTCAAGTTTACATATCACATGAGAAGCACTCTGGCTCTTCTAGCTCTGGGGAATCCCACGATCGTAGATCGAGGAAGCATCCAATTGCCACTTCCGATCAATCCTTGTCGACCGTTGCTCCTAACACTTTTATAGCAGAGAAACGCCAAACTTAAGGCCCTTTTTCTAAAAAATCTATTTCGATGGGCTTAAGTTCCTTCCCACGGTACATATGATCCCAAGGCATGCTAAAGCAAGCTCTCTCGCATGTGTTAATGACATGCTCGTATAGCATGAATCATTTCCATATTTGGTGGAAAAAATCTTCGAAGTGTCAATCAAGTGACAATATGAAATATATTGTCTTATACTAGAGGTGATACATGATAAAGACATAATCAAACACCAAGATAACAAACTATCGTAGTTAACAACAAAACTTGTAGAGGCAGAAAAGAGTGCCAAGGAAATGTAAGAGACAGTGAGTCATTTGAAAGCTTCCCATAAGAACGAACTCGATGCTACCCTTAATCATGGCAGGGCACTCGCTCTGGAAAAGGAATCCTTGCAAAATGAAAAGGATGTCTTGGCCCGCTGCGTCGAGTAACTTGAGGAGCTTCTCAAGAATGAAAGGGAAGAGAAGATTAAGGCTTCGGAAGAATCACAAAGGTACTGCGAAGAGGCTACTGAAGCTAGGAGCCTGAAAATCAAACTTGATAGGCAATTTTCCAAAATAGAAGCCCTTAAAGAAGAGCTCAGGAGGAAAGCCACAAGGAGACGATGGAACAAATTGAAATTCGAGTAGAAGATGCTAAGGAGTCCGGTCGGACTTGCTTGATCCATTAATCATCGAATTCAATGTCAAAGTCCTCATCCACTGTGACTTGAGTTTTCTTAGAGAAGGTTATCTTGAGTCACTCGCTGAAGCCTCGGAGTACACCACTGAGATGAAAAATAGGGAGCTGGGAGAAACTGAGTTAGATGAAGAGAAATTGTTATGGGAGATCCTTCGCAAAAATGAAACCCTATATCTTGCCGTCGCGGGACTTTGATATTTTGATATTTTAGCACCTCCCAATAAGGGGAAGCGTATTGCTAGATCCTCGAAGGCCGATCCTAAAGGCCCCTCTTCTTTCTAAGCGGTTGGAGCATCAGTTTCCTTTGGATCGAGGTAGGACTAGAGTTATGATCCAGATAAGCCCGGTTATCAGTCCAAAGTGCCGACCCCTATTTTGGAAGGGGCACTCCAAAAACAACCGAGAACCAGCTGAATGTAGATATTCTACTTTACTCTCCACTCTATGAGAGGTTTTGTCCTTCGCACCCAATGGTTTTAGGCTTATCTCCTTTTCTAAATAATTTGCAAATCTTTAAAGTCCTGGTCAAACTCCTAAAAGTGATGCAGCTGTGGAGCAACAAGAGAGAATAACAAAGATTTCGACGGCCACTGATGTACCGAGGCCCGATGTTTAAGTCATCGGAGTATTCAACGATGATAAGGTTGAAGATCCACTACCGGTGGATGAATATAATGATGTTTTGATTACCAGCACCTCTGAACGTACTGATGAGATTAGCCCGAAGGAGTGTATTGAGAAGGAGGAGTTGCTAAAGATAAAGGCCAAAGCTGAGCCCATTGAGGTGGATATTAATGATCCACACCTTATCCCGCCACAAATCATTCCTCCCAGTGGGTTAATTCCAAGAGAACTCCCTCTAAGCTTCGAATGCTTTCCCGCCAAAGGCGATAAGGGATCAAGGAAGAGAACTAGTGAAAGTTCAGACAATACCACTCTAAAAAAATCCAAGAAGGAGAGAAGATCAAAGAAATAGCCATCACTTCGGCTCGATGTGTACACAGTTTGCATAGCTGTTTGTTCGTCATTTTCTTTTATTAGTTGTGGTTGTACGCGTATGACTCCTGGTTTTTTGAAATAACTTGTACCACAATTTTAAAACATATCATGTGAACAAAAGTTTTTTATTTTCTATTGAGCTCTCGTGTGAACCGCTATTTAGGTAGTTAAACTATTACTTTCCATTCAATTTGTACTTGTATTTCGTTGCTCATTAACTCTGCTTACAATCCACTAGCTTTATCCTAAGGCTTCCATGTAGTCGTGGCCTTGAGTTGTATCAAACACTTGGCTCAAGCCTTAGTGGTATGCCATCGAATTCAGTGGTTTTGAGTAACTATACTCATGCACCCAGTCTTAAGTTAGCAGGGTTAGGAGTTGGATGGTCGAACTCCATCCTTAGCAGGATTATTGTCTTCATGTGGATTTTTGGCCGGAGCTCATAGAATAGTGAATGGTCGAACCTCACTTATCTATCTATTTATACTCATATCCGCACTCTGCGCAAAAGAGTTAGTTGTTGGGTGGTCGAATCGCATCCAATTTATGTTATACTCCAGTTCGCATTATGAGGACTTAGAGTTATTTCGTGGGTGACTGATTCACACCCGATTTATGTTTATAATCCAATCCACACTCTAGGGACTTAGAGTTATTTTACAGATGGTCGAATCACACCCGATTGATATTTGTACTATAGTCCGCACTCTAGGAACTTAGAGTTATTTTGCATGTGGTCAAATCGCACACAATTTTTGTTTACACTCCAGTTCGCACTTTGGGGAATTAGAGTAATTTCAGAGAGCGGTCGGATCGTACTCTCCATTCTTGATTGATTTGCCTTCGGGGGTCAGGGATTTAATTTAGCGAACGATCGGTCATGCCACGATCGCTATTATTTTATTTTAGTCCCATCATTCGGCAAGATATATTTGATGATCAAATTGTCGAGTCACATCTCTTCCTCTTTGTGTATCCTATCCGTTGGATTATGAACGGGAGTTACCAAATGCACAAGTGGATCAAGCCCACCTTGTTTAGTCCTATTAGGACACAAGCGGACCAAGCTCACCTTGTTTAGTCCTATTAGAAAACTAGCATGATTGATTAATTCCAAACTCAGGGAACTAGTTCGGACATATTGATATCAATCAGTTTCATCATGTAACTAATAGATAATGCTACAGCAAATATAAATATAAATGAAGTCCAAAGCTTTATTTGCTAAACAAAAAGGAAATGACATAATCTGTCTTATTACATTTCTAGAAAACAAATGCTAAAGCAAATTCTAAAAGCAAATATAGATGAATGAAAAAGAAATAAACTAAGTGAAATGGCGTCATAAATGCTCGTTATTCCTCGCCCTTGGGAGTGTGATGCCATCAATAGCTGCTAGCATGAAAGTTCCCTCTCCAAGCCTTTTCTCAATGACATATGGTCCTTTCTAAATTGGATTCATGTGTCATGTGGTAGAAAAAACCCATTTTAAACGAGATCGTCGATTTCAAAAGTTACCGATTGGAATTGAAAGTTGTAATATTTAGGTGTTCGATGTCGATTGACAGCTACCCTCAGATCAGCTTCCTTGCGCTTTTCATCTATAAAGTCAAGAGATTCCAAGAGGAGATCTTTATTCATTTTGGGATCATAGTAAGTTAATTGATGAGAAGGAACTTCAAGCTCAACAGGAATGACGGCTTCAGAACCATAAGCAAGGAAAAATGGAGTATGACCAGTCACGGACTTGTGGCTGGTCCTATAACCCCATAATGCTATAGCGAGTTCATCCATCTACTTGCCTCTAGCCTTCTCCAAATGCTTCTTCATAATGGATTTTATAACATTGTTCACAGTTTCAACCTATCCATTTGCTTGGGAGTGAGCCACCGCTACAAATCTCTTTTCAATATGATATCTCCAACAAAAGTCTTTGAATTCAAGACTGTCGAATTGAGTCCCATTATTTGTTACAATAATTCATGGGAGACTGAAATGACATATGATGTTTTAGACAATAAAGTTGATTATTTTATTGGTTTTGATTGTGGCTAAAGGTTCCGCTTCGGCTTATTTGGTGAAGTAATCAACTGCAACGATAGCGTAATTTGCACCATCTTTAGAGACCGGTAAGGAACCGATAATATCTATACCCTATATGGAAAATGGCCATGAGCTGACCATTTGCATGATTTTGTCGGTGGTGCTCTTGGAAATTTTGCATAGATCTGGCACTTATCGCATCGACTTACATAGTCAGCGGCGTGTCGATTGACAGTTGGCCAATAATACCCGCAACGGAGTATTTTCTATTTTCTTTGCCAGAGTTTGCCCTCTACTTTGATCGCCACATTCCCATTCATGAACTTCTTTTAGGACAAGTTTTATCTCATCATGAGCTACACATCAGAGCAAGAGAATAGAGAAATCTTTTTTGTACATAATTTCTCCTTGCATGACATATCGAGAAGCTTTAAGAAGGACATGTCACTTTTCATTTCTTTGATCTTGTAGGATTCCATATAGAAATTAGTCTTTGATCGGAGTCATCCATGATTCCTTCTTAGATTCTGCTTCTAGAGTCCGATCGATTTCTATCATGTTTATACTTGGAGCATTTAATACTTCAACCAGAACCAAGCCCATCTGCTGTTCATAGCCAATGCTGGCAAACTTTACCAACGAATAAGCCTCTCTATTTCGATCCCGTGGAATATGCGAAATGTCATAGTACTCAAATTCGTCCAACAACTCTTGGACTTGGATAAGGTATAGAGAAAGTCGCTGTCCTTTAGATTGATAATCTCCCATTACCTGGTATACCCAACTGTGAATCGCAAAAATTTCAAGAGACTTTATTCCTAGTTCCCTAGCGATTTTAAGTCCAACAATTAGAGCTTCATACTCAGCTTCGTTGTTTATTGCAAGGAAATCAAGCTTTAAAGCATAACAGATAGACTGATCTTCGGGAGTTACAAGCACAATTCCAACTCTAAAATAGTAATCATTGGACATTCCATCAGTATACAATTTACACCCATGGTAGGGATTTCACTGCCTTCTAAGGAATCATCTTGCGTAGTGAAATTTACTATAAAATCTACTAGTACCCGACCTTGGATAGCCCTTTGAGGAAGATAAGTGATATATAATAGACCGAGCTCGATATTCCACTTGAGTAACCTTTTAGACATCTCAGGTCGCTGTAGGACCTGTGTAATGGTTGGTCGGTGTAAACATTAATCTGGTGTGCCTAGATGTATGGACGAAGCTTTTGTGATGCAATCAAAAAACAATATGCCAGTTTCTTTATTTTCAGACAGTTCCTTTTAGCTCCCGTCAATGACTTGCTGACGTAATACACCAGCCTCTAGATTCTCCACCTTTCAAAGCAATGTGGAATTTATAGCGTGTATCGATGTGGCTAAATAGATATATAAATCTTCATGATCTACTAGCTTCGATAGGATGAGAGGTCTCTCCAAGTGGTTTACTAAAGCTTGGAATGCGTTTTTACAGTCATGTGTCCATTCGAAGTTTCTTTTTCCTTTCTTAAACAATTCAAGAAAAGGAATGCATTTGTTGGTGAAATAAATCGGTTTCAGGCAGCAACTTTCCCATTCAGACTATGTACTTGTTAATAGTCCTTGGTGCTTGGATATCGCGGATAGCCTAAATATTCTCGTGATTAGCTTCTATTCCATGGGCATTAACAATAAAGCCCAAGAATTTCCCTCGTCCAACACCAAAAGAACACTTCAAAGGATTAATTTTTATCTTGTCATGTTGGAGGACATCAAAAATTTCTACTAAGTCTTATATGTGGTCACTTGATTGCCATGACTTTACTAGCACATCATCCACATACACGTCCATCGTTTTTCCAATCTGATCATTAAACATCCTGTTAACTGGGCATTAGTAAATAGCTCCTGCATTCTTTAGTCCAAATGGCATCACCACATAGCAATATAATCCGACATCAGTAATGAAACTGGTGTGCTCCTGATTGGGAATGTGCATCGGGTTTTGGTTATATCTCAAGTATGCATCCATGAAAGATAGCAATTCATGTCCTGTAGTTGAATCCACTAGTTGGTCGATCCTCGGAAGGGGAAAATTTCTTTTCAACACGCCTTGTTCAATTCTGAATAATCAATGCATGTTCTCCATTTCGCGTTCTCTTTTTCTCAAATACAGGATTAGATACTCATTTAGGGTAGAGGATGACGCTGATAAACCCATTGTCTTTGAGTCTATCCACCTTCTCTTTGAGAGCGGTAGATCTCTCCATATCCATGCCGTGTCTTTTTTCCTTCACTGGAACATGCCTCGGATCGATATTCAATGCATGGCTCGTAATGGCAAGTGTGATTTCACAAATGTCGGAGTGGGTACAAGCGAACACATCAAGATTTTCTAGCAAAAAACAGCAAGTTCTTTCATCATCGGGAGTCTAAGCTGTGATCCGATCTTTAAGACCCATGACGGGTTGTCATGGCTAACAATGCTATTAATTGTCAGCTCAGCCGGTTTAGCCATGGTCCCTTTAGGCTCCTCTTCATCATCCCTCAGATCTATATCTCTATAGAACTGACTATGGCATTCGAGCCAAGGCTTAGGCGCTAGTTATCAGTCTTCAGTAGCCTTGATGCTGACAGACTTGTCCACACTTACCTTTCTCCTTGTGTTAGGCATCCCCCAAGTTAGCTAAATAACAGGCACGTTCAATCGCCTGATCATAATAAACAACTCCAAGATCATTATCTATCGAAATTTCAAAGTCAAACACCATGGGGCAAGAGCTGCCCGAAATTCGGTTAGGGTCGGTCCACCCAGAATAACGTTGTGAGGAGACTCAACATCCAAAACAACAAATGGTAAGATTCACACTCTCCTTCGGTCGCCTTCTCCCAACTCTACAGGTAATTCCACATAACCAATGGCTTCAATTGCAAACCATTAAAACTGTGTATGCAGGCTTTAGACGACTTTAAATCCTAAGCTTCCATTTTCATCCGATCATAAGCCTTTTTGAAAATTATATCTACCGAACTTCCTCAATCAATCAATATCCTTCTCACCAAAGTGAGATCGACCATAGCCGAAATGACCATTGGATCGATCGTTGGAGCCTCCACCTTATCCGCATCTCTGTTTCTAAATATGATATCATTTGTTATTGTATGTTGCTGTTTTGCTAGATCTCCATTTTCTTTATTCGAATATATTCAAAATGCACATGCGTAATCGCGCTAGCATAGCACTCCATCTCTTGCCAACTCTAATCTGTTGGATGTGGTCCCCCGACTATCGTATTTATCACCTATCTTCCACTAATCCATGAAGGGTCCTCATTCCTATGTGACACTTGTCCTTAGTTGAGGTCATATGTCTTCTACCCGCTTTCCTATGGCTCAATTTTCCTATAATATCTTGGAGATGCCTGCGTTCATTTGTGTTGTGCTCATAGTAATCGTGAAACCAAAAATATTTCTACTTCTCAATCAATTCTTTTGGAGGCGGCTTCCTATACTGTATAGTACTACAGGTAGACAAGTAGACATTCTCCAGGGTCATATTTAGTGGCATGTAAGAAGCAAACATCATAATTCTAGGTTTCCTTTTCCAGAATCACTCTTTTGTCCTCGATTCCTATCTCTGCCTCCCTTTTGTTGATTTGGTTTATTCTGGACATTTAGAACTTTTCCGAAATTATCATTAAACTGCTTTATTGAGATGTTACTATGTACTTCCTCTCTATATAGCCTCACAACATTCTTCTTTTTGGAGGATTTGGCATCCTCCTTTCTTAAATACCAAGCTACCTTCATGTAAAAGCGTTCCAACGTTGTGGGTGGCTTACTGGCTAACCAATTGTCGAAACCAGATTCTGGATCTATCCCTCTTGTCATAGCCATCAATATGACATGGTCATCCAGATTATGATTTCCATGACGGTTGTATGAAATCTCTCAAATAATCCTTCAACGATTCTCCTAGAGCCTAAGTCATGTTGAACAGGGACATCACATCATTGGGATGAGTTGCATGCATTTAGAATCGCTCCACAATCTTTTTTGCCAAATCATCAATCTGAAAATCGATCGTGGGGGTAATCTTGTGAACCACAGCGTTGTGATTTCAGAGAGAGTTATAGGAAAGTATCTACACTTTGTCGCATCATCGGCTCGTGCAGAATCCATTAACCATCCGTATCTCATTATATGCTGCCTAGGGTTGGTTTTTCCCTCATAGGCGGGAATTGATGGCATGTTGATCCTCCACGGATACTCTGCATGTACAAAATTATCAGTTAAGGAGGTATGGCTTCTTAGATTCTTCTCGACAAACCGCTATGTTTCTTCTCTTTGACAATGTAATTCAAAAAATTATTTTCCAGTGCCTCTTCTTATGACAGTGATGACACTCACCCTTGTCATTTGGAGTGCTCTTCTTAGTTTCTTATTAACTCACTTTCTCTTTTTCGAACCATTTGAAGATGAAGCTTAACCTTTTACCATGAGCATTGCATGTTGATCCTTGGATAAAGATTAAGTTGATCTTAACATATTGAGTAGCCTCACGAGGCTTTCATTTAACCTGTTAATATTCTTGTTCAGTATGAGTGGCTCAAATTATAGAGTAAGAGATCCTATAATCAAGTCCACTCATAGCTCTTTGCTTATCGTAACGTCCAATTGGTAAAGTCTATCAATATAACCTTCATTAATAAGACGTACCCATTGATGTGCATGTCCTTCATTATTTTCTTATTGAACAATTTATTAATAATGTCGTACTTGCGAAATGAGATTTCTCCTCAAACACTGCTTTAAGGCTATCAAATTTTTAATGGACAGATTTATTTTTGTGTTGTCTTTGCAATGGTTTGTCTAATGCAGAAATCATGTAAACTTGGATGATTTATTGGTCCATAACCCATTAGTTATAAATAATTATTAGTTCGGGATCAGCATTTTCAATGGATTTTACTTTCGTAGGTTCAATTATTGATGACCAGAAGAGTTCGTAGATTAATTCTATTTTGATTTCTCTTTGTCGGTTTATGTAGTTAGGTCTAGGGTGCTTGTCATTTTTAGAGAACAACTTTGGTGTTGACATTCTTTTGCAAAATTAATTTAAGCAGATTAGGATATTTATACATAGCAAATATTCTTATATTATTCGTAAAGTTAAACATTATATTTCATTTTACTAACAAGTTGTCACTATAATTTTATATTTCTTAAACCCCTAAGAGGAAATAAGGAAATCTTTCAATTTCATTAGTAGGTGTTAGGACACAATTGCCTTAGGATTTTGACCTTGTGTTTGCTTAACAAGTTATAGGCCCGCAATCGATGGATAATAATTTATTGGTTGTATCATATACGACTCCTAACCTGTGCGCCTTGTCTTAATCTCATTTCGGCCTTAAGTTTTTTTAACCAATCGGAAGAGACTATTAACTCGTATCTACCATTCCACGACAGCCTAAATATGCTTTAAATTTGCTTAATAAGCACATATAGTTATTTACCTTGTCTAGTCATTATATTAGTAATACTACACATAACATCTCTGGCTTGAGTTTGCTCAACAACTAGAGAGTATGCAAGTAATTTGTTAATATATAAATGGTAGAGGACAACATTTATATTAAAGATTCATAATCTTTAATATATTTATTTAAGCGATATCCTCCTATGGACTAATATATTTCTACCCTCATTATCCAAGTGTCAAACACATGCAAAATCATGGTATACGTACCATACGTAGGCCCTTATTCCCCGTATTTAATTGGGTTTGTTGAAGTTCCACTCTATTTTATTTTAATCATATTTAATCTAGTTTTAATTTTATTTATTAAATCATATTAATTATTTAAATTAATTAATTAACATTTTAATCAATTTAATTTTATTCATTTTGAACATTTTAAAATTAAATATGCGTATGCTATAACATTTATAACAGTACAAATACATCATTACACATGTATATTATTTGTTAATTAACATTTAACTAATATATTAATTAAAACAGTTTTAATTACATTGAGTTAATTTTGAATATTTAATTATTAATTACTTTAAACATTTTAAAGTAGCTGTACACATACCATTATATATGTGTGCGTGTTTTAATTTAATAAATTAACTTTTAGTTGACAATTTATGCATTTAACACGATCAATTATTATAAAACTTTCGACATTTTTGAAAAATATTTATAAAATTTATAAAATTTCTTAGATATTTTAAACTTAACTTTTTAAATTTAAAATATTAGTTATAATTTCAAAAAAATTGAAAATTTGCCAAGGGTCCAAAATCAATTTAGGCTTTTATATTGGAGATAGTCTTTGGGCTTACATCATCCTTTGGGCTAGACCGGTAGCAGGTAGAGCAGAGTACTTAATTACCTAAACCCCACCATCGATGCTTCCTTTCTAGACACCTTATTAAATATCCAGGCTTTAATAAGTTAGCCTTACTATTACTAATTTAGACCGTATAGGCTATTGAATTTTAATACCATTAAAGAACTGGAATGTGTCATAGTGGGATATGTTTATGCCAATATTGGTCAAAAACATCCAATTGCAGATAAAAGCACCAATTCACAATCATAGATCACAAATAGCAAGTACGCAGAGGATACAACTATGAAGAACACTCAAAATTTAAAAAAAGGAAAGCGGTAAATAGACAAGATTTATAGTGGTTCGACGTTGTAGCCTACGTCCACTTTGGAAGATTTGCTGTTTATTAATGATTCTCAACTAATTTACAAGAGTACAATCGGTAGTATCCAAGCTACAATGGAGTTCTAGCAGAGTAACAGCGTAGAGGAACCTGAAGATCCTTTTTCTATTGGCATTAGAGTGCTTTTTATAGGTACAGTCTGGAAATATCTGACTTAGACCTCGGAATACCCCTTCTTGCACGTGGGTGGCCCACCAGATAGATTCGAGGTCATTGGGGATCGATCCATAATTGATCCACAATCACTTTGTATATCGACCCAATGATGATGGGATCGATTATGAATGTTCCTCTAGTGGTATGCAAGCTGTGGTGAAAATTTGAAGATATTTGGATTTGTAGATCTCGAGTTATGATCGATCCAAAATGGAATTTATAAGCTGGTTGAATTGTTTGTATCGATAGCTTGGTATTGATAAAGCTCATAACAATCTGGTACGTAACGATCAAGCGAGTTGCTATGACGTAGAGCGATGATTTAGGGGAGATCCACTTTTTACGCCGAGCAACCGTTTCCTTTACTTGACTTTTCCCTCTTTGCGTCGATCTTAAAAGCTGCCTTCGTATCCATGCTTGGAGGACGTCTTTGTATCGATCATGTGTCCTTGTTTTCGTATCGATCGAATGGTCATTGGTTTGTATCGATCGTTTGATCGATCGATACGAAACATACATAAAAAGGATCGAAACGAAGGCAAGCAGCTGCGGAGGAAATAAACTTGGATTGACCCCTATGCACTTTGCATCGATGCTCAGTTTGCGGCTTCGTAGCGATCCATGGTTCATTGCTTCGTATCAATCAATTGACTAATCGATACGAAACATGTTAGAGGTTGATCTATGTGAAGCTAGTGAGTGTGGAAATAAACATATCGATATGAATTGCATGAAAGGGATGGATCTGGAGCATGTGGATATGAACTAGATGGTCATGGCATTGATGGATATGAAGTGGGTGGTTTTTGATTGATATATGACCCTGACTTGAAGCAACCGCCTCCTTGACCCGAAGTATACCTATCATTGACTCGAAGCAAATGTGTTGCCGACCCGAAGTAGGTTGTTTGATGGCTCGAAGCAACTTGTTTCTCAAAGACCCGAAGTTGGTGTCCCTTTGACTCGAAGTAACATGCCTGGAAACCCGAAACAAACATGAAGGTGACTCAGAACAAACTCCAAGCAACTTGAAGCGAATCGATCTTTATTGAAACCATATTTTAAACATCTTGCGCGGTTTGTTCATTGACTATGCCATGCCTTGTGCAGTTGATTGGGTTAAATCCGCCTGTATGTTGCCTTGCCAAAAGGCGGGTTAACAAGATAAATGAGTGAATTTCAAACAAAAATTCATTTTAAGATCTTATTAGGTCTATAATGTCTAAATTAATTTAGACCAAATCTAAACAATTATAAATAAAATCTTTATTTTAGTTAATTTGTTTATATAAAAGTAATGATTTTATTCATATAATATATGTAATATATATATATATATACATGTTTGTATGTATGTATGTATGTATCAAATACACACATATGCACACAGTGCACATACGATACATAGATTTATAGTTTAATGTGCTAGTATATAAGCGTTGAGATTTACACTGCTACAAACACATTTCGTTCCTTTATATACATAATTACTTTCTATAATCAATTTGTTATTTACACATATACATATATTATGTGTATGTGTGTCTATATTTGTGTGTATATGTGTATATATATTAATATTTTTATTAATTTTGATTATTTTAGAATATTGACCAGTTCAAAATGTTTTGGATTAACATCAAAAATATCATTAAATAGTTTAAATTTGAAACCAAATCTAGATCTACGAGATAAAATATATTTTAAATTTAAATTCAAATTTCAAGTGTAAATGTGTTTATATATATATGTATGTATGTATATGTATACATTTTTTAAACATTTAAGATATTTAAAAATTGTGTTCAAATATTTATTCACAAACCATTAATTTGTAAATACAATTACAATAATTAATTCTTTTAGAAAGTTTTTGGCTGAAAGCATTTTTGATTTTTTTTAATTTCATTTTATAAAACCATACGAATTTGTTTTAAATATTTCCTTTTATAATGTAGATCCATATGGATTTACATTAATAAAGTATGTTTTTCTTAATACATTTGTTATTTAAAATTTAAAATCTATGTGTGTGTGTATATTTATTATTAATTATATTTTAATATATATATATGTAATTTTTAATGTGTGTGTGTATGTATGTATGTACACATACTGATACATACATACATACATACATACATACATATATATTAAAAAATTAAATTTTAAATTTTATAAATACCTAAAGTTTATTTTAAATTTCAAAAATAATAATATTTAAAATATATGATTATGTCTGAAAAATATATACATAATATTAAAGACGTATACAGTTTCTTTCATATATATTTGTTATTTATAATTTGATATATACATAAATATAATTAGGTTTTAATATATATATGTGTGTGTGTGTGTACACACAGATACACACACACACACACACACACACATGGACGAGGATCAGCTTCACCTTATTTTTGCTACAACTCAAGTTCCTCTGATTTCAACCTCATGTTCTGAATTCAATAATTATATTTTTCTCCATGTTATCACTTCACTACATTTTTTAATTCTAAACATGTGATTGTAATTAAGGGGAATTTGAGGTGGATCAAAATGAGGTATACCAATCCTTTCCAAATTTGTGCGAGCGCGTGTGTTTGCATAGATTAGTTATATGCATGTATGTATATATGTATACATTATGTATATGTATATATATCTGTGTGTGTCCATATATATATATATATATGTGTGTGTATGTGTATATATATATGCGTGTGTGTGTTAATTACAAAATTTATGTTTTATATTTTATAATTATCTCAATTTCATTTTTAAATTTCACAAATAATAATATTTAAAATATACGAATGTTGCTATCAAATATATATACATAATATTTATGGTGTATATAGTTTTATTTAAATAATATGTGAATAATTTAGACAACAAACACATATGCAAACTCTTTATAATGTATTATATATATATAATAGGCACAAAATGAACATCATATGTGAATATAATTAACTTGTAAAATACAAAGTT
This sequence comes from Allium cepa, assembly GCA_030765085.1. Lineage (NCBI taxonomy): Eukaryota > Viridiplantae > Streptophyta > Magnoliopsida > Asparagales > Amaryllidaceae > Allium > Allium cepa. The sequence continues at coordinate 354,328,998 of CM060935.1, forward strand.
ACCAAAATTTTGAAGCCAATGAATAGAAATTTGAATACTGAATAAAGACACCTCTAAGATCCAATCTACACCCCTCGAGAAAGTGTACTTGACTAGAAGAGAATATCACTCCTTGAACATAATTATTTGACTTTAATTTTATTAGGAAATGAAGGGGGAAACACCCTTGTATTTTCAACCAAGATGGGTGTAACACCCCTAATTTTAAATAGCATTATTCAGAAGATTAAATTAGATAAATTAAATAGAATATTTGCAACTAAATTAGCCACAAACACTGAAGAATAGTTTTTTGTCAAGAAGTAAGTGAAGAAAAACAAAATTAAACCGAGTAGATGAATTAACATATAATTGAGAATCAACAATAATCAAAGATACAAAAATTTATAGTGGTTCGGCATTGTATGCCTACGTCCACTTTGAAGATTATCCTTTATTAATCACTTATAAATCTTATTATAGTAGTGGAAAATAGCAAATACTTGATTACAATAGAGTTTAGAGTAACAAGCATCGAAAAGATCCTCATAATGACCCATCATGCTAGTATTTATAGGTGAAGATGGCCATGCATCTCTCTGAAATTTTGGCTAAAGGACCTTCTCATCCATATAGGCCCACTAAAGGGGTCATTTGGCCCAATTCCTAATATGGAGGGATCGGTATCGATCCCTTCTTTGGTTCAATTTTGGGGGGAAATCTCTAAAGTGGCTTCATCATGCAAAAATACAATTAACCTCGAATTTTAATGTCATTGGATCAATGGAACTCAAGTTATTGCTTGATCTTCAACTTGACATTACTTGTGCACCGCTCTCTACCGATCCCTTCCAAGTGATACATGCCAATCCCTCCAACATTTTCCTTTTGATGTGCGATCCCTACGATAGGTTCCCTAGGGTCCATATATCTTACTCTCCAAATTTCATATGCTTTGGACTTGTAGATCTCGAGATATTGATTGTTTTCTGTAACAATGCTCTTGTATTTCTATGAACGCCGACCCCTCGTTCATGAAGTATACTATCCCCTCTTAATGAGCCAATCTATGTCGATCCTTTGATCCATTGAGCCATATTCCATACTTTGAGCATCCTAAATTGTATATCCATAAAACCATTCAATCCTGACTTTACATGATCATTTGTACTTGATTTTGGGTCCCATAATCATTACTCTAGAGTCGTCGTCCTTGATGGTAGACGAATCTATCTCATGCAATTTGTTCAATATAGTTAGGATAGAATGCCAGTTAACATAGAATAGTGTACAAACTAGAGTGATAAGGGAACTGAGATTCGAAAACTGATTAAAGTCATGCCATAACTAAATGAATATATAAGAATGGTTTATAAGTTAAATACTTAAGAGAATTTGGCAAGGGTAATATGGGAATTGTCGAACCCCATAACTCTTAAAACCCTTAGCACATTCTCATTCTCGTTTACATTATTACAGAACAAAAACACAAACAAAAGAAAAACAAGGTCGGCCATAACCCTATGAGAAGAGGAGCTCAAAAATCAATTAGAGGCTAAGAGTCAAGCTAGGAAGATTAAAGTGTAGAACAAATCTCAAGTTCCTTATCCAAATAAGGTGAATAATAATCTAAATCACCTCATATAAGTCATCTTGAATGTTTTAAATTTGGGTTTGAGGTTTAAATCATATGACTAGATGAATGATGATATGTTTTGATTTAAAGGCTATGTTAAAATTTAAATAAGGATTTTATGGAATAATATAGTTCGGTTTAAGGCTTAAACCATGCAAAATGATTTCCAAATGCCATAATTTATGAATATGCTATGTAAAATATTATTTGGAGATCAGTTAAAATTTTCATAATATTCCAGGCTGTGGATAATTATTATGAATTTTTAGTAAAAGAAATGGATATTTCAAGTTTTAATTAATTTAAGGAATTAATTATTTTCGGGCTGGGAATTTTATATAATAAAGATAATATCATTTTGGAATTTATATGAATTTCTGAGATTTTTCTCAAGAAATTTGAGTGAATTGTGATTTATTTAGAAGGACTAGTATCTAATAATTAGTTAAATACAAGGGTTTAGTCAATAATCTTTAATTAAATGTTGTAGCATTGGGAATTACATGCGGTAGAAAATTCTAAAAGGAATTAAAGGTTTTGTTGTCTAATAGAAAGTTTATAACATAAGCGGTTAGGTAAAAAGAAACTGCTTTACTTAGTGAAAATCAGTTTTTATGATAATTACAGCAACGCCACATGCCTTCAAAAGCATTGATGCCTTTGAAAGCAGTGATACCTTCGAAAGCATACAATTCCGCTTCACTTTGAACACTAAAGGGATAAGGGTCATGCTATATTTAACATATATTAGAATGAAGAAAGAAGGTTTCTTCTACACCAATCGAATGGAACCTTTCACACTAGTTGATAGTGTCAAAAGGGTCCTCCTACATGCATGTTTAACCATAGAGGTGGAAAGGTTATGCCACTCCCAATCAATGGTTTTGATAGGGTCCTTCGGCATGGTTCCAAATAAGCTATGGAAGGGCCTTCCACATTGCTTAAGTAATGATTTCAAAAGGTTCTACCGCTAGAGTAAAGTGACAAAATGGGCGTAGTTGCTTGTTTCGAACCCATTAGTTAATGGAAGGGGATAGAGGGCTTGTTTGCTCTATGATGTCGAAAGGGAAAGTGATGGAGTGTTATGCATTATGTCACAATTATCCAAATGATATAGTCGAAAGCCTTAGTTTTTAAATTAGAGAGCTCAATCTCATTTTTAAAGTAAATATATGGCAGTGTAAAAGAGTTTTGAAATGACATTTAATTTTGAAATTTTATAGGAAGCTTTCCTTGCTAAAGATAGTGGATTAAGGGCATTAACCATATTTCATTAGAAAATGACTACAAGGAATTAAATCGTGGATGTTTATGTTGTTGTGTTATTTGATCAGTTATCATGTATGCTTGTGTAATCATATGCACTTCATTATTAACCCATAACTGCATTTTAGGGGCATTAAGGGCAGAATAATAGGTTAGATTAACCTAGTAGTGAATATACATTGAATTACTCTTATTTGAGTAGAATTGCATTCATAAGGTTAGATAGACCAGAATATAAGATGCCCAAGACCGATCAAAAGATTATTGGTTTAGACATGTTCTTGTAAGCCAATAAAAACTATGTTATGGAAATTGTTATTGGCAGGGGCCAATATGTTTTTATTGACATGAAAACTATATATGCAACCGGTTGTTAATAGAGATTAATAGGTTTATAGTCAGTCCATGAAAATTATGACATTGGAGATGTTATTGGACCGGTTGTTAATAGAGATTAATAGGTTTATAGTCAGTCCATGAAAATTATGACATTGGAGATGTTATTGGAGAATCCAATAGATTCATATTGATCCCATGAAAAATACGATTGGATGTTGTTATTGTTAGCACCAATAGGTTCTTAGTGATCTCATAAAACTATGAAACTAGAAAATTGTTCTCTAAACTTGGAGCAGGTTATTAGTTAGCCCATGAAAACTAGTAGGTTGGTAGTGATCCTATGAACTATAATATAAGATAGATATTTATGTGAATGGGGATAGGAAATCCAGAGCATATTGCATGTTTTCATATCATCATATATTTTATTATGTTATGTCCTAAACATTGTGGATGCAGGTGCATAGATATTGCTATTATAATTTGATTTAAGATACCAGTGAGAGGAAAACCCATTCCGCCAAGTGGTATAGTATCAATAGACATCTATATGGTTTGAGATGGTAGGTTATTATTCACACTAGACTTTTTGTCTGACTCGAATTTTATGTTTTTCCCTTAAACTCTCGGGTGCTCAATTGATTTTGAGTTGTTTGAGAGTTAAGGTTTTCAAGTTCTCCTTTAGATGAATAAGTTTTCAGGGACGTGCATGAGGCAAGCTAGCTATTATGAGTTCTTTCTGTTTGATTCTGTTGTGTAATTGGATGTAATGACAAAGTTACTTAGTGCCTATTTTTAAACTCTGATTAATCATAGGGGAATCTTCATATGTTGCCTCTTGGCGTAATTTATAATAATTATATTTCTCTGAACCTGGTTTATAGATTGGGATTATGTAATGAATCTGTAATGCGATTTGAAATGGAATGAGAAATTTGTTTCAAAATTGAGTTTAAACTTTTCATATCCATATGTTTCTGGTATATCAATGTGTCTAACATTACCGCATTTTGGTACTGGAAAATAATAATTATAGATGACTGCAGCATCTGTAACAGTTAGTTTTAGGCCTCCAAATGGAGGATGTTACAAGTTGGCACCAGAGATTAGGTTTATATAAATTTAAAAGAAATTTGAACCAAAAAGATTTTCAAAACATAACCCAATAAATCAGAAAATGAGACTGAGGTTTGGGTTAAGGCTATAGTAATGTACTTGCATATGTTATACACATACATACATATATATTACGTATTCCCCTCTCTCTTGGACCGTTCTTCTGTATCTTATTAAGGCTCATATGAAAATATACAAGAAAGCAAGATATGGAGGCATGACATAAAAGAGGAAATCTAGGTGGAGGAAGCACCACAACTAATGGAAATGCTTGACCCAGTACTAGAAGGAATCCAGGTCGACAGGCAAATGCTAATCCAAACGCAAATGCCAATGTAGGTGCTGGAACCCTGCCAGTAAATATGGGGATAATGTATCAGTTCTTCATCAATTTGATGCAAGTTGGAGCAGCTATAGTAGTAGCTTGGGGAAATGCTGTGAATGCTGGGGGAGAAAATCCCATGGCCTCAGTTGACAATAACTATGCCAAGCTGAGCAGGGATTACACCAGTCTTGGTGGGAAGCCGTTTTTTTGGAATAGAGGATGTTGTTGAAGTAAAAAATTGGTTATTGCACCATGAAAGGATTTTTGCTGACTTGGGATTAGATTATGAGCAGAAGAGGAGACTTGCTTTTAGATAGCTGCAGGAAGCAACACTTTATTGGTAGAATGGTATTACCATAGGAGTTCCTGAGGAAAAGTTGACTTGGGTAGAGTTTTGAAGGAGATTCGAAGAGTGGTTCTTGTCTAAAGTTGCTAAGCCGGTACTGCTGAGAAAGTTCAATGACTTAGTGCAAGGTGAGACGTCGGCGATTGAGTATGCTATGAAGTTTGATAAGTTTTCCAGCTATGGGTATGCTACCATTGACACCGTCATCAAAAGAAATGAGAAGTTTATTAGAGGGCTGAAGCTTGAGATTGCTAGGGAAACTATGCCAAATCTCTATGATCTAAGTACAGTTGTAGTGAAGATGACAATCAGGAATGAAGAGATGTTATATACTTTTAGGAAAGGGAAGCAAGTTGAAAACCCGAATTCTTAACGTATAAAGAAATTCTTTAAGAAATAATGAGCTCAGAAAGGAGGAGCTGCCAAGAAAGGGAAGGTTGATGTATTTTTCTACAAGTGCGACAAGAAAGGATATTTTGCTCATGAAGTTGAACCGGAAAGGGAAGAAGGTTGCAGATAAGAAAGGAATGAAGTGCTTCAACTGTGACTTGATGGGGCATTACAAGAATCAGTGTCAAGAACCGGTTAGAGCAGATAAAGGAAAAGTTTTTGCCTTGGAACCATCATCTTATAGACCAATCGCTGCTAAGAAGGGAATGACTGTGATGGAAGGTATACTTTTGACTCATAGTATACCAGTTAAGGTATTATTTAATATCGGTGCATCACATTCATTTATATCTCAGTATTTGGTATATAAGTTATGTTTAGAACCATCATACCTTATTACTTCCTTAAGGGTTGCAAATCTAATAGGAGGATATGCAACTCTGGGGATGAGATGTGACAGTTAGAACTTGAATTGTTAGGTCCTAATTTTGCATGCAGTTTGGGTGTTATTGATTTCGTAGGCTTCAGGATCATTTTATGTATGGATTTCTTAGATAAGTATGATGCTAGTATATTTTGCTAAGATAGGGAAATATCACTAAGACACCCTAATAGTCATAATCGAATTATACTCAATGAAGAATTCAGGTCTGAGAGTTTGTGCATTATTGGGGGTTATGGAAGTGGAAGAAGAGTTGAATAAGGTATTGATAGCAAAAGAGTTTGCTAATGTTTTCGAGCCAGTTACAGGACTACCACCGAAGCGAGCTATTGAGTTTCGAAAAGATCTTGTGCTAGGAGAAGAAACTGTAAGTAGACAACCTAACAGAATGGCACCTATCGAGATGAAGGAATTAAAGGTGCAGCTAATGAATTTAGAAGGAAAGAATTTCATTAGACCAAGCAGTTCGCCTCGGGGAGCGGCTACGACGTCCGTGAAGAAACCGGATGGGTCACCAAGGATGTGTATCGATCATCGTAAGTTGAACGAGAAGATGATCAAAAATATGTATCCTTTGCTGATAATCGATGATTTATTTGATAAGTTAAGTGGAGCTAGATTATTTTCCTAATTGGATTTGGTGGCAGGTTTCCATCTTCTAAGAGTGACAGAGGACAGTATTCCGTTGACGGCATTTCAGGCTAGGTATGGTTCGTATGAGTGGTTAGTGATGCCATTCAGTTTAACGAATGCGACAGCTTTCCATGTGGATTTGATGAACCAAGTTTTCTGAGAGCACTCTGATAGGTTTGTATTGGTATTCATAGATGACATCTTAATATACTCTAAGGATGAAAGAGAGTACGAAGTTCATCTTAGAGTGGTGCTTAAACCACGGAGGCAGCATCAACAAAAAAGCAAAGTTTCAAAGTGTCATTTCTGGAAGAAAGAAGTTAAGTTTCTTGGTCACATGGTTTCAGAAAAGAGTTTGTCAGTTGATTCGAATAAGATCGAAGCTGTTAACAACTGGAAGAGACCAGAGATGGTGATTGAGATCAGAAATTTTCTTGGGCATGCTGGTTACTACCGAAGGTTTATAAAGGATTGCTGGCTGATAGCAGCGCTTTTGACTAGGCTGATCAGGAAGGATGTAAAGTTTACTTGGTCTGACAAATGTTAGGAAGTGTTCCTTAAGTTAAAGAACTTATTGATCAATGCATCCTTGTTAGTAGTTCCAGATGGGATTCAAGGATTAGTAGTGTATACCAATGCACGTAGAACCAAATTAGAAGCTGTGTTGATGCAAAAGGGTAAGGTCATTGCCTATGCTTCTTGACAGCTGAGACCCCATGAAGTGAGATACTCTACTCATGATTTGGATTTGTTAGCGGTAATCTTCACGTTGAGAATATGGAGACATAATCTCTTGGGAGAGAGATTCGAGTTATATACCGATCATAAGTCCTTAAGATAACTATTCTCTCAAAAGGAGTTAAATATGAGACAACAGAGGTGGTTGGAGTTTTTAGCAGCTTATGAATCTATATAGAGTACATGCCAGAGAAAAGTAACAAGGTTGCAATGTACTTAGCAGGAAACATCAGAATGTGGTGTTATCCATGTTGGCCGAATGGAAGGATCTTAAGGTGTTGACTACGTGTAATGTGCAATTAAGATCTATTGCTAATTCTAGTTAGAGTACTGCCATGTTGTCCTGCTTAGAAGTTCGACCGAGATTGATTGAAAGGATTACATCTAAGTAGAAATATTACCCAGAGTTAGCTGAGAAGATTAAAAGGCTAGAGGCCGGAACTGAGATTGATGATCTAAAGGATTTTAGTCTTGAACATAGAAGGTGGTGAGAAAGAAGGGATGATACCATGTCCCAATGTAGAAAACCTAAGGAACGAGGTCCTTAGAGAATGTCATCGATCAAAATTTACAACTAATACTAGAAAGACCAAGATGTATCAGGATATGAAGAAAAGTTTCTTCTGGGAAGGTTTGAAGAGGGATGTTGGCTTGATGGTAAAGCAGTGTGTGAACTTTTAATAAATAAAGGTCGAACATTAGAAGCCGAGTAGGTTGGTTCAAACTCTGTAGATACCGGCTTGGAAATGGGATTCATATTTATGGATTTTATAGTGGGGTTGCCAAGGTCGAATTGAAGAAATGAAAGTATATGTGTTATAGTGGACAAGTCGACCAAGAGTGCCCATTCATTCCAGTCAAATCAACCAGGATGGCACCTGCTTTGGCTAAATTGTTTATGAAGAACATAGTTAGACTACATTGGATTCCTAGTAGTATGGTTGTTGACCGAGATACTTTGTTTACTAGGGAGTTTTGGAAGAGCTTGTAGGATCCTTATGTGCTAGATTTTGGTGGATCATGGAAAGATCGCCTACACTTAGTTGAGTTTTCCTATTATAACAGTTATCAGACTAGTATAGGAATGCTGCCTTTCGAAGCTTTGTATGGAAGGCTATGCAGGTCACTAGGATTTTTGTTAAAAACAGGAGATAGATTAGTCTTAGGTTCAGAACTATTTAGAGAGGCAATAGAGAAGATTGAGATGATTCGAGGTAGGATGAAGGAAGCTCGATCTAGAAAAAAGAATTATGCAGATAAGAGGCGTAAGGATATACATTTTTCAGTTAGAGATAAGGTTTTCATTAAAGTATCACCGATGAAGGGTGTGGTAGATTCGGAAAATCAGGGAAACTGGCAACGAGAAATGTTGGATCGTTTCCAGTTACAGAGAGGATCAAAAAGCTTGCTTATAAAGTTGAATCGCCTAGCAGTTTGCCAGGTGTCCATAATGTGTTTTATGTGTCTCATCTTCATAAGTATTTGCATGATCTAGAGACTATGATCCCTCCGAATGCATTGGAAGACTTAATAGTAGAACCAGAATTGAATTTTGTTAGACAATCAGTCCGGATTGTAATAAGAGATGAGAAGAGGTTAAGAAACAAGACAGTCAAGATGGTGAAAGTTCAATGGAGCGACAACGAGAAGGGCTGTGCTTGAGAGACAGGACACAAGATTATAGATACTTATCTAGATCTATTATAAGGGTCTGTTCTATAACTATTATACATACATACATACATACATACATACATACATACATACATATCGTTCGTTAGTCGGTTAGGCTGGTATGGTAGTTATGAGATGTTACAGATGAATGCTATGCTTAGTATTTAGTCCTTGTCGAATTTCGAGGAGGAAATTCCTTAAGAAGGGGAGCCTGTTTATATTTCATTAGAAAATGATTACAATGAACTAAACCATGGATGTTTATATTGTTGTGTTATCTGATCAGTTATCATGTATGCTTGTGTATACATATTCACTTCATTATTAACCCATAACTGCAGTTTGGGGGTGTTAAGGGCTGAATAATAGGCTATGTTAACTTGGTAGTGAATATACATTGAATTACTCTTACGTGAGTAAAATTGCATCCAAGGGGCCAGACAGACCAGAATATAGGATGCCCATGGCTTATCCAAAGATTATTAGTTTAGGCAGGTTCTTAGTAAGCCCGTATAAACCATGTTATGGAAATTGTTATTGGCAGGTGCCGATAAGTTCCTAGTGATCCCATGAAAAATATGTTAGGAACAGGTTGTTGATAGAGAGCAATTGGTTCATAGTCAGCCCATGAAAACTATGGCATAGGAGATGATATTGGAGAATCCAATAGATTCATAGTGACTTCATGAAAACTATGATTGAATGATGTAATTAGTAGACACCAACAGGTTTTACCGATCCCATAAAAACTATGAAACCATACGGATAGTCTGTAAGATTGGAACAAGTTATTAATTAGCCCATGAAAACCAATAGGTTAACAGTGACCCCAAAAATAATAACATGAGACGGATAGTCAGGTGAATAGGGATGGAAAATCCATAGCATATCGTATGTTTGCGTATCATCATGATACATTTTATTATGTTATGTCTTAACATTGTGGATGCAGGTGCACGGTAATGGTTAGTATAAATTGGATTAAGATACTAAAGAGGGGAAACAAATTCTGCTAAGTGGCGTGGTCTCACTAGATATCTATGTGGTTTGAGATGATACGTTATTATTAACACCAGACTTTTTGTCTGACTTGAAGTTTATGTATTCCCGTTAAACTCTCGGGCGCTCAATTAATTTTGAGTAGTTTGAGAGTTAAGCATTTTAGGTTCTCCTTTGGACGAATAAGCTTCCGGATATGTGCAGGAGGAAAGCTGACTATTAGTTCTTTCTGTTTGATTCTGGTGTGTAATTGGATGTAATGGCAAAGTTACTTAGTGTCTATATTTACACCATTATCAACCAAAGAGGCATCTTCATATGTTACTCTTGGCATAATTTGTAATAATTATATTTATCTGAATGTGGTTTATGAATTGAGATTATGTAATGAATCTATAATGCGACTTGAAATGGAATGAGAGATTTGTTTTAAAAATTGAGTTAAAAAATTTCATATCCATGTGTTTCTGGTATATCAATGTATCTCACATTACCATATTTGGTCATCGAAAAATAACAGCTATAGATGACTGTAACATCTGTTGCGGTTAGTTTTGTCCCTCTAAATGAGGGATGTTGCAATAGGATAGAGGGCATCCTAGAAAGTAAAATGAAAAAGGGAGAGGTGGTGAGGTTTGAATAGGCAATAGAAAAGAGTAAAATCCGGAGATCTAGATCTCCTTGTTTACCTCTTCTCTTTGCCAATTCATAATAGGATTTTTCATCAAAAATCACCCGTCTCCCCCTATTACGGCCTACTATTACATGGGTCAAATAGGCCTACACAATTTTCCAAATACGAATATTTATTTAATTTAAATCTAATTTAAATATTTATCGATATTGTATATCGATACATACATATATAACTTTTATATACGTACTTTATTAAATAATAATTCAAATAAACTAAACAAAATTTAATAATTAATAATTTATAAATATTAATTAATTTATAACAATTATAATTTACTTAAATCGTGTTGTATTTCTGAGTATTCAACATTGTGGATTTGCTACTAGAAAGTGTAACTTCGGTCAGTGATTAGTATCGAACAATTCGAATACTAATGTTCACACATCACCTTAGCTGTTGATGTGATAGTTTGGTCGAATTCATCGCTTACACATTTTTCAATAAAATCCATGTTCACTATTATAAACGATACATGGCAGTTACGATTATTTACACCAATTCTCTTCGTCAAAACTATATCACAAAAGGACTTATGGAATTTGGTATTGGTCAAAATTCCAATATTGTCCACATTCAACTTGTTTATTCCAAGCACAAAGTCCTTGGTTGAATAATAACAATTATTATTAACCAAACTGCTCTGACTAGAGACTATGACTTTGAGTTGACCATAGTTGATCATGATACCAACCTCATGTAATTAAGGAGAAGAATTCACTATTGAATAATGTTTCACTTCCAATGCTTCATCTCAGACCAAAATATAGTCATTTGATGGATGTCATGCCATGATTTAACTATAATCAAAGTGGATTATCCATATTGAAGTTTAACAATATTCTCAAGTAGAAAGAATTATGCAATTTCTCATTTGGATATTTTCTATTTGACGTCAATTATATTAACCATGTTGTTGAGTTAATCATTTTATAGTTATCTAATAACTATCAGTACGTAACCCCTTGGTGCCACTAGCAGCCATGAGTAATAAACTGTCCAACAATTGGAGAGCGTTACATACTCTAAACTGAATAGATGTATCAATATCCTATCTTAAAACATCTAGACTAGGAATATTTAAAATAATATAATATTTTCAATGTGATAATTTCTCATGATTACAATATATTATAATTACTATCACATTACACATCATTTAAGGATTTTTTCTAAACATACTAAAATTAGATAATTATAATTAACATAACATAGTATGACAAGTTTATAATAGAAAGAAAATCATCTTTTATTTTGAACGAGATTTTATTGCAGAATTAATAATCTACAATATATTATGGAATTGCCCCTAGGGCATATCCCTAACTCTATCGCAAAGGCATGTCGAGCCTCAAATATTTCAATTGAATCAAGAAGATTTTATTGCTAAGATGCGGTGGTAGGTGCTTCAAGGTGGACCTCTGGATCCAAGTCTGGAGGATGTGAATCGAAACCCTTTCACCATTCATGTGATGGAAGAACCGATCCTATGATTCATGTTACGAGATATATCCAACATACGGGAGTGTTAGAAGCTACGAAGTAAGTGATGGGGCATTGCATTAGAACTGGGTGGATTCGAAGAGGCTAAAACATGTGGATTTGAAAAAATTCCTATTTTGGGCCTATTGGACCTATGAAGTCTGAAGGTAGAAGTAGGTCCATTCTTATTAACTTAAATAAAATTGTAGCTTATTTAATTTTTTTATTTTACTTAACTAATGAATTTAATTAAATATGTTTTATATAGTTTATAAGTACATCAATATGTATTCATGTGCGTATAATGTGCAAGTTCTACATAGCATAGGGCATACACAGTGTTATAGATATATATACATATATAATGAGATTTACATGTACTATATATATTGGCACTATATACATATATATACGTGAATCATTAGCCAGAAGTAATATTTTATATAAAATATATATATATATTATAATAACAAATTTATAATATATAAAAGTATATTAACAATTAATTAGGAAATAGCGTGTAGACTTTGACTCAGTATATATCTCAAAATTTGAATTTTAAATAAATATCTAATTGAATTAGAAAATAGTCATTTAAATGTAAGATATAATCTGAGATCCAAATTTAAAGATAACTGGATATTTTAAAGTTTATATTTATATTATCTGATTAAATATATTATAAATATATTATGCCAAAAATATTATTAATATTAATTAATCTAAATATGTTTTTAAACATTTTATAAAAATAAATATTAAATTAACACACACACACATATATATTTTGACTGAAAGAAAAAATACTTTTTAAATATGCTAAAAGCAAAATAATATGTGTATAATTTTTTCTAATAGATATGTATGTATGTGTGTATATATTGAAGATCAAAATTAGTTTTACTATAATATAAATATTATATATATATATATATATATATTTGACTATTATTTTTATTTATGAATGATAAATAAGTTATATAATATATAAAATTATATATATATATATATATGATTTTTTTTGAATTTAATGTTTTTATATGTAGGTAAATAAAAAAGTGTTAAACAAAAGTTATATTTCGCAATAAAATTTGTATTATGTGTATATATAAAATACCGGGCCAAAATTATTTTGACAAACATATATATATATATATATATATATATATATATTATGCATTGAATTCGTAACAAGGAGCTTCATTCTTTCATACCTCGATCAACCAGTATATTAATTAGGGCGCAACTCTAATTGGAAAAGGAGTCTTGGTTCTGCTATCTTGGGTTCCTCTCTCGCCTCTTGGATGTCCAAATTATTTCAATCGGCCAAGCAGTTAGAGAGGAATCTGCTTCTGTATCGAGCTCTTATACTTGCATAAAGCTAACTAATATGTACAAATATGTATTAGATTTATTTACATACAAAATAAATAATCAAAGAATAAAATCAGTATATTAATGGTTCTTGGTAGTGATATATATAAAAGTGGTGATATATCTACATACAATCAAGCAATGAATATCATATAATATACATAAGAGTATACCTAGAGATATGTCGCCTTTGATTCACACTTTAATCTAATTAGATTCCTTTGATCTCTCAAATCTTCACCCTTCTTTGCAAGCGATAGATGTATAGCAACAAATTTAATTTGTATTAATTGACTGAAGATTAATTAGAGTTAGGAAAAGAGTAAGGTGATGGTGAATACTTTCGGCCGAAACAAGGAAAGAAGGGAGCAAAAATGGCGACTTTGACCAAAATATCTTGCATCAACCAAGTCAATACTTGACCCCCTCTCCTCTTTATTTGGCTGGCCATATCAAGTCCCCTATATGGACTAAAAGACCATTTAAACCCATTAATAAATTATAATAATTTAATCTAATTTGGATCCTTACTATATCGTATATCGGTACGCATATATATAACTTTTATATACACACATAATAAATTACAAATAGCACCACAAATATTTCTAGAGGCAGCCTCATTTTACTAAATATACCTCATACAATAAACATTATATCAATTAACAATCCGTAAATATTAATTAATTTATAACTATATAAATCAATTAAATCAAGCGGTGTTTTAGAAACTGAATAGATTCAGTTATGCGACTCACAAGCATGAATTTAGCCTGCTATTGTATTTAAATAATTTAAATAGCAATGTTCATGTATCTCAGCTAGTGGTGTGACAGTTTGACTTGATTCATCGCCTATAAGTCTCATTGGTAAAATCCAATTTTACAAATTCAAGTGGTATCATTTACTAAGGATTACTTACACTGATTCTCTTCGTCAACATTATATCACTTTAGAACTAATGGACTTTGGTTCTTGGTATAAATTTTAATATCATTCATATCCAACTTGATTAGTCTATAAACTAAGTCCTTGGTTTAATCGTAGCAAGTATTATTAATCGTACTACTTTGGCTAGAGATTTTGACTTTGACTTGACTATAGTTGACTGTGATACTAACCTCATATAACTAAGGAGATGGATCCTTTATTGAATAGTGTTTCACTTCAACTGTTTCAACTCAGACCCAACTATAGCCATTCAATGGATGACATGCCACATTTTAACTATAATCAAAGTGGTGCTTCCATGTTGAAGTTCAACAGTATTCTCAAGTCGAGAGAACTATGTAATAACGTCACTTTAAGATTTCTCATTTGACCTAGTTGTTTTTAACAATAGGAAACTTTTGGAGGAGTCATTCCAGGGTTATCCAATAACTATCAGTATATAACCTCTTGGTTCTCCCCAACAGCCATGAGTAGTATATTACCCAATATTTAGACAGGTTTACATACTCTGGTCTCAATGATGTATCAATATCCTTTCTCGAAATATAACGACCAAAAATATTTAAAACAATATGTTAGTATTTAATGTGATAAATTTCTCACGATTACAAAAGTTTGTAATTACTATCACAAAATATATCATTTAAGCATTATCTATTAAATATATTTCAATTAATTATTTAATTAATATATCACAATATAATAAAAATATAAATAAAAAACAAACGCCATTTATTTCAAACGGGATTTTGTTACAGAGTTAATAATTTACAGTATATTACATAATTGCGGGTATACCCCTAATTCTATCAATCTCCCACTTGCAGTTGGAGCCAATTACGGAATTTCAATCTCATTCCTCTGATCAGTTTACTTAGAACTAGTCTAGTCAATCCATTCATGAATGGATATGCTATGTTGTCCTTAGCATCTACAATTTTAATCACCACTTCTTTATTTGCGACAAACTCCTTAATACGGTGGAACTTCCGTAGAATATGTCTTAATTTCTTGCGAGATCTGGACTCCTTTGCATTCTGCATCGCTGAATTGTTATCACATAAAAACGTTATGGGTTTAATATTTGGAAACACACCTACCTTAGCCATAAATTCGCGCATCCAAACCATTTCTTTTGCTATTTTTTGGGAGAGATGTATTATTACTCCACCAATGAATCAACTACTGTCCTTGCTTGAAATATTTCCAACTGACCGCCCCACCATTCAATGTGAATACTTAGCCAAGCACCAATTTATTATCATTGATATTACTTTGAAAGCTAGAATCTTCATAACCCTTCATAAGAAGGTCTTTATTCCCATATATGAGGAACAAGTCTTTAGAATTTTCTGAATAATTAAGAACACATTTCGCTGTCATCCAATGCTTTTCTCCAGGATTAGACATGGCATGGTCTACATGATGGAACCGATTGTAGATGCACGCAGTATCCTCTTTACATGCTCCTTTTCCTCATCAGTATGGGGAGCATCCTCATCAGTATGGGGAATTCCTCGGATTGTTCCAAATACTTCATGAAAAAATTCTAGGACAACCATGCTTTCACTTATTGCAACAATGCAATGTCATTGCCAATCAGGAGCAAATCGTCAATATATAAGACAAAGAATACAATAGCACTTATGACAATCGCCATATACTGCCGGCACCAACAGTATATAAATAGTGTGTTATCTGTGCCCAGCCGATATAGGACGATCATTAGGGCTGAAATAAACCTATAAGCATAGAACCTATCATATCTTATAGTGCATTAGTAAAATATCATATCACAGATATGGCGGAAGAGACAACAATAACTATGTGAACAAATTATCGAAGCATAATATTCATAGAGTTATACATCAATAGTATAGTTTATACGACGGAAACAAACTCAACTACTGTCTCAAATACAAATAGTAAGCAGTCACTGCTAAGGCTCCCTAATGCTACACAGCAGAATAAACATAGACTCCATGTATGTATATAATATGAGATAGTTCCATCTAGCTCATCCTTCGAATAGCTATTATGTCACCTAGACCTATTATCTAGTCTACTCATTTAAGAGTAGCCAAGATAATAAGATGCAAAGCACAAAACCTTGGGTTAGATAACCATTTGGTGTGAGTGGAAAATGAGTCTCAAAATACTATACAGGTAAATATGGTAAGGAATCTAACACCATAATATGCTACTCCATAATATCATAAAGAAATACCAGAAACTAGAGAAAGGATATCAGTCTTTTGTGTATTCCTATCTCCAATACCTACTTCCCTCAGTACCCATGAGTGATAGCCTACTAAAGAAAGAAACCAAGGAAACCATAGCATCCATCAAATAATCCTAGCTATCACTCCATGTGCTATGAATATATGATAACTCATATAATCCCCAAGCCAGAGACAAATGGAAACCTCGGTTCTCTGCGGTACTCTCATATCTTACGGTCCAAAGCTAAATACATTTCTTGCATCCCAAAGCTGGACACTAGATCCAAAGCTACAGGACCAAGGTATACAGGTACCTCTATTGACCTATGGGCGTCTCCACTTACAACACCCCTGCTTCGAGTATAATTGAAAACTCTCCATGTCATCAACAATTCTTTAGCTCATACACCCAAGCCTACCTTTGCTCCATTTGGATACCAAGCCCATCTTGCTCAATCCAGTTTTGATTATTCATGAGGAACCCTTCAACATTCTCTGATCATAAGACTCACCCTTTTACGAGCCGATATCTTCGGGAAGTAGTCCTAACACGAGCCAACATCCAAAGACCATAGCTTTTTATCATGTTGTTATATCATCATCCAACTTGATATAAATGAGCCAACATCTCTAGTATGATCTATAGAACCTCTACATCCTCCTTAAAATCCACCATTCATACCATTCCCTATAATAACTCGGTACCGGGTTATAGGTATAACTTGGTGCCGAGTATACACTTAGCCAACAAATGCCTAATTTTCTCTTCCATGTCTCTAGCACTCCCTTTCCAGTGCTTCAGACCCCGACTCATCCACCTTTGATAGCTTGGCCCCTATCCCAAGCTTCACTTGTAATTCCTAAAGATAACTCGGTATAGCATCCAATCCTTAGACAAATACCCTACACCATGCTATGGAACATCTCCTCTTTCCAAGCTCTATCCATCCATGTCAACCATCGAGTCATAGCTCCCTTCACCATAACTCGGTACTGAGTCCGAGTTATAGGCATAACTTGGTGCTGAGTTATGACTTTAACTCTTATCCACTTGCCAATTATCTTATAGCCTCTTGTCATTCTCATGAGCTTATCTACCAAATTTCGTCCAATTCCAACCTATTTTGCCTCTGATTTTCCCAATTCTCCATCCTTACTTCCTATGCAATCACAACACTAGCAAACAACATCAAATCGTATCATCTAAACATAGAATAACAAGAAATTTCATCCAATCAAACTTGCAATCCATCAAAATAAGATAAACATGCCAATTTCTAATGCAAATCAACATACACATGATATATGAACATAAATCAAGGTAATTTATAATCAGTCTATATCATAAGCATAGATAACACGTTAATAAAGATAGAAAAGGTTTTTATGGCCAAAAATCAATTTAAAACATGTTGAATCCTATAGTTCTACCATATAAACATGTGTAGTATAGTGAGAAGGCATAAATCCTAATTACCAAATTTAACCAATTTGTGTGTAGATTTAATCCAAACAGCGAAGTAAAGCACTCCGAATAAGACAAATCAAAGATATTTATCTTCTAGTTGAGGATCCAATCTCTAATCTGCAATCTAGTTTGATTTAAAGAGCAACTTGGGTGATTTTGGATGAAATTATGATGGATTTAGGGCTAGTTAGGGTTTAGACCTGATTCATAATGAGAGGGAAAGTTTTTAGTTTGGTCCTTCAGCCCCCTATTTATAATATTCTCTAGTTAACTAATGGTCTCACTAATGGGCTTAATTAGTTACATACGAACCCTGGCCAACAGTTTTAAAAACTTAAGACATATGTAACTTCACAGGTGTGTAAAATATCCCTTAGAGTCATATCCCAAATTATAGAATCATATGATCTTATATGAGTAAAATAAAAATATTTCACGATCTTCCGATATGTAAAATACGGGTCGTTACATTCTCCCCTTTAGGAATTTCGCCCCCAAAATTCCCAAAATAGCCCAAGTATAAGTAACCATGTGTGATGACCCTGATTTTTATATGAAACAATTTTATGGACAAGTTTTATAATTTAATTTAGTCATGCTTGTTTAAAATTTTGTTGCTAAAAAAAATGTATGTATAATAGATTGACTACAAATGCATTGTATAAGTATCAATATATATGAAGTATGGAACACACATACACATAACTTTCTGTAAGGAGACATAGGCAGTAATTAACTTGTGAGTTGGAATGAATAAGTTATAAATGAATAAGTAAGTAAATATAGATATTGCAGATATGGTTTTATCTTTTAAAATAAATAAAAAAAAATAAATAAGTTAGTGTAAAGGAAAAAAAAAAAAAGATGAGTAGGCTGGAGAAAATACATGCAAATGGTATGAGCTGTTGAATAAATACTTTATCTACTTTTAGCAATTTCCTTAGCTTAAAAAAAAATAAGGGAAAAAGAAAATCACAGATCATGCAAATAAGATGACCGGGGTAGTAAGGAAAAATTTCTGTTAATAAGAATAGGGACCACTTACCCATTTTCTCTAAAAACAGAATGAGAGACTGGTCATAGTGACAGGGTAAAATTGACATTAAGTAAATTTTCAAAACCCTAGTGGCAACCAGGGTCTGGTATAAGAGGGCCTAAGGGATAGTATGATCTGGGATCATTTTAAAAAAAAAAAACAGAAAAAAATATATATATACATAGCAATGGAAATACAAGCCAGAGGAAATGAGGAACACTGACCATTAAGGATAAGAAGAAATAGAAGATTAAGGAAAAAAAAAAGGATTAAGGAAGAAAGTGAGGTGAGTAATCTCACTGGTAAATCTGGCATTAAGTCCTAAAAAAAAATCAAGGCAGCCTAAATAGTGTTATATTTTATTTATATAATTTGTGTTTATTTTGGTATTGCTGATCTGTTAGGTGTTTAACTCTTTATATTGATACCCTGAAAATATGGTTTGTGGGTCTCTTGTTTAAATGATCATTTGAGTATGGATCAATCTTGAAATGAAATGATTGTTTTTATGAGTTTTTCTGCATAAATATTTATTTAAGATCTCAGTAATTGTGTTATAAATCTATGGTCTAAAAAGGAAAAGAAAATGGGACTGCAGCATGGAATTGTTGTTGCTTATGTCCCATGATGAAAAAAAAATGAAATATAGAAGTGCAATGATATACATGTGCTGAACTTCCATATTTACAAATGAATCCAGATTTGATTAAATGCTTATGGTTTAGCCAGATCTCATGAATCTGTGAGTATCTGATTAACCCAGAGGCAAATGGATGCAACAGAGGAAAAAAAAATTATATAATATGTATGACCATATATTTATAAACATGATTCACTCAAAAATCCATGATCTGAATAATGTGTGTACTGAGAATATATGCTAGTTTGTGTAATTAAATTTATGTTTATGAGAATAGGATCCACTATGCCTGGAGTTCATGCTTAAAGGCTGTATTATGTATTCTTTTCTCTGATTGAAATGGGATCCATAGGGGGAAATTAGCATGATTAAGGAAAGAGGGAATAACACTTAGTAAGATAACTAAGAGTTAAGGATCTTTGGGCTACAAAAGATGGCTTGGCAAGGGGAATATTGCAAGCTCACACATGGTATGTTTATACCCAGGGGCCTGAGTGTGCTGGGTTAACAGAGATTGGCCCCAGACAATGTGTGTATTAAACATGAGAATGTAGCTACTGATCTTAAACTGATATTGTATGAAAAACAATAGGAGTAATGTCAAATGGGGGGGGTTGGGTACAACCTGGATGGCTAGTGAAAGGAAAATTTGAAAAGTGACTTGATGGTTGTATTTAAGTTTGTATTGGATGTATTTTAGTTGAATTTTATGTTTTTTTTCCTGAATTGGATTGCTCAAATCACATCTAGCCAGTTTGCATTGATATGAAGTAATAGTCTCAAAGAAACATCATAGAAAGGACACTGAATCCACTTATTGTCCATGAAGAATACTCAAATAATAAATAAATGAAAAATTAGAATTATGATATGATTGCAGTAGATTTCTCATACCAGACAATTTTGTCTGACCCTTTGTGTGTTTGTTCACCATTGGGTGTCTCATAAAATTATGAGGCAGACTATGGTGATTGTGCAGGTAAGATAAGCATTGCAATGAGCTAGCTCTGGATGTGTTGGCTGCTAAGAATTGGGATGCATTAGTTATATACTTTCTGATATTAAAAATGAATGTTTAAGCCAAACTTATGGCATGTTATGTTGCTAAAACTATTTAGAAAGAAAGTGATGTTGTCTTTTGTTTGTAAGAACTGGGGAAATTGTGTGTTTCAGTTAGAACTACAGTTTGTTTTTAGGAAATGTTTTTCTGAGTATGGAAGTTTCTTTTCTTAACTTATGCAATGATTCTACTGAAAAATATAAAACTTGAGATGCCAGTAATGTATGAAACTGAAAGGAAAATGGTAGTTTAGTAGTATGTAGGGAATTCTGGTCTTAAGAAGGAATTAAAATTTGCTAAACAGAAATATAAGAACTGGCCAAAACAGAATTCCAGACAATTTGATAATGTGTGCAAAATGCATACAAAAGAAATAGGGCTTACTTGACCACTTTTACAAGCCTGGGATCAACCATCTTCAAATAATCAAAATTTAATAACCCAGAGACTTATGGCAGATTTAGCTATTTTGATGATAATGAATAATAGGTACTAGTTATATGCAAAGAAATATACATGCAGAGGTCACATGTACACTCAAGCATAGGCAACAGTTATAGTATATATATAAACTGAAATTATAGGAGAGTAAAAAAAAAAGGAAAAAATATGCCAAGACTAGGAAATTTTAAATCAGAAACTTGTATGAACACAAGCAAGACAGAAAAACACTTTAGAAATTACTTTGCTATGGGGGGGGGGGAACCACACAGGGAAATACAAAGTAAATTTCCTTTGGTTCCCCAAGCTTCCTAACTCTGATTTAAAACACTAAACATTATTCACACATGTTTTCAGATAGGAATGTTCAAAATAATTTGAGTATATCAATATTTTTATATTGATTGAAAGATCCTGGAAAGAAGAGATAATGGAGGAGATGATCTCTTAAATAGATGACCACTGAAATAAAAATAAGTATATACAACATAAAAAAAAAAATTTGGTTAAAAGAAAGTGGGTCATCTCAATTTGGTATCAGAGCTATGTTGTTAGATAACATAGCAGAAAGAAGAAAAAAAAAACCTTGGATGAACTTGTTTGTTTTGAATGTATGAAAATTATTGACTGTCTTGAATGCTTTGTTTTATACTGATGCAATATCTGTTATAATTAAATGGCAATAAGCTAGAATAGGTTAGCTTATAAAGGAATAAATAATGGACTAACCTAAGTATTGTATCCATAGAACAATGGTGAGACCTAGACAACCAGATGTAGGACCAAGTGAACCACCCATGATGAATATGCAAGATTTTATGAGAGCCATAAGAGATGGAGTTGGTAATAGGCAAGAAAATCCACATGAAGAGATCTCCAAGCTTCTCAAGACCTTTACCAATCTTGGAGGCAAGACTTTTGATGGAACAGAAGGAATTATGGGAGTTCAAAATTGGCTCAGAATTTTGGACAGAATATTTGCTGATATGCAAGTTGAAGACCAGAAGAAGAGGTTAATAGCATCTAGACAACTGAGAGGAGCAGCTTTGGATTGGTGGGAAGTTATTATAGCTGGAAGACTTGAAGGGGAGATGACATGGAACCAGTTCAAAGAGATGTTGGAAGGGAGATTTGTACCTGCATCAGCTAAAGAATCTTTGCTGGAAGAATTTATTAAACTAAGACAGGGAACTATGAGTGTAACTGAATATACACAGAAGTTTGAATCTCTAGCAAAATATGGTGCAGTGCTTATTACAACCAGAGAAGCTAAAAATGGCAGATATATTCAAGGACTGAATGCCCACATTAGTAGAGCTATGCTACCATATAAGGACAGGACCTTTGATCAAGTTTTGGATCTGGCTTTGAGCTTTGAACAACATGATAAAGCCAGAGAAAATTTCAGAGCATTTAAAAATAACCAAAATAAGAAGGGAAAGGGAAAGTTTCACCCTTATGATAAAAAGAAAACAGATGTAGCTTCCACCAAGAAGTCAGAAGAAATCAAAACTGCTGAAGTTAAGAAAAAAATCACTTGCTATAATTGTGGACAAGAGGGACACATGAAAAATAGGTGTACAAATCCAAAACCAGCATCCTTTAAATGTCATCAGTGTGGAAAGGAAGGCCACATAAGGAGGAACTGCCCAGAGTTTAAGCAAGGAAAAATGAGTACTTTGGAGGTAAAAAGCAAGGCAATCGAGGGACCAAATGTGGAGAAGCATGGCCAAGTTGAAGGTACTTTGCTTATTCACTGCATACCTTTTGTAGTAGTGTATGATACTGGGGCTACACACTCCTTAATTTCTCATGATATTGTACAACAACTAAAATTGAATTGCATGATAGTTGATAAGCCATTACTCATTAAAAGTCCTTTAGGAAATTCTTGTATTTTGGGTATGATGTGTATGCAACTAGAACTGAATATAGGGGGATATGTGTTTAGTGCAGACCTATATGTATTGAAATACCCAGGTATAGGAGTTATTTTAGGGGTTGATTGGTTAAGAAAATATAGGGCTGTTATAAACATGGAAACCTCTACTATATCTCTGAGAACTTCTGATGGGAAAAGAGTAGTTGTTCTTTGTGAAGTAAATAAGAATAGGAACATAGCCACCCTTAATACTTTGTCTGGTGAAAAGCACATGTCTGCAATAGAAGAAATCCCTATAGTAAATCAATATGCTGATGTGTTTGGTGAAGTAAAGGGGGTTGACAATCATAGACCAGTAGAGTTTTCTATTAAACTTATTCCAGGAGCAAGCCCAATAGTTAAAAGACCAACTAGAATGGGGCCTAAAGAATTAATAGAGCTGAAAAAGCAACTTGTTGAACTTGAAGAAAAAGGCTTTATCCGGCCTAGTAGCTCATCATGGGGAGCACCAGTGGTTTTTGTTAAGAAGCATGATGGATCTCTTAGACTATGTATTGATTATAGAGAGTTAAATAAAATCACAGTTAAAAACAAATACCCCTTACCAAGAATTGATGATCTCTTTGATCAATTGAGTGGTGCAAAAATATTCTCTAGACTTGATTTGTCTTCAGGGTTTCATCAAATGAAAGTAGAAGAGGAAAGTATTAAATATACAGCTTTTAATACTAGATATGGACTTTATGAATTCTTGGTAATGCCCTTTGGTTTGACAAATGCTCCCTCTTACTTTGTTGATTTGATGAATAGAATTTTTAGAAAATACTTAGATAAATTTGTATTGATATTTATTGATGATATACTAATTTATTCTAAGTCAGTAGAAGAGCATGAGAATCATTTGCATATAGTATTACAGAAATTAAGACAGGAAAATTTGAAAGCAAAATTTTCAAAATGTACTTTTTGGCAAAATGAAGTAAGCTTTTTAGGTCATGTGATATTAGAAAAAGGCATATCAGTAGACCCCAATAAGGTAATGGTAGTGCAAGCATGGAAAAGGCCTACTAGTGTCACAGAGGTCAGGTCATTTATGGGAATGGCTGGATATTATAGAAGGTTTATAAGGGATTTTGCAAAAATTTCAATTCCATTGACTAGATTAACTAGAAAGAATCAGGCCTATGTTTGGACTGAGGAATGTGAGAAAGCCTTTGAGAGGTTAAAGGAAGCACTAGTACAAGCCCCAGTATTAAAGGTGCCTGAAGGAAATGAGAATTTGGTGATATATACTGATGCTAGTGGTCAGGGACTTGGGGCAGTGTTGATGCAACAACATCAAGTGATAGCATATGCCTCTAGACAGTTGAAGCCCAGTGAGATAAAGTATGCTACACATGATCTTGAATTAGCTGCTATAGTGTATGCTCTTAAGTTATGGAGACATTATTTGTTAGGGGCTAAATTTGAAGTATACACAGATCATAAGTCACTCAAATATTTGTTTTCACAAAAAGAATTGAATATGAGGCAGCAAAGATGGATTGAACTTTTAGCCTCATATGATTTTGAAATATTGTATACACCTGGCAAAGCTAATAAAGTAGCAGATGCTTTAAGTAGACAACATGCCAAAATGGCTAGATTGATGATAGAAGAATTTAATACTTTATCATTACTGATTGATTCAGAGGTAGAAAGGGACAATGTGGAAAATATGAACATATGCAGTGAGAAAGAGGAAATAGGAAAGTTGATTTTTGTTACTTTGGGATCAGAATTGAAAAATAAAATTGTCAAGCTACAAGACCAAGATCCATTTTTACTTGAGAAGAAAACTCAGATATTAAATGGTGAGGTAGTGGAAGGATTTCAATTGAATAAGCAAGGCCATTTGGAGAAGGGAAATAGGATATGTGTTCCTGCTATTGAAGAATTGAAGCAAGAAATTTTGGATACTTACCATAAAAGCAAGTATACCATACATCCAGGGGGCACCCGAATGTATCATAACCTCAAGAGGAATTATTGGTGGAGTGGTATGAAGAGGGCAGTGGCATTATATGTGTCCAAATGTATGAATTGTCAACAGGTAAAAGCAGAATACCAGAGACCTTCAGGAATGCTCCAACCTTTACAAATACCACAGTGGAAATGGGAGGAGATATCAATGGATTTCATTGATGGTTTGCCCAAAACTAGAAAGGGAAATGATAGTATTTGGGTTGTAGTAGATAGGCTAACTAAATCAGCTCATTTTATACCAGTGAAATCAGATAGGAATGCATGCACATTAGCTCAGTTATTTATTAAAGAAATAGTTAGGTTGCATGGAATACCAAAGACTATAGTAAGTGATAGAGATACCATCTTCACTTCAAAATTTTGGCAAAGTTTTCATAAGGCAATGGGGACTGATTTATGCTTGAGCACAGCATATCACCCTCAATCTGATGGTCAAACAGAAATTGTGAATAAATTACTTGAAGACATGTTGAGAGCATGTATCTTGGATTGGGGAGGAAGTTGGGAAGATCACATATTTCTGGCAGAATTTGCATATAACAACAGCTATCACAGTAGTATAGGCATGGCACCCTTTGAAGCACTATATGGTAGACCATGTTTATCACCTTCAAGTTGGATTGAATCAAGGGAGAAGGTGGTCTTAGGACCAGAAAATGTAAAAGAAATTTCTGAAAAAATAGTTTTGATTAGAAAAAGAATTGCTTCTGCCCAAGATAGGCAAAAGAAATATGCAGACCAGAAGAGGAAAGAAGTGCAGTATGATGTGGGAAATTATGTATTTATTAAGATATCACCCATGAAAAAGATTTTGAGATTTGGAAAACAAGGAAAACTGATTCCAAGGTACATAGGACCATATAAAATTCTAGAAAGAATTGGGAATGTGGCCTATAAGTTAGAATTACCCGAAGAAATGAGGGCCATACATGATGTTTTTCATGTATCTCAATTAAGAAGATGGGTCCATGATGAAGGAACAATTTTAAAATCCCCTGAGAATGTGCAGATTGACCCTAGAATGGTATATGAGAAGAAGCCTGTAGGCATAGTTGCAAAGGAGATCAAGAAATTGAGGAACAAAGAAATAAGACTGGTAAAAATGCAATGGAGTCTTGACCCAAATGATTGCACATGGGAAGTGGAAGATAAAATCAGAAATGATTATCCACAATTATTTGATTGAATGGAAGGTATGATATATGTATATTGATAGATGTTTAGATTAGGCATGCATTAAATTTTGACTGTTTGGTTTGAAAATGATTGCATTCCTGGATTGATAATGCTTAATCTAAGTATGAAAAGAATTGTGAGACACAATTCCTAAAAGGAAGGGTGTATGTGATGACCCTGATTTTTTTATGAAACAATTTTATGGACAAGTTTTATAATTTAATTTAGTCATGCTTGTTTAAAATTTTGTTGCTAAAAAAAAATGTATGTATAATAGATTGACTACAAATGCATTGTATAAGTATCAATATATATGCAGTATGGAACACACATACACATAACTTTCTGTAAGGAGACATAGGCAGTAATTAACTTGTGAGTTGGAATGAATAAGTTATAAATGAATAAGTAAGTAAATATAGATATTGCAGATATGGTTTTATCTTTTAAAATAAAAAAAATAAAAAAAAAAGTTAGTGTAAAGGAAAAAAAAAAAAGAAGATGAGTAGGCTGGAGAAAATACATGCAAATGGTATGAGCTGTTGAATAAATACTTTATCTACTTTTAGCAATTTCCTTAGCTTAAAAAAAAATAAGGGAAAAAGAAAATCACAGATCATGCAAATAAGATGACCGGGGTAGTAAGGAAAAATTTCTGTTAATAAGAATAGGGACCACTTACCCATTTTCTCTAAAAACAGAATGAGAGACTGGTTATAGTGACAGGGTAAAATTGACATTAAGTAAATTTTCAAAACCCTAGTGGCAACCAGGGTCTGGTATAAGAGGGCCTAAGGGATAGTATGATCTGGGATCATTTTAAAAAAAAAAACAGAAAAAAATATATATATACATAGCAATGGAAATACAAGCCAGAGGAAATGAGGAACACTGACCATTAAGGATAAGAAGAAATAGAAGATTAAGGAAAAAAAAAAGAAGGATTAAGGAAGAAAGTGAGGTGAGTAATCTCACTGGTAAATCTGGCATTAAGTCCTAAAAAAAAAATCAAGGCAGCCTAAATAGTGTTATATTTTATTTATATAATTTGTGTTTATTTTGGTATTGCTGATCTGTTAGGTGTTTAACTCTTTATATTGATACCCTGAAAATATGGTTTGTGGGTCTCTTATTTAAATGATCATTTGAGTATGGATCAATCTTGAAATGAAATGATTGTTTTTATGAGTTTTTCTGCATAAATATTTATTTAAGATCTCAGTAATTGTGTTATAAATCTATGGTCTAAAAAGGAAAAGAAAATGGGACTGCAGCATGGAATTGTTGTTGCTTATGTCCCATGATGAAAAAAAAATGAAATATAGAAGTGCAATGATATACATGTGCTGAACTTCCATATTTACAAATGAATCCAGATTTGATTAAATGCTTATGGTTTAGCCAGATCTCATGAATCTGTGAGTATCTGATTAACCCAGAGGCAAATGGATGCAACAGAGGAAAAAAAAATTATATAATATGTATGACCATATATTTATAAACATGATTCACTCAAAAATCCATGATCTGAATAATGTGTGTACTGAGAATATATGCTAGTTTGTGTAATTAAATTTATGTTTATGAGAATAGGATCCACTATGCCTGGAGTTCATGCTTAATGGCTGTATTATGTATTCTTTTCTCTGATTGAAATGGGATCCATAGGGGGAAATTAGCATGATTAAGGAAAGAGGGAATAACACTTAGTAAGATAACTAAGAGTTAAGGATCTTTGGGCTACAAAAGATGGCTTGGCAAGGGGAATATTGCAAGCTCACACATGGTATGTTTATACCCAGGGGCCTGAGTGTGCTGGGTTAACAGAGATTGGCCCCAGACAATGTGTGTATTAAACATGAGAATGTAGCTACTGATCTTAAACTGATATTGTATGAAAAACAATAGGAGTAATGTCAAATGGGGGGGGGGGGGTTGGGTACAACCTGGATGGCTAGTGAAAGGAAAATTTGAAAAGTGACTTGATGGTTGTATTTAAGTTTGTATTGGATGTATTTTAGTTGAATTTTATGTTTGTTTTCCTGAATTGGATTGCTCAAATCACATCTAGCCAGTTTGCATTGATATGAAGTAATAGTCTCAAAGAAACATCATAGAAAGGACACTGAATCCACTTATTGTCCATGAAGAATACTCAAATAATAAATAAATGAAAAATTAGAATTATGATATGATTGCAGTAGATTGCTCATACCAGACAATTTTGTCTGACCCTTTGTGTGTTTGTTCACCATTGGGTGTCTCATAAAATTATGAGGCAGACTATGGTGATTGTGCAGGTAAGATAAGCATTGCAATGAGCTAGCTCTGGATGTGTTGGCTGCTAAGAATTGGGATGCATTAGTTATATACTTTCTGATATTAAAAATGAATGTTTAAGCCAAACTTATGGCATGTTATGTTGCTAAAACTATTTAGAAAGAAAGTGATGTTGTCTTTTGTTTGTAAGAACTGGGGAAATTGTGTGTTTCAGTTAGAACTACAGTTTGTTTTTAGGAAATGTTTTTCTGAGTATGGAAGTTTCTTTTCTTAACTTATGCAATGATTCTACTGAAAAATATAAAACTTGAGATGCCAGTAATGTATGAAACTGAAAGGAAAATGGTAGTTTAGTAGTATGTAGGGAATTCTGGTCTTAAGAAGGAATTAAAATTTGCTAAACAGAAATATAAGAACTGGCCAAAACAGAATTCCAGACAATTTGATAATGTGTGCAAAATGCATACAAAAGAAATAGGGCTTACTTGACCACTTTTACAAGCCTGGGATCAACCATCTTCAAATAATCAAAATTTAATAACCCAGAGACTTATGGCAGATTTAGCTATTTTGATGATAATGAATAATAGGTACTAGTTATATGCAAAGAAATATACATGCAGAGGTCACATGTACACTCAAGCATAGGCAACAGTTATAGTATATATATAAACTGAAATTATAGGAGAGTAAAAAAAAAAGGAAAAAATATGCCAAGACTAGGAAATTTTAAATCAGAAACTTGTATGAACACAAGCAAGACAGAAAAACACTTTAGAAATTACTTTGCTATGGGGGGGGGGAAACCACACAGGGAAATACAAAGTAAATTTCCTTTGGTTCCCCAAGCTTCCTAACTCTGATTTAAAACACTAAACATTATTCACACATGTTTTCAGATAGGAATGTTCAAAATAATTTGAGTATATCAATATTTTTATATTGATTGAAAGATCCTGGAAAGAAGAGATAATGGAGGAGATGATCTCTTAAATAGATGACCACTGAAATAAAAATAAGTATATACAACATAAAAAAAAAAAAAAAATTTGGTTAAAAGAAAGTGGGTCATCTCACCATGGTCATCCCATATGCTTATCAATCAAAAGCAACCATTGCACATATCAAACAAGCAGCCATGCAGTAAATAATATAGTGAACTTATCTGAATACTAACTTATCGAATATAACATACAATATTGAAAGTGGATACGATAAACATTGGGTCTTACCATTCAAAGAGCTCTAGAAACCTAATCCTCATGCTCTTCTCCATTTCCCACATACTATCATCATCACTTCTGCTCCATTATACCGTAACTAGTTTCACCGTCTTTCTCCTATGCTGTTTCGGTATCGTACCCAACAAAATGAAGCGGTCTACAAGGGATAGAAACTCCTGGTTCTACCTCAACATCTTCTAGTTAATCCGTTGTGATCGTCACACTTGATTCATGCGTAAACTTTCGTAGATATATACATGAAAAATGTTGTGCACGCCCACCATCTTCTAAGGCAAGTCGACCTTAAATGACAGGTTCCTGATTCTTCTGACTATCAAAAAAGGACTTCGAATCTCGATGCCAACTTCCCCTTTCTACAGAATCGAACTACATTCTTTAGAGGAGAAACCTTTACAAACACCATATCTTTGATAGAAAACTCCATATCTCTTCGTCTCTTATCCGCATAGCTTTTCAATCGATTCTAAGTAGCTTTCATTCTTTGTCGAATGACCTCAAGCTTCTCCAAAGTCTCTCTAATCATATCTGGCCCATTCTCGCCGGCTTCTCACCAACATGAAGGAGAGTTTCATGGTCAGCCACAAAATGCTTCATACGGATCATACCAATACTCGATTGATAATTGTTATTATATGCAAACTCCATAAAATGTATATGATCATCCCATGATCCACCAAAATCTATAATGCATGCTTGTAAGAGATCGTCTAATAAATGATTTACTCTTTCGGTCTACTCATCCGTTTGTGGGTGATAATTTATATAAAGATGCAGCTTCTTCCCTAATGCCTCTGTAAGCTCTTCCAAAATTCACTTGTGAACAACGGGTCTCGGTCGCTCACAATGCTCTTTGGCACACCGTGAAATCATATTATCCATTTTATATACAACTCCGCCTGCTTGGATGCCGTTCTACTTAACTTGATGGGTATAAACCTCGCACTCTTGGTCAATCGACCTATATGACCTAAATGCCATCATAATCTACTAGAATCCTTAGCAATCCACTAATAAAATCCATCTATACTTGCTCCGATTTCCATTCAGGAATCTCTAATGGTTGCAACGTCCATTAGGCTTCTTCTGCTCTGCCTTTATGAACCGGTCGTTCATACACTTAGAGATGAATGCCCCAATAGCCATCTTCATACCTTCCCAGTAATAGATTCGCTTCATATCTCGATACATCTTATTTCCACCGGGATGAATAGTCGATCTGGAATATTGACACTCTCTTAGTACTTTATCTCTTAATCCATCAACATTGGGAACAAGTAATCTTCCATTCTTACGAAGACAACCTTCTCGGTCGAGTTTATATTGCTTTATATCTTTAGATTCTACTCCTTCCTCTATCTTTGCTATGATCTCCACTGGCCTAGCATCTTGCTTTTGACTAGTACCCATCATTTCCATTAGAGTAGGTCTAATTGATAAGCTTGATAACATTTTAGGTTCTAGCTCGCAATGAAGCCTGAAATCGAATCAACATTATATCTATCGCTTCCATTTCAAGAACATTGCTCTAACCCAACATGTCTTCCACTTAATGCATCAATGATTGCATTCCCTTTTCCTAGAGTATAGGAAATATCGAAATCATACAAGGCTAAGAACTCCAACCAGCGTTGTTGTCGAAGGTTGATATCCTTTTGAGAAAATAAGTACTTCAAGGATTTATGGTCTGTAAGCAGCTCAAACCTTTCTTATAACAAATAGTTCTTCCATATCTTCGAAGAAAAACAATTGCCGCTAATTCCAATTCATGAGTTAGATAATTCATTTCATCCGGTTTCAGCTGTTGACTAGCATAAGTAACAACTTTTCCTTTCTACTTCAATACCATACCCATTTTAGTACCACAAGCATCGATGTATACTGTCAACTCTTCATTTATACATAGAATGGTCAAGACTGGTGCACTCATCAACCTCTCTTTCATACTCACAAATGCATGCTTATTTACTATGCATCCCATACAAAGGTCGAATTCTTCTTCGTCAAATTAATCAACGGTGTCTCTACCTTTGAGAAGTCCTTTATGAAGCATCTATAGTTCCCACTAATCCTAGGATACTCCTTACACCCATAGCATTCTTGGGTTGATTCCAATCTTAGACAACTACCACCTTCATAGGAGCCACTGCTACACCCTGTCTCGAAACATTATGCCCCAAGAATCTCACTTCTTCTCTCAAGAAGTGACACTTATAGAACTTCACTCTCAATTTCTGCGTCCTAGATATCTCTAAAACAATTCTCAAGTACGTTTTATGCACCTCTTCAGTTCTGGACTAGATCAAAATATCATCCATGAATGCAAGCATGAACTTATTTAACTATCTCTAAAAACCAGAATCATGATATCTACAAAGTATGCTGCTGCATTGGTTAATCCAAATGGCATCGCCAACCACTTATAGAAACCATACGGCGTTGGAAATGCAGTGATAGGCACTCCCTTCTTCACTACTCTCAACTAGTGCAATCCCATGGCCGAATCCATTTGGAAAACCACCTTCGCACTATGCAGCTACTCAAATAAGTCATAGATATGCAAGAGTGGATACTTGATTTTCTTCATCATCTTATCCAACTCACGATAACCCACACACAACCTCAAAAAGCCATCCTCCTTCATTGCAAATATTATAGGTGCGCCCCACTAAGATATCTCCTCCGAATTAACCCTTTCCACGGTAGTTCATTCACTTCCACCTTTAATTTCTTCTGCTCTCTAGGTGACATATGCCTCAAAGGCCTAACTATCATTCAGGCTTTCTTCACCAAATCTATCCAAAACTCGATCTTTCTATGCGGCGGCAATCTAGTCATTTCCTTGAAGACATCCTAATACTCACTAGCGAAAGACACTGATGACAATCCCTTTTATGGAACCTTAAGCAAATATATAAAGCTAACCATCACCCTATCCTATGGTAGTCAGCTAATCAATATAGTTCACCCATCCACATCTTCGATTGTAACCAATAGCTTCTCGCAATCCACTATGGCCACATGCTTCCTAACCTAGTTTATACCCTAGATAATCACGAACCAAACAATGTTCAAAATAAAACAGTCACAAACCAAAGAACATCCATGCAAAAACCAGTAGAGCCTCCAATAAAGTTCATCAGGATTAGGAGTTGGTCTACTGTCTCAGATTCAATTCCTAATCTATCTACTAGATCACTTGAATGATGACTCCCTTCCCCTTCCCTATTTCCAAGGAAGCACCTGACGAAGTCGGGACTACATCCAAAGCTGTGCAGTTAAAGCACTTAGCGGTTCTATAGCGATGGAGGTCCATATAGTTATAATGGGGGTAAAGCGGGGATATAGCGAAAAATAGTGGAGGTGCAAAAAGCTTCATTAAACATAAAACCAAACATTTAAAGTTAATTTATTCTCACTCTCACACCATTTGTGAAGGAAAACGAAACATTATTTAATCCTATATAACAAGACCGAAGGATATCATGACCTACGCACTTCATATTTGGTGACTATAATAGATTTCTAACTTATATTGAGCACTTATGCCTTAAAATTAGATCTTTACCCTAAATTTGTTGATTTGGTTTAAAAGAGAATTAGTCAAATCAATCATTTTATATTAATGTTCCTAAAGCGGGTGCTAAAATGTCTTGATTTAGCAGGTGTTGTAGAAAATAACAAGGCTTAAAGCGGATCTACTACTTAATAGTGCTAATTTGAAAAAGCGTAGCGGTCGAAGTACGCCATGGGCTATAGTGGGGATTTTCAGGGCTTTAATTGCATAGGTCCAAAGCATATTCCCTCACTACCTTCTTATTCTTTGCCGGTTCTATACAATTCTTCCTCAAATGCCTAGGTGTTTCACAATTATACATTTCCTCTTCACACTCAACTTGCAATCTTTTATCAATGATCCTTTTTGTTGCATCTAAAGCAAGTAGGTTCCCATTTACCCTTCTTCTTTCCATCCTTACCCTGAGGCTACTTCCTCTTTCTGCTCCACTTTATATTTCCTTCACCATCTTACTACGGATTTAGCTCCTCTTGTTCAGCAGAAACAATAATAGTAATCTTAGCATTAGGTTATAAGCTCTCATGGCGTAGTGCCTTCTCTGGCAGCTTCTCGAACGACTCATCTATATGGCCTACTAGATTCTCTCCAAGATAGTCATCCAATCCTATAATGAATTTATCATTCTTTCTCAAGGGAGTATCTATGAATGATATCCCATACTTTGACAAGGCGTCGAACTTCGCAACGTATTCCAAGACTGTATTTCTTCTTGCTTGAGATCAACAAATTTTCTGAAAAAACCCGGCTTATAGGCCACTAGAATAAACTTTTCCTCAAACATTATCTTAAACTGATCCCAAGAAAACTGGTCTTCTACAGTAACAATGGTGACAACATTCCACTAATTCATAGCTCGACCCTAAAGCTATCTCGAAGCCAATTTTCTGCTTATAGCATGTTCCACCTCCATATCACCAAAGATGCGCTTACAAGTATCTAACTAATCTTGCACTTCTATGGCTGACTTCGTCCCATGAAAGGGCTTACCTCCAAGAGTAGAATGATCATTACTCGGCTTGATGAAATCTGCCTTAGGTGCTTGCACAGGGGCACCTCCACCTATCACCACTCCAGGGGTATTCATCATCATATTAGCCATCAGAGCATTGAATATGGCTTGGACATCAGACGTAGCAGCTGCTGATCCTGCTGTTTACTCTACTTCTAAAGAAAAATTCCTCACAGCATTCGTTATATGCTAGCTCATTCTTATCCATAATAAGAATGATTAGTCTCTCATAAAGAAAAGTATGTCCATAGTTCTCATGTGCATGTGACTTATACTATATAATATATCACTATATAGTTTTAAAAATCGAACTTATAACAAGTACGCACCCTTTCATATATACACACACGCTCAAGATACGGTCGAAGGCAATAACTCCTTCCCTATCTCTACTGGATCATGGTATCAACTCTAGTTAATCATGCAACCAAAGCTCTAGTACCAAATGTGACGACCGCCTTATACCATCTCACCAATAATATAGTGATAGTGTGTTACCTCTACCCTGTCGATATAGGACAATCGTCATGGTTGAGATAAACTCATATAGCAAACACCTGTCATATTTTACAATGCACGGATAAAAATAATAACACAGATATAACAAAAGAGACAACAATAACTATTTAAATAAATTATCAGAGCATAATATCCATAAAATTATGCATCAACAGTAGAGTTTATACAACGGAAAAAAACTCAACAACTATCTCAAATACTTATAGTAAACAGTCACTGCTAAGGCTCTACAGTGCTGCATAGTAGAATAAGCATGGACTCCATATATGTATATAATATGAGATACCTCCATCCAGCTCGTCCTCTGAATAGCTACTGCATCACTTAGACCTGTTATGTAGTCTACTCATTTAAGAGTACCTAAGATAATAAGAGGCAAAGCGTAAAACCTTGGGTTAGATAATAGTCTGGTGTGAGTGGTAAATGAGTCTTAAAATACTATACAGGTAAATATGGTAAGGAACAAGAGTACACAACCATACTTGACCTGTCACTGCAACCAAAGAATCAACATATAACACTATAATATGCTACTCTACAATTTCATAAATATATACCATAATCTAGATAAATGATATCAGTCTTCTAGTTATTCCTGTCTCTAGTACCTACATATCAAAATGCTTATGATGATAGCCTACTAAAAAAGCATTCATAGCATCCAACAAACTATCCTAACTATCACTCTTTGTGCTATGAATATATGATAACTCGTATGACCCCCAAACCAGGAACTAATGGAAATCCCGTTTTCAGTTGTACTTGTAGGATCGATTTCACCCTAGAGGGGGGGTGAATAGGGTGATAGTGTAAATTATAAAAATTAATCGCAGAAGCTTATCAATTAATTTCAATTCAGATCATAGAATAGCAGCACAGATATCGCAGAATATAAATAACAGAATAAAACAGAACAACACAGAATTTACCCAGCTTCGGCAAAACCCTGCCTACGTGCTGCCCCCAAGGTTTCTACTAGAAATTAGATAGTCCCTCGCTTACACACGTAAACTCGCTATACCCGCTATTGACTAATCTAACTCTACGCTCAAAACCCTGACCACAACTCAACCACCGAGTTGCGAATTCCCAAACTACACACCGTAGTTTGTCCCCTAGTCACATGACTAGAAAATTAAAAACGGTTTAAAAGAAAATACAAATTAAAAACAATTCAAAATTAAAATAACCCTAATTTAAAATAAAACCCTTATTATATTTTAAAACCCCTTTGTAACATAAACAAGGCCGGCCCCCTTCACTATCTGTTAGCCCGTTCCTTTATCTCCTTGTGAAAAATGGCGGCCGTTCTTCTCTTTCGTTCCTCTCAGTTCTGAATTTAGGGCTTCGTCCCTGATTTCCAAATTAGGGTTTGTGCCAATTGAAGTCGCCGCTTGATACAGATAGTTGTAGGCTTCGTTTCTCTTCTATTAGCTCACGGCTCTTCGAATTGGATCGAGTTCGTATGTGATTTTCTGGTATGTGTTTTATTCCTTTTGCTCTGCTGATTTTGGCTTTCTCGAACTCTATGTTTTATGCCGATGATGATTTTGGGTATTTATAGGAGTTCGATCTCCTTTATTTTCGTTCGTATAATCATGTTTGAATCTGTCATTTTCGTTTCTCTGCCGCTTGATTATGCTTGAACGATTGATGATTAATCTGACTTTTTCATATGCGTATAATTTCATTTCTTGCGTCCCATGGCTTTGATGTTGACTTGTTCATATGCATGTATATTCTTGCTATCCACGGCACAGCTTTGATATTGTGGCTTGTACTTGTATACAGCTGTGTCCTTTACATGATTTCGACTTCACTGTTGCAAGTGTTGCTGTGTCATACTCGAAGTGTTTGCACTGCTGTGTTATGTAGTACTTGACTTGTTCATGCTGTACTTGGATATTTGCAGTTCATTTGTACATTTGTTCACCTGCACTCTTCGTTTGGTCTACTTGCATTGTTTCTGGCTTCATCTGTAGTCTTGTTCATTGATGGTTTTGGTCGTTGTATTTGCTGGGTACACAGTCTTGACCTGTTGCAGTCCTGTAGTTGCATTCATTGGTCATTTAGCCTTATACCTGTAGTTGTACTGCATTGTGTATATTCATAATACATGTACTACTGTTGGCTTCGGGTAACTTCGACACTTTCATCTCGAGCTTGTGTAATTTGAACCTGGTTTGGTGTGCATTGCTGTCTGGATATCTGCAGTGCATCACCATTGTTCTTTACATTTGTATATAATGTCATTACATGCTGCTTCACCATATTGCATACTTAATGTTGTCACTGTGTTCGACATGGTCTTTGTAGTACTTGGTTACTGGTCGAGTTCATTTGTGTTTCACTGGTAGCACTTGAGTTGTTGCAATTGATTTAGTTGTTCCCTGTACTTGTGCACTGTTGTGTCTGGTTCTTTTCATTCATGTTGCAACTCAAATGTTTCACTCTGATATATATATGCATTTGCCACTGAGCTTGATTCATGCAGTCGTCATTAGCTCGTGTGCTTCCAGTGTTGCCACTGTGTCAAGTATGGTTTCTTGTGTATTGCCTTTCTGAACTGTGCACATTGTTGCATGGTTCTCTGACCTTGTTGCCTCTGTTCATTTGCCGGTTAGCTTGCATCTGCTTGCTGTTCACCTGCATGTAGCTGTTGCTCCCATGAACATGCTTCACTGTTTACTGCACTGACTCATCATGTTCACTTGCACACTCGAGTTTGTAATCTCTGATTCATGTTGGTACTGGCTGTTGTAGTCCTGTCCACTCATGTGCATGCTTCACTGCAGCCTTCTTTGCATTGTTCATTTTACTGTCTTTATTGTGGCATACTTTGATTCTTTTGAAACTCGAGTTGCACACTACTGTCTTGGTTTTGAGGCTGCTGGTTACATATGCATTCTGGTTCATTTTCGAGTCTAGTTGATGTTGCTAAAATCTGTAGCATCTTGGTTTCACTGATGGCCTGTTGTAGTGGTTGCTGTGTTGGCTTGATCATGGCCTTTGCACTTTGTAGTTGCCGTGTGCATGCAGTTTTGTAGTTGTTGATGTTCTTTGTAGTTTGTATCTGCATTTTGCATTGGCCATGCTTTGGTCATTGAAGTATGTTGTCACTTATTGACTGCATGTTCATCATTTCATATTGAACTGTTTCTTGTCATGTTCACTTGTGTTGAATCCAGTTTCAAAACTCGGATTTGACCTTGTGCTCGTGTCGTATTTTTCAATTTATTGCACCTGAGTTGAACCTGTCCGTATATTTGGGTTTGACCTTGTGCTCACCTGTCCCTGTAGCATTATCAAGTGTATATATCGGCGTGCACGGCCTTGTGGCATATACAGTAATACACTGTGTATGTCACAAGTTGTTCGTGTATGATGAATTCAAATTTAAATGATGACGAACAACCCAAATAACTGAGGCAAATCATATTTTCAAAAATTCATCTTTTATTTTATATTGCAAAAATATTTTATTTTCAATTTTACTGCGTTAGTTTATATTTTTGCAGATTGCTCAGATGCTGGATTCAAACTGGAATGCAGTTGAAGATAAATACGAGTGTGAGTGATATGTGGTGAGGTGCTGATGTAAAATAGTGATGTAATTGAGTTTGTATCACAGTTGTATAGTGAATAGTAAGAGCTTGAATTTGTATACTATTCAAAATTGTAATAAATATTTGTTTGAATAAAATATTCGTTTGAATTCAAATTCCGTGTTATTTATTTTATTCAGCAAATATTTATTTAATCTGTGAAAAAATAAAATAGTATATTATCAAATACATTTAAACGAATGTATATATGTTTATTATCATCAAACAAAAATCATATAAGCGCATATTCAACAATCTCCCCCTTTTGATGATAACAAACATATATTTAAGATTTTGAATATGTTAAATGTATTTGATCATTCTAATTGCTCCCCCTATTTAAATGCTTCCTCTCTACACAAAGCTCCCCCTACATATATGCATACAAATAGAAATATATAAATGAGCCTATATGCAAATGGAAAATTATTTGACCTTTGCTTGATTCTATTTGACAAAATCTTAACTTTTCTCTCCCCCTTTTGTTATCAGCAAAAGAATAATAGTGTTAGAGAAAATAGAGAAAAAGTAATCGATATCAATCCAACATTAAAATTCAATTGAATATAAATATTAAATTTCAATAAAAAATCAAACAAAAATCATAAATATTTTGTTAGGCGCATATTCCACTTTTAGAAAAATGGAAATGATGTCATCATATAAAACCATATAGTTATGTCTATTTGTGGTATATTTATATCAGGAATTTGAATATCTACTAACCATGCATAACCGTTAGGACTTTTAAATGAGATTAGTAGTATTCCAATTTTATTTAAAAAAAATTCAAGTATCTTCTAACCACGCATAACCGTGAGGACTTTTAAATGGGATTAGAATCAACTTGTTTATTTTACAAATCAACTTTTGATATGCGTTCCATACATGCATAACCGCGAGGACTTTTAAATGAGCATGGAAGCACATAACAAATTCCAAGTAATTCACCCATGCATAACAGTGAGGACTTTTAAATGAGAGTGAATACTTTGGTATTTATTATTATTATTATTAACCTTTTTTTTATAAAAAAATGTGAAAAATGAAAAACGAACGATTCCTGTTTAAACTACCACATATCGACAAACTATATAGAATTTTTGATGAGTGATGGTCGTTAGAAATATGATAGATATAGAGATGGTCATGGAATTTTTACCAACAAAAAGTTTTATAACTCTTGTTTAAATTTCTAAAGAAATTTATTAATTATACCGTCTCGAGTTATATAATCAATATCAACACTCATCACTTTTTCAATCACTATTTTTCTTTTCGATAATCATTTGGGAGTCAGATTAGTCATAATAGTCATTTAAAATCAAATTCAAAAATAATTATGAAATTAATTTTTCAAAAATGAATAATCTGAAAATATGGTCAAAAAATGATTTTCTCCAGGGGGTTTTTAAAAGAAAATTTTCTGCTATTTGAAAATTATTTGAAATGAAGAATATGCAGATATTTTCTTTGAAAAAAAAACGATGCAGTTATTAAATGTCTCAACAAAAATCACGTTTCACTAGTAATTTTTCTATCAACTAGATTACCAGTGTAATCTGCATCTGAATTTCTCTTTCACTCAAAATTATCATCAATTGAATTTTATAGACCAAAACATGAAGTGTGCACCAAAAATTTCAAATTCAATTTTAACAACAATTTAAATGACATTCTTTTGAATTTGAAATGAAGCCGTATAAATAATCAAAAAACCGTGAATATAGAGTTAGCCGAATTATAACCAATTGTATAATTATCCAACAAAACACTATTTTTAATCCAAAATGATATATATGAAGTAATTCAAAGAATCTAGAGATTTTTATAGTGTTTTTGGCATAAGAATATAATTGGCCAACAATTTTGAATAAATCAGAATCAAAAATCATCATCTTTTCATCAATCTCAATATTGGCTGAATTAATTCAAAATACGGTGCAGATTATCACATTTAATATATCGTTTAAAACATACCATACCTGTTTTACCTTTACGATATTTTTCGTTGTTGTCCGTTGTGATTCTGTCACCTTTATACTAGGCTAAGGAACTTAGCTTTGTCGCCCGTTGTGTTTCTGGAACAGCCAAAATCCAGAGAACACTATTGTTGTTCCTTAGCCTGCCACCACACCTACACGATGAAAGTTTTATGTGACCTATTTGTTTTTATAGGTCCATGATTGTTAGTGGCAGAAAATTTTGAAAAACAATTTTGTAAAGACCCAAAACTATTTATAATTGTTCCCTTCGGCACCCAAATTTGTTTAACTTTGAGAGATTTTATATTTGTGCCTTTTGGAACCCAAATCGGTATAGTTTTCACATGTTTGGGTCTATACCAACAATTATTGTGATCGTGTCCATATTTTCTACAAATCGTGCACATTGAATTTTCTTGATTAATCTTGTTTTCAACACTTTTCGAACTATTATATCCAAGTCCTTGTTTAACCGTATTAACAGTTTGCTTTCCTAATAGCATATTTAACGATTTTTCACTTTTTGAAAATTTATCTAAAGTCGTTGACAATTGTTGGACTTGTGATTTGAGAGATTCATTTTCGTTTAACAACTGTGTGCACTTTTTAATAGAATTCTCTCTCCTAGTATTTTCATTCTCCTTTAAAATCAGAATTTCATTTTTAAGCGATTTTATTTTAATTTCTGATTTTTTAATTTCTTCATCAAATGTTGGACACTTATCACACTTAGGGATCCTACTTTGATAGGTTTTAACTAATTGATCAAGTTGTTTATTACATTCTATCAAAGTATCTTTTTGAGATTCAAGTTTGGCGTATTTTTCCCTAAGTCGTTCAAAACAACCGTTTACTTCATGAAAATATATAAGCAACTCAGAATGGGTAAGTTTTGATACCTCACTTGGCTCGTCATCGTCACTGTCAGTTGTATCACCTCGAAGACACAATTCTGCCTTTTCGCTTTCACTGCCAGTGCTTTGATCATTCTCGTCTATTTCATCCCAAGTGGCTGCAAAACTTTTCTTTTTCTGTTTCTTTCCGTGGTTGGATTTAATTTGTGGACAATCGGGCTTGATATGTCCGGGTTTGTTGCAATTATAACAAATAAACTTTTGTTCTTCTGAGTAGTCTAGTGCTTTGGCTATTCTGCTTTTTGCTTTTTGAATTCGAGCTGAGTTACCATGTTTTTGATTCCATTTTTTGAATTTCCTTATCAACAGCTCCAATTCTGCTGCTCCATCATCTTCATCGTTATCATCATCACTTTTGGTTGTTCCTTTGAGAGCTATTGATTTCTTTTGAGTGTCACCTCCTTCACGCTCTTCTTTGAATTTCATTTCTAGCTCATAAGTGGTGAGATTTCCGATGAGTTCTTCAACTTTAAGTTGTTTTAAATCTTTCGATTCTTGTATGGCAGTTACTTTTGCTTCAAAGCTTCGTGGAAGGACTCTGAGGATTTTTCGGACTATTTCTAATTCGGTGTATGTTTTTCCGAGAGCTTTTGATTTGTATACGATATTGGAGAGTCGTCCGTACATCTCTTTGACATTTTCTTCCTTCGCCATTTTGAAGTTCTCGTATTCGCTGCTTAGCATTGCAAGGCGAGATTCTTTGACTTGAGATGTTCCTTCGTGAGTCACTTCTAGTATGTGCCATATTTCCTGCGCAGTTAGACAATGTGAGACACGATTAAATTCAAATTGATCCAATGAACAGATAATAGAATTCATAGCTTTGGCATTAGTATTCTGTAATTTATTTTCTAGTTCTGTCCATTGTTCCTTTGGTTTCTCTATTTCCTGATTATCTACAGTTATAGTTGGTATACTATAACCTGTCTCAACAATATTCCAAGTGTCAATGGTTTTCAGAAAAATTTGCATTCTATTTTTCCAGTAAGCATATTCACCATTGAACATTGGTGGTCTAACTATGGATTGCCCTTCTGCAAAAGCATTATTAAAAGAAGCCATTTTAAAAATTCAAATTTTTAAAACAAAAACCGATTTTTGAAACACGAATTTTTAAAACAAAAATTGATTTTTGAAACACGAATTTTTAAAACAAAAATTGATTTTTGAAACACGAATTTTTAAACGAAAATTGGTTTTTGTAAAATCAAAATTTTAAAACAAAAATGGCTTTTGTTCCTAGCTCTGATACCACTTGTAGGATCGATTTCACCCTAGAGGGGGGGTGAATAGGGTGATAGTGTAAATTATAAAAATTAATCGCAGAAGCTTATCAATTAATTTCAATTCAGATCACAGAATAGCAGCACAGATATCGCAGAATATAAATAACAGAATAAAACAGAACAACACAGAATTTACCCAGCTTCGGCAAAACCCTGCCTACGTGCTGCCCCCAAGGTTTCTACTAGAAATTAGATAGTCCCTCGCTTGCACACGTAAACTCGCTA
This sequence comes from Allium cepa, assembly GCA_030765085.1. Classification (NCBI taxonomy): domain Eukaryota; kingdom Viridiplantae; phylum Streptophyta; class Magnoliopsida; order Asparagales; family Amaryllidaceae; genus Allium; species Allium cepa. Next base: position 354,371,973 of record CM060935.1, read on the forward strand.
TACCCGCTATTGACTAATCTAACTCTACGCTCAAAACCCTGACCACAACTCAACCACCGAGTTGCGAATTCCCAAACTACACACCGTAGTTTGTCCCCTAGTCACACGACTAGAAAATTAAAAACGGTTTAAAAGAAAATACAAATTAAAAACAATTCAAAATTAAAATAACCCTAATTTAAAATAAAACCCTTATTATATTTTAAAACCCCTTTGTAACATAAACAAGGTCGGCCCCCTTCACTATCTGTTAGCCCGTTCCTTTATCTCCTTGTGAAAAATGACGGCCATTCTTCTCTTTCGTTCCTCTCAGTTCTGAATTTAGGGCTTCGTCCCTGATTTCCAAATTAGGGTTTGTGCCAATTGAAGTCGCCGCTTGATACAGATAGTTGTAGGCTTCGTTTCTCTTCTATTAGCTCACGGCTCTTCGAATTGGATCGAGTTCGTATGTGATTTTCTGGTATGTGTTTTATTCCTTTTGCTCTGCTGATTTTGGCTTTCTCGAACTCTATGTTTTATGCCGATGATGATTTTGGGTATTTATAGGAGTTCGATCTCCTTTATTTTCGTTCATATAATCATGTTTGAATCTATCATTTTCGTTTCTCTGCCGCTTGATTATGCTTGAACGATTGATGATTAATCTGATTTTTTCATATGCGTATAATTTCATTTCTTGCGTCCCACGGCTTTGATGTTGACTTGTTCATATGCATGTATATTCTTGCTATCCACGGCACAGCTTTGATATTGTGGCTTGTACTTGTATACAGCTGTGTCCTTTACATGATTTCGACTTCACTGTTGCAAGTGTTGCTGTGTCATACTCGAAGTGTTTGCACTGCTGTGTTATGTAGTACTTGACTTGTTCATGTTGTACTTGGATATTTGCAGTTCATTTGTACATTTGTTCACCTGCACTCTTCGTTTGGTCTACTTGCATTGTTTCTGGCTTCATCTGTAGTCTTGTTCATTGATGGTTTTGGTCGTTGTATTTGCTGGGTACACAGTCTTGACCTGTTGCAGTCCTGTAGTTGCATTCATTGGTCATTTAGCCTTATACCTGTAGTTGTACTGCATTGTGTATATTCATAATACATGTACTGCTGTTGGCTTCGGGTAACTTCGACACTTTCATCTCGAGCTTGTGTAATTTGAACCTGGTTTGGTGTGCATTGCTGTCTGGATATCTGCAGTGCATCACCATTGTTCTTTACATTTGTATATAATGTCATTACATGCTGCTTCACCATATTGCATACTTAATGTTGTCACTGTGTTCGACATGGTCTTTGTAGTACTTGGTTACTGGTCGAGTTCATTTGTGTTTCACTGGTAGCACTTGAGTTGTTGCAATTGATTTAGTTGTTCCCTGTACTTGTGCACTGTTGTGTCTGGTTCTTTTCATTCATGTTGCAACTCAAATGTTTCACTCTGATATATATATGCATTTGCCACTGAGCTTGATTCATGCAGTCTTCATTAGCTCGTGTGCTTCCAGTGTTGCCACTGTGTCAAGTATGGTTTCTTGTGTATTGCCTTTCTGAACTGTGCACATTGTTGCATGGTTCTCTGACCTTGTTGCCTCTGTTCATTTGCCGGTTGGCTTGCATCTGCTTGCTGTTCACCTGCATGTAGCTGTTGCTCCCATGAACATGCTTCACTGTTTACTGCACTGACTCATCATGTTCACTTGCACACTCGAGTTTGTAATCTCTGATTCATGTTGGTACTGGTTGTTGTAGTCCTGTCCACTCATGTGCATGCTTCACTGCAGCCTTCTTTGCATTGTTCATTTTACTGTCTTTATTGTGGCATACTTTGATTCTTTTGAAACTCGAGTTGCACACTACTGTCTTGGTTTTGAGGCTGCTGGTTACATATGCATTCTGGTTCATTTTCGAGTCTAGTTGATGTTGCTGAAATCTGTAGCATCTTGGTTTCACTGATGGCCTGTTGTAGTGGTTGCTGTGTTGGCTTGATCATGGCCTTTGCACTTTGTAGTTGCCGTGTGCATGCAGTTTTGTAGTTGTTGATGTTCTTTGTATTTTGTATCTGCATTTTGCATTGGCCATGCTTTGGTCATTGAAGTATGTTGTCACTTGTTGACTGCATGTTCATCATTTCATATTGAACTGTTTCTTGTCATGTTCACTTGTGTTGAATCCAGTTTCAAAACTCGGATTTGACCTTGTGCTCGTGTCGTATTTTTCAATTTATTGCACCTGAGTTGAACCTGTCCGTATATTTGGGTTTGACCTTGTGCTCACCTGTCCCTGTAGCATTATCAAGTGTATATATCGGCGTGCATGGCCTTGTGGCATATACAGTAATACACTGTGTATGTCACAAGTTGTTCGTGTATGATGAATTCAAATTTAAATGATGACGAACAACCCAAATAACTGAGGCAAATCATATTTTCAAAAATTCATCTTTTATTTTATATTGCAAAAATATTTTATTTTCAATTTTACTGCGTTAGTTTATATTTTTGCAGATTGCTCAGATGCTGGATTCAAACTGGAATGCAGTTGAAGATAAATACGAGTGTGAGTGATATGTAGTGAGGTGCTGATGTAAAATAGTGATGTAATTGAGTTTGTATCACAGTTGTATAGTGAATAGTGAGAGCTTGAATTTGTATACTATTCAAAATTGTAATAAATATTTGTTTGAATAAAATATTCGTTTGAATTCAAATTCCGTGTTATTTATTTTATTCAGCAAATATTTATTTAATCTGTGAAAAAATAAAATAGTATATTATCAAATACATTTAAACGAATGTATGTATGTTTATTATCATCAAACAAAAATCATATAAGCGCATATTCAACAGTACTCTCGTATCTCACAGCCCAAAGCTGAATACATATCTCGCAGCCCAAAGGTAAACACTAAACCCAAAGCTAAAGGTCCAAGGCATAAAGTCCATCTATTGACCCATGGGCGTCCCTGCGCACAATATACCTGTTTCAAGTACAATTGAAAACTCTCCGAGTCATCAACAAATCCTTATAGCATATACCCGAGCCTTCCTTTGCTCCATTTGGATACCAATCCCTTCTTGTTTAATCCAGTTTCCATTATTCATAAGGAAACATTTCACATTTCCCAATCATACGGCTTACCCCTTTATGAACCGCCATCTTTGGAACCTACTCCCAATGCGAGCCAACATCCGAAAACCATAGCTTTTCATCATGCTATTAAATCATCATCCAACCTGATACGAATGAGCCAACACCTCATGCATGATTTATTGAACCTCTACATCAATCCCCAGAAGTTCCACCCTTCATACCTCGGTACCCAGTTATGGGTATAACCCAATGTCGAGTTATATACTTAGCCAACAAATGGCTAAATTTCTCTTTCATGTTTCTAGTACTCCCCTTCCAATGCCTTGGACCCCGACTCATCCACCTTTGATAATTTGGCCCCTAATCCAAAGTTTCACTTCTATGTCTTAGAGATAACTCAATATAGCATCACAATCCTTTGCCAAATACCCTACAACTGCTATGGAACATCTTCTCTAGCCAAACTCTATCCATCCATGTCAACCATCGAGTCATAGCCCTCTTCACCATAACTCGGTACCAAGTTATAGGCATGATTCAGTGCCGAGTTATGACATTAACTCCTATCGACTTACGAGTTATCTTATGGCCTCTTACTGTTCTCCTAAGCTTATCTGCCAAGTTTCATTCAGTCCCAACCAACTTTGCCTCCAATTTTCCCAATCCCCCAACCTAACTTCCTATGCAATCACAAGACTAGCAAAAAACATCAAATCATGTCATCTAAACATAGAGTAACAAGCAATTTCATCCAATCAAAATTGCAATCCATCAAAATAAGATAAACAAACCAATTTCTAACATATAACAACACATGCATGAATATATGGACATAAATCAAGGTGATTTCTGATCAATCTGCATCATATGCTTGGATTAACATGTCATTAAAGTTAAAAAATGTTTTTACGGCTAAAAATCAATGTAAAACATGTTGAATCCTATAATTCTACCATATGAACATGTGTATTATAGTGAGAAGGCATAAACCACTCACCAATTACCAAATTCAACAAATTTGTGTATAGATCTAATCTAGACAGTAAAGAAAAGCACTCTAAATCAAGAAAATTGATGATCCCTATTTTTTAGTTGAGGATACAATCTCTAATCCAAAATTTAGTTTGATTTAGAGAGCATTTTGTAGTGATTCTGGATGAAATTAGGATGGATCTAGGACTCATTAGGGTTTAGACCTAGTTTAAAATGAGAGGGAAAAGTTTTAATATGACCCTTCGACTCTCTATTTGTTGTATTCTCTATTTAGACTAATGGGCCTACTAATGAGCTTAATTAATTATATATTAATCCTAGCCAATAGCTTTAAAAACTTAAAACGGGCATAACTTTCCAACTGTAAGCCCGTTTATCTACTATGACTACTTTACGGAATGGGAAACCATCTACTTGAAGCAATGGAACTTGTTTGAGACCCTAATTCGACTTCTATCAAAAGTTATAGCACGAACAACATATTTAGGGCCAAAATGGCTACATAGCAACATGGAAATTTTTTTAAGGATGTAGAATATCCCTAAGAGTCATATCCTAAAATTATAGAATCATACGGTATGAGTAAAATAAAAATATTTTACGATCTTCCGATTGGTAAAATACGGGTCGTTGCAGCACTTCCTTGTTCTTTCCCATAACGCATGATTCCTCTGCACTACGACAAGAACCAATATGTTTGATTTTTTACCAAAGCATTTATTCAAACTCCTTTAAGTTTGCTTAACATCATAAATGGACCTTAACAATTTGCATGCCTTTCCTTCACTCCTACTGACCTCGAAACCCATGAGTTGACACATAAACGGTCTCTTCTAAATCATCATTTAGAAATGTCATTTTCACATCGATTTTACATATTTTACAGTCATAGAACACGGCGATGGCAAGCATCATCCGAATTGACTTAAGCATGGCTATGGGTGAAAACGTTTCGTCATAATCAATGCCTTGAATTTGACGAAACCCCTTCATAACTAGCCTTGCGTTATAGGTCTTTACCCATTTAGCTTTTTCTAAAAACTTATTTGCAGTTGATTAGTTTTATCCCTTCTGGAATGTCATCCAACGTCCATATTTTGTTGTCATATATGGAATCCGACTCGAATTTCATTGCTTCAAGCCAAAGTGCAGAGTCCTTACTCTACAGTGCTTGTTGGAATGAGAGATGAGTGTCGTCTTCTAAGACGCGGTCCTCTTTATTGACATCAAAGGAAAAGCATAGTATCTCTCTAGTGCAAAATATTCTCTATTAGATCTTTTAATAGGTTGCGTGTTTTCGTAAAATGGTGAATTTGATTCCATTACTGGCTCCGTGTTAATTTCTCGGGTCTAATCCAAGTCTACCACTTTGCTCTTAATTTCTTTTGATAGAAATTTCTATTCTAAAAGGACTGTGTGTCCAGAAATAATAGCCTTTTCTTCCTCGGTATTACACGGACTGATTTTGCATCAAGTTTGTTGGGGCAACATTCCTAACGTAAGCTACACAATCCTGCACCTTCAAATAATTAAAGTAGGACTTCTTCCCATGCCGCATCTCATATGACGTCATAGGAACGGATTTAGTAGGCTTCAAATTCAACATATACACTATGGTTTCTAGTGATATCCCCGGTAGGAAAGAGGTAACTCAGCCTTACTCATCTTGGAATAAACCATATATAATAGGTTTTAATATCTCCTTTCTAAAACCCCATTGTATTATGGAGTATAAGATGGACTAACCCGAGAGGTAATCACATTATCTTTTATGTACAATTAGAGTTCTTATGAAACATACCCACTTCCTCGATCCGATCAAAGTTATTTAATTTTATGGTTCATCTAATTTTATACCTTGTTCTAATACTCTTTAAATTTCTCACAAACGTCGAATATATTCTTCATAAGATATACATATCCTAATCTCGAGAAATCATCTATAAATATTACAAAGTAAGTCAAATTGTCTTTTATCACTATAGGCATTGGGCCATATACATTTGTATGTACAAGACCCACTGAATACATGACTCTCATGTGTTAAATGATTCGTAAGCAAATAACAGTAGAAAACCTTCGGTTTTCAGTTTGTGCAGTCTTTTACCACTTATATAGGTAGCGTATAGTGCCTAAGTAACTATTATTAAGGTCAATAGAAGATTTATTAATAGCACATATACGATTAAAATTAAGCACATAAATGTTATTACCTAAAACACCATTGCAAATATTATTTCCACCAAACACAATATTCTTAGCACAGTCTTTAGATGAAACCGAAACTTGTCTTAGATAATTTAGAAATAGATATTTTACCACGAACAAATTTTTCAATAATAAAAATTATTCAAAATTAAATCACATCCATTTGGCAAAGTCGAGTGAGTCTCCTACTGTGATTGCATCTACAAGAGATCCTTCAGCAACTTGAAGTCTTATTTCACCCTTTGCCACATGTCGTTTGTTCCTAACACCCTGTAATGAATCAAAAATATAAGTTCTAGATCTAGTATCTAAAATGCAGGATAATTTATTAATTGGAAAATAGTTTTGAATCATAAACATACCTCTAAGAGCGAAAGAAACACTTTCCTTCCTTTCTTTGACCATCTTTAAATAATCGGTACAGTTGCATGTTCAATTCCCTTTTTGAGATAATGGTAACTTTTGAAAGGCGCGGCCTTAATCTTCACAGTTAACATTGTGTTTTGATCCTTGAACGATATTTCGGCTGACCTCAACATATTGAGTTGCTTAATAAGGTTTACACTCAACTGGTTCATACCGTAGTTTAGTATGAATTGCTCAAACTGAGGAGACAGTGAGCCTAGGAACAAACCCACTTGCAGTTCATTGCTTATCTTAACATCTGGATCTAAAAGTCTACAAATATAGCCTTTAATGATCAAAACAAAATCCTCAATGAAAATGCACTTAGTCATCTTTGTGTTGAACAATTTCATAGTAATCTCGTACTTTATAGAGCAAGATTGCCCCTCAAATATGGCTTTGAGGCTTATGAAGATTTTGCGGATAGACAAGTTTTTGTGTTGTTATTGCAATGGCTTGTAGACAACGTGAAAAATTGAGCAATTTCGTAGTCAGCTATCCAAATGTTATAAATTTTTTACTACCTTGGGATCAGCGCCCTCAACAGATTTCTTCTCTTAAAGGTTCAGTCACAGACAATTATAAACGTTCATACGTCAGTGCTATCTTAATTTCTAGCCACTTAATGTAGTTTGGTCCATTGAGCTTATCGTTTTCTGAAAATAGTCTTAGGTTGATCATTTTGCTCCAAAGTTAATTTAAGTCGAATAGGACAATTTATACATAGTAAATGTTCTTATAGTATTAGAAAGGTTAAATATTACGTAAGTTTAATTTATTTATAACTATTTAACATATAAAATATTCTTATGTTTATTATTTATTAAATCATTTTTAATTAATTTTTAGTTAACTATCTAATTAAACTATTTTAAAATTCAAAATTTTATTTTATTTTATTCATCCTAAACAGTTTTAAGACGAATTTTAACTATAACACTTGTAGTTATATATATATGCACACATTTCATTATATACGTATATCATTAATTAATTAATTTTATTTAATTAAAGTAATTTTAATTAAGCAGTTAATAGATTCAAAATTGTTTATTTATAATTTACCTTAAACAATTTAACAACCACACACACACACAAATATATATATAATTGGAACACACACACACACATACATACTACATATATATATATATATATATATATATATATATATATATCAACTATGACATTTATAGATACATACATACATACAACAAAATATATATGCTTTATTTTAAATAATTATTCATCTAATCCAATTATTTAAATTTTTAATAATTTCGAAAATATCATTCTATTTTCAGAAATAATTTTTGAAAAAATATTTTATGACATTTATTAAATTTATTCCATATTTTAAGTTTAACATTTAAATTCAAAATATATTTTAAACTTTCAAACCGACTTTGTAAAATTACCCAATACCCGAAATCATTTCGGGCCTTTATATGTGGAGTAACATTTGGGCTTACTTCATCCTTTGGATGAGGCCAGTAGCCAGTTAAGGCAGAGTAGATGATTATCTGAACTCAACCTTAGATTCCACCTTTTTAGACACCTTAGTAAATGGGCATGTTTAAACAAGCTAGCCTTAATATTGCTAATTTAGATCACAAAGACCATTATGGCTATGATACCATTATTAGAACCGAGCAGATTAAAAGCAAATGAAATAGGTAGATTTTAAAATTTTCTTATTTTGGATCCATTGGGCCTATGTAGTATATACTTAGAATTAAATCCGATCTAATTAACTTAAATAAATTCATAATTTATTTAATTTTTTGGATTTCAATTAGTTGATTAATTTAATTAAAAATGGTTTTCGTAGTTTATAAGTACATAAATATGTAATTATGTGTGTATAGTGTGCACATGCTGTATAATATAGGGTGTGCATGGTTTTATGTACATACATGCATGCACACACTTATATATATATATATATATATATATATATATATACATATATTATGTTGGGATTTACATCAACTATATATATGAATGTTATGGCACGCGTTTCGCGCATGAATTGTTTTCCTTATAAATTGCATATGTTGAATCAGTCAAAAAAAGATTTTTTATTTTCAAACGATATTAAGATTTGTGTATTTTGAAGAAGTATTTTGAATTTGTAAAGGAAGTTTAATTTTAGACATTATTTTTAGAAGCGTTTTGAATTTGTAAAGCATGTTTAATTGTTAGATCTTACTTTTAGGCGCGATTGAATTTATAAAAAAAATTAATATTAGAATTTATTTTTAAGCGATGAAGATTTAATAATATATAGAAGAATGTTTTTGGTAGTTCACGTTGATACCAAAAAAATATGACACCAAAGATATTACAACTATTATTAAAGAAAAAATATATTTGACACCTTATATATATGTCATTAGCTAAAAATAATATTTAAAATATGTATGTCGAAAAATCAAAATATTATTTATTATAGTATATATATATATATATATATATATAAGTATATTACATATCATTTAGGAAATATCATGTAGATTTTTACTATATATATATTTCAAATTTCAAATTTTAAATAAATATCTAACTTGAACAAGTAAACAAATTTATATAAAAATAAATTTTGAGATCCAAATTTGAAGTTAATTAGATATTTTGAAATTTTAATTTACATTATATCATAAAACATATTAATAAATATATTATGCTAAAATAATTATTATTTATAACTTATTAATATAAATATGTTTTTATACATTTGATAAAAATAAATATTAAATTATATATAGGCTAAATTTTTTTAATATGCCAAAAGTAAAATAAGATATATATATATATTTATATTTATATACATACTTAACACAAATATATATATTCAAAATCAAAATTATTTATATTATAACATGAATATATTTAAAAAAAATATACAATAAATATATTTTTAGTTAAGTTAATTTTAATTTTGTAATAAAATTAAATATATTTATGAATATATATATATATATTAAATTTATTGTTTATGGTGGTAAATGAATATATCAACAATATTTTGAATAAAAAATATATTTTTCATTAAAATTTTATTTTTTGTGTACAGAAATTATTAGACCAAAATTATTTTACACACACATATATATATGTATGTTAATAATTTATATATATATATATATAAATATGTATTGGATTTAATTTACATATATAATAAATAATCAAACAATAAGCAATATATTAATGGATCTTGGCAGTGATATATAACGAAAGGTGGTGATATATCTACACAGAATCAAGCAATGAATATCATATAATGTAGACAATAGTATACCTAGAGATATGTCGCCTTTGGTTAGCACTTTGATCTAATCAGACTACTTAGATCTCTCAAATTTGCACCCTTTTTGCAAGAGATAGACGTACAACACCAGATTTAATTTGTACCCATTAATTGGAGATGAAATAGAGTTTGGAAAAGGGTAAGTTATGGTGGATACTTGAGATCAAACCAAGGAAAGAAGGGAGTAAAAAGTTAAACCAAAACCAAAATGTGTTATGTTTCCTTTTATAGGGTCAGTTTGACTAAAATATTTTGCACCAAAATCTCTCATGCTAAGTCAACACTTGACCCTCTCTCCCCTTTATTTATTGGGCCAATCAAGGCCTTTATATGGACAAAAATCATTTAAACCCATTAGTAAATTATATTATTCGAATCGAATTTATATCCTTATCGATATAGTATATTGATACACACATTTATAACTTTTATGTACACACTTAATAAATTACAAATAGCACCTTAGACATTTCTAAAGGCAACACCATTTTGCTAAATACACCTTACATAAAACCCTAAGAGTTTAAGCAGAAAATTTAAATATAAGAAGGGCAAAAATGAAATTTTTGCAAATATTTGAATCTGGCTATGAATCTCGTATCGTTGCACTCGTAGCATTTTTTGCATGATTTTCATGTATAACATTTTGAATTCGGAGCCGGTATGAAGAAATTATAAACGTTTTAAGTTTCAATATCGAAAATAATTAAATAAAAAAATATTATAAAATTAGAAAGCTCTACTTATTGACAACGTTACCCTGACCATCGGCCCCTAGTGATCGGCCATCCCAACGTAAGTGCTCGACCGATCGATGAATTACAACGAGGGTTTTGTTTGGCCAACGGTCCAGATTTGATCGTATATTTTTATGGACACTTGAGATTAGATCGTAGTTTTTGAATGGTCCAGGTTAATTCACAAAAATTCTTTGGTACATCTAGACTCTGCCAAATTATTTTTTCTTCAAACCAAATTTCTTCAAAAGAAAAATTTTAAATTAAAAAGCCATAGGAGAAGAAGAGAAATTAAATCAAATCAAGCAAAGAGCTAGCAAACGAAGGAGATTTTACATGTAACTTGGAGGGGACAACTTGATTTGTGGGGAGTGGGTTCATTGTCAATTAGATGATTTATATGCAGTTAATTTTAGCATACCCTATTTAATTTAGGTTATTAAAAATAAAAAATTGGAATCCTGTTTGTTAGATCTAGGATTTGACAGAAAATATAAATTGATGTAAATCAGTAATAAGAATTTATCCAAGTTATACCCTTTTCCGTAATCAAATATGAATTGACATAAACTGCTAATGATGATGCCAAATCTAGATTAGTCTGATTATTGTAAATTGAAACTGGATATGAAAATTTGATAAGTACAAATAATGGATTCACAACTGGGCTAACTGGAATTCAGGGTATAAGATTACTGCAATGAAATTTGGGAATGATAATCATTAAGAAACTAAAATAACGATAATCTGTAATTAAAACACTAAACAGCGACAACCGATTGACCGTTCTAATACCAATGATCGACTAATTTTAATGTTTTCTAACGCAGTATGAATCTCGACCTAAGGCATAGGTTATAAATAAAATAAACAGTGTGTATATTATATATATGTGTGCGTGCGTGTGTGTGCGTGTGTGTGGATAGATGCTAGTATAAGTAGAGAAGCTAGTTCCTTACGTTGAGGACGCTAGGGCTTTGAAGAAGTGGTAAATATTATCTATCTAGTAGGGTTGATATTCAAATTGGGTGATTCTATCACAAATTGCACTTATAGGAGGTTATACAGTGGACGCGCAGCACTAGCGATGATGCCTGAAGAAGAGTGCAACCCGAAACTAACGGGAACTCCTTAGTATTCATGGTAACATGACGTGATGTTGTGTTGTTAATGAGTCCTGACGTGGTGCAATAAAAGACATTACGTTACCATTGAGAGTTGAACGCGAGTACAGCGACGACAAGACACCCCGACGAGTCAGCATTGCAAGCTCCCCTCAGTGCATGACTAGGATACGTGTGATTGTAATGTGGGAAATATAGTCCCATGGTTAATATGATACGAATAGTCCTAGTGTGGGAAACTTAGTCCTAGTGTTGGAAACTTAGTCCTACAGTCGAGAATTGCAGGTAACCCCTATGTAGAATAGATTTAGCAGTTATTAGCCAATCATTAGTATTCTTGAGGTTTGATTAGTTGTTCGACCCTATGTATAAGCCTGCACAAGTCATTAGTGTAGGTTTTTTACCGAGCTAAACCCTTTAGGCAAATGAAATAAGTAATTCATAGACACTTGTAGAACATTTTACGTTACATAGAGTATTATTAAAGTTAATTGCATGTGATTACTATATATTAATACTGTACTCATTCACCATACTTTCATCTAATCCACTCCTTTTCTTTCTTTTTCCTCCACTACAGGAGGATGTGGAAGCAGGTGATAGTCCCAAGATTTGTACGTAGGGAGGTGAGCTCAACTTGGAGTTGCTTGTCATTTCATATTACTCTCCATGTAACTGTTATTATATTCAGTATTTAGTAATTATCAGACCATGTATTGTATTTTCTGTACTCTGGATATGACTATGTATCAGAGACTATGTTTTGATATCTTTTCAGAGATGGTTATTTCCTATATTTACATTTTGTTGCCTTTCGCTATGAGATCTGAAAGTATAGAATGTGTTAGATCATATCTGTATATTCTTAGTTTCTTCCCTTTTTTAAAAACATGATAGCTCGTACTTCTTGGCACCAATATGAGTCAGAATGTCACCTTAGGCTTTGGATCGACATGTCAGGAGGTGCGGGTTTTCACACCCTATAAAATAAATACAATAAGAGTTAATGTTTCTCAAACATTAATTAATTTAATTAATTCATAATTATTATAAATCAATTAAACCAAGTAGTGTTTTGAAGGCTGAATAGATTCGGTAATGCAATTTACAAGTGTGAATTTAGCTAGCGATTAATATTTATACAATTTAAGTACTAATGTTTACACGTTACCTTAGCTAGTAGTGTTACAGTTTGACTTATTTCATTGGTTATAAATCTCATCGATAAAATCCAATTTAAAATTCAAGTGCTCGACGGTTTGACTTGGCAACCAGATTTTATCAGTTGCGTGTAGTCAAGTACAGTATTCAGAAGATTCCTTTTCGTACATCCAATGGACGTTATGAGTGGCTAGTCATGCCCTTCGGACGGACCAATGCACCTGTCTAATTTGTTGATCTGATGATCCGAGATTTTAGAATGTTGCTTAATAAGTTCGTAATGGTATTGTGGATGATGTTTTAGTCTATTCGAGGAGTGAGGAGGAGCACATGATGCATTTAGAAGAGGTGCTTAATACACTCCATGGACATAAGTTGAAGACGAAGGTTTTTTTAAGTGCCACTTTTGGAGCAAGAAGGTACGCTTCTTAGGGCACGTTGTCTCGGAGCGTGGACTGACAGTCGATCCTAGTAAAGTTGTTGTAGTACAGGATTGGCATGTGCCGAATAATGCCATAGAAATGAGGAATTTTATTTTTTCGTAGGACTCGAACTATGAGGATACTTTTGCCATGTTGAAGAGTTGTTAACTAGTGCACCTACTAGTACTACCCGATGGTACTAAGGCATTTATAGTATATGCTGATGTTTGTGGTACAAGGTTAGGTGTGATGTTGACGCAGGACAATAGACTGGTGAATTATGCTAGTCGACAGTTGAAGGTCCACGAGAGAAACTCCTATATCCATGATCTTGAGTTGGCAACCATTGTCTTTACACTCAAGTCATGAAGATACTACCTTTTATAAGAGCAGTTTGAGCTATATACGGATCATAAGTCCCCGAGGCATTTATTCTCCCAG